>OZ014519.1:423286807-423886807 GCA_963966055.1 Lathyrus aphaca | reverse complement strand
AATGTGCTTCATCTACATAATTTGTCCATACATCATCTATAACATATCATAGCATACACATACAAAACACATGTAACATTATCATTTACATTAAGAACATCATGCAATGCATTACATACATCAATGACCTTGCATAAAACTAACTTTGCCTTTTCAGGATAGTTCGCGATCAAATAAACATTGTTGTCTCCTAGATACAGTGTAGAGATAATCGAGACAACGATTTAATTCTGATACTCAATCAAGATAAGGATCTAGTTCTGATATTTAGTTCAGGATATTTTCCAGAGACGATCAAGACAAAGATCTAGTTCTGATACTTAGTTCAGGAGATTTTCCAGAGACAGTTCAGAGACGATCAAGACAAAGATCTAGTTCTGATACTTAGTTCAGGATATTTTCCAGAGACATTTCATAAATAATCAAGATAAAGATCTAGTTCTGATACTTAGCTCAGGATATTTTCCATAGACAGTTCAGAAACGATCAAGACAAAGATCTAGTTCTGATATTTAGTTCAGGATATTTTCCAGAGACGATCAAGACAAAGATCTAGTTCTGATACTAAGTTCATGATATTTTCCAGAGACAGTTCAGAGACGATCAAGACAAAGATCTAGTTCTGATAGTTAGTTTAGGATATTTTCCAAAGACAATTCAGAGACGATCAAGACAAAGATTTAGTTTTGATACTCATTCTATAACAACATTCAGATATAGTCAAACATAGAGACATTCTGATACTCATATCAATAGACACTTTGGATGGCATCTATAAGCCCATCTCTAATTACTCCGAATGACATCTTTAAACCCATTAAAGCAATACAATCAATCGACAATGTTACTTTGCGCACCGACGAGTGCAAATTTTTGGGCTTTAGGTGTTCAATCCTCTTCCACCTTCAGGTCGCGAATGGCGTGTGTGCCAATCTAATCCCTCGGGTTTAAGAAGATTGAATAGGGGTAGATGTTGTACCCCAAAATTTTACCTCATATCTTCAAGACAATATGTCTCAAGAGGTCTCCTAATGGTCATAAGATTCTCAATTGCTCAAAGGGACTCAAGGTTTCATCAGACAAAGCCTCCTCCTAAGCAATATATTTCAAATTAGGGTTTTGTATTTCTCAAAGTGAATTGGACTTCCAAAGACCCAAGTGGACTTCATGGTATCCCACATACTTCAAAGGATCCTCATGTCAAGTTTCAAGACTTGCCTTACAAGTGTGGCCAGTCAGATGATCAGATAATCAATAATCAATGAACTTGGGTAAAAAGTCAATTGTGATCAACATACAGTCAAACTTCAATTTTTTTTGTCAACATCAATATTATGAAGTAATATTCATCATTTGATCAAGGGTTGATCATGATTCATCAAGAAAACCTAAAATTCATCACAAGGCAAAAGTTGCTAAATTAGGGTTTCTTAAGGAGAAAGTCAACTAAACTTTGAAAAGACCTAACTTTCACATGCTTCATCATAAATTTCTCATACAAAGCTCATTTTGAAAGAAATTCAATTCCTTACAACTTTGTGTCTCACAAGGCAAGGTACAAAATGCTTCATTGGAGAGATATGGGCCAAGACATTACAGGGCCTCTAAAAAGTCAATAAAAAGTCAATTTTTTCAAAAGCTCATAACTTGAACATGGAAGATCAAATGGACATGGGACCAAAAGGAGTGATTAAAGGACACTTTAAGATTTCTAAAAAGTCCAAGAGCACATTCATATGATAAAAATTGAGGAAGTTGTGCATTGTAAAAGTTGAGCAAATTTGAGGAGGTGTATAAGGCAAACAATGACCAAACTTGAGTTTTTGCCAAATGGGTCTATCTTTCCACAATCCAAACTTAATCTTAAGGAGATCCATGACCTATAAGTCATATATTTTGATTTTCTTTTTTTATTTTATATTTTATTGGATTTAATTAAAATAAATATTGAAAAATCAAATATTTGATCTTTGGTTTATTTTGGGATCAGATTATAAGATTTATTTACATAATATTTGATCCAAAATTCGTGCAAAACAAGAGGAGAAAGATATGATGGCCAAATATGACCAAAATAGAAAGTTTTCAAATCAAATATCAATCACATCATATCATCCCAAAATAAATTGAACCCAAGCCCACAAGTTGACCTAAATCCTTCCTCTATAAATACATAACATCTTCAGATGGCAAGGACACGAATTATTTTTATCAAAGAGAGCACACAAAACTTCAAAATATATGCAAGAGTAAGTATGATTCAATTTTAGGGTTGCAGCCATTCTCAAGGAGATTTGAAGGTCCAAACACGTTCCTAAGGTTCCTCTGAAGGTGTCCCAATCATCACCTTGCTCCAAAGACTCTTACAATGCCATAACCAAATTTATTTATTTTGGTTAATTTTTTCAATTTTTCGATTTCATACTTTTACACATGATACATCTAATCTCTTTGCATATTTGTGTTTTGTATGATGTGAGCAAGCTATCTGGGCTATTGAATTGAAGTCTAGGTGCAAGAATAATGATTTGCCATTGTTAGGGTTGGAAGCTGTGAGTTTGGGGAACCCTAGATAGAAGCAATTTCAGACCAAATTGAATAACTCAAAGGACTATTGACAGCGCCCCTCCCTCTATTTTTGAACCTTTTCCTTTTTTTTCTTTGTTTATATGCCTTATTTTCTTTTCTTTTTTATTTTTCAAATAATCACCTAATTTAAATCAATATTTTTTTAACCAATAAAAAAATAACTTAATAATATCATTATTTTCATAAAAATCATAACACATCAAAAAATATTTACTTTTACATAATTAATTCAAATTTAATTTATTTCATTAAACTGATTTTTTTTATCAAACATTTTTTAAATCAAAATCTTAATCAATATTTCCTTTATATTTTTCTTCTCGATTTTATTTTATTGTTTTAGAATAATCGTATAGGATGTGCGGAATTTGTAATAATTTATTTTTCTCGATAGATTTTATTTTCGTTCAAATAATGTAACTGCTAAAGCCTTGTAATAGTTTTAGGTTTTATTTTCTGCACTTTACGTTTTCTGTCCGGTTTTATTTATGTATCTTTCCCAAAGCCATGTGTCACACCCCAAATTTTACCCCTAACATTTCATATCATGTATCCATCTCATCATTATCATACATATGGTTTGGCAAGAGAATGTCGTGGAGGATTTTGCTCGAGTTTAAGTGTCGTGTTTGGTTTTTCTACTTGATTCTAAATTTCTTTTTGACATATTAAAATTTTGGATCAAGTTGATGGCATTTTTGGTAAGAGTTCACCCTTTCTTACATTTGATCCAAACTATTCGAGCGTTTTTCTTATAGTCTAATGTTACTCTTTACAATGATTTTTTATTTCTTATGAATCATTTGTGTCTTTAGGACTAGTGAAGTTTATTCTAAATATTTTGCTCTTGAGATTTCAATTTGAGAGTTTTGGTTTGATTTTCACCATTTGTCTAGAATAGAAGTTTACAAGCCTTTTGCTTATATTGGTTTTCTAAGTCGTACCATTATCCTTCTTAGGCCAAGTGTTTTTCATCCGTTCACTTCCGTATTCTAGAGTAAATTTTATTAGTTCATACATCATTCATCACTTGCATAACTTTTTTACAATGATTCAAAATCTTTTCTCTTGAACTCCAAGACTTTTTTCAAGCTTTCATTCATTTTTTTCAAGCATTCATTCATTTCTCAAATTAAGTCGTCTGCGTCCATGGACATTTTCCATTAACAACCACTCTCATTCACTTTCATTTTTAAATGCACACTTCAAATTAAAACATATTCATGAATATTCATTTTTATAACAATTCACATACATCCATATTCATAATACATATACCATTCATGGGCATTTAGTGTTACATACATTAGGAATTTATTTTAAACCAGTGCTTCAGTACACAAAATTTCAAAAAAAATAATATTGTTACATCATTCTATTTTCCAAATAACTCCATCTTTTCTTCTCCAAGTATTCATGTCAATTTTCGAAGCCAATTGCCCACTCTTGTGCTTTTCTCTCCATCCTCATGGCAAGTCCATCTATCTCCACATGGATTTTTTTTAAAAAAAAGTTAGCATTCTTATAATCATTCAAAGTTTCATTCATACATAATCATATCCCAATTATTTTCTAATCATATTCATTCAAGCATCATTCAATTTCCAAAATTCAATTTTAATTAATATTACATTTCATCATTCAATTCCCATTAAGCACATTTTCAATTTCATCAAGACATTCATTCATTTTTTATCCAACATATTCATGTAGAAGATGGGAGCTGACAGGGCTACCTTGTGTGCATGCCTTGTCAGCTATGAAGAGTAGAAACTACAACATTGCTGACTACATTCCAAAATATTATAGAAAGGAGAGATACATGGAGGTCTATGAATTTTTGATTTTTCTAGTTAATGGTTCTAATTTGTGGGCCAGAACTGAATATCCAGATGTGCAGCCTCCTAAGTATAGGAAGATGCCTGGAAGGCCAAAGAAAAGAAGAAATTTAGAGCAACGTGAGATTGATGGTTCAGACAAAAAGATGAGAAGGACTGGGTTTAATGTTAGGTGTAGCAGGTGCAAAAAGGCAGGTCATAATAAACTGACTTACAAGGACCACACCAGTCAGCAGGTATCACAAGGCCAGATATCTGAAGCATCTGTTCAGCAACCATCACAGTCTCAACAAGCATCACAGTCTCATCAAGCATCACAATCTCAGCAAGCATCATAGTCTCAGCAAACATCACAGTCTCAGCAGCCATCACAGTCTCAGCAGCCATCACAATCGAAGCAGCCATCACAGTCTCAGCATCCATCACAAGTTCAACCTCAGCATAATTCAAGGAAAACCAAGCAAGATCAAGGAAGGCCAAACAAGCTATCTTTCAGAAGGCCAACTAAGCCTTTCATGCCCCCAGGCCCAACCACCAGGATGAGTGCAGCCAAGACTGTTGTAGGCCCAACAACAAGGAGAAGTACACCAACAAAGAGATCAACCAAGACTTGGAAACTTTAGGAAGATGCATTTTGTGTGGACTACTGTATTTTGTTTAGTTGTATTAGACTATGTCAATGTTAAGACAATTCTGTCAATGTTATGTGTTTTGTCAATGTAAGAATTCTGTTGTTGTGTTAGACTATGGTACTGCTAACATTATGGTTTTGTCAATGTAATAATTCTGTTTTGTCAATTATGATAAGCAATTATGTCAATTATGTTTGGTTCTGTCAATGTAACAATTATGTTTTGTCAATTCTGATAAGCAATTATTTCAATTATGTTTAGCAATTATGTCAATTATGTTTAGCTGATAACAAATGCTAACATTATGGTACTGTCAACATAACAATAGCAACTACCATTGATCACAAATAATCCATTACAAATGTCTAATTGGTATTGTCAACTACATTGACAACAAATTGATTCAAACAACAACATCCTAAAGCATTCTAAAAACAGTGAGAACAAATTGATTCAACAACATCCTAAAGCATTCTAAAAACAACTACAACAAGGCCTATGAACAAAATCAATTTCCAGAATTTTATCAACTTCATGAGCTTTTTCATGTCATTTTCCATTTTGATTATTTGTTTCCCATATTCTTCAATAGTCACTTGAGCCTTTGCCACTGACTTTGAGAGCTTCTCAATTCTATCCATCAAATATTGCTCCTTCTCATCTCCAACCTCTTCAAAATACCATCCAAAGTACCCACAACCAGCATTGCTTGATCCCTACAAAATACCATCTTCAACATCAACCATTTTAAAACACAAATACAGCTACAGATTTTAAACAAACATACATATGACATACCTTAAAATTAGGACATCCCCAAAAATGTTTCCCATAGTTCTTGAATGTTGTGGCCATACGAAGAACAGCTAAATCCCCACAGTGACATATAGGTTTCCAAGTTATGCTTGTGTTGACATTAGATCCTTCCTTCGAAGAACACCTACCATAACCGTGTTTTGTTTTCATCACTGGCGTTGGCGTCGACCCACTGGATTTCATCTTCGTGACTCTATGATTTTACTATTTCTTGAATCAATTTGGGGATGGATGAAGAGAAATTTTCGCAGAACCCTAGAAAATCATGAAACTATTTAGGGATGAAGAATCTCAGTTTAAAGGAGGAAGATGAAGCCATGTCAGCTGCCACGTATAGAAAAGTTAACGTCTGTTTGGGGGTGGTGGACGGAAAGGATCTATTTGGTACAATTTAACAAATTAAAGGACCTTTTTGTCACTTTTTATAGATAAGAACCATATTGGACCCAATGATGGAGTTAAAGGACTATTTTGGGTATTTTTCCAAAAAAAAACAAATTCATAGAAGACAGTACAACAAACAACAGGGGACCATACTTTTTTTAACAGAAAAAAGTAATCACATCCCCACTACTTCCCCCATTACAACAATATTGCAGAAATTGTCCCCTAATTCACAATCCTTCAGCCAGAAGTTTTTGGTACAGATTAAAAAAAAATAACAAACCCTAGTTTCGTTCCCTATATATTGACACTATTTACATCAGTTAGAGGGGGAGTAACCTAGCATCAACAAAAATTCATCCTTATGAAAACAACAAGTATCAGCAGCCTCGATCACTTATCAAAACACAACCATTATCAAGAAAAAACCATAATAAAGAGAAACTATTGGCAAAACACAAAAACTCAAAAAATACCTTGATAAAATATCTTCCACTTTCAATCCAAATACCTCTCCTTCGTATCACAACAGCAACATAATCACCCTTCTTCAAAACCTTGACAACAACATAAACATGTGAAAACTCATCTACCACTTCAAACCACCAAACCAACTACCAATCACCATGATTGTTGTGCATCAACAGAGAAACAACATCATCCAACCTTACACCGATCCAACTTCGTGCCATCCTCCACAAGCCACCACCATCTTCAGATGCAAGAGTGCAGAGACACTGTGAGAAGAAGGGGTCGAATCTTTCAAAGCTTTGACAGAGAACACCGCTGAGAATACACTCTCGTCGGAGAAATTGTCTCCGCCGGATTCACTCCGGTCAGGTAAACTCTTGACCCTTTTTTTTCGAAACTTTTGCTTATGTGTTGGTCGTCGCAATTTAAACCTTACACTGTCTTCATTATTGTTTGAATTAGATTTTTTGTTCTAGGTTTTGGTTTTCTGAAATTTTGATTCGAGGGTGTTAATCGGATTAGATAAGTTGCAAATGGAAGAGATCGTTGAGTGATATAGAGAAAAGTCAGAGAGAATCGTTAAAAATAGAAAATGAGTTTGAGAGAGCGTGAATTTGAGAGAGTGAATTAGGAGAATAGTGAGTTGAGAGAAAAAGGTTTGTTCACTGAGAGGAGAGTTAGAGATTTTTGTGTGTGAGTGATTTGGATTAATTTGAACGAGATACTGAGTTAATTGGGGAGAGTGAGTGTTTTGTAATTTTCTTTAAATGAGTGTTTTGTTATTTTCTTTAATTTGATTTAAGGTTGAGTTAATTGTTTTTTTCCCAATACTTTACCCTCATTACACGCTGATTTTTCTACTTCACATGACTTTCACCATCCTTGTTTCAGATTCACACCAGGCCTTTCTTTTTTTTGTCTCTTGCCTTTTATTATTTATTATTATATATTAGTTTGATTTAATTTTTTAGTTTTTATATATATATATATATATATATATATATATATATATATATATATATATATAATAATAATAATAATAATAATAATAATAATAATAATAATGTTAATTTAAGAGAACAAAAATATACAAAATCTAAAAATAAAAATAAAAATATGTTTACTTTCTTAATAACAAAAAGCCATAAAAATATTTCCTAGTTTTATATAATTATATCTCTTTTTAAAAAAAAAATGTATTTTAGTATATATTTTCACTAAAATGTTAGTTTTTTTTCTCTCTCTTTAATGATTTAAAACAATAGTTTAGTGAGAGTCCCATTGATTTAGGTATTTAGTATTGCTAAGATATTTAAATATTTTTAAAAGTAACAAGTTTCTTAGTGTAAAAAATAATAATAGTTCTTTTGTTATGAATATCAAAGAAAAATAAAAATACTAATGCATTTATTCTCATTTACTTTTTTAGATATTATTATAACTATAAAGAAAAGATTAAATTTATTTAATTCATTATTATTTAGATTATAAATATAAAAATTTTAATACATTTTATTCTCTATCCTTATTTTTTAGATCTTATTTAAAAAAAATCAAAAATTTATAGCATTCATCTCCTTTTATTATTATTAGATATTATTATAAAAAACTCAAAAAAAGTTATGTCATTTACCTCATTTTATTATTCTTAAATATTTGTTAGAAAAACTAAAAAAAAAAAATTATAACTTTTACTTTACTTTATTTTCAAATATTGTTATAAAAAACTAAAAAAAAAAATTTTTTTAATTAATTCTTTTTTTAAAATTTAATTTAGTTAATTACATTTTATTTAACTTACACTTAATATGCCTAAAACCCAAAAACATTTTCTTTTACTTTTATTAAACTTTTATTTTAAAAATATTTTTATTTTAATACGTAGTTTTTTAATTTAGTTTCCATTTTGTTAATCTCACTCAATATAAAAAAATCAAAATATATTTCTTAATTCTTTTCATTTTTTTTTTCTGTCGATCCATTTAATTTTAATTTTTACTTTTTCTTTCTTAACTCTTGTTTATTCTAAAAATCTATAAAAAAAAAACATGTCTTGTCCATCTTTCCTCTAAGTATTTAGTTTTAGCTTAGCTTAGACTTCTTTAGGTGTGTCCCCTTAGTGTGAGAGATTAAATTTAGGTCTTTTTCTTTTTGTGTGAGTATGTGCATGATTTAATTTTTCATTATTTTGGTTGTATGTATTATATTGATTTTTTTTTTAATTTTACACTATGACCATAAATTGTGTTAAGATAAAATTCAAAGTGCACACCTTTGAGACTTTAATTTTCAAGATAATAATCATTGGTCCAACGCCAAGTTGAATTCACCTACACTTCACTCACACACGTAAGTCGGTCGTTTTACGATCGCCATCAGCACAGTCTTTACATTTCACAACTTTTCAACTTAAGCAAATTGTCGCACCGCGTTTGTCTTCCACCCCCGCATTCTCAATCCATATATCGAGCCAGTGCCCGATTACTAAGCATTTTATCTTTCATTTCCATTTACTTCATTCAGTCCATTTTTGCAAGTATCAACCTATGCCATAGACTTAGGAGCTTGCACCCTCATTTTATTTATTTTCTTTATTTTACATTTTAATCCAAAAGGGAAATAACTCCTGCAGTTGACTCAATGTCATTGGAAGTTTAGCCATCCCTAGTTCCTTTTCGACCTTAACCATTAGGACTTTTTATTTTACAACTTTTTGTGACTTTGCTAAAGTTACTTGTGTGTTTGCCATAACACTTATCTTCCCCCAGGAACCTTGAGCATAACCAAGTGTTCGTTAATCCTTAGGAGAGCTACGAGTACTCTGATTCTATACCCGATACGTAGGCATCAATGCGATGTTGCACGAGCACCATTAGAAATAAAACCTTAGGTTTCCTTAGTTTTAGCAAGCAATAAATAATAAAAAAACAAATATTAACAAGAGGTTCCCGTATGATACTGTGGATGCTTAGGATGCTAACACCTTCCCTAGGTATAACCAACCCCCGAACCTAAATTCTCCTCAATTAGGGTTTTTACGATCTTTTTCCCTTTCCCCTTTGGATTAAATTAAAGTCGGTGGTGAATATTTTTTATAAATGTGATTCAAGCTCATTCGATAGCTTGGCATCCTATTCTCACTGCGACAAAAATGGCGACTTCACAAGGGACTCTGTTTTTGAGGGTTAAGCCCACCTTGTATATATTTGTGTATTTGTTATTTGTATTGCTTGTAATTGTTTGGGTTCTTTGGTGGGTGTTCCATGTGTGGTGAGATAAGTCCTAGCCCGAACTTGAGTGAAAAATAAGATAGGACGATGGTATATTCAAGAAGGCTTGTAGGGAGTTGAGTCACGATCAAGCTGACTTGAGACACCACCACTCATTGGAGGCTTCCTCGAATGTAGTTTTTTTGATCGAGTTCAGTCGTGAAAGCATTACTACATTCGACCGGAGAGCCGTTAATGATAAGGATCGTATAACATTTACCCCCACTTGGCCTTAGGGATGTAGTGCAATGACTATAAAGGTACAAATCTGAAATAGTTGATACGTGATACTACACTCGGATGAGACTCTCTTGAGAATATTATTGATTACCAAGTTGAGTTGGGAAGTTGATAATATTCGAAAAATGGGACAATCATTTTGGGAACTTTTAGAACCCGTTGTACATGTACAATAAATCTATAGTACATACCTTTTGGGAGGGTTGAACCTTTGATCTCATGCAAGCTTTAAACCTTTGTTTGTGTGCTTGTTGCATTCATGCATCCATTGCATCATTAAGCGTCATTTTTAACCAAGTCTTCAAGGAACTTAGGAATTATATCTTTGCAAATATCGTAGGTTTACCATGGATTTTGGAAGAAAAAAAGACTTTCAAGTACATGTTCAAAAGTCCCAAACTTGAAGACCTAAGGAAGTTAAGAGGTTTATCTACTGATCATGAAGTTTTCCAGCAAGAATGAAGAAGAGCTCTACATCAAAAAGAGGAAGTTACAAGAGGATTTATTTTTCTCTGGCCTTCAAGCGGATAATCCTTGGAGTCGATCATAAATAAACATGTGCTTAAGAAAGCCCAATTGGAAGCTCAACCTGTAAAGCTTCTAGCATATCTTCCTTAGGATTTGTCAGCTTTTATTTAACTTTCATTGATGTTGAGACTTTTGAACTATACTTCAAAAAATTTGTAACTCGCTGTTGATTAGTGAAATAAGTACCTTTTGACTATTTGGTATGTCTTGGGATACTTGCAAAGTTATTTCTTTAATTCCTTGAAGATAAAAAAAACATTGCATTACATTCATGCATTTGTCATCACATTTGCATTTCCTTAAACATAAACTCATCCATCCTTTGTAATTCTCGTTAGCTGATTTCCCGAAATTCGCACAAAGCTCAAAGTTATCGAAGGACAATTGAGAGGACAAATATTGTTGATCCTATGTCAAGCTTTACTGTGGTGACTAACCCAATGTACGATTTTACCCCTGACTATGCTCCTCAACAAATGGGTGCTCTTACTCAACTTCAAACAGTGCATGTCTCGGCATCAAGTGAGATCCCCATTGTGCAGAAGAACCCGTTTATTCATGTTAACCCTCAATTTATAAGGAAAATACCAAATTCTCAAGGTGCTCGCATGATAACAAAAAAGGAACGTTCTCAAGGGGCTGAAATAGCATAAATATGTCAGGATTTTGAGAAGTAATTGGATTTTATGGAAGGCTCTAACACAATGAGACTGGAGAATATGTGTTTGGTATCAGATCTTGTTATACCTCCAAAGTTCAAAATGCCCAATTTCGAGAAGTACAATGAAAATAGTTGTCCAAAGCTCCATTTGGTTATGTTCTGCCAAAAAATGGTTTCCCATACTCATGATGATAAGTTGATGATTCATTGTTTTCAAGACAGTTTGAGTGGGGCATCATTAGACTGGTACATAAAGCTAGAGAAGAGTCACATTCACTCATGGGAAGATTTATCTGATGTTTTTGTGAAGCGGTACAAGTACAACTTAGATGTGGCTCTAGTTAGAAGACAATTGTTGAATATGTCTCAGAAATACAATGAATCCTTTAGAGGATATGCACAACGGTGGAGAGAATTAGAAGTCCAAGTGAAACCACCACTCTTAGATAGGGAGTTAGTTGACATGTTCATGGATACCATACAAAGTTCATACTTCGAAAAAATGGTGGGCATTGTGTCATCAGACTTTTCTGACTTGGTGAAAGTTGGAGAACGGATCGAGAGAGGCCTTAAGAATGGAAAAATCCAAGACGCCTCAAGTAGCCAGGCTAGTGAAAATGAATCCCCCAGTAACCCCCAAGAGGAAGGAGAGGATGTAATTAATGCAGTCATGGCAGACGTCAAGTATTCCTATGATGCACCAGCAATACCCTACAGTCCACCATCTTTTCAGCAATCACCATTTCATATTCCTGACTACCCTTGTAGGCAACCAACAATGCCTAAAGTGCCATACCAGCAACCCTTGATTGCTCCTCATCTAAGTCAGCGAGTCCAAAGTCGAGGATATCTGAATCAACATCAGAGTCAACATAAGCCTCATAACAATTTGGAAAGAAGGAACGCTCCTCTTTATCTAGTACCTTTATCATACACTTAACTTCTGTAACCTTTGATTCAAATCTCATTGGTGGTTCCCAAGTCTCTCAAGCCATTGCCAGAGTCGTACCCGCCTGAGTATAATCCACATGAACAATGTGGATATCATGTTGGATCAATGGGGAATTCAACTGAAGATTGCAAAGATTTTCAGGACAAGGTACAACATTTGATCGATAAGAAGTACATATCATTTCCAGAAGGAAACCCGGTGGTGCATGTCAATCTCTCGCCTGAGTGAGTGCAAAGACTCTTTGGGGTATCTCTTGAAGACAGTAAATCAAGACATTTTCAATTCCCTAAAGCTGGAAATCCTCTTTTTGTTTCAGCATTGTTGTATGTTTCTTGGCATGTTTATTTTGCATTTTGCTTGTAAGCATTGTTATTTTTTGAAATGGCAAGATTAATGAGTTGTTTATGCATCTTTTGAATTGATCCATTCATATTCACTCATTTTCTTTCATTGTTATGATAAAAAGCAAAAAAAAAATCTCTCATTTTATTTATCAAACTTTTGTTTTAGCAAAGATTGGAAGGAGAATGATGAAAACTAGATACCTGAATTTGTTGTTGGTGTGCTTTTAATTTAAACCTCGTTGATGATATACAAACATTGTTTCAAACCCCAAACACTAGTGAAATGAGGATGATAATCCCTTGTTAACCCCTTTGAGCCTTGAAGTAGGAGTTTTCTTTTTCAAAAAGTGCAAAAACCCTTAATTTTAAATCAGGGGCAGGGTAGTCGGTTCAGTAAATCTGACTGTGCGTTCAATCTTCAAGAGATTCAATCCATCATTCAAGAAGGATCAACCACATACTTTCCTTCGCGCACCAAAGAAGTCGTGAAGGGTCAAATTTTTGTAGTAATTGTTCCCTATCCTCCAATAAAATGGTAGTCACAATCGTTCAACAAAGACAAAAGAGAAAAAAAAGAAGTACATAAAAAGAAGCCCGCTAAGTCGAATACCATAAAAACGACTTAGGCAAAAATTAGGGCATCCCAATGAATTGAATTTTCAAAATAAATGGTCAATAAGAAAGAAGAATAAATCCTTAACAAAGCAGAGGCGAAACAAGGTGGTTGCCATGTCATTTTAAATCTTGATCCTTACCGTACACCGCCAAAGACTTTTGGAGATGTGAATGCGTGTGTCGAATTAACTGAATGTAGGATTGGAGTTCATCATGAAGATTGGGCGGGTACATATAAATTTTGAACTTTTATCCTTTGTTTCAAAAAACTGTGAACCAAGCCACATTACAACCCTTAAAAGACCTAATTGAGGCATGGTTTATTTCGAGATCATACTATAGAAAGGTTGTGTTAACCTGACTCCTAATGGTCTTTGCTAATCATTTGTATTGATCACTTCATCCTCCATTCTGTAAATGGATGGATCCATTTTGTGTTTTGATCTTGACTAATAAATTGTGATTTAACAAACTTGCATAAATGTTCCATTAAAATTTCCAATTTTTAAAAGAATAATGTTTATTCGCAAGTCAATTTAGAACCAAGGGAATCCCAACAAATGCAACCAGTTAGGGAATTTGACTTGGTAAAAGAAGCCCAGCCAGGGGAAAACCACTTTGAGAATCAGTCAATTTGGATCAATCTCTTCAAGAGTCAGATACTCAGAGGTTAAACCTTTCTCAAGACTCAGACTTGAGCAAGCCATCACAAAGAGTTCAAGAGTTTGATGGCTAGTCAAATAAGAAGTTTCCCACCCTAAGAGTTAGATAGCCAGGGGAAAATCTCAGATATTCGAGCACTGGGGAAACTATTTCAAAGTCCATGTCATGGCAAGTTGTTTCCAAACCATTTCATGAAGAGGATGTGTTCAAAGATCCATTGATTTGGGGAAGAAATGAGTCACACAGAGGCATGTCCTCTCCATGCCCTCAAACTGCTCAAGCAAGTCAGCAACTTTTGAGTTCGAGACGAGTGTCAGGAATCTTGATGTCATTCCTTTGTCTCCTTCTAAAAGAGTCATCTGCAAAAGAACCCTTTCCATCCAATACTGATACTGGGGAATTTTATTTTGAAATCTTTGAGTCTTTGCATAAATCATTCTCATGAATTTGCCACGCCGCTTCTCTCATTAGAATTAAGCCATGGATATCATCTTATTCGTCTAGCATATGCCCATAGCATGAAAAATGTCAAGCAGAAATAAGCCAGTTCTCATCTGGTAAATAATCCACTTCAAATTCAGTTCTCGCCTGACAGTCAGTTTTCTTACTCCAGTTCTCGTTTGGTATTTCTTTTGAAATTTATTTGAAATTCAGTTCTCGTCTGACAATCAGTTATTTAACACCTGTTCCCATATGGTAGTCAGGTTCTTTTCAAACCAGTTCCCATATGGTATTTCATTTGAAAGTCAGTTCTCATCTGACAGTCAAGTTTTCAGATCCAGTTCAAAACCAATTCCCGTTTGTTAGACCATTTTCAAAGTCAGTTCTCACCTGGAAATGAATCAAAAGAAACCAGTTCTCGTATGGTATGTCATTTTAAAAATCCATTTATCACTAGCAACTTTGTCTGAAAATCCAATTGTTATTGTTCTTTAAATTTTTGGTTATCACTAACATCCCCAAGAAGTCTATGGTTTGCAAAAATACTTTCATACCTGGCAATGAATCAAAAGAAACCAGTTCTCGTATGGTATGACATTTTAAAAATCCATTTATCACTAGCAACTTTTTCTGAAAATCTAATTGTTATTGTTCTTTAAATTTTTGGTTATCACTAACATCCCCAAGAAGTCTATGGTTTGCAAAAATACTTTCATACCATCATTACAAAAATCCCCATTGAAATACAAAACTGGTAACACTTTTGGATCCTTGGATCAAGCATGATTCCCAAGCTTGATGATATCTCCCCAGTGTTTTTCTTGTGATGCTCACCTAAGTATTGGTGTTGAGGGTATATTCCCCATTGAGTATTGTCAAAACTCATTGTCTACCCAGTTTTGTTGGCACAAATCCGTTAAGATGGTCGTGAAACCTTTTTCTTAGAATCTAAGTCCATTTGATTTGGAACATACTTGTACTCTTCTCCTGATGGTTCCTGAAGGTTTTCTCTGATTTCTTCATCTAAGGAATTTCCAGAGGTTGGATATTTATCTTGTTTGAAAACTCCAACATATTTTGTTGTTTGTTCTTAGTGTCAGCTGGTTGCTTAAAGCCATTGATCACTTTGAATACTTTGCTTTCTATCCCCAGTATTAGTTGGCCGCATAGAGTCGTTGCTCAATCGTTATGATTGTCCTCCTAATCCTTAGTGTCAGCAGTTACACTTGAACCTGCTAATTTACCGCTTTGAATATTTTGACTAATTTGTCTTTATCATTCTTAGTGTCAAACGATCTTGAATCCGTTGCGCATTCACTTTGAATGTTTTATTTTGTTGTTATTTTTAGTGTCATCTGGACGCATCAAGCCGCTGCGCATTCACTTCGAATTTTGTGTTTTTTTCTATTCTCAGTGTCAATCGGTTTTGAACCTATTGCGCAGTTACTTTGAATTTTTTCTCTATCCTTAGTGTTACTAGTAACACTTGAACCTGTTAATCCATCACTTTGGATGTTCAGTTTTTTATCATGCCTTTATTCTTAGTGTCAGTTGTTCGCATTGAGCCGTTGCGCATTCACTTCGAATATTTTGTTTATCGTCATTCTTAGTGTCAACTGGTATAGAACCTGTTGCGCATTCACTTTGGATGTTTCCTTTTTTATTATTCTTAGTGTCAGCTGGTCGCATCGAGTCGCTGCGTATTCACTTAGAATATTGTGTTTTTGCCATTCTTAGTGTCAATAGGTCTTGAACTTGTTGCGCATTCACTTTGAATTTTTTTCTCGTTATTTTTTTTGATATTATTAGTGTCAATCGGACATGAACTTGTTGCGCATTCACTTTGAATGTTTATCTCGTTATCTTCTTTTGATATTCTTAGTGTCAGCTGGTCGCATCGAGCCGCTGGGCATTCACTTCGAATATTATGTTTTTTCCATTCTTAGTGTCAACCGGTCTTGAATCCATTGTGCATTCACTTTGAATGTTCCATTTGTTTTCATTCTTAGTGTCAGTTGGTCACCTATAGCCGCCGCGCATTCACTTTGAATATTTATTTTGTTGTTATTCTTAATGTCAGTTGGTCGCATCGAGTCGCTGCGCATTCACTTCGAATATTGTGTTTTTATTCATTCTTAGTGTCAATTTGTCTTGAACCTGTTGCACATTCACTTTGAATGTTATCTTTGTTTTGTTATTCTTAGTGTCAGCTGGTTGCATCGAGCCGTTGCACATTCATTTCGAATATTATGTTTTTTCCATTCTTAGTGTCAACCGATTTTGAACACGTTGCACATTCACTTTGAATGTTCCCTTTGTTGTTATTCATTGTGTCAGTTGGCCGCATTGAGACATTGTGCATTCACTTCGAATATTTCTTTGCCATCCTAAGTGTCAGCTTGGCTTTACCCGTGTCCTGTTGATCCAAAGCTTTGTATTTCCTTTTGTTTTTGTCTTTTGTTATTCTTAGTGTCAGAAGTTACACTTGAACTTGTTTATTTCGATTTTTTATCCCCATTGTATGTCATCCCCAATGAGTCTTGGCCCATGGTCGTCGACATATTGTTGCACCCCAAAATTTTCCCTCCCTAAGACAAGACATTGTGTACCAAGAGGTTCACAAGGTTCACAAGGTTCACAAGATATCTCATGAGGTTCACAAGATTCATAATTAGTCAGAAAGTTTGGCAATTCCCTCAGACAATGCATCCTCCTAAACAATGCATCTTAAACTAGGGTTTTGACTTTCATTAGGCTAAGTGGACTTCCAAGACTTCAAGTGAGCTTCATAGCATCCTATATGTGTTCAATAATCCCCATGTCAATTTTCAAGACTTTCCCAAAAGATTTGCTCGGTCAGATGATCAGATAGGTTAAAATTAGTCAAAGCAGTCAAAAAGTCAAACTGAGGTCAACTGTGGTCAAACCAAAGTCAAACTTCATGATTTTTTTCCAACATCAAGTATATGAAGTAAAATTCATCATTTTATCAAGGGTTGATCATGATTCATCAAGGAGATCCCAGATCATCAAGAATCAGGAGTTTCTAAATTAGGGTTTTCATAGGAAAAGTCAACTGAACTTTGACCAGCCATAACTTTCACATGCATCATCAAAAATTTTCCATCCAAATCTCATTTTGAAGGTAATTTAATTCTCTACAACTTTGTGTCTCACAAGCCAAGCCCAAAAATGCTTCATTTGGAAGGTATGAGCTAAGACATTATAGGTCATTTCAAAAGTCAACAAAAAGTCAACATCTTCCAAAGAGCATAACTTGAGAATGGTAAAAGATATGGACATGAGACCAAAGAGGTTGGTTATAGGACTCTCTAAGATTTCTAAAATGTCCAAGAACACCTTCATAGCATTGAAATGTAAGGATTTGTGCCCTTGCAAAGTTGGGAAATTTTTGAGAGGTTTATGAAGCAAATGGGGTCTTAAAACCATAATTCACCAAATGGGCTTGTCTTTTTATTTATTCATATTTTTATTCATTTTATTTTATTTATTATGATTTTTTATATTAAAAATCATTTTAAATTAAAATAAAATATAAAAGGATGGATATTTGATTTGATTTTGGTTCTAGAAGGTCTTAATATTCATTTAAAAGTGATTGGTACCATATAATTTCAGATCATACAAATATAGCAATGTTAGATCAAAATATTTCAATTTTTAAGGATGAATCTTTTTCAATCTCTAAATATCCAAAAGTCCAAAGGATTGAATAATTTTTTGACCTAATTCTGATGTATCATATATATACAACATTAAGCAATACATTGGACACGAATTGGCAGCCTCAAACAACACATTCAAACTTCAAAAATTCAAGCAAGAGGAGAGATTCGGTTTTTGATTTGCAGGAGGTTTCAAAGAATTATAAAGGTTGCAACGTGTTCCTTGATGATCAATGAACCTAATTGAATCATTTACAGCATCCAAATCATGAGATATAGCATGAACCGAATCCACACTGTTCATATTCTTATTTTTTTCGATTTAGATTATTTATGCAATTATAATGAATTCTAACTACACATTTGTGTTAGTGATGATGTTTAGATACTTTCTGGGCAAAGAAATTGAAGAATGAGTACCTAAACCGAAAACGGCCATTGTTAGGGTTCTTGAACCATATTTAGGGTTCTTCGATTTAGACTATATAAATTGATTTTAAGACCATAAATGAACTGTATGAAGGTTGGGGATCACAACCATGTAATTAATTTGATGAATCATTGCATATTGATGAAGGTATGAGATTGGCAGATTTCATACGCAGGTGAATTCTCAGGAAATATAGTGGATAAATTCGCAGGTAATTTCGCAAGTCAGGAGGTTGAAGACGAAGCAGCTTTGGCGCGAAATCAGAATTCAAAATTTGACTTGTTTTTATAATATGTGGTTGTTAGTTTGTTATCAGCTAACGCGCTTGGCTCAGTTGGTGAAGTGTTGATGGTTAAAGACATCAGGGCGTGGGTTCGAATCCAACCCTCAACATTTTTTTTTATCTTTTCTCAATTATTTTACTTGATTTATCATATATTGTTTGTTTGATGGTTCTAGGTCACCAGCTGCGTGCGCAGCCCAGTGGTAATCTCCTTGGCAGGTACATGGGAGGTCCTGGGTTCAAATCTAGGCCTCCCTATTATTTTTTAACCTAATTTTTCTATTTTCTTCTTTTTTTTCTTTATTTAATTATATATTATATCATAAATTAATTTTAAATAATAGTATAACGTGTTTTCATAGAATTAAAAAAAGCTTTATATTTTTAAAATCAATATCTTATTTTCTCAAATATAATTTGTTTTTATTTTATGTTTATATTATTATTCTATATATTTTATTTTGTAAATAATCAAATTAATATTTTAATTCAATATGCAAACCCTAATTTCATCTTTAAATTTTTTAACCCTAATCTCTAACCCTAATTATTTAATTGTTAAATATTAAGGGTTTACTAACCATTTTAATTATATTTTATTTATTATATATTTATTATTAATTATTTCTATTATAATGTAATTGCGAAAGCCTTGTAATAGTCGTAGTTTATTATTGTTCTATTGTTTATAAATATTCTTGCCACGGTTAGTAACTATAGGGAGTGATAACATGTTTGTAAATTAAAATTAATTTAGAATGGCTTACTTAATAAGATAAATATATGAATATGAACACTCACACACGTAAGTCGATCTTTGATCGCCATCTCACACCTTCTAAGGTTATCCCTCATGTTGCCTAACTATAAGGTCAAGTAAGGTGTCTTAAAGCAAAGTCCCTTTTCATAAAATATCATCAAGTCCCTTTAAGATTATAAGATCAAGTCCCTTCGATGTTGCCTACGGTAAATGATCTTGTCCCTTCGAATAAAAGATGATAAGTCCCTTCGTATTGCTAAGACACCTTACAGTTGCCTAACCACAGATGTCCCTTCACATGTCCCTTGTAACATCCAAGGTAATGACTACCTATTCCTTAATAATAAGGCTAGTCTTACCATTGAAAGAACATATAAGAACAGTAAAGATTTAACATAGGGTAGGTTCCTCTTAAGTACTTGCTCACTTTTTTTTCAAAATACTTCATTACACTTCACATTTCAAACAAATTTTCAAAACAAAGTCTTTATATACATCCATACAAGGATCATTATAAAGTACTTAGAAAATTTTTAATCACACATTACACTTCTCAAAACAGTTTAAAGTGAGCTAAGTAACTAAGAACCCATGGATAACCATGGATATAAAGGGTGCTAACACCTTCCCTTTGTATAACCTACCCCCCGAACTCAAAATCTTTTTTAAGGTTTTTCCTGTTCTTTTATGCCCTTTCCTTTTGGATAAAATAAAATTCGGTGGCGACTCTTGCTATCCGCAACATTTAACTAAAGTCAGTTCTCCCACCGTGTTACAGAACTGGCGACTCTGCTGGGGATAATATTAAAGAGGGGTACCCTTAGGAACTAGATCACTTGAAATTGTTTGTTTTGTTTGCTTTATATTTATCTGTTGGGCTTTATGTGTGAAAGATCCTAACCCGGATCTAGTGTACCTTAGGTAAATGGCAATAGACCAAGGAAACTGTACGGCGTATACCGATATGGTTGATCTGGTAGCCATAATTAGTGTGACTTCTTAGTTGGTGCTTATGTTCCTTAAGTAAGTTAAGGATAATATGGGGCTGCCATATGTTGTCAATACACTAACTAACTTTTAGAACCCTAGTTATCCCATCTTGGCCTTTGGAAAAGTAGTGAGATAACCGGCTTTGGTGAAGACTAAAGTTGGTTGATACTCGATACTACACTCATTGAGATCCTAAACTTGGAGGGTTTTGGTTGGCAAGTAAGTTGCCTAATGAACAACCACCCTTGTGAAGGATCAATGATATTGAGATCCCTTAGAACCTGGTTACTTTATAGGACAGGATGAACCATCTAAACTTCAGGGGAGGATACTTACCTTTAAACCTCATGCAAGCCTTCAAACCTAAGGGTATTGTGTGACTTGTTTGTGTGTGCCACATGTTTGTGACTGAGCATAACATCATAGCATCATCAAAAATCATAAGCATAACATTTTCACTAACCATTTCAAGGACCAAAGGATTTATCTTTGTTCTTTGTTGCAGGTCATGACTTCTGCTCGTAGGAATACTATCAGGATCAACTTTGTAGGAATACCTCCTAAGCTTAAAGAATTGGTCTCTCAAGTCTCTGAAAACTCCCAATTCATCAAGAGGCATGGTCACCTACTGGATCTAGTCACTTCAGGGTTCAATGAAGACATGATGAGTGTTCTGTTTCAGTTCTTCGATCCTAAACATCATTGCTTCACATTCCCCGACTATCAGCTGGTTCCTACCATGGAAGAGTTCTCCAAGCTTCTGGGTATACCTATCCTTGATCAGAAACCCTTCACAGGCTTAGAGAAGGAACCTAAACCTGAAGTCATTGCTGCAGCCCTACATCTGAAGAAATCAGATATTGTCCTAGAAACAAGAAGTGGAGTTAAAGGTATTCTTGCTAAGGTATTGATGGAGAAAGCTCAGGTGTTCCTGAAGGCTATGAGTTATGATGCTTTTGAGGAGATCTTAGCCCTACTGATATATGGCTTAGTATTGTTCCCCAATCCAGACCAGTTCATAGACGTACATGCCATCAACATATTTCTGACTCGCAATCCAGTGCCAACATTACTTAGAGACATCCTACACTCTCTTCATACCTGTACTACAAAGGCACGAGGAACTCTGATGTGTTGTATACCTCTATTGTCTAGGTGGTTTATTTCTCACCTTCCTCGATCAGTGATGAAGAATGAACAAGGGTTCAGGTGGTCCAAGAGGATCATGTTACTTTCTCATTCAGATATTCATTGGTGCTCTCAATCTATGGAGAATGTTCCCTAATGTGCCACTCCTTGGCATAAGAGGGGGAATTACCTACAACCCTTCTTTAGCTCTACGACAGTTTGGTTATGCTCGGAGTGATGGTCCTCATGACATGCTTATTCAGGGTATTATGTTTGACTACGACAACGATCTGCAAGGTTATCATCAAAGGTTTATACGAGCATGGGGTAAAGTGAACAAGGTTGACAGCAAGACTCTAGAACCCAAGTACACTATTCCTATGGAACCTTATCTCAGATGGGTGCGATCTCGTGCTCAGACTCTTATGATGCCATATCCTGCTATCCTGCCAGTTATCATGGAGCCCGTTGCTGAAGGAGATACTTCTTATATCATCCTTCATCCAGACATGCCCACTGACATGGAAGAGTTACAAAGGTCCTGGATCCAGTTGAAGGAGAAAAGGGATACTTTTGAGACTCATTACAAAGCAAGTCAAGAAAGAATCCTGGAGCTAACAAAACAACTTCACGAGGAGCGGAATCTCAACTCATACCTCAACACAAAAAGGAAACGTCCATGGGAGACTTAAAACCCCATTTTTGTATTCATTTCATTTTTGTTGTAAGCCCAAGAGGCAAACATGTTTGTTTATTACTAATAAAAGTTTACCTTTTTGATTGTTTAAACAAATTTAAATCCTGCGGTCCTTGAAAACATTGCATACACATTTACATACCATATCACTGCATCACAGGTTTCTTATGTACATGTATCTTATCTTCTCGCTGTTTATTTCAGCAGAAATGGCTCTTGAACAGAATGTCAAAGATCTCCAGGCTCAGAATGCACAATTCCAAGATATGATTCTGAACTTGTCCAAAGGACAAGATGAGTTGAAGACACTGCTGACTAAGAAGAATAAGAAGACTAGAAGATCAGGAGGCCTTATTAATTTGGGAAGAAGGTTCAGAGGTCCTGTCAAGACCAAGGAACAGGTTGATGATTATGAGTCTGAAAATTCTGAGAAAGAGGGAGGAAGTCTCCATGATACTGTGGGAGATTCTGACTCTGAAGAAAATTATTATCATGATCCTAATGAAGATAAGTACAAGATGCTGGTAGACAGGATGAATGCCATGGAGTTACAAAAATCTTCTGGGCTTGATTTTGAAGATCTAAGCTTAATATCTGGAGTGGTTATACCTATTGGTTTCAAGGTTACTACTTTTGTGGTGTATGATGGTGTCTCATGTCCCAAGTTGCATCTAAGGTCCTATGTCCGGAGAATTCAACCACATACTACTGATAAGAAGTTGTGGATTCATTTCTTACAAGAGAGCTTGTCTGGAGCTCAATTGGAATGGTACTATCAACTGGAAAGTGTCAACATTCGTGATTGGAATGATCTTGCTGAGGCCTTCTATAGGCAATACCAATATAATGCTGATCTAGCACCTACTCGCATGCAACTCAAAAGCATGTCAATGGGTGATAAGGATAATTTCAAGGAGTATGCCCAAAAATGGAGAGACCTGGCTGACAGAGTTCAACCTCCTCTGACTGACAGGGAGCTAGTGGATATGTTTATGAGTACGCTGAATGGTCCGTTCTATAGTCACCTCATTGGAAGCTCATCATTTGGTTTCACTGAGATGATAATGACTGGAGAACGCATGGAAAGTGGTATAAGAAGTGGTACGATACAGGTGGGTGCCTCCTCATCAAGCACTGCAAAGAAGCCCCATAGTGGGAAGAAGGAGTTTAATGTTGTGTATGGTCAACCCAGTCGTAACAGAAGTCAACAATCTGTGGGAGCAGTTCACATCTCCAATCCTACTCCTGCAGCACCAGAGCCACAACAAAACAATCAACAGAAGCCTAGAAGACAATTCACCAAGATCAACATGTCACTGGCCCAAGCCTTGCAACACATGTTGAAAGGGGAACTCATTACTTTGAAGGACCCTCCTCAGAATCCTAATACTTCCTCTCCTCGATACAATCCTAATGCACGATGTGCCTATCATTCTAATTGTTCGGGACATGACACCAACAACTGTTGGATATTGAAAAACAAGATTCAAGATATGATTGAAGCTGGAGAGATTGAATTTGACCCTCCTGGGACTCCAAAAGTGATTACTGCTCCCATGCCCAATCATGAGGAGACTGTTAATGCTATTGATGAAGTTTCCTATGTTTCCTCAGTTGCAGATATGACTACTCCCTTGTCTATTTTCAAGAAGAATAAGATGTGACTACTCCCTTGTGCTTATAAACCTGATAGCTGCTGGAAGTTGAAGGATGGTATTCAACGCCTCATGGACAATTACACCATATTGTTTGAGAGGACACCTTCTGTGGAAAGTATGTGTGAACATCTGACTCGAGGTATGAAGGTTGAAGATGTGGACATGGTTGATAAAGTGCCAGTGAAGATTACCTCTAAAGGCTCTGTCAAGATCACTTCCAAGGGTCCTATCAAAATTACTGTTGAAGGCCTGGTGAAGACTGTTGCTGAAGCTAGAGTGGCTCCCATGATTATTACCACTCCTAGCCCTATTCCGTATACTTCAGATAAAGCTATACCCTAGAATTACGGTTCCGATGTTTATATCCATGGTGTTAAGCAGTAACCTTTAGCTGATACACCTACTACTGATGATAACCTTGATGTTGATAATATTTCCGGATCTAGTAAGATCACCAGAAGTGGAAGAATTTTCTCTCCTCCGGCTACCTCAAAAAATACAGTTACTCCAACTACTACCTCCACTTCTGAACCAAGTACTGATGCTCGGGGCAAAGGTCCTGTGGTTGAACCTGTGCAAGCTGAGGCACCGACTGCTGAGAATCTTTCTAAACAAATGGAAGAAGTACTGAAGATCATTCGCAAGAGTGATTATGATATTGTTGATCAGCTGGGGCATACTCCCTCCAAAATTTCCATGTTGTCTTTGTTGCTGTGTTCTGAGGCTCATGCTAAAGCCTTAATCAAGTTCTTGAAGACTGCCCATGTGCCAAATGAGATTTTTGTGGATCAATTCGAGAATTGTGTGGCACATCTAACTTATGATAATGGGTTAGGCTTTTCTGATGCTGACTTGACTCCTGCCAAGAGAAACCATAACAGAGCTTTGCATATCTCCATTGAATGTATGGGCGCTACCTTGTCTTATATGTTGATAGACAATGGCTCTTCGTTGAATGTACTTCCCAAGGAAGTTCTGAACAAGCTCAGTCCTGAAGATGTTGTGTTAAGACCAAGTAATATAGTGGTGAGGGCCTTTGATGGCTCAAGAAGAGTGGTACACGGAGATATAGATCTCCCGATCAAAGTAGGCTCCCAAGTCTTCAATTCTACTTTCTATGTAATGGATATTCGTCCCGCGTACTCCTGTTTTCTTGGGCGCCCCTGGATCCACGTGGCAGGTGCTGTGACCTCCACTCTACATCAGAAGTTGAGATATCCAGTGAAAGGAAAGATCGTCACTGTTTATGGAGAGGAAGAGTATATGGTCAGTCATGTGAATACATTTAAGTATGTTGAAGTGGAAGGTGAATATGTTGAGACT
The DNA here is from genome assembly GCA_963966055.1 of Lathyrus aphaca. NCBI lineage: Eukaryota > Viridiplantae > Streptophyta > Magnoliopsida > Fabales > Fabaceae > Lathyrus > Lathyrus aphaca. The sequence goes on along the minus strand of OZ014519.1, from coordinate 423,861,409 downwards.
CCTTGCCAAACATTTGAAGTAGTTCATTGGGTTGTTCCTGCTACTGAAGCTCCTCCTATTGTTAAAAGAGTTCCTGTGGTTACCAGAGTACCTCCTACAATGGCCTCCCTTAAAGATGCCAGAACTGTGGTTGAAGAAGGTGGTTGTACTATTTGGGGTCAGCTTCCTGACATTCCTTACAAGTCTGACAAGTTTGGTTTGGGTTTTACTGCAGAATCCCAGAAGGTTGTTCGTCGTGCTCGTGCTGTTCGTATCACCAATCAAGGGGCCATGAGAGATCAAATCAATGTTGTGGGTGACTATAATGAAGACTACAACCTGGATGACTGGATCTTTCTTACTGTGGGTGATGGGCTCAACAATTGGAAGGCTGAAGACGTTAGTCCTATCTCCTTTATTCAGGAGTAAATACTATTATTGTGTTTTGTTTTAAGTTTGTAATTTCGAACAATTAACTTTTAAGCCTTGTGTCTTACCCGGGGCACAATGGTATGCTTGTTACGGGATGTCATTTCATTTGCATACTTCATTCAATAAAAATCAATGGACGTTTCGTTTTCATAAATATTGCACTCTTTGTCTTTCTTTTATTTTTTATATTTTATCAGCTATGTGTTCTTACACACACCCACATCACTAAAATGCAGATCCTCATCCACTCCGGATCCTGTTGATAACAGTTCTACTATTGCCAATTATAATTTCGAGAATCCGATCGATCAAGCTGAAGATGGAAAGGAGGAAGATTGTGAGGTACCTGTAGAGCTTGCTAGGTTATTACAACAAGAAGAGAAAGCTATACAGCCACATGAAGAGCCAATCGAAGTTGTGAATCTAGGAACTGAAGAAAACAGGAAAGAGGTCAAGATAGGGGCTGAATTAGAGGATGTTGTTAAGAGCAGATTAATTCAGATGTTACGTGATTATGTGGAGATCTTTTCTTGGTCCTATGAATATATGCCAGGGTTGGATACAGACATTGTGGTTCACCGTTTACCAGTAAAAGAAGATTGTCGTCCAAAGAAACAAAAGGTTCGTCGCATGCGTCCTGAAATGTCAGAAAAGATTAAAGCAGAGGTGATGAAACAGTTTGATGCAGGGTTCTTAGCTATGACTTCTTATCCTCAATGGGTTGCAAATGTGGTACCAGTACCTAAGAAAGATGGTAAGGTATGTATGTGTGTAGACTACAGAGATCTGAATAAGGCCATCCCTAAAGATAACTTTCCACTTCCTGATATTGATGTTCTGGTAGACAACACTGCTCAGCACAAGGTATTCTCTTTCATGGACGGTTTCTCTGGTTACAATCAAATCAAGATGGCACCTGAAGATATGGAGAAGACTACATTTGTTACACAGTGGGGTACTTTTTGTTATAAAGTGATGCCATTTGGTTTGAAGAATGTCGGGGCAACATATCAGCGTGCATTGGTGGCTTTGTTTCATGATATGATTCATCATGAGATAGAGGTATATGTGGATGATATGATAGCCAGATCCCAGAATGAAGAGCAACACCTTGATCATCTGCATAAGCTGTTTGAAAGGTTGAAGAAATACAAGTTGAGATTGAACCCAAACAAATTCACTTTTGGAGTTAGATCTGGTAAACTCCTGGGTTTCATTGTTAGTGGGAAAGGTATTGAAGTGGATCCTGCAAAAGTGAAAGCTATACAAGAGATGCCAACTCCCCGTACTGAGAAGGAAGTTAGAGGTTTCTTGGGACGACTGAATTACATTGCAAGATTTATTTCCCAATTAACTGCTACCTGTGAGCCAATCTTCAAGCTGTTGAAGAAGGATCAGATGATGGAATGGAATGATGAATGCCGGACAGCCTTTGATGAAATCAAGAGATATCTTCTAGAACCTCCAATTTTGATGCCACCAATTGATGGAAGACCCTTGATTATGTACTTAAAAGTATTAGACAACTCAATGGGATGTGTATTGGGGCAACATGACGAGTCTGGTCGAAAAGAGCAGGCAATATACTACCTTAGCAAAAAGTTTACCGACTGTGAAACAAGATACTCACTGCTCAAGAAAAATTGTTGCGCTTTGGCATGGGCTGCTCGCCGACTAAGACAATATATGTTGACTCATACTACCTTATTGATTTCAAAGATAGATCCAATCAAGTACATATTCGAGAAACCTGCTCTTTCCGGATGAATAGCAAGATGGCAAATGATCTTAACAGAATATGATATACAGTATACTACTCAGAAGGCCATTAAATGAAGTGTTGTAGCTGATCATTTGGCTCATCAAGCAGTGGATGATTATCAGTCAATGAGTTTTGAGTTCCCTGATGAAGACATTATGATTATTACCAAAGAACCTGGACAATATGACGGACCTGAACAAGGATCCCGATGGACTATGGTTTTTGATGGAGCTTCTAATGCACTTGGTAATGGTGTTGGTGTTGTGATCATTTCCCCCGAAGGTTGTCATACCCCGATTACTGCAAGACTTTGTTTCTATTGTACCAATAACATGGCTGGGTATGAGGCATGTATCCTGGGCATCAAAGCTGCCATTGATATGAAGATCCAGTTCCTGGACGTATATGGAGATTCAGCCCTGGTAGTGAGTCAGATTAAAGGAGAGTGGGATACCAAGCATGAAAATCTCATTCTTTACAGAGAGCAGGTGTTGTCTTTGATCCCATATTTAGAAGAGATTACCTTTGGACATATTCCACGAAGAGAAAATTAGTTGGCAGATGCACTAGCCACCATGGCATCTATGTTTGAGATTAGCTGGGATGATGAAGCTCCCAAGATTACTATTGAAAGATTTGAAAAGCCTGCATACTGCAATGAGATTGATACTGAAGGAGAAGAGGAAAACCCTTGGTTTTATGAAGTGAAAAGATATCTTGAAGCTCAGGAGTTCCCTGAAGGGGCATCTGTCAAAGATAAGAAGTTTCTGAGGAGGTTTTCTGCTAAATTCTTCTTGAGAAATGGAATTTTGTACAAACGCAATCATGATTCAACTTTGCTTCGTTGTTTGGATAAGAAGGAAGCAACAAAGATTATGGAAGACATGCATGATGGGATCTTTGGCACTCATTCTAGTGGTCATACCATGGCAAAGAAGATATTGAGAGCAGGTTACTATTGGTCTACTATGGAAGCTGACTGCTATCAACATGCCAGAACATGTCACAAGTGTCAAATCTATGCTGATAAAGTACATATACCTCCATCACCATTGAATGTGTTGACTGCTCCTTGGCCTTTTGCCATGTGGGGCATTGATATGATTGGTGAGATCAAGCCTACTGCTTCTAATGGGCATCGTTTCATCCTGGTTGTTATTGATTACTTCATAAAGTGGGTGGAGGCAGCTTCATTTGCATCTGTTACTAAGAATGTGGTGGATCGATTCATTAAGAACAATCTCATATGTAGGTATGGAATCCCTGAAAGGATTATCACTGACAATGGCTCTAATCTTAACAACACTATGATTACTGATCTCTGCACGCAATTCAAGATTAAGCATCACAATTCTTCTCCGTATCGTCCGAAGATGAATGGGGCAGTAGAAGCTGCTAATAAGAACATTAAGAAGATTCTACAAACGATGACTGTTACTTACAAGGATTGACACGAGATGTTATCATTTTCTCTTCATGGTTATCGTACTACAATACGTACTTCAACAGGGGCAACCCCATTCTCCTTAGTCTATGGTATGGAAGCAGTTCTTCCCATTGAAGTTCAGATACCCTCCTTAAGAATCATGAAGGATGCAGGCTTGGATGAAGATGAGTGGATTCAGACTCGACTTGACCAGATAAATTTGATTGAGGAGAAGAGGTTGGCAGCTGTTTGTCATGGTCAGATGTACCAGAAACGGATGATCAAGGCTTTCAATAAGAAGGTTAAGCCAAAGGTATATCAGGCTGGTGACTTGGTAATCAAGCGTATCATACTACCATAGGGTGATCCTAGGGGCAAGTGGACTCCTACATATGAAGGACCATTTGTGGTCAAAAGAGTATTCTCAGGAGGTGCCATGATGCTTACTACTATGGATGGTGAAGACTTTCCACAGCCGGTAAACGCAGACATAGTTAAAAAATACTACGCATAAAAAGAGACCCGCTAGGTTGACTGGCCTAGGCAAAAATAAGGGCATCCCGGCAAACCAAAAGGGTTCGGGCAAAGATTAGGGATATATATATATATAAAAAATGTACACCCGGCAAGTCGAAAACCTGAAAGGGCGGCTTGGGCAAAAAAGGGTATCTCGGTGGATTGAAAACCTGAAAGGGCAATCCAGGCAAAAGTTAGGGATTAAAGCGTATGACTATGTCTCGTTTGGATCACTCATATAGCCCCAACTAGTTGTGCTACTTAACTCAAGCTCGAACAGATAAAGCTCAATCCAATCGTTTCTGTCTCAATAGCAGAAGATGAAATACTTGAAGATAATGGCAATAGTAGAATTGAAACTCAATAGGATTATTTCTCACATAGCTGATTTTCTTTGTTTTGTAAAAAAAAAAGTTTTATGACGAATTCCTCTTACTAGGATTTATGTCTCCTTGTATAGACTTGCCTATGTATAGGTCACTCTATAATATGAATAAAATTTCATCTTTGAATCCAGATTTACTTTTACCCTATTTACATAAGCGAAAACGTCCATTGGTTGTGTTTGAATGTATGTATGCTTTTGAATATGATTGATGTTTACCAGAAATGCATAAAATGCAGTAATAGTATTTACTAAGGACGAACGAGGGTAGTAGTTCAACGAAGCTTCGCCGGTTCATCCCCACAAGGCAACTATAAATCCCCAGTAGAGCAAATCTTTCTTTCGAGTTATATCTCCCCTTGAATTTATGTCCATCTCTTTTATCCTCAGTCGGGATACTCAGGAACTTATTCCTTCAATAAAAGTACGACGAACGAAGATGGGAGGTTATAAATACTATACTATCAAACGAAACGGGAACGAGTTCCTTATATTCTTCAACAACGAGCCGGAATTTATTTTCCTTAATCAGTAGTTGTTATACAAAGATATCCAGACGCTTCAAGCTGCATGATTCATACATTCATCATTTACATCATAACATAACATATCCATAAATGCATAATACATTTACTTAGATGCACCATGCCATGCATGCATACATATTGCATAAACTAACCTTTTCCTTGCAGGATAGTTATATGCAGATAAAACAATATCAACAATTTACAACAGGTCAGAAACGATCTATACATTACTCAAGATGTCCTCGGATAGTAGGCAAACGGTCTGTACAAAGATCCATTCCCTAGTCCAGGATATTTTCAGGAGATTTAATCCTGACACTCTTTTGTCCTCGGATAGTAGGAAAACGGTCTGTACAAAGATCCATTCCCTAGTCCAGGATATTTTCAGGAGATTTAATCCTGACACTCTTTTGTCCTCGGATAGTAGGCAAACGGTCTATACGAAGATTCATTCCCTAGTCCAGGATATTTTCAGGAGATGTAATCCTGACACTCTTTTGTCCTCGGATAGTAGGCAAACGGTCTATACGAAGATCCATTCCCTAGTCCAGGATATTTTCAGGAGATTTGATCCTGACACTCTATTTGTTCTTGGATATTAGGAAAACGGTCTGTACAAAGATCCATTCCCTAGTCCAGGATACTTTCAGAAGATTTAATCTATTTGTTCTTGGATAGTAGGCAAACGGTCTGTACAAAGATCCATTCCCTAGTCCAGGATACTTTCAGAAGATTTAATCTATTTGGTCTTGAATAGTAGGCAAACGGTCTGTACAAAGATCCATTCCGTAGTTCAAGATATTTTCAGAAGAATTAATCCTGATATTCTTTCGTCCTTGGAGAGTAGGAAAACGGTCTATACGAAGATCTATTCCCTAATCCAGGATATTTCCAGAAGAGATAATCGTCACGAAGATTTATTTCTACTGGTCTATTCAAACCATGTTGCATAAACGATTCAGAGACGGCCTATACGAAGACCTAGTACTGATATCCCGTATCAACATCAAGATATTATCGCCTCTTGATATTATGGATGGCATCTATAAGCCCATCTCCAGTTCTTCCACGTGGCATCTTCAAGCCCACTCAAGCATATACAATTGGTCATCAGCTTTACTTTACGCACCGGCGAGTGCAAAATTTTGGGGCTTTTGTTTTCAATCCCCTTCAACCTTCCAGGTCACGAATGGCACATATACCAATCTAACCCCTCAGGTTTCAGAAAATTGAACAGGGGCAGCTGTTGCACCCCAAAATTTTCCCTCCCTAAGACAAGACATTGTGTACCAATAGGTTCACAAGGTTCACAAGACATCTCATGAGGTTCGCAAGATTCACAATTAGTCAGAAAGTTTGGCAATTCCCTCAGACAATGCATCCTCCTAAACAATGCATCTTAAACTAGGGTTTTGACTTTCATCAGGATAAGTGGACTTCCAAGACTTAAAGTGAGCCTCATAGCATCCTATATGTGTTCAAGAATCCCCATGTCAAGTTTCAAGACTTTCACAAAAGATTTGCTCAGTCAGATGACCAGATAGGTTAAAATCAGTCAAAGTAGTCAAAAAGTCAAACTGAGGTCAACTGTGGTCAAACCAAAGTCAAACTTCATGATTGTTTTCCAAAATCAAGTATATGAAGTAAAATTCATCATTTGATCAAGGGTTGATCATGATTCATCAAGGAGATCCCAGATCATCAAGAATCAGAAGTTTCTAAATTAGGGTTTTCATAGGAAAAGTCAACTGAACTTTGACCAGCCATAACTTTCACATGCATCATAATTTTTTTTCCATCCAAAGCTCATTTTGAAAGAAATTGAATTCTCTACAACTTTGTATCTCACAAGCCAAGCCCAAAAATGCTTCATTTGGAAGGTATGAGCTAAGACATTATAGGTCATTTCAAAAGTCAACAAAAAGTCAACATCTTCCAAAGAGCATAACTTGAGAATGGTAAGAGATATGGACATGAGACCAAAGAGGTTGGTTAGAGGACTCTCTAAGCTTTCTGAAATGTCCAATAACACCTTCATAGCATTAAAATTGAAGGATTTGTGCCCTTGCAAAGTTGGAAATGTTTTGAGAGGTTTATGAAGCAAATAGGGTCTTAAAACCATAATTCACCAAATGGGCTTGTCTTTTTATGATCCAAACACTTCCATGACATCATGCACGAATTAAAATTTATTTATTCATATTTTTATTCATTTTATTTTATTTATTATGATTTTTTATATTAAAAATCATTTTAAATTAAAATAAAATATAAAAGGATGGATATTTGATTTGATTTTGGTTCTAGAAGGTCTTAATATTCATTTAAAAGTGATTGGTACCATATAATTTCAGATCATACAAATATAGCAATGTTAGATCAAAATATTTCAATTTTTAAGGATGAATCTTTTTCAATCTCTAAATATCCAAGTCCAAAGGATTGAATAATTTTTTGACCTAATTCTGATGTATCATATATATACAACATTAAGCAATACATTGGACACGAATTGGCAGCCTCAAACAACACATTCAAACTTCAAAAATTCAAGCAAGAGGAGAGATTCGGTTTTTGATTTGCAGGAGGTTTCAAAGAATTCTAAAGGTTGCAACGTGTTCCTTGATGATCAATGAACCTAATTGAATCATTTACAACATCCAAATCATGAGATATAGCATGAACCGAATCCACATTGTTCATGAAGGTGCGCAAAACACAAGGAAGGGGGGTTGGAATTGGGTTTTTTGGAGTAATTAAAAATAACTTCTAATGACACGTTTAATTTATCCTGGTTCGTTTGTACTCAAACTACATCCAGTCCACCCGCCAAGGTGATTTTGCCTCTACTGAGGTCTTAATCCACTATTCAATAAGAATACACACAAAGACCTATAGTCAATGTCTTCTTGAGTCTTCTGACCAAACTTAGTCACTCAAGGAATAGAATAACTATTACACGAATAATAATAAAAACGTAACTTAGAGTGCTTCTAAATAAGCAGATATCACTAAGTGAAAGTTACAATGATAAGCACAAGATAAATTGATTTGCTTGAATATATGAGATATGTTGTAGTGCGTTGCGTTCTTTTGATTTCTTCAAATGATGTCCTTTATATAGTTCTTGATAAAGTAGCCGTTGGAGACATCTTGAACCAAATTAGGATATACTTTAATACCTTAATTTCTTTCCATAAGTAGAGATACTTGTCTTTGTATATATTCTTTAATTAAAGTCTTTTAATAAGGATACCAGCATCTTCTAAGCGGAAATCAGAGATAATGAATAAGAGATGCGCAGCCCATAAATGTGCCATTTAATGCTGGATTCTTCTTTGAGAGTATCTTCTATAAGGTTTCTTTTTAGCTCATACGAATTGCTTGAACAAGATTGCCTTCTACACAAGAGTAAATATATTCATTAGAACTTCTAATATGAAAGACTTTGTTATCATCAAAACACTTAGAGGATCAGAACCATATTTGTTCTAACAATCTCCCCCTTTTTGATGATGACAAAACATTTTAATTTAACGAGAATAGAGTTTAATGAATTTAAGTGAACTCCCTTTGATTTGAAGAAAAAAACTTCTTTCAGATGTTCTATGATCCTTAGCTCCCCCTGAGTTGATTACTTGACCTGTTTCTTTTCATGATAACAACTCAAATAATTTTATCAGAATATGTAAGAGGCAGATTATGGTAAACTGCTATGGATCAGAATCATTTACGTTTCTCCCCCTTTTTGTCATAATAAAAAAGATGTAGAGAAAGAGAGAAAAAAAAAAAACTAAAACCAATAGATTTAAAGTACTAGAAGCAAACGCAAAAACCAGTAGAAGTTCAAAGAGTTATGCAGAAATAGAAGTTAAAATAGCAAAACAGCTAATGCAGAAGATAAGAAAATCATGGGTTCATCTTAGTGACTAAAGTCTCCAGCAAAGATTTGATGTCTGATGAAGATTCCACTTTCTTGGTGAGTAGAGTCTTCATTTCAGCAGTTGTTTCTTCTTGCTTGTCTAGACGTTCTTTCACTAGCTGATTTTCCTTCTTCAATTCTTGTAGAGTTTGTAACACAAAATTTGTTGCCAGAGGTTCTTCAGTTTCTGGAGTAGCTTGAGTATCAGGACCATCAACATTCTCTTCTACAGAAGATACCACAACCATCTGAAGTGCTGAGAGTTCATCCAGAGGTTCTGATTCTTTCGAGGGCTTGTTGTCCAGCAGAAGTGGTTTAGTTTGTGCAACATTTGAGACTACTGCTTGAAGGTACTCACAGAAGTTCTGATGAGCAACATCATAGCAGATGTCCTTGAGTCTTTTGGACTCAGCATTAAACCATTTTCTGAAGTTAGCCCATAGAAAATCAGACGCAGCAGGATCAGTAAGCTCTGCACAAGCAATCTTCAGATCTTCTAACTTTAATTTCAAAACTGTTTCGAAAGCCAGCAGTAAAGTAGAAATGTCTGATTTGGATGGTTTAGGTTTTGGAATGGGTATTGCTCTTTTGTTGGACATAGAGGACAGTTTTTGGAGTGCTTAAAAATCAATTGTAGTTCTAAGGGGATTTTCATTTTCAGTCAAAGTTTCTTCGGGTGAATCAGGAATGTTTATGATAGAAGGTGAATTTGGTGTTGAAATATGAAGAGAAATTGAGGCAGTATCTGAGTCTTGATAGTGTTCAAGATCAAGATCAAGAGCAGCTTGCAAGGCAGTTTGTGTTTCATTTATAGGGGAACAATCAATATCAGAAAGTGGGGTGTCATCAATTGGTATGTCAAAGTCAGAGATAACTTGAGGTTGAAGGGTTTCTGTTTCTGTTTCTGGTGGATATAATGAGGATAGGATGGATGCTACTGCAGAAGTTGCAGGAACTTCAGTTTGAATGGGATTAATATTTTGAGATGGTTCAGAATCAAGAGTTTGTTCAGATGGAATATCAGCAGAAGATGGTTGGCTAGGAGGTAAGGTGCTAGAAGGTTGTTCAGACACTTCTACATTTACAGCTTCTACTACAGTAATGGAATCAGGATTAGAAGCAGAAGACTTACCTGTTGTTCTAGATGATTTTTGCATCTTCTGAGAAGGGTCTTCAGCAGTCTTCCTTTTCTTTAATCTGAGAGAGGCAACATTTGGAATTTTTTGTTGTAGTTCTTTTGGATTGAAGTCAGGTACCGTACCTTGACGCTTGCAGATATCCATATAGTTGAGAACAACATCTGCTGGTGTATCAGAAGAAAAGAGAGGAAAGCCTTCCAACGGGATCCTTCTGGTGCTGATAACTTCTCTAGATTGAAGAGTGGGTTCTTGCTGAATAGATGTGATGAACTTCATCTTCTTCAGGTTTTTAGCATTCAAGGGTTTTCCAACGTCTGTTTCCAAAAGTTCAGTTTGTTTTAATTCTGCTAGGAAGTCCACTAGCTTGTTCTGGCAAAGAATATCAGAAATTAATCGTCCAAAAGGAATCCAATCCCTTTTGGTCTTCTCACCATCCCTTGTTTCTTTCACGGCGACTCTGAGATTCTGAAAGAGTGTGTGTGCAAGATTGATTTTCTTCTTTTTGGAGATGAAGTAAAGGAGGAATTGTTGATCCAGATTGATGTAGTCTGGAGAATTGGTAGGTTTCCTGTGACAGATTGTCCCAAGAATAATTTTTGCCCAAATACGCAGAGGAGTCTTTAGGTCTTTGATCTTATTTGATGGTTTTCCAGCGGTGAAAATTTCTTTAGCAATCACAGCAGTGTCAGATACTTTGTCCATATCACTGCATTTGATACCATTGCCATCAGTTTCAAAAAGTTTGACAAAATGGTCTTCAGAGATAACCACCTGTTTGCCAAGCACATAAGAGGTAACCTGTGCGTCATTTGAATAAGCATACACCCAAAATTCTTTAACCAGTTTAGGAAAGACTGGTCCCATTAACCTGTCAAAATACTTTTCCCAGCCTTGAGCTTCAACATGCGGGAGGAGGTCAAAACCATTTTCCTTTAAACTTGAGAAATCCACAAACAACTCACACAGTACTTCCAATTTTTCAGTGGGAATGGAGAGAGTCTTTGAGGGTTCAACATAGTAATCATCCGAATAATCTTTGCGTTGAGATGATGAAGCCATTTAGTTACTAAGATGAACTGTTAGGGTTTAGGGTTTTTTTTTAAAAAAAATAGAGAGAAAATAGGAGACTGAGAAAAGTTAAGAGAAAGTAAGATGCGGGTAAAATTTGAAAGTGGGAAAGACACTTGATATAAATAGAAAGAAAATTAAAGCAATTAATCAGTTGAAAAGTTAGTGGGAAAAAAATTAAGTTTGAAAACATAATGATTAACAACATTAAATTCGCTGACATGGGGTAATGCGTAAACGATTCTGGAACAGTTACCCAAGAGATTTTCTTGCCTTTTTGGTGTCAAACCAAGCCGTATCAGATTCCAGAATCTCAACAGTTATCCTTCTGAGCGAACAGTTGCCGAAGCATGTTCTGTCACTCTTTAGAATGTGGACACGTGTTTTGATTCTGATGAAGGTCCTTAGAGCTTTGTTGACAGTTGTTGATTTGAAGATCTGCAAGTCAGTCCTTTGAACAGAAGTTCTAAGAATGAAACCATTAGAGCATAGAATCTTCTGGAATAATCATATAGAAGAGAAGTAGAAGAACTTCTAGAGATAAAACATATGATTAAAGCATTTTCATTCTGGACATAACTTCATGCTAAGGTTAGTTAGAATGAAATTAAATCTATCTTCAGAAAGGGGTTTAGTAAAAATATCAGCCCATTGGTGATTTGTGTCTATAAATTTTAACATTAAAATTCCTTTCTGAGTATAGTCCCTAATGAAGTGATGTTTAACTTCTATGTGTTTAGCTATATTAGTCTCATTGATCATGGTTCTGGCCATCTCTTGTAAAGTTCTATTTTTACGTTCTACAACCCCATTTTGTTGTGGAGTTCTAGGACAAGAAAAATCATGAGAGATGCCATTTTCATTGAAAAATGATTCTAATTGTTTATTTTCAAATTCACCACCATGATCACTTCTGACTTTAATGATTTTTGATTCTTTTTCATTTTGAACTTGTTTGCAGAAGTTAGAAAATACAGCAATTGACTCATCCTTGTGTCTAAGAAACTTTACCCATGTCCATCTGCTGAAGTCATCTACGATCACCAATCCATACTTCTTGCCATTGACAGAAGCAGTTTTCACTGGTCCAAATAAATCAATGTGCAGAAGTTCTAATGGTCTAGAGGAAGATACAACATTTTTAGCTTTGAATCCAGTTTTTGAAAATTTGCCTTTCTGACATGCTTCACATAGAGCTTCTGAGTTGAACTTCAAATTTGGAAGTCCTCTGACTAGATTGAGTTTGTTAAGTTGAGATAATCTTCTCATATTAACATGTCCCAATCTTCTGTGCCAGACCCATTGCTCAGTTTCCACAGACATTAGACATTTTACATTTTGATTTTTTAGTTCTGAAAGTTTTATTTTATAAATGTTGTTCTTTCTCTTTCCACTAAAAAGGATTGTTCCATCTTTCTGACTAACAGCTTTACAGAACTTTTGATTAAAGATTATGTCATAGCCATTATCACTTAATTGACTTATGGATAATAAATTATGCATTAATCCTTCTACAAGTAGAACATTAGATATGGAGGGAAGATTTCCATTACCAATAGTTCCGGAGCCAATAATTCTTCCTTTTTGATTGCCTCCAAAACCTACGTGGCCTCCATCTTTTAATTCAAGACTTTGGAACATATGCTTTCTTCCCGTCATGTGACGTGAGCATCCAGAGTCCAGGTACCATGATTGGTGTTTCAGTTTTGCTGTTAAAGACATCTGCAACATACACAATTTTATCCTTGGGTACCCATATTCTTCTGGGTCCTTGTTTGTTAGATTTTACAAACTTCTGATTTATTTTAGGTTTTAAATCAGAACTTGTAGAGCAAGATGACTCACTAGTGTATATAAGATCATGATTATGGCCATAGGTGAAATGAGAGCTTAAAGGAGTATTAGTATTTATGACAATGTCATCAATATTTTTTAACTTCAGAGTTTCTTTATTTTTCACATAGCCTATGCCTCTTCTTTCATTTCTGCTAACACCATAGATCATAGAAGCAATCTTACTTCTATCTATGCTTTTAGTAAGAAATTGTTGAAAACTATAATCATATTGTTTTATGATATTATCAGAGTTGATTAGATCTTCTAATTCAGATTTCTTCTGAGCCTTAAGTTTTTCAAAAGAATTTTTGCATTCAAAGAGGTTTTCTTTCAGCTCAGAGTTTTCTGTTTTTAGTTTTCTAACATCTTCTAATTCAGATACTAGACTTTGTTTAATGTCTTTGTATTTGAATTGAAGCTTCTGATATTTTTCAAGAATTTCTGATAGGCTAGCTTCTAACTGAGATCTAGAAAATTTAGAAAATACCTCTTCTGAATCTGATTCTAACTCTGATTCTGATAATTGATCATCTTCTGGTATGTTTGCCATTAATGCAATATTAGCTTGTTCATCTTCAGAATCTGACTCTGCTTCAGATGATTCAGAATCATCCCATGTTGCCATGAGACTCTTTTTCTTTTCTCTGCTGAATTTGTTTCTGGGTTTTTCTTTCTGAAGTTTTGGACATTCACTTTTGTAGTGTCCTGGTTCTTTGCATTCGTAGCACACAACTTCTTTGCCTCTGGGTTTCTTGTGACTAGATGTTGATTTAGAATAATTGTTTGATCTTCTGGTGTTTCTGAACTTCTTCTGACGATGCTTCCAGAGTTGTTGAACTCTTCTTGATAGGAGAGATAATTCATCTTCTTCTGATGAGCATCCAGAGCTTTCTTCTTCTTCTGCCTGTAAAGCTTTAGAAATATGTTTGTTAGATTTAAGAGCTATAGACTTACCTTTCTTCTGGGGCTCATCTTCTTCTAACTCAATCTCATGACTTCTCAAGGAGCTGATCAGTTCTTCTAAGGAAATCTCATTCAGATTTTTTGATAATTTTAAAGCAGTAACCATGGGTCTCCAAGCTTTAGGTAAACTTCTGATGATTTTCTTCACGTGATCTGTTGTTGAGTAGCCTTTGTCCAGAACTTTTAGTCCAGCAACCAGAATTTGGACCCTTGAAAACATTTTTTCAATGGTTTCATCTTCTTCCATTTTGAAAGCTTCATACTTCTGGATGAGAGCTAGAGCTTTGGTCTCCTTGACTTGAGAGTTGCCTTCATGTGTCATCCTTAGAGAATCAAACATGTGTTTGGCTGAATCCCTGTTTGTGATTTTCTCATATTCTGTATACGAGATGGCACTTAGAAGTATGGTCCTAGCTTTGTGATGATTTCTGAATTCTTTCTTCTGTTGAACTGTCATATTTTTTCTTTCAATCTTCTGACCATCTTCTCCAACAGGGTGAATGTATCCATCTGTCACCATGTCCCAGAGATCTCCATCTAGAGCTAGAAAGAAACTCTCCAGAACATCCTTCTAGTAGTCAAAGTTGTCACCATTGAACATTGGAGGTTTAGCATTGATCTTGTCATTCTGATAGTCATTGTTAATTCCAGTTTCTGCCATGTGTTTATCTTCTGGATCTTTTACTGACACGGTTAAGTGTAATACTCAGAACCTAGCGCTCTGATACCAATTGAAGGTGCGCAAAACACAAGGAAGGGGGGTTGGAATTGGGTTTTCTGGAGTAATTAAAAATAACTTCTAATGACACGTTTAATTTATCCTGGTTCGTTTGTACTCAAACTACATCCAGTCCACCCGCCAAGGTGATTTTGCCTCTACTGAGGTCTTAATCCACTATTCAATAAGAATACACACAAAGACCTATAGTCAATGTCTTCTTGAGTCTTCTGACCAAACTTAGTCACTCAAGGAATAGAATAACTATTACACGAATAATAATAAAAACGTAACTTAGAGTGCTTCTAAATAAGCAGATATCACTAAGTGAAAGTTACAATGATAAGCACAAGATAAATTGATTTGCTTGAATATATGAGATATGTTGTAGTGCGTTGCGTTCTTTTGATTTCTTCAAATGATGTCCTTTATATAGTTCTTGATAAAGTAGCCGTTGGAGACATCTTGAACCAAATTAGGATATACTTTAATACCTTAATTTCTTTCCATAAGTAGAGATACTTGTCTTTGTATATATTCTTTAATTAAAGTCTTTTAATAAGGATACCAGCATCTTCTAAGCGGAAATCAGAGATAATGAATAAGAGATGCGCAGCCCATAAATGTGCCATTTAATGTTGGATTCTTCTTTGAGAGTATCTTCTATAAGGTTTCTTTTTAGCTCATACGGATTGCTTGAACAATATTGCCTTCTACACAAGAGTAAATATATTCATTAGAACTTCTAATATGAAAGACTTTGTTATCATCAAAACACTTAGAGGATCAGAACCATATTTGTTCTAACAGTTCATATTCTTATTTTTTTTTCGATTTAGATTATTTATGCAATTATAATGAATTCTAACTACATATTTGTGTTAGTGATGATGTTTATATACTTTCTGGGCAAAGAAATTGAAGAATGAGTACCTAAACCGAAAACGGCCATTGATAGGGTTCTTGAACCATATTTAGGATTCTTCGATTTAGACTATATAAATTGATTTTAAGACCATAAATGAACTGTATGAAGGTTGGGGATCACAACCATGTAATTAATTTGATGAATCATTGCATATTGATGAAGGTATGAGATTGGCAGATTTCATACGCAGGTGAATTCGCAGGAAATATGGTGGATAAATTCGCAGGTAATTTCGCAAGTCAGGAGGTTGAAGACGAAGCAGCTTTGGCGCGAAATCAGAATTCAAAATTTGACTTGTTTTTATAATATGTGGTTGTTAGTTTGTTATCAGCTAACGCGCTTGGCTCAGTTGGTGAAGTGTTGATGGTTAAAGACATCAGGGCGTGGGTTCGAATCCAGCCCTCAACATTTTTTATCTTTTCTCAATTATTTTACTTGATTTATCATATATTGTTTGTTTGATGGTTCTAGGTCACCAGCTGCGTGCGCAACCCAGTGGTAATCTCCTTGGCAGGTACAGGGGAGGTCCTGGGTTCAAATCCAGGCCTCCCTATTATTTTTTAACCTAATTTTTCTATTTTCTTCTTTTTTTTCTTTATTTAATTATATATTATATCATAAATTAATTTTAAATAATAGTATAACGTGTTTTCATAGAATAAAAAAAAGCTTTATATTTTTAAATCAATATCTTATTTTCTCAAATATAATTTGTTTTTATTTTATGTTTATATTATTATTCTATATATTTTATTTTGTAAATAATCAAATTGATATTTTAATTCAATATGCAAACCCTAATTACATCTTAAAATTTTTTAACCCTAATCTCTAACCCTAATTTTTATTTAATTGTTAAATATTAAACTTAATTAATTTTTCTAATATCTAATTTAATAATTAATCTTGTTGTTTATTGTTATAATTCCTTTATTATTCTCTTCACAAAAATCATTCAAAAAAAATTATTTATTTAGTTAAAAAAATATTCTCTTAAATTCTACATATTTTTGTATATTTGTGCTAACCTCTTCCTCTTATGATTATTTTTATTTACTAACCATTTTAATTATATTTTATTTATTATATATTTATTATTAATTATTTCTATTATAATATAATTGCGAAAGCCTTGTAATAGTCGTAGTTTATTATTGTTCTATTGTTTATAAATATTCTTGCCATGGTTAGCAACTATAGGGAGTGATAACATGTTTGTAAATTAAAATTAATTTAGAATGACTTACTTAATAAGATAAATATATGAATATGAACACTAACACACGTAAGTCGATCTTTGATCGCCATCTCACACCTTCTAAGGTTATCCCTCATGTTGCCTAACTATAAGGTTAAGTAAGGTGTCTTAAAGCAAAGTCCCTTTTCATAAAATATCATCAAGTCCCTTTAAGATTATAAGATCAAGTCCCTTCGATGTTGCCTACGGTAAATGATCTTGTCTCTTCGAATAAAAGAAGATAAGTCCCTTCGTATTGCTAAGACACCTTACAGTTGCCTAAACACAGATGTCCCTTCACATGTCCCTTGTAACATCCAAGGTAATGACTACCTATTCCTTAATAATAGGGCTAGTCTTACCATTGAAAGAACATATAAGAACAGTAAAGATTTAACATAGGGTAGGTTCCTCTTAAGTACTTGCTCACTTTTTTTTTCAAAATACTTCATTACACTTCACATTTCAAACAAATTTTCAAAACAAAGTCTTTATATACATCCATACAAGGATCATTATAAAGTACTTAGAAATATTTTAATCACACACTACACTTCTCAAAACAGTTTAAAATGAGCTAAGTAACTAAGAGCCCATGGATAACCATGGATATAAAGGGTGCTAACACCTTCCCTTTGTATAACCTACCCCCCGAACTCAAAATCTTTTTTAAGGTCTTTCCTGTTCTTTTATGTCCTTTCATTTTGGATAAAATAAAAGTCGGTGGCGACTCTTGCTATCCGCAACATTTAACTAAAGTCAGTTCTCCCACCGTGTTACACATATCTCATCCTTATCAATCATACCATAATCATCATTCATTGCATAAAAATAATTAATTACAAAAGAGAGTCATTTAGTCTATAGTCTAGCATGTCATTGCATTTAGGGGCGAAATTTCCGGTTATTTCTATATTTAAATACCTTTCACCCTGATCTCATGAGTGTCTACGGTCACTCAAGTCATCCAGTAAAGTTATTTAAATAGGGGCAACTGTCACACCCCAAATTTTACACTTAACATTTCATATCATGTATGTCGCTCCCACCAAATGAGGCTAGGTCAAATGGGGTACAGATGCGAACGGTCGGTGAAAGGAGAGAACACACAAGGGTGAACTGAAAAGAAAAGAGTCGCCAGCTAGGCATTTTTATCCCGAAGGAAAGGTAATGCTTCATAAACCTAGAAGAAGATGGATAAGACGGTTGCGAACCAGAGAAACTGATAAAGGGGGTTGGTTACAACCTGGGAAGGTATTAGCACCCAGATTGTCCGTCGTACTCGACGGGATCCACGCTTGAAAGATTTGTGTTTTAAAGGGGTAGTGTCAGTGCAATTTGTGTATCAAAGCTGGAAAGAATGCAAGTGTCAGTGCAAAAGGAAATGTGAAGTGGATAAGAGAAGTGTCAGTGTAAGAACAGGAGTGTAAAGCTCAAGACTATGAGGCTCAAAGAATAATGATGGAAGGAGGGGGAATATACAGAGACTTTTGTTCGATAACTGTTAAGTTATGCCTACGTATCCTCTCGTGCAATGAGGAAGTCAGAACACCGTAGTTCGACTCAAAGAGACTGAAAGATAAATTAACTGGTGAACTGCTTACTTATCTATGCTCAAGTGTATGACCTGTCTGGCTCAGGTGCAAACTGTCTTGCATTAGACGGAAGAAGCAAGTTCTTGTTTGTGAGTGAAGGTGATGAGAAAAGAATCCCGGAGGAGACGATTATTGTTTGTTTTTGGTGTTTTCAATCTTTTATTGCTTTTTGGTGTTTGTCATAAGTTAATGAGCTTAAGCCTAAATCAAAGGTTAATAAACTCATCACATCCTCCCTCTGATTAGGGGTAATGAGAATATCTTAAGTATGAAGCAAACACCTCACACTTAATCACCATGATGTAGGATTAAGATCATTAACCTACTTGTAATTATTTAGATGTTTTTGGAGTTTTTGTTTAGTGTTAAGTAATGAGTTTAAGCCATAATCAAGGATTTAATGGACTCATTACATCATCCTAATAGAAGGATAATAGATGAGAACATTTAAGCTGAGGAAGGCTCCTCAACTTAATCCATGATTAGGGATTAACCTCATGACAAAACAAAACCTTTATTAAATGGATTTTAGCTAATGGTGATATTAAGAAGTGGATTTTATGGTTTGTAAGACAACTTGAGGGGGACTTGTCCATTAACACTAGGGTTAGTCCTTCTTAACCAATTAAGGAAGAATTAGAACCCTAATGCAAGGCCCAAGTTACAAGCTTGATGTCTTAGTAATTATTAGGTGGATTGATTAAAGGAGTTAAACACATTAAGGGTTTAACACTTAGGATTAAAGTTATACACTCCATCCTAATAGAAGGATGCAGGCATAAGCTTAATCACAAAGCCTTAAAACCTTTAGGATTTAGTCCTTGATCAAGAGATGAGAAGAGAAGACTCAAAGATGACACAAAAGAAAAACTAATGGGGGACTAATCAAACCCTAATTGTGATCATGCTTGGGTTTTCCTAGGGTTAATGAGCCTTGCAAAAGATCTTCAGGAGAAAAGCCACAAGGAAAGAAACAGATAAAAGGAGGAGAAGCAGAAGGAAATAAGACAACTTGCTTCACCTAAGAAGACAAGTTGCCTGAAGAAAGAAAGTAAGAGATGAACATGAATGAGCAAGCTCACTCTAATACAATGATAAAATGCAGCCATGATGCAAGAGAGAGTGGAGAAGAGATTGTGAGAAGTGAAGGCAAATTCACTTCTCAAAACAACTTACCACCTGAAAAGTTAGCAAAAGAAATGAAATGCAATGAAAATGAGATGAAATGCCATGATGCAAGACAAAGTCAGAAGCATGAACATGATGTTGATGATGCTAGGAGATGATGCAAACACATGTCAAGAGTTGTGGATGATCATACAAGGATGAGGATGCAAATGAAGCATGCTTTGAACCATGAAAGTTCATGAAAGTTTATGAAATGCAATGGATACATAACATGGAAAATGGATGATGCAATGGTCAAAAATGATTCTAATATTTCCTAAGATGTCTCATATGTCATGTTGATGCACAAAATGTCATGGCGAGTTCTTGTATGCAAGCAAATGAAAGATAGATGCAAAGGCAGGCAAGAATTAGGGTTTATACACAACATGCAACAACAAATTCAAAACCAGAAGCAAATGACATGATAAAAAATTGAAAATGGGATCAAAGGAACCCTAACCCTACACAAGTTCACTGCCCAAAGGATGAGACCTAAATCTTAACCTAATGGAAGTTATGATTTTCTCAAGTCAACTAGGGTTTCAAGGCACTCCAAAAGGAAAAATTCTCATTAAATTGAAAATGAAAGATAAATTCAAACCAATTTTACCCTAGAAACTAAATGATATGAAGGATGCAATGCAAGAAGAACCATCATTAAACTCCTCATGGTTAGGCAGAATGAATTTTTCTAAGTTAGGACCAAAATATTGACTTTTAAAGAATTTAATTCCAATGAAAAATGTCAAAATAGGTCAAGAACCAAAAAGAAATTTGTTTGAAGAGTTTGATAATGTTTCTAAATGTTTTAAAATGAAATTTGAATTTTTTTGTGATTTTTAAATACCTAAATGCATTTTTAATTAATTAATTTCCATTAACTAATTAAAAATAAACATTTAAATGATTTAAAAATAATTTTTAATGCAAAAAAATAAAAATAAAAATATTTTTGGGTTCTGAAAATTAATAAAAGATTTGATAAAAATTTTCAGAATTTTTTAATGTGTTTTACTATTTTTAAAAATTCGTAGAAAATAAAACAAAAAAAATGAAATAAAAATTAAATAAAAGGAAAGTATGTGCAATGGAGAGCCAGGATTGATTCTGGGCTTGGGAAGTTTGACCTGGCGCGCATCTGGACGGCCCAGGTTCAAACTTCCCTAAACTTAATTAATATTTAATTAATCCTAAATTTAACTAATTAATGACTGATTAGGGTTTAATGAACCATCTGGACCATCCATACGCGCGCGGGAAAGCCAGATCAAGGGCCAATATTCAAAGTTGGCTAATTAATGGGATTAGGGCTTAATGACCTTCAGGCGTCCGGAACACTGTTCCGGTCGTGTTCTCCGACGACACAAAACCCTAGCTTCTTCTACAGGTCACCAATCTTCAAATTTCTTTCACAAAAATGGTCCTCTAATCATTCTAAACCTAAACCCCCAATTAAAATCCATTTATTTCACTTCATAAGCATGAATCAAAGAAAAATATGAAACACGGGCAAATGTTCAGAGACTTCATACATGGTGGTTTCTTCACCATTCTCAAAAATAAACACATCCCCATGATCAGGGGAGCATACAAAATCATAAAAGAACTTAAAAGCTAGCTTCTGGAAAAAAAGTTCTTCATGTTACCTGAGATGAAGACTCTTTGATTCTGAGCTTTCTGGACTCTCCCTTTGTGCAAACCCACTTCTTTGAACACCCTGATGATGAAATGAAGCTTAGGAGGCTTTGATAATGGCTGGTTTGAAAGCTTCAATTCTGGTGTAGCAGAAATGGAAGGTTGAGTATGTGATGATTTAGGCTGTTTCAAGGGGTGATTCTTGTTCTGTGGATGATTTGTGATTTGTTGGTGAAAGAAAAATGGAAGTTTGAAGGCTGTGTGAAGAGTTTCGAAGAGGAGAATTTTTTGACAGTTTTTTGGGAATGCTGGATTGTGGGAGGTTTCTGGCTTGTGTGTGGCTTGTTTTATGATCCTTATACAAATCCTAAGTTATTGGAATGAGTCAGAAGACTTGACATGCACTGTGGGAATGGTATGGGGTGATTGGCCAAAAAGGCAATGTTAGGTGTACTTCAAGCATGGGCCATGGCAGAAGAAATCTAAAGGGTGTATCTGCCTCAACTGAGTTTGAGGATGACCCTTTGATGGTTTATGATGGACTGCAACACTTGGATTGCAAGATAGCATGTGTTTTGCCAATTTCCAACTTTGTGCATCTTGTGATTTTTGGTCATGGACATGTCTCATTCCTTGGGCAATATGCAGCAAAATGCACCATATAATGTTGCTATGACACTTTGATATTGATTAGAGATCAAACAAAACCATAGGAACCCTTCTTGCATGATTTCCCTCTTCGTGACTTTTATGAAAAATGGCTTATGATACTTGGAATTCAAGGCATGAAAGTGAGAAATTATTTGGGCAAATCTGAATTATGGACCATGAATTATGTTTGTGTAATGCTTAGAAGTTGTTTTGAAGTCACATTTTGCCTTGGTACAAGAATTTGCAAATTTCCCTCTTTGGTACAAAAGTGAAAATTAAGTGATTTTGTCCAACTTTGCAAGGCCATAACTTTTGATCCAAAATGAATTAGAATGAGTTCTTGTACTTTTTGAAAATGGGAGGATCCAATCTACAACTTTCGTGACCAAAGATTTTCCATTTGAAGCATTTTTGAATCAAAAAGAGGAGGTTGAAAAACTTTCCCAAAATGGCAAGTTCACATTATAAGTCACTTTCCCAAAAAGGCAACTTTGCAAATGGCTTGAAATTATTCAATTGTGTGAACTTCTAACATCTTATATGATCAAATAAAGATCATACACATTCAAAATGATGGAGAAACCCCTTTGATTGGGTCACTGGGGGCCTCAGATGCCCTGATTTTGCACTGACTTGCTCAAGAAGTCATCTCTTGATCAGATGCCTTCCCCATTGAATTTCTTCATGAAAATTGATATGCATGATCCTCATAACATATAGAGACCAATAGAAACAAGAATGACCAAAATTTTTGGAGTTATGGCCTCTGAAACCAAAACCCTAATTTTAGGTCATCTGTGTAGTTAAGCCTGGCTCTGCTTCCATGCCTTTCTCAGTTCTTGTGATTCATTGACTTATTTGATCTTGAGAGGATATAATATGATGCTTGAACATACATGGACCCTCTTGAGATGATTGAAGACCTTTGTAGTGGCTCAGATAGCCCTTGGATTGCTCAAATCACAAACCCTAGATGCAGATGACTTAGAACCAATGCAGTGAAGCAAAAATGCAATATGAGATGATATGATTGAACTTATGCAAATGAAAAGATCACAAGCCATGGTGAAATGAGTGAGGGAAAATTTGGGGTGTTTACAGCTGCCCCTATTCAAGCATGAGTTAGCTGTGCAGGATGTAAGCGACGGCTTATCAGACAAACAAGATAACTTGTGGTTGAATACCAAAGACAATCCAAAATTTGGACTCACTGAATGAAGAAGAAAAGGGATATAGATTGTAAAAGGAAGTAAAGTATGTTTATAAAGTGCGGGCGACGGAGGACGACCGTCGAGCAGAGGACGACTGCTGGGAAAAAGCAATGACGGGGACGACCGACATGCTGGGGAAAGTAATAAGACTCTCTGGGGATGAGAGGTAAATGATGGGGACGACCATCGGGTTGAAGAAACAAATGATGAGGAACGGTCATCAAAGGTGAAGGACGATCACCTAGCAGGGGACGGCTGCTCTGTTGGGGATAAGATGAGGGACGGTCATCTAAGGTGATGGACGATCACCTAGCACGGTACGATTGCCGAAAGTATCACGACATAGGACGAATGTCGGATGAAAAAGGTCGACGATGGGGACGACCATCGGATAAGCATGATGAAGGACGATCATCAAGAGGTGAAGGACGATCACCTAGCAGGGTACGGTTGCTCTGAGGGTTTATCATGACATAGGACGAACGTCAGATAACAAGATCATCGATGGGGACGACCATCAGATAAATTGATGAAGGACGATCATCAAGAGGTGAAGGACGATCACCTAGCAGGGGACGACTGCTAAAAATACCACGACACAGGACGAATGTCGGATAGGAAGGGGTTCTAATGAATAGGGACTCCGCTAGGAATGATGAAGGACGATCATCAAAAAGGTGAAGGACGATCACCTGGCAGGGTACGGCTGCCGAAAGGTATCATGACATAGGACGAATGTCAGATAGAAAGGAAATAATTTATCAAGATTTGCCGGGAATTCTTCTGGGGAATGGTAGACAGAGACAAGTGTCTAAATATAAGTGTTTGACACGGTGTATAGATTAAAGATGCGGACGAGCATCCTTAAGACTATGGTACAGACGAGTATCAGTAGAAACAAACGCTTGACGCATGTTCAGAGATGATGACAC
The DNA here is from genome assembly GCA_963966055.1 of Lathyrus aphaca. Taxonomy (NCBI): domain Eukaryota; kingdom Viridiplantae; phylum Streptophyta; class Magnoliopsida; order Fabales; family Fabaceae; genus Lathyrus; species Lathyrus aphaca. The sequence continues at coordinate 423,837,377 of OZ014519.1, read as the reverse complement.
GGACGAGTATCAACTAGTTAACAACGAACATGGACGAGTGTCGAATCTGAGGGGATTTAAGCGGTATATACGAGATACAGACGGGTATCGGTATGAGTGAAAAGTGATGTGTGAGACATAGACGAGTGTTCAACTTGCTGGGGAGAGCACGACACAGACGAGTGTCGGAAAAAGTGTATTATAAACAAGTATCTGGTTTGCAAAGTGTTTAGGCAACTATGCTGGGGAAGGTGACACGGACAGGTGTCAGGGAAGTGTGTAGATATATGTAAACATGCGTTGTGAGTGAAAAGGGGATGCTTTGGCTTTCTGCTGGGGGATATGACACAGACGAGTGGCAAGAAGCATCTGTAATGTATAAGCATTTGTTTGTGGAGAACGCTCGGGCGAATTTACTGGGGAATGACGACACGGACGAGTGCCAAAAGGAGCATGTTTCTGTATTTGTGAGTGCAAAGGAGATGCTTTAATATTCTGTCAGGGAGTTTGAGAGGTATTTTGTATATTGTTGATGGTATGTCAGTATTTACAGGTGCTTGATTCAAAACATGACTTGTAATTATGCAATATGTTTGATTTTTGCCGTAATGCTCCGTATTAGACGGAATGCTACGCTCTGTGGGGAAAATATGATACGAATGCTATGATTATGCAAAGATACCGATCCAGGATTCGGATCCCGTTGCTGTGAAGATCTTTGGCTGATCTGCTTGAAGTGGATATCCCAGCTGGGGATAAGATCATTGGTAGATCTGACATATATGAATCTACATGGGGAAGTAGGTCACTGACAGACCCACCATTGGTAATGAGGGACCCATCCGGGGTTTGCGGGAGTTTCCGTCACATTGTTGTAAGGTCCCAGGCATTGCTCTTTTGGATAGAGACTGAAACTCTGCGGGGAGATTGGTTCCCTGTCTTTGCACTTGTCTGAGGAGGGATGATGACTGGCAACTCGGCTGGGGAGAAAGCAGCTCTGGTGTTGTTTGGAAGATGTGCTGCGGAAATGGTGATTTGACAGCTTGCTGAGGAGGAACTCCCCTGCCCCATGCTGTGCTTTGAATACCTGCAATCCTATCATGACAAAGAAACGTACCAGTATCTCGAGGTATCCCTTACTGGATCCCATCATAGGAGTTTAGACACTCCCGGGAGTAAGTATATTTCCTGTAAGCACGTATTTTTAGAAGGGAAGCATTTGTATTTATGCAATCAATATCTTAAGGACATCAGACCTTTTGCAAATGAAAATAAAATATACGAGACGGAATATGACTGAAAATATGATTTTATTAATTTATGTGCCCTGAATTGGCAAGATACAGTCAAAGAAACGGATCCCCTAAAATGAGGAGATCGTTACAAATTGAGAACAAAAGAAAATGCTGGCAATGTTGATGACGCTTCAAGGAGCTTCCCTTTCGCTATGACTTGTATGACATTGACGTTCTTCTCATATTTCTTTTTGAAGAAGGCTGATTCTGACCGATGCTTTAACCCTTTTGAAACTTGCCATGTTGTAAGTGATACAGACGAATTCAGAATGCAGTTGTTCGCTTATTCCCTTATTTTGCGTGGATCGCCCTTTCGGGTTTTCAATCCACCAGGATACCCATTTTTGCCTGAGTTGTCCAATGTGGCTTTTCAACTCAGCGGGTGTACATTTTTTATTCATTTTCCCTTATTTTTGCCCGAGTCTTTTATTCTGTTTTTGACTCGCCGGGATGCCCTATTTTTGCCTGGACTTACATTCTGTTTTTATGTCCAGCGGGTCAATTTATGCGAAGTATTTTTTAACTGCATCCGAATTCACAGGGGACAGGAAGTCTTCACCATCCATAGTACTGAGCATCAGTGCTCCACCGGAGAAAACTTTCTTTACTATGAATGGACCATCATAATTCGGAGTCCACTTGCCCCTGTGGTCTGTATGAGGAGGGAGGAGTCTTTTCAGCACAAGATCTCATACTTGGTAATCTCGAAGCCTGACTTTCTGATTGAAGGCTTTCTTCATTCTTTTCTGATACAGCTGCCCATGACAAATTGCAGCTAATCTCTTTTCTTCGATCAGACTTAGTTGTTCGTACCTGGATCGGACCCATTCTGCTTCATTTAGTTTAACATCCATCAGTACCCTCAAGGAGGGTAATTCAACTTCAACAGGTAGGACTGCCTCCATAACATACACAAGCTGATACGGTGTTGCCCCAGTGGATGTTCTGATTGACGTACGGTACCCATGCAAGGCAAATGGTAGCATTTCATGCCAATCTTTGTAGGTGACCACCATCTTCTGTACAATCTTTTTGATATTCTTGTTAGCTACCTCTACAGCGCCATTCATCTTTGGCCTGTAAGGAGAAGAATTGTGGTGTTGGATCTTGAAGTCCCGGCATAGCTCTGCCATCATTTTGTTGTTCAAGTTAGAACCATTATCAGTAATGATTCGCTCGGGCACTCCATACCGACAGATGATGTCTCTTTTTAGGAATCGGGCTACTACCTGCCTTGTAACATTTGCATAAGAAGCTGCTTCAACCCACTTAGTAAAATAGTCAATGGATACCAGGATGAATCTGTGGCCATTTGAAGCAGTCGGTTAAATCTTGCCAATCATATCAATGCCCCACATGGCAAAGGGCCAGGGTGAAGACATCACATTCAGAGGATTCGAAGGCACATGCACTTTATCCGCGTAAATCTGGCACTTATGGCATTTTCTGGCATAGGCACAACAGTCGGCATCCATTGTGATCCAGTAATAGCCTGATCTTAACAACTTTTTAGCCATAGCATGCCCTCCAGCATGGGTACCAAAGGATCCTTCGTTCACTTCGTGCATCAACAAGTCTGCCTCTGCCCTATCAACGCATCTGAGGAGTAACATATCAAAGTTTCTCTTGTACAGGGAACCATCAGCATTCAGGAAGAACCTACCAGCTAGCCTTCTTAATGTCTTCTTATCATTGGAAGATGCCCTAGGTGGGTATGTTTGATCCTCCAAGAAGCATTTGATATCATGGAACCAAGGCTTATCATCTTTAACAACATCTGCTAAGAACACATATGCTGGTCTGTCAAGTCTGGACACTGCAATTTGAGGCACAAAGTTGGTAGCTTGAACTTTGATCATGGATGAAATGGTAGCCAGAGCGTCTGCAAACTGATTCTCGTCTCGAGGGATATACTCAAGCTTGACTGTTGTGAAGAAAGTCAATAACCTTGTATAATCCCGATAAGGTATCAGATGATCTTGGTGGGTGTACCATTTGCCGTTGGTCTGATTGATTACCAGAGCTGAATCTCCGAATACAGTCAAAGTCTTGATCCTGAGGTCAATGGCTTCCTCAAGACCCATGATACAAGCTTCATATTCAGCTTCGTTGTTAGTGCAGTTAAAGGTGAGTTTTGCCGAGAAAGGCATGTGAACTCCTTTAGGTGTAATGAGTACTGCACCAACACCACGACCATTCATATTAACAGCCCCGTCGAACATCATAGTCCATTCTTCTTCTGGGTTAGGCCCTTCAGTGTGAACAGGTTCTTCATGATCTTTTGATTTTATGAACATGATGTCTTCATCGGGGAAGTCAAATCTCATAGGCTGGTAATCATCAATGGGTTGCTCAGCCAGATAATCAGACAATACACTGCCTTTGATGGCCTTTTGGGATGTGTACTGAATGTCATATTCTGTGAGGATCATTTTCCATCTTGCAACCCGTCCGGTAAGTGCTGGCTTCTCAAAAATGTACTTAACTGGATCCATCTTTGAGATCAATAAAGTAGTGTGGGTCAACATATACTGCCTTAGTCGGTGAGCAGCCCACGCTAAAGCACAACAAGTTTTCTCGAGCAGTGAATAACGTTGTTCACAGTCGGTAAACTTTTTGCTTAGGTAGTATATTGCATACTCTTTTCGACCAGACTCGTCATGCTGGCCCATCACACACCCCATTGACTCTTCTAATACTGTCAAGTACATGATTAGAGGTCTTCCCTCAACTGGAGGCATAAGGATCAGAGGTTCTTGTAAATATTCCTTGATTTTGTCAAAAGCCCTCTGGCAGTCTTCATTCCACCTGACCGTTTGTTCTTTTCTTAACAGCTTGAACAAAGGCTCACAGGTTGCTGTGAGGTGAGATATGAACCGTGAAATGTAGTTCAATCTTCCTAGAAACCCCCTAACTTCTTTTTCTGACTTCGGTGCAGGCATTTCTTGAATGGCTTTGACTTTATCAGGGTCAACTTCAATCCCTTTCTCACTTACAATAAATCCCAGCAGCTTACCAGATCGCACCCCGAATGTGCATTTGTTGGGGTTTAACTTCAATTGGTACTTCCTCAGACACTTGAACAGCTTCAACAGATTCACCAGGTGATCTTCTTCTGTAAGGGACTTGGCAATCATGTCATCCACATAACATTCAATTTCTTTGTGGATCATGTCATGGAATAATGTTACCATAACCCGTTGATAAGTGGCACCAACATTCTTCAGTCCGAATGGCATCACCTTATAACAGAACGTGCCCAGGGTGTGATGAAAGTTGTCTTATCCATGTCTTCAGGTGACATCTTGATCTGATTATATCCTGAAAATCCATCCATGAAGGAGAACACCGAGAACTGAGCCGTATTGTCGATCAATACATCAATGTGAGGTAAAGGAAAGTCGTCTTTCGGGCTGGCTCTGTTCAGATCCCGGTAATCCACACACATCCTCACTTTTCCATCCTTCTTAGGAATAGGCACGATGTTAGCAACCCACGGAGGATAGCTAGTCACAGCAAGGAAACCGGTGTCCCACTGCTTTTGTACCTCTTCTTTTATCTTCATTGCCATATCTGGGCGAGTACGACGCAACTTCTGTTTTACTGGTGGACAGTCTTCTTTCAGAGGTAGCTTATGCATGACAATATCGGTGTCCAACCCTGGCATATCCTGATAAGACCAAGCAAAAACATCTACATATTCCCGGAGCATGTCAATCAGTTGCTCCTTCACTGAATCTTGCAGGCAGGCCCCGATCTTAACTTCCTTCAAGTCTTCTTCCGTACCGAGATTAACCGTTTCAACCTCCTCCTGATGAGGAGTGATAACCTTCTCCTCTTGTCTTAACAACCTAGCTAGCTCTTCAGGAAGCTCATAATCTTCTTCGACCCCTTCATCAGCTTGATTGATTGGATTGTCAAAGTCATACAAAGTCATAGCAGTGTTGTCGGTGTAGTCTGGAGGGCACTTTCTGCAAGGGTTTAGATTGGTTTATTTTAGTGATCAGTTTTATCTTATTTAGAAAAAAGTGAAAATGAAGTTATTTTATTTTGAAAAACATCGCCATTTTATTTTTGTACAAAAAGAAAAATGAAAAACAGTGAGCGGAAAAGAAAAGACTCGTTTGCAAAAGATGTCCTGATATTCATTAATTGATCTTTGCACAAAATACAAGATGGCCCGATTACAAAATGAGTCTTGACATCTTGGGCAAGATGCAAGACTTGATGCATGCTTTAAAATACATGAAATAATAATTACTCTGCAGGAGTAACTCTTATAATTTCCTGGGAAGACCAGTTAAGGACTTGGCTCCCCGGGATCCTTGGACGTATCCAGCTCTCCAGGTTGCGATCGCTTTCCTCCTCGTCTTCCGTATTGTTCACAGCATCCGGGGTGAGCATGCCCCCGCTGACAAACTTGGGCTCCTTTGCAGCCTCTGGTTGATCTTGTTGAGTTGGTTTGTAACCCAACCCAAATCAGTCTTCTTTCTTTTCCACGGGCAACAGCTTGCCCCAGCCTTGGGCGGTACCTTCCTCAACAACCTTCCGGGCTTGCTGATATGATGTTATGGAAGTTCCCAGTACAGCAGATGCTTCATTAATGTTCAAGGCCTCAAACCCTTGGCTCATGGTTTCATGGATCTCCCCGTCCATTTCAATGTACTTATACGTAGCCAGCTGGCTAACAAAGATGTCTTCCTCCCCACAGATGGTGATGATCTGGCCTTCCCACTCGAATTTTAACTTCTGGTGAAGGGTAGACGTAACAGCGCCAGCGGCGTGGATCCAGGGTCTACCCAACAGACAGTTGTAGGCCGGCTAAATATCCATCACAAAGAAGGTGTTTTGAAGGTCTGCGGGCCAATCACTACAGGCAGATCAATCTCCCCAAGCACTGATCTTTTAGAACCATCAAATGTTCTCACCACCAAATTACTCGGACGCAGTGCCAAGCCATCATACTCCAGCTTCACTAAGTCTTTCTTTGGCAGAACATTGAGTGATGACCCAGTGTACACCAGTACATGAGATAGAACAGCACCCTTGCATTCCAAGGTGATATGCAAAGCCTTATTATGGTTGCGTCCCTCTGTTGTTAAGTCAGCATTGGTAAAGCCCAGTCCATGACTGGTGTTGACATTTGCCACCACAGTTTCTAGCTGATTAACAGTAATCTCCTCTGGCACGTATGTTGCGTGTAGGACTTTCAACAGTGCGTTCCTGTGGGCTTCAGAACACATCAACAGTGATAATATGGAGATTTTTGAGGGAGTTTGGTGAAGCTGATCCACCACCTTGTAATCACTTCTTTTTATGATTCTCATGAACTCGTCTACATCTTGTTCAAAAGATGTCTTCTGAGTTTCTTTGATAGTCGGCTCTTCAGGTACCACACTCTTTCCCTTTGCTTTGGCAGCAGCTTCTGCTTCAACATTAGGTCTTTGTGTTTGTGAGGCAAAAAGGCGTCTGCTTCTGGTGAAGCCTCCGCCTCCCCCAACATTATCAATTTGTGGAGAAGAGGTTGATGAATCCAGAGTGATTTTCTCCTCGTTGCAGTAGATATCAGAGCCATAATGCCAAGGTATGGCATTACTGCTTTCATAAGGAACGGGTCCAGGCACCGTAATGGTGACCGGACTGATTGCTGCAGAGGAGGGTGTTGTAACAGTGTGAGGATCATAGTAAATTATGACTGGTGATCTGGTAGGAGGTGCCATGGTTTGTTGTTGGAAATTGCTGCTGGGAGGAACGTTTGATGGGTCATAGTAGATTGTGACTGCTGAGACGTCTTCATTAATTTTTGCTGGCGTTGTAGAAGATTCTGCTAATAAAATGGATGCTGATGTTGTAGAAGAAATGGTTGTTGAATTTTGACTTGTTGAAGTGATGGACGGAGTAACTGCTGATGATATTGATGAATCGGTAGGAATGATTGTTGCTGCTGTTGTAGAGGAATCGGGGATTGTTGTCAAAGGAATTGCTGGATTTGTAGGCGCCGTTGTTGTAATCTGAAGGATACCATCCTTAATAAGACCATCTATGCCGTTTCTCAAATTTTCACACCCGTTGACTGCAATGTTGCAATACCCACAACCGAGCTCACACCCGGGGAACACTTGGCACTCTAAAAGCTGAGCTTTAATTTCGACCAAAGGTGTTCGAATTTGTGCAACACTGGTGATCAAAGTAGATGGTTTGTCTTCCTCAATGGCATTAATCCTTGGCCCTCCATGATTAGGCATAGGATTTTTGTTGACATTCGGAGGAGGTGCAAAGTTTAGGGCTTTAGAATCCACCAGATCTTGGACTTTCATTTGCAAGGCCCTGCACTTTTCAGTATTGTGACCAGGTGCATTGGAGTGGAAAGCACACCTGGCGTTGACATCATAATTCCTTGGGAGATTTAGGGGATCTGGTGGTGCCAACGTCCTTAACTCAACTAAGTTAAGATTCAGGAGTTGTGGAAATAAGGTAGCATAAGGCATAGGGATAGGGTCAATCACCCTATTTGCCTGTGATGGTCTTTGTTGGAAGGGTCGTGGTTGTTGATTGCTATTGCTGTTGTTGTAGGTTCTTTGTTGAGGATACTGAATTTGTTGTTGATATTGTGGTTGTTGTTGAGGATATGCTGATTGTTGAGGGATCGGAGATGGAATGGTAACAACTGCTACTGATATGTGGACATACTGAGGTCTACCCCTGCTTGCATGAATGGAATTTGTCTCACCGGCTCTTCGGGGTCCCACAAAAGGCTTCCTGGGATTACTGGATGAACTCGCACCATTATCAGAAATTTTGCCCATTTTTAATAGACTCTCAATCCTTTCACCAGCTATAACCACATCTGCAAAGCTGGTAGAAGAAAAGGCATCCAGTCTATCAATATATGTTCCTTGCAATGTATTCATGAACATGTCGGCCATTTCTCTTTCCGACATGGGTGGTTGGACAGCAGCAGCAAGCTGTCTCCACCTTTGGGCATATTCCCTGAAGCTTTCTCTGGAAGACTGGGACATTCCCATCAGGAGGGTCCTGTTAGGAGCCATGTCCAGATTGTGTTGATATTGCCTGATGAAGGCTTCAGCTAAGTCCTTCCAGCATCTAATGGTAGCTCTGGTCAAGTGTGAATACCACTCCCTTGAAGTCCCAGTCAGACTGTCTTCAAAGTAGAACATCCACAGCTTCTCATCCATAGTATAAGCTTTAAGTCTTCCCAGGAAAGACTGCAGGTGAGTTCGTGGACAAGAGGTTCCATTGTATTTCTCAAAGCACGGGGGTTTGAATTTGTGGGGAATTCTCACCCCATCCACTAGTCCCATATCCATTACATCGAAGCCCAGGGTATTCTGAGACTCCAAAGATCTCAACTTCTCAGCAATTTCATCCAACCTCCTATCATAGACTTCGTCTCCTGCTCCCATAACAATAAACTGCTCTTCTTGGGGATCTTCTTGCAAGATTCTCCCCCCAACAGTATTTCCTTGCACATTTCTCGGGATGTTGACTTCCGGATCCAGATGAGGTCCAAACACTGGTGGATTAATATGAGGCTGGCCCCGCTCATTATTACTACTTCCTCCAGTTCCAAGATGAGGTTCCTCGGGAGTTTGTCTTTCCACTAGTTCCCTTAACCTTTCTTGGCTCTGGGCCAAGCCAGTCATTACAGCCATGAATTGAGTCATTTGGTTCCTCATCTCCACTCTTTCATTAGCCATCTGAGTTCTGACCTCAGTCAGGTCCTGCTGTACTTGCTCCATTTGGGTACCAGGAAGGTTGTTGCGGGTAGGGTACCGGTGCATGCGGTTGACAGGGAACACTCGGCGACGAGTAATATTTCCTGAGACCACAACAAGGTTAGAAACAAAGATAATAACAAAACCTACAAAACAAAACAAAAGTTAGTATGCAATGCAGTATGCTTATTTGTTTTCCAAGGTATCTGGCTTGGTTCTTGGTTTTGACCTTTCCAGACCTCGAGGAAGATGCTTGATGTTGCTTGAGAAAAGAAACCCAATGAAAACAAACTAATATATTACAAATGATGAACAATACATAGTTTGTTTTACAACACATGCCCCTGGAGGGTCAAAATACAACAAAAAGAAAAGTACATCAAATGGAAATAAACAACAAGCAAAGGATCAGACATCCGGTCCAAACTCATCCTCCTTGACCTCCTTCAGAAGTGCCTCAGTCACTGGACCAGCTGGGTGCTCTGTAATGGTCCTAATGAGGAGGTTCCTGGTAGCAATGGCAGTGGTCAGCTTCTTGTTCCTGTCCTGGTCCTTTGATCTCTTCAATCCAGCTCTGAGCTTTAACTCTGAAATCTCCTTTTGGGCTGCCAACAAAGTTTCCTGCTGCTTCTTTTCATTGGCCTCTAACTGTTCAATCTTGGCTTGAGTTTTCTGATCTTCTTGAGTACGGGCCTCAGTGATCCTAACCCACCTAGCCTGACTTTCCTGCAGATAGAGCTCGGTCCTAGCCTTCTGAATCTTGGCCTCTTTACAGGCATTCTTCAATATTTGCTCCCCAACTCTTGCTTTCCTGATGTAGTCCTCTGTCTTCTCAATTTTGGCAAGATGCTCCACCCTAAGCTTTTCCAACCTCTCAATGTACAGACGACCATCACTCCTTTCCCAAAGGGTCTTCTTCAGAGCCTGAGACAGATTCTCATTCCTTTCCTTCAGCTTCTCAAATTCTTCCAGGCTGACAGTTGCTGCTGGTTGTGCTGTTGAGGGTCCAGGTATGTCCTCAATGGTGAAAGGCATTCCGGTAATCTGAGCTCTTGTACGGGACCTATCATAGTACTGAGATGAAGCAACATTATTACACCTTCCAATAATAGCCATCCCTTTTGTCTGGATGTTGTCCCAAGCCCAGGATGCTTGTCTGACAGCAGCTGAATCAGGTTTTACCTCACAATACAGGGTCTCAGCTAAATCTTGCACTCTAGGAGGGTGAACCAAAGCATATCCCAGTTGCCTTTTAAACAGCAAAGGATTGTAGTTGATGCAACCCTTCACTCCTATTAGAGGTACATTTGGGTATTGTCCACAACTGGTGATAATGTCCTTGCCTTTGGTGCTCTGGGTACACCATCTAATATCATCTGAAGTCAAAGCAATGAGCCTCTTAGCCCAATTCTTCTGTTGGTGAGGGTTCAAGAAGGCATCTGATTTAGGTAGGTGTTTAAGCAGCCAGGTGTGAAACAAAGGAGCACAGCATCTTACCAACTTCCCCCTTTGTTTCTCATTCCTCTGATGAATGGAGTAATAAAAGTCTCCCAGCAATGTGGGTACTGGGTTCCTCAGAAGGAAAAGATGAATGGCATTCTTGCCAACAAATTTGGGCTCATCTGCAAACAGTATAACCCCATATATGCTGAGGGCTAACAGTGCACAGACTGCCCTCCACTCTCCCAAGGAAGCCTTCAGGATTGCTTGAGAAATCAAGAAGTCTAAGTGCAAACCAGGGATTCCGGATTTTGTTGTCATGCTTTGCTCAATCAAGGAAGGCTCCAGGTACAGTGCTTTTGCTACTTCTGCATTGTTGGGAAAAGTCATTTCTGGGTTGAAAGGGAGTCCACCCCTGATAGGTACTCCAATCAATGAGGAAAACTCTTCCAGTAGAGGACCTAAATGAAAGTCTGAGAAGGTGAAGCACCTCAAGGGAGGGTCATAAAACTGCAAGCAGGTGTGGATCATGCTCCTCTGAGAAGGGTCAAGGTCCATAACCATATCCAAGATACCTCCATAATGCTCTCTAAACAATGGGATGTGGTCAGGTGTGATAAGTGACCGGACCTGCCTGATACCAGTCAACATAGGCTCAAAGAAATGGTAGGATATGTTGCTCTTCCTGGGAGTAGCCATAAATGCTGAAGAAGAGGAAGATAGGTGCTGATGAAGATCAAGGCTGATACTGGAGATAGGCCACTGACAGGCTGATGCTGGTGATGATGAGGATAGTTGAAGCAGATAACTGATGAAGCAGATGTCTATGCAGAAGAAAGGGGTCAAAGCCAAACCAGATATAATGTGGATACCCTGAAAAACAAATAAACAAATGTTAAATGATGCAGATGATGAGTATGCAAATGATATGCAAGGGTTTGTGATCAAGCTGGATTTGATTATCTGTCCTGATCTAGGTCCATGTATGTTCAAGAAGTCCAGATGGAGGTTCAGAAATCCAGTAACCAGGGTGGGGGACTCAAATAAAGAGTCACATGTCCAGGGTTTAATCACAAGAACTGTCCAAAATGAAGCATTCTTAAACATAATAAGTAACAAGGTATGATGTGGCCAAGGGTACCTGCATACCTGTAAACAGCCCAACCCCCTCACTGGTAATGTTCTAGAACAAGGATCCTCAGACTTGGATCAGTTATGAGAAGTGTAAACACTTCTAACCCGGAGGTACAGTGTTTACAATAGCCATAAAAGATCCTCTTCTAATTCACCCCAGTTTCTGAAGGTCATAATAAAGGTCATCCAGACTTAGCAGGCTTCCCAGATAGCCCTAACACTACAGGAAATCTGTAGCACAGAGTTCTCAATAAGAAACCCACATCTGAACCGTGTTTCATATTCCCGCACCAGACCGAAATGGAATGGGAAAGAACATAAACCACTCTAGCCTAAGTGTCACTCAGGTCCCAGGTATAGGACCTTAAACTCTCAATGAAACCCCACCCACCAAAATAGAAAACCAGATCCAGCAATGATAATGACAGTATGAAATATGAAAAACTGTAAAGGAAAGCAATAAATAAAGCTGTACATAAAGCAATAAATAAAGCAAATAAATAAACACAATTAGCACATAACACCCCAGTAAACACAAATCAAACAAGCGCTAGGAGGAACCCACAAAAAGAACCAGAAGCCCTGGTTACAGTATAAGGGTCCCCAGCAGAGTCGCCAAGCTGTCGCTCCCACCAAATGAGGCTAGGTCAAATGGGGTACAGACGCTAACGGTCGGCGAAAGGAGAGAACACACAAGGGTGAACTGAAAAGAAAAGAGTCGCCAGCTAGGAATTTTTATCCCGAAGGAAAGGTAATGCTGCATAAACCTAGAAGAAGATGGATAAGACGGTTGCGAACCAGAGAAACTGAGAAAGGGGGTTGGTTACAACCTGGGAAGGTATTAGCACCCAGATTGTCCGTCGTACTCGACGGGATCCACGCTTGAAATATTTGTGTTTTAAAGGGGTAGTGTCAATGCAATTTGTGTATCAAAGCTGGAAAGAATGCAAGTGTCAGTGCAAAAGGAAATGTGAAGTGGATAAGAGAAGTGTCAGTGTAAGAACAGGAGTGTAAAGCTCAAGACTATGAGGCTCAAAGAATAATGATGGAAGGAAGGGGAATATACAGAGACTTTTGTTCGATAACTGTTAAGTTATGCCTACGTATCCTCTCGTGCAATGAGGAAGTCAGAACACCGTAGTTCGACTCAAAGAGACTGAAAGATAAATTGACTGGTGAACTGCTTACTTATCTATGCTCAAGTGTATGAGCTGTCTGGCTCAGGTGCAAACTGTCTTGCATTAGACGGAAGAAGCAAGTTCTCGTTTGTGAGTGAAGGTGATGAGAAAAGAATCCCGGAGGAGACAATTATTGTTTGTTTTTGGTGTTTTCAATCTTTTATTGCTTTTTGGTGTTTGTCATAAGTTAATGAGCTTAAGCCTAAATCAAAGGTTAATAAACTCATCACATCCTCCCTCTGATTAGGGGTAATGAAAATATCTTAAGTATGAAGCAAACACCTCACACTTAATCACCATGATGTAGGATTAAGATCATTAACCTACTTGTAATTATTTAGATGTTTTTGGAGTTTTTGTTTAGTGTTAAGTAATGAGTTTAAGCCATAATCAAGGATTTAATGGACTCATTACATCATCCTAATAGAAGGATAATAGATGAGAACATTTAAGCTGAGGAAGGCTCCTCAACTTAATCCATGATTAGGGATTAACCTCATGACAAAACAAAACCTTTATTAAATGGATTTTAGCTAATGGTGAGATTAAGAAGTGGATTTTATGGTTTGTAAGACAACCTGAGGGGGACTTGTCCGTTAACACTAGGGTTAGTCCTTCTTAACCAATTAAGGAAGAATTAGAACCCTAATGCAAGGCCCAAGTTACAAGCTTGATGTCTTAGTAATTATTAGGTGGATTGATTAAAGGAGTTAAACACATTAAGGGTTTAACACTTAGGATTAAAGTTATACACTCCATCCTAATAGAAGGATGCAGGCATAAGCTTAATCACAAAGCCTTAAAACCTTTAGGGTTTAGTCCTTGATCAAGAGATGAGAAGAGAAGACTCAAAGATGACACAAAGGCAAAACTAATGGGGGACTAATCAAACCCTAATTGTGATCATGCTTGGGTTTTCCTAGGGTTAATGAGGCTTGCAAAAGATCTTCAGGAGAAAAGCCACCAGGAAAGAAACAGATGAAAGGAGGAGAAGCAGAAGGAAATAAGACAACTTGCTTCACCTAAGAAGACAAGTTGCCTGAAGAAAGAAAGTAAGAGATGAACATGAATGAGCAAACTCACTATAATACAAATTTAAAATGCAGCTATGATGCAAGAGAGAGTGGAGAAGAGATTGTGTGAAGTGAAGGCAAATTCACTTCTCAAAACAACTTACCACCTGAAAAGTTAGCAAAAGAAATGAAATGCAATGAAAATGAGATGAAATGCCATGATGCAAGACAAAGTCAGAAGCATGAACATGATGTTGATGATGCTAGGAGATGATGCAAACACATGTCAAGAGTTGTGGATGATCATACAAGGATGAGGATGCAAATGAAGCATGCTTTGAACCATGAAAGTTCATGAAAGTTTATGAAATGCAATGGATACATAACATGGAAAATGGATGATGCAATGGTCAAACATGATTCTAATATGTCCTAAGATGTCTCATATGTCATGTTGATGCACAAAATGTCATGGCAAGTTCTTGTATGCAAGCAAATGAAAGATAGATGCAAAGGCAGGCAAGAATTAGGGTTTATACACAACATGCAACAACAAATTCAAAACCAGAATCAAATGACATGATAAAAAATTGAAAATTGGATCAAAGGAACCCTAACCCTACACAAGTTCACTGCCCAAAGGATGAGACCTAAATCTTAACCTAATGGAAGTTATGATTTTCTCAAGTCAACTAGGGTTTCAAGGAACTCCAAAAGGAAAAATTCTCATTAAATTGAAAATGAAAGATAAATTCAAACCAATTTTACCCTAGAAACTACATGATATGAAGGATGCAATGCAAGAAGAACCATCATCAAACTCCTCATGGTTAGGCAGAATGAATTTTTCTAAGTTAGGACCAAAATATTGACTTTTAAAGAATTTAATTCCAATGAAAAATTTCAAAATAGGTCAAGAACCAAAAATAAATTTGTTTGAAGAGTTTGATAATGTTTCTAAATGTTTTAAAATGCAATGTGAATTTTTTTGTGATTTTTAAATACCTAAATGCATTTTTAATTAATTAATTTCCATTAACTAATTAAAAATAAACATTTAAATGATTTAAAAATAATTTTTAATGCAAAAAAATAAAAATAAAAATATTTTTGGGTTTTGAAAATTAATAAAAGATTTGATAAAAATTTTCAGAATTTTTTAATGTGTTTTAATATTTTTAAAAATTCGTAGAAAATAAAACAAAAAAAATGAAATAAAAATTAAATAAAAGGAAAGTATGTGCAATGGAGAGCCAGAATTGATTCTGGGCTTGGGAAGTTTGACCTGGCGCGCATCTGGACGGCCCAGGTTCAAACTTCCCTAAACTTAATTAATATTTAATTAATCCTAAATTTAACTAATTAATGACTGATTAGGGTTTAATGAACCATCTGGACCATCCATACGCGCGCGGGAAAGCCAGATCAAGGGCCAATATTCAAAGTTGGCTAATTAATGGGATTAGGGCTTAATGACCTTCAGGCGATCGGAACAGTGTTCCGGTCGTCTTCTCCGACGACACAAAACCCTAGCTTCTTCTACAGGTCACCAATCTTCAAATTTCTTTCACAAAAATGGTCCTCTAATCATTCTAAACCTAAACCCCCAATTAAAATCCATTTATTTCACTTCATAAGCATGAATCAAAGAAAAATATGAAACACGGGCAAATGTTCAGAGACTTTATACATGGTGGTTTCTTCACCATTCTAAAAAATAAACACATCCACATGATCAGGGGAGCATACAAAATCATAAAAGAACTTAAAAGCTAGCTTCTGGAAAAAAAGTTCTTCATGTTACCTGAGATGAAGACTCTCTGATTCTGAGCTTTCTGGACTTTCCCTTTGTGCAAACCCACTTCTTTGAACACCCTGATGATGAAATGAAGCTTAGGAGGCTTTGATAATGGCTGGTTTGAAAGCTTCAATTCTAGTGTAGCAGAAATGGAAGGTTGAGTATGTGATGATTTAGGCTGTTTCAAGGGGTGATTCTTGTTCTGTGGATGATTTGTGATTTGTTGGTGAAAGAAAAATGGAAGTTTGAAGGCTGTGTGAAGAGTTTCGAAGAGGAGAAGTTTTTGACAGTTTTTTGGGAATGCTGGATTGTGGGAGGTTTCTGGCTTGTGTGTGGCTTGTTTTATGATCCTTATACAAATCCTAAGTTATTGGAATGAGTCAGAAGACTTGACATGCACTATGGGAATGGTATGGGGTGATTGGCCAAAAAGTCAATGTTAGGTGTACTTCAAGCATGGGCCATGGCAGAAGAAATTTAAAGGGTGTATCTGCCTCAGCTGAGTTTGAGGATGACCCTTGGATGGTTTATGATGGACTGCAACACTTGGATTGCAAGATAACATATGTTTTGCCAATTTCCAACTTTGTGCATCTTATGATTTTTGGTCATGGACATGTCTCATTCCTTGGGAAATATGCAGCAAAATGCACCATATAATGTTGCTATGAAACTTTGATATTGATTAGAGATCAAACAAAACCATAGGAACCCTTCTTGGAAGATTTCCCTCTTCGTGACTTTTATGAAAAATGGCTTATGATACTTGGAATTCAAGGCATGAAAGTGAGAAATTCTTTGGGCAAATCTGAATTATGGACCATGAATTATGTTTGTGTAATGCTTAGAAGTTGATTTGAAGTCACATTTTGCCTTGGTACAAGAATTTGCAAATTTCCCTCTTTGGTACAAAAGTGAAAATTAAGTGATTTTGTCCAACTTTGCAAGGCCATAACTTTTGATCCAAAATGAATTAGAATGAGTTCTTGTACTTTTTGAAAATGGGAGGATCCAATATACAACTTTCATGACCAAAGATTTTCCATTTGAAGCATTTTTGAATCAAAAAGAGGAGGTTGAAAAACTTTCCCAAAATGGCAAGTTTACATTATAAGTCACTTTCCCAAAAAGGCAACTTTGCAAATGGCTTGAAATTCTTCAATTTTGTGAACTTCTAACATCTTATATGATTAAATAAATATCATAAACATTCAAAATGATGGAGAAACCCCTTTGTTTGGGTCACTGGGGGCCTCAGATGCCCTGATTTTGCACTGACTTGCTCAAGAAGTCATCTCTTGATCAGATGCCTTCCCCATTGAATTTCTTCATGAAAATTGATATGCATGATCCTCATAACATATAGAGACCAATAGAAACAAGAATGACCAAAAAATTTGGAGTTATGGCCTCTGAAACCAAAACCCTAATTTTAGGTCATCTGTGTAGTTAGGCCTGGCTCTGCTTCCATGCCTTTCTCAGTTCTTGTGATTCATTGACTTCTTTGATCTTGAGAGGATATAATATGATGCTTGAACATACATGGACCCTCTTGAGATGATTTAAGACCTTTGGAGTGGCTCAGATAGCCCTTGGATTGCTCAGATCACAAACCCTAGATGCAGATGACTTATAACCAATGCAGTGAAGCAAAAATGCAATATGAGATGATATGATTGAACTTATGCAAATGAAAAGATCACAAGCCATGGTGAAATGAGTGAGGGCAAATTTGGAGTGTTTACAATGTATCCATCAAAAAATATTTAGTTTTACATAATTAATTCAAATTTAATTTATTTCATTAAACTGATTTTTTTTATCAAACTTTTTTTAATCAAAATCTTAATCAATATTTCCTTTATATTTTTCTTCTCGATTTTATTTTATTGTTTTAGAATAATCGTATAGGATGCACGAAATTTGTAATCATTTATTTTTCTCGCAAGATTTTATTTTCGTTCAAATAATGTAACTGCTAAAGCCTTGTAATAGTTTTAGGTTTTATTTTCTGTACTTTACGTTTTCTGTCCGGTTTTATTTATGTATCTCTCCCAAAGCCATGTGTCACACCCCAAATTTTACCCCTAACATTTCATATCATGTATCCATCTCATCATTATCATACATATGGTTTGGCAAGAGAATGTCGTGGAGGATTTTGCTCGAGTTTAAGTGTCGTGTTTGGTTTTTCTACTTGATTCTAAATTTCTTTTTGACATGTTAAAATTTTGGATCAAGTTGATGGCATTTTTGGTAAGAGTTCACCCTTTCTTACATTTGAGCCAAACTATTCGAGCACTTTTCTTATAGTCTAATGTTACTCTTTACAATGATTTTTGATTTCTTATGAATCATTTGTGTCTTTAGGACTAAGTGAAGTTTATTCTAAATATTTTTCTCTTGAGATTTCAATGTGAGAGTTTTGGTTTGATTTTCACCTTTTGGTTTTCTAAGTCGTACCATTATCCTTCTTAGGCTAAGTGTTTTTCATCCGTTCACTTCCGTATTCTAGAGTAAATTTTATTAGTTCATACATCGTTCATCACTTGCATAACTTTTTTACAATGATTCAAAATCTTTTCTCTTGAACTCCAAGACTTTTTTCAAGCTTTCATTCATTTTTTCAAGCATTCATTCATTTCTCAAATTAAGTCATCCGCATCCATGGACATTTTCCATTAACAACCATTCTCATTCACTTTCATTTTTAAATGCACACTTCAAATTTAAACATATTCATGAATATTCATTTTTATAACCATTCACATACATCCATATTCATAATACATATATCATTCATGGGCATTTAGTGTTACATACATTAGGAATTTATTTTAAACCAGTGCTTCAGTACACAAAATTTCAAAAAACAATATTGTTACATCCTTCTATTTTCCAAATAACTCCATCTTTTCTTCTCCAAGTATTCATGTCAATTTTCGAAGCCAATTGCCCACTCTTGTGCTTTTCTCTCCATCCTCATGGAAAGTTCATCTATCTCCACATGAATTTCTTTTAAAAAAAAGTTAGCATTCTTATAATCATTCAAAGTTTCATTCATACATAATCATATCCCAATTATTTTCTAATCATATTCATTCAAGCATCATTCAATTTCCAAAATTCAAGTTTAATTAATATTACATTTCATCATTCAATTCCCATTAAGCACATTTTCAATTTCATCAAGACATTCATTCATTTTTTTATCCAACATATTCATTTCATTTTATGCTCAATATCACAAAGAAGCATTAAAAAAAATCATATAAGACAGTACAACAAACAACAAGGGACCATACTTTTTTTAACAGAAAAAAGTAATCACATCCCCACTACTTCCCCCACTACAACAATATTGCAGAAATTGTCCCCTAATTCACAATCCTTCAGCCAGAAGTTTCTGGTACAGATTCAAAAACAACAACAAACCCTAGTTTTGTTCCCTATATATTGACACTATTTACATAAGTTAGAGGGGGAGTAACCTAGCAGCAGCAAAAATTTCATCCTTATGAAAACAACAAGTATCAGCAGCCTCAATCACTTATCAGAACACAACCAATATCAAGAAAAAACCACAGTAAAGAGAAACTATTGGCAAAACACAAAAACTCAGAAAATACCTTGATAAAATATCTTCCACTTTCAATCCAAATACCTCTCCTTCGTATCACAACAACAACACAATCACCCTTCTTCAAAACCTTGACAACAACATTACAATGTGAAAACTCATCTACCACTTCAAACCACCAAAACAACTACTAATCACCATGATTGTTGAGCATCAACAAAGAAACAACATCATTCAACCCTACACCGATCCAACTTCATGCCATCCTTCACAAGCCACCACCATCTTCAGACGCAAGAGTGCAGAGACGATGTGAGGAGAAGGAGTCGAATCTGACAAAGTATAGATGGAGAACACCACTGAGAATACACCCTCGTCGGAGAAATTGTCGCCGTCGGATTCACTCCGATCAAGTAAACTCTTGACCCTTTTTTTCCCGAAACTTTTGCTTATGTGTTGGCTGTCACAATTTAAACCTTGCATTGTCTTCATTACCGTTTGAGTTAGATTTTTTTTCTAGGTTTTGGTTTTCTGAGATTTTGATTCAAGGGTGTTGATCGGATTAGATAGGTTGCAAAGGGAAGAGATCATTGAGTGATATAGAGAAAAGTCAGAGAGAATCGTTGAAAAGAGTGAATGAGTTTGAGAGAGCGTGAATTTGAGAGGGTAAATTAGGAGAATAGTGAGTTGAGAGAAAAAAGGTTCATTCACTGAGAGGAGAGTTAGAGATTTTGTGTGTGAGTGATTTGGATTAATTTGAACGAGATACTGAGTTAATTGGGGAGAGTGAGTGTTTTGTTATTTTCTTTAAATGAGTGTTTTGTTATTTTCTTTAAATAAATGTTTAATTTTTTTTTAATAATTTAATTTAAGGTGGAGTTAATTGTTTTTTTTTTTCCAATACTTTACCCTCATTACATGCTTATTTTTCTACTTCATGTTTTTTTTAAACAGCCAATTTTATTAAAGCACAAGGAGTGCTGTAAAAAATAATCCAATACAACCAGGCTCATGCAAAAATCCACACCAGAAACTACAGCAATACCCACAAGCTAATGAAAGAGACAACCAAAAACACCCTCAAGATAAATGGACAACATTTAATTGAGTTCAAATTATCAATACATCAGTACAAACACGATGGAAATAGAATAAAATCTGTCTCCAAAGCTGGTCCCAAAACTACAGGAGCATGCTAACCAAACACCCTTTACCGTTGAGCAATTGGATGATCGGAAATACCGCAGAAGAAAACTCTGCCACCAGAGAAACCAGAAATTGCCGCAACGAGCTAACAAACTGCAACCTCGATCTAGACAAATTTGATCCGTACAAGTTTCGAAACAATGTTATCCTTCCAAAACCGGATACAACAACACCCACTTGACAACGGAAACACAGGATTCCGAGGCACACCTTCAACACAACCAAGACCCCTCCTTCTAACAACTTGATTCAGACTATCGAGAGATATGCCTCCAGAGCTACTATCTGACTCGCTGAGGCACCTGGACCTGCTCCGAAGCAAACTCGCCAAACGCAAAACCTGCATAAGAAAAACCAGGCACAACAGAAAAAAAATCCATTCCCCCAGTCAGAGATGACGACCCCCTCCTTTCTATATACTGGCCATCCTTCACTCCTCTATAATGCCCAACGTTGTTCTATGATTCAAGAACCAGGTTGCGATGTTAGATATCATTTCCTTATTTTTTTACTGTCTACCATTTCCAAGCGAACATTTTCACCCTCTCTGCCACCCTCTCTGGATCTATTGTCTTATTTTGGAATAGTTTTTCATTTCTTGCTTTCCAAATATTCCAAATACAAGAAAACCATATAACTTGGAGTTTGTTTACTATTCTCCTATCACCAACCAAAAATCCTTCAAATTATTGCAAATGCTCTAGACAAACATTGGAAAAAGGCTTCATCATGCCAGAAGAACTGGCACCACTTATGTCCTGGATCTTTCCCAACTTCAGCAAGTTTTCTAGCTTTTCCCCTGTAATGACAATTTCAGAAAAATAGATGGATAGGCAAGCGGCCAAATGATCTAAGAATTCACCATGCAAGGTGCCCATGAATATGTCTGCCATTTCCCTGTCTAGCAACGGTGGTTGAACTTGGGAAGTCATATCAATATTATATTGATACTTCTTGAGAAAGGCTTCAGATAAGTCTTTTCAGCTCCTGATAGAGACCTTTCTTAGCTTCATTTACAAGCTCAATGAAGCTCCAGATAAGCTATCTTGGAAGAAATGCATCCACAGTTTCTCGTCATCAGTGTGAGCCGAGATTATCCCAATATAAGCCTGAATGTGAGTTCTAGGTCATGTACTGCTGTTTTACTTGTCAAATGAGGGCGCCTTGAACTTAGGAGGGATTCTGACACCAGGCACAAGCCCCATATTGGTTACACCAATCCCAGGGAATTATGACATTCCATGGCCTTAATCTTTTCTGCCACCTCTTTGTACCTTATATCGTTAACCTCGTTCACATTACCCTTATTAGCATCCAGCAGAATAAACTGGCCTTCTTGTGTGTCTTCCAAAGTCACATTACAGGAAACAACCCCATTTGGAATTGGCACTCTATTACGGGCAGTATTCCCGTCCATATTTCAAGCAGGAATTCCATCATTAACATTTCATCGGGGTTGTTTAACCATCAATCTAAGACGCTCCTGATTTTGTGCCATGTCGGTCATCAGTTCCATGAACTGATCCATCCTCTATCGGATCTCAGTGAGATCATTCTGCATTTGCTCATGCATTCTTACTTGGTTTCTTCGGGTAGGGTATCGATGAATGCGTTGCTCTGCTATAATGTCTACAGTTGAATAAGTTAAGAAGATCGGATAACCTGTTAAAAGAAAAATGAAATATGATATGTATGCTATGCAATATTATGCTTTTCATTCTCAAGGTCGTTTATGTCCCAATTTCGGCGTTTAATAATATTTTGGAAATCCATATGGCTTTTGGAACCCGACTTTTTAAGAAGAAACCTTTATGAGAAACCCAGGTAAGATGGTTATGATGAGGTGGTGTCTGGAACACATGTCAGTGCATAGACAACAATCCGAAAGCTAAATAAGATTGAATAACATAAGAATAAGCTCAAGAGCAACAAAATATCTCCCCATAGGATTACAAGTTTTTGCAATGATGAAAATAGAAAGAGTATAAAAGACTGCCATAACAAGCATGTGGGTAATCAGGCATAATCAAAGAAAACTAGGCCCAATGGAACTCCACGTCCTTCAGCCTCCAGCTAAACTGCTTGATAGCCTCGAACAGTTGGGCAACATATGGATGTCTTAGGTCTTCAATTAACTTCTGGATGAGCATATCTCTTTGGTAAAAAGAAGCATGCAACTCACTAATTTGTTGCAAGAATACCTCTTCATTCTCCCTACTGGAACTTGGATCTAATTTAGCCTTCTCAGTTTCAGCGTGGATTTTGAGTTCTTCAATTTCTTTATGAGCATCCTCCATTGACCTCTGGTTATGCTCTATCCTTTGGAGATAATTCCTACGATGCTCATGGGCTTTTTAAAGTTCTTCATTCCGGCTTTCCAATTGTACCTGCAGATCTTCGATCTTCAACTTGTATTCTTTCTGTATCTCCTTCTACTTTTTCTAATTATCCTCCCACTGTGCTTTCCAAAGAGTTACAACTTCGTTCACCTCAGATAAAGATTTCTTGATCCTTCAATGCTCACCAGCTTTGCTGATCTCAGCTAAACCCTTCTTTTTGAAGTAAAGCTCTCTGTCTTAGAACTCTTTCTATTTGGCCTTCACCATCCTCTTAGACCACTTAACATCTCCCTTTAGCTCTACAAAAGGTCCTAATTTTGGAGGATGGCGAGCAAACCAGGTGTAAAACAGAGGTACACAACAGAGTACCAAACCTCCCCTATTCCTCTCATTCTTGTAATGAACCGAGTAACAGAGATCTCCCAACAAGGTTGGAACAAGGTTTCTTTTTATGAAGATGGATATTTCCTCCATGCTCATAAATTCTTTCTCATTCGAGAATAGACTAATCCAATACACGATCAAAGCTAAGATTGCATTGAAATCCATCCACCTTTGCTCTTTAGCATATCTTCTGGCTTCAGAAATCAAGACTTCCAAATGGAATCCCTTACACTCTTTCTTATCTTCGATGTTGTCAATAATTAGAGCGAATTTCAGGTGGGTAGCTTTAGCAATATCTTCATTCAGAGGAACCTTATCTGAATTGTAGAATGGAGGACTCTCTCGGACCGAAACCCTCAGGATACTAGCAATCTCTTCCAAGGTAGGAACTAGAACATAATCACGAAAGACGAAACACCGTAACTAGGGATTATACAACTAGAGAAGAGTATGAAGACCATCATGTTGCTCTTGAATAGTTTTGTCCATGTAGCTCAAGGTGTAGTGTATATTATTCTTTCGGGGGATATCTTCAACCATCTAGAATGAGAATACAGAAAACCATCGAAACCGGGAATAACAGAGAACAACCTGAGAAATGAAAAGCACATAGGGTTAATGATGATATGATGTAATACAATGCAAGACATGTAATCATTGATATGTGTCGGGTGTCGGTGTTGAGCAAAGAGCCAAGTGTCTATGTAGAATCACAATAACAATATCATCTCTGTATGAAACCCCTGAATTGAGAACCAAAGAACTAGATCAAATCATGGAATAACACTGATGAAGTGGGTATGTAAAAAGTTAGGGTTCCTGCAAACCTGTAATTAATCACCCCATCTCACGGGTGTGCTACTAAGGGCCAACATCATAGACTCTCAAGTCGAGAAGCGATAATACGTTCACCATTTCCGGTTTGGTATTATACACTAAAAGAGGAGGTCTCAGTTGAGTCCTGAAAAACAAGCATCCCCCATAAGTTCCCAGCTTCAAGCACTGAGATCGAGAAACAATAGCACATTCATCATGAAGGGTACTATCGCTCTCGGGATTTTCATCCTAGTACAAATGCAAAAGTGGCACGGAAAAAGAAGAAGAGTTGACAATTGTAAACACCCCAAATTTAACCCCATTAATTTCACACCATGGCTTGTGATCTTTCATCTTTGCATAAGTTTAA
Source organism: Lathyrus aphaca (assembly GCA_963966055.1). NCBI lineage: Eukaryota > Viridiplantae > Streptophyta > Magnoliopsida > Fabales > Fabaceae > Lathyrus > Lathyrus aphaca. The sequence continues at coordinate 423,813,109 of OZ014519.1, read as the reverse complement.
GCATATCATCTCATATTGCATTTTTGTTTCATCTGCATAGTTCAAATTCATTTGCATCTAGGGTTTATGATCTGAGCAATCCAAGGATCCATCTGAGCCACTCCAAAGGCCTCCAATAATTCCAAGAGGGTCCATGTGTGTTCTCTCATCATATTATATCCCTCAAAGATCAAGGAAGTCAAGAAATCACAAGAACTTGGAAAGCATGGAAGCAGAGCTAAGGTTTCACTGCATAAATGACCTGAAATTAGGGTTTTGGTTTTAGAGGCCATAAATCCAAATTTTTTGGTCATTCTTGTTTCTAATAGTCTCAATATGTTATAAGGATCATGTGTACCAAGTTTGATGAAGAAATTCATTGTGGAAGTCATTTGTTCATTAGGTAACTTCTTGAGCAAGTCAGAGCAAAATCAGGGCATCTGAGGCCCCCCACAATGGAACCAAAGTGGATTTTTCATCAAATTGAAGTTATATGATATTTATTTGATCATTGAAGTGCTTGGAAGTTCACAAAATTGAAGAAATTTGAGCTAAACCAAAAGTTTCAAAAAATGGAAATGACTTGTAATGGAAACTTTCCATTTTGGGAAAGTTTTTCAACCTCCTCTTTCTCAACCAAAAATGCTTCAAATGAAAAATTTTTGGTCATGAAAGTTGTAGATTGGATCATTCCCTTTTCAAAAAGTACAAGAACAATGCCTAATTCATTATGGAACTCAAGTTATGGCTTTGCATAGTTGGCAAAAATCCTATAATTTTCACTTTCACACCAAAGAGAATTTTGTGCAATTTCACATACCAAGCCATTTTGTGACCTCTAATCACTCTCTAAGCATCATACAAACATAATACAATGCATTGTGACCAAAATTGCCCAAAGAATCATTCTATTTCATGCCTTGAACTTCAAGTAATTCAAAAGGGGCCAAAATTCTTCAAATTTGCAAAAGGGGATGAATCTTTTCATACACTTGCTGCATCACCCCAAAACATTTTCCATGGCTCTCCTTGATCAATGCTGAGCCAGGACATGCCAAAGAACAGCTGTAACATGAGCCCATACCTCAAGTACACAATTTGTTGACTTTTTGCAAGATGACCCATACCAATCAGCTGCAGCCACAACTACTCTCTGGCCAATAGGGTTATGTTATGTGGACCAAAAGCAAGCCAATGCATAACACACACAAGCCTGAATCAGTTCATACACCAAGTTTCACAAAAATCACCTTCAAGCAAAAACTTTCGAAACTCTTTGTTCAGCCACTCAAACTCCAAACAAACTTCATCATTCAACTCACCATCACCATTAGAACATTTCCCAACCATCAAACTAGCCTGAAACCTCACAAACACAAAACACGATTTCAGGCCAGTTAAGTTGCAACTCTTCAATCCAGCCATTCTAAACTCCATCCAAGCACTGCAACATCATCTGAGGGTCAAATAAAGAGGATTTGCACAAAATAAGAGGTCCAAAAGCTTTAGAGGTGAAAGCCCTAGCTCAGGTATCAATCTTCAAACTTTTTTCCAGAAGCATGATTTGAAGTTTCTAAATTGTTCTACATGTTATGCTGATCACCATGATATAATTTGTTTTGAAAATGAGTTGAAAATAAGCTTGTATTTGACTTCTGAAACTTTTCCCGTGAAACATGTTCTTGTTTGATTCTCATGATTGATGCAAAATAAATTAGTTTTGAGGGTGGATTCGTGTTTAGGGTGAGGTGAGGAGTTGATCTGGAGCTTTAGAGCTCCTGAAATGACCTAGGGAGAGAGTTTGAGAAACTACCATGCCGGAGAAGACGACCGGAGCACTATTCTGGCCGTCTGAGTTGGATTAGGGCTAATCTCAGGTGATTAGCTGAGTTTGAATATGGAGCGTAGGATGTGAGTTTCTCGCGTGTGTGGAGGGTTTGGATCATTTCACTTAACCCTAATCATTTTAATTTATTTAATTAATTAGAATTAGGCCAGATTAAATCTGGACCTTTAGATTGCGCGCTGGTCAAAGCATTTTCCCCCAGTTTGAATCTGATCCATTGGATTGGATTACTTTCCCTTATTTTCATTTTTATTTCATTTAAATCCTATTTTCTTTACCATTTTATTTAAAATACCTAGAAAAATCATAAATAATTTTCCTTCTGCATTTTAATTCCAAATATTTTTCTTGACCCAAAAACATTTCTATTTTTATTTTTTGCATTAAAAACTCATTTTAAAAATATTTTAATGTTTATTTTAATTAATTAAAGGAAATTAATTAATTAAAATACCATTTAGGTTTCTAAAAATCACAAAAAAAATCACATTGCATCTTAGGACATTTAGAAACATTGTCAAACCATCCATACAAATTTCTTTTTGGTTTTGATTCTATTTTGACATTTATCTTGAATTTAGGGTTTATAAAAATCCCTTTTTGGAACCCTAATTTTAAAATTTCTTTTCTGCCTAACCATGAAGGGTTTGACAATGATTCTTTTTGTGTTGTTTTCCATATAGAATGTAGTTTCTAGTACATTTTTGTCATAAATTTATCTTGCATTTTCCATTTGATTTGCATTTTCCCTCTTAAGGTACCCTAAAACCCTAGTTAACTTAGAAAAATCACAACTTTCTTAGGGTTAAGAGTTAGACCTTCTCCTTTGTGGTGTGATGTCATATGTGGTTAGGGTTCCTTTGAGTTCATTTGCAATTTTTTATCATGTGAATTGCTTCTGTTTTGATCATTTGTATCTCATCCTTTCATGAAACCCTAATCTTGCATCCATACTTGCATGTTACATTGCATTGCATGAACATGTGAACTTGCCATGACATTCTAAGCACTTGTATGCCATCTTAGACATCTTAAGACATTTCTTGAACATTCTTGGTCATTTATTCATACATTTGCCATGCTTCTATTTCATTTCATAAGCATCCATGTGTTTTCATGCTTCTTACATGCTTCATTTGCATTCTTTCTCTTTGTATGAACATTCATAGCACTTGGTTTGCCTTTGCATCATATCACAACATCATTTGCATCATGTGATTGCTTCTGGTTTTGGTTTTTACCTTTGCATATGCTTCATTTCACTTCATCTCTTTCTTTATGCTAACATTTTCAGGTGGTAAGTAATTTGAGAAGTGAATTTGCCTTCACTTCTCATTTCTCTTCATCTTCTTCATATTCATCCTTTCTGCATTTTTCTTTGTCTTAGAGTGAGCTTGCTCATTCATGTTCATCTCCCACTTTCTTTCTCTAAATTACTTATCTTCTTCAGTGAAGTAAGTAACTTATTCATCTGTTTCTTCCTTCTTCCTTCTGCTTCTTCCATTGGTGGCTTCTCTGAAGATCTTTCTCAAACCTTACAAACCATAGGAACATCTAAGCATGACAATAATTAGGGTTATGATTAGTACCCTTTAGCTTTTACCTTTGTGTCTTCTTTGTGTCTCTCTTCTCACTTCATCATTAGAGACTAAACCTTTAAGGTTTTAAGACTTTGTAATTAGGGTTATGCATGCATCCTTCTCTTAGGATGGAGTGTATAACTTTAATCCTAAGTGTTAAACCCTTAATTTGTTTAAACCTCTTAATAAATCCATCTAATAATCACTAAGACATTAACTTGTAACTTGGGCCTTACATTAGGGTTCTAATTCTACCTTTATTGGTTAAGAAGGACTAACCCTAGTGTTTAATGGACAAGTCCCCCTCAAGTTGTCTTACAAACTTAAAATCTACTTCTTAATCTCACCCTCAATTAAAATCCCCTTTAATAAAGGTTTGTTTTGTCATGAGGTTAATCCCTAATCATGGATTAAGTTGAGGTATCTTCCTCAGCTTAAGTGTGCTCAACTATTATCCTTCTATTAGGATGGTGTAATGGGTTCACTAATCTCTGATTATGGCTTAAACTCATTACTTAACACTAAAAAAAAACCAAAAACATCTAAATAATCACAAGTAGGTTAATGATCTTAATCCAACATCATCATGGTAATTAAGTTGAGATGTTTATCTCATACTTAAGGTATTCTCATTATCCCTAATCAAAGGGAGGATATGATGAGTTTACTAACCCTTGGTTTAGGCTTAAACTCATTAACTTATGCAAAACACAAAAAAGCAATAAAAGATTGAAAACACAAAAACAAACAATAATCGTCTCCTCCGGGATTCTTTTCTCACCACCTTCACTCACAAACGAGAACTTGCTTCTTCCGTCTAATGCAAGACAATTAGCACTCGAGCCAGACGAGTCATACACTTGAGCATAGACAAGTAAGCAGTTCACAAGTCAATTTATCTTTCAGTCTCTTTAAGTTGAACTACGGTGTTCTGACTTCCTCATTGCACGAGAGGATACCTAGGCATAACTTAACTGTTATCGAACAAAAGTCTCTGTCTCTTTCCCCCTATTCCAGCATTATCCTTTAAGCCTCATTCCTGAGCACCTTACTTCACTTTCTTGCACTGACACTTGTATATTCTTTTTCAGCTTTCGCACACAGATAGCACAAACACTACCCCTTTAAACACAAACTTTCGAGCGTGGATCCCGTCGAGTACGACGGAAAATCTTGGTGCTAATACCTTCCCAGGTTGTAACCAACCCCCTTTCTCAGTTTCTCTGGTTCGCGACCGTCTTATCCATCTTTTCTAGGTTTATGCAGCATTACCTTTCCTTCGGGGGACCCTTTATACTGCAACCAGGGATTCTGGTTCTTTTTGTGGGTTCCTCCTAGCACTTGTTTGATTTGTGTTTACAGGGGTGTTATGTGCTATTTGTGTTTATTTATTTGCTTTATTTATTGCTTTATGTACAACTTTATTTATTGCTTTCTTTTACAGTTTTATGCATTTCATACTGTCATTATCGTGTGCTGGATCTCTTGTCTATTTTGGTGGGTGGGGATCATTGAGTGATTAAGGTCCTATACCGGGGACCTGAGTGACACATAGGCTAGAGTGGCTTCATATTCTTTCCCATTCCATTTCGGTCTGGTGCGGGAATATGAAACACGGTTCAGACATGGGTTTCTTCTTGAGAACCCTGTGCTACAGATTTCCTGTAGTACTAGGGCTATCTGGGAAGCCTGCTAAGTCTGGATGACCTTTTTATGACCTTCAGCATCTGAGGTGAATTAGAGGAGGATCTTTTATGGTTATTGTAAACACTGTACCTCCGGGTTAGAAGTGTTTACACTTCTCATAACTTATCCAAGTATGAGGATCCTTGTTCTAGAACATTACATGTGAGGGGGTTGGGATGTTTACAGGTTTGCAGGAACCCTTGGCCTCATCATACCGTGTTACTAGATTTGTTAAGGTTGTATTATTTGGACAGTTCTTGTGATTACCCTGGACTTGTGACTCTTTATTTGAGTCCTCTACCTGGTTACTGGATTTCTAAGCCTCCATCCGGACTTATGAATATACATGGACTTTTACCAAGGCAGATAAACAGATCCAACACTTGATCACAAACCCTTTGCATATCATTTTCATACATCATTTCTGCATCATTTAACATTTGCTTATTTGTTTTACAGGGTATCCATCTTTATCTTTGGTTTGGTTTTGACCCCTTTGTAAACACCCCAAATTTGCCCTCACCCATTCACACCATGGCTTGTGATCATCCTCATATGCATAAACACAATCATGTCATCTCACATCTCATTTTTGATCCACTGGATAGTTTCTAAGTCATCTGCACCTAGGGTTTGTGATCTGAGCAATCCCAAAGCATCTTGAGCCATTCCAAAGGCTACCAATCAACTCAAAGGGGTCCATGTGTGTTCTTATATCATATTCCATCTCCTCAAAGTCAAAAATGCAGAGGAATCACAAGAACTAGGGTTTGAGTGGATGCAGAGCCAGGATGAACTGCACAGTTGACTGAAAATTAGGGTTTTGGTTTCAGAGGCCATAACTCCAAATTTTTTGGTCATTCTTGTTTCCATTAATCTCTATATGGTATAGGGAGTATGCATATCAATTTTCATGAAGAAATTCCATGGGGAAGTCATCTGATCAAGGGTTGACTTTTCAGACAAGTCAGTGCAAAATCAGGGCATCTGAGGCCCCCAATGACCCAACCAATGGGTGATCTTCATCATTTTGAATGTGTATGGTCTTTATTTGATCATGGAAGAAGATTGAAGTTCATAGAAATCAAGAATTTAGGGTTTTTGCAAATGTTGACTTTTTGGGCATAGTTGACTTTTCAAGAATGCATCATTTTATGTCATTTTTCAAGCCATGATTTTGGATCCAAAAATGCTTCAAATGGAAAAACTTTGGTCATGAAAGTTGTAGATCTCATCTTTCCCTTTTCAAAAAGTACAAGAACATGATCAAACTCTTCTTGGATCAAAAGTTATGGCAATGCAAAGTTGGCTAAAATCACTTATTTTCAAGGCATGCCCTAAGTGAGAATTTTGCAAAATCATGGATCAATGACTTTTGCAGCCTCAAGTTCACCTCTAACCAATGTGCCAACATTCTACAAGTCATAAAGTTCAGATTGGACTAGGTATTGCTCATGTTTTATGGTTCATATAACAAGATTTCTCACATGTGAACAAAAGAGCAACAACTTGCAAAATCATCATGATCACTTCCTACAACTTATGACATTGGCTGCTGACTTTGGCTAGCCTTTCCCCTCACCCTTGCAGCGCAGCCCCCATGCTTGTACTTGCCTAGATCATGAGCCATACTTCTCTTACACCAAATTTGACTTTTGAGCAAAAGCAAACTTACCAATCACTATAGGCCAGGTCACATCATCTGACCTATAGGATTAAAATACATTATCATTTTGCAAGCCATTTCATGTACAAGGCAAGGCTGAAACTCATTCATTCATCACATACTCAAACACACTCCTTTTTGCAAACTTCTTCGAATCTCTCTGTCCAGACTTCAAACATCCAAACCATTTTCACCAATCATCTCACCATGTCTCATTGAGTCAAAAGCAACCAAGAACCCAGCCTGAAACAAGCCATAACACCACTTCACCATTTTCACTCCAACTTGCAGTTTCATTCGAAACTCTCTCCACAGCTCACAAACACCCAAACAAACTCCATAAACCTTCTCTACTCATCATCTGGACCACAAACAACCCTTCACCCTTGCTAGAAACAACCTGAATCACCATTGCCATGTTCAACTGAGCTTGAGCAGAAGTTACTCAAACTCTTCATCCAGCCAACATAAACTCTTCCTAAGCATTCAAGGATCATCAGGAGGCCAAGTAGAGTGGATTTCACCAAGAGAGGAGGTCAGAAAGTAGCTGAGTTGAAAGCTTCGAATCTCAGGTAGCTCAAGAAATATTTTTCCAGAAATCATTTTTTAAGTTCCTAATCTGTTCTATATGTCTTCCTGATCATGAATGTGCTTTTGGTTTTGAAAATGGTGATGAAATGAGAATGTAATTGCTTCCTGAAACTTTTTTGCCCTAGTTCTTGTTTGCTTCGATTCAGCCTTTCATGGAAAAATAAATTTGTTTTGTTTGAGGGTTATGATTCGTGAGTGAGTGGGAAGCATTTCTGTTCATTTAGATTTCATTTTCGTAACGTGTAGAGTGAGTTTGAGGTTTTGAGTGAACGGAGAAGATGACCGGAACACTGTTCCGGTCATCTGAGAGTGTTTAACGGCGTAATTAGGGCATAAGCATTTAATTAGCTGATTTTGAATTTGAACCGTAGGATGTGGCGCCAGGTCTCTTCCCGCGCGTGTAACTTTGAATCCAGGCCCTAGGATGTGTTGACTTTTATTTAATTCAGTTTAAATTCATTTATTTTCATTTTTCTTTTCATTTGTTTTGCATTATTTATTAAAAATAGTAAAAAATTCATAAAAATTATGAAACTTTTTCCTTAAAGTTTTAATAATTTTTATGACACAAAAACATTTTTATTTTATTTTTACCATTTAAAAAAGTATTTTTAAATATTTAAAAGATTATCTTTAATTGATTAATGGAAATTAATTTATTAAAAATACTTTTAGGTATTTAAAAATTACAAAAAAATTCATGAAATGTTCTAAGACATTTAGAAACATTGTCCAACCTTCAAACCAAATTTCTTTTTTGATCTTGATGCATTTTAAGAATTTTTCATTGAATTAAATCATTTTTTATGCATTATTTTGATCATGGATTCAAAAATTCATTTCTGCCTATTGGTGAAGGTTGTGACATTGATTCTTTTTGCTTTGTCTTGTGTTTAACATGTATTTTCAAGGATAAAAAGGCCATGAATTGTTCTTGCATTTTCAAATTGTTTGGCATTTGTTTTGATAAGAACCCTAAAAAACCCTAATAACTTAGAAAATTCATATCTTGAGTTTGGTTGAGAGTTGAGAGCTCCCCTTTGGGCAGTGGTTTATCATAGGCCTAGGGTTTCTTTGAGTGCCATTTTCCATTTTTACTTTAGGGTTTTGCTTCTGTTTTTGGTTTGTGTTTGATGTTTGATCCATAAACCCTAATTTGGGCTTCCATTTGCATCCTCCTTGCATTCTCTTGCATAACATGACTTATCTTTGCATTTTGTGCATGCTTATGATTCATTTGACATCTTAAGACATGTATAAAGCATCTTTGATCATTGCATCTCATGTTTGCCATGTCATTTGTCTTGTATGTTTCATAACATTTCATGCTTGTTCATGCTCCTTAGCTTGCATCATTTGCATTCATAATCTTGTATGAGCATCTCCATTGTCTTGCCTCATGTTTGCAGCACCTCATAACATCATAATCATCATCAACATGCTTCTGGTTTTGCTTAGCATCATATCATTTCATCTCATCTTGCATTGCATTGCATTTTCTTTCTAACATTGCAGGTGGTAAGTAAACTTGAGAAGTGGATTTGCCTTCACTTCTCATACCTTTTCTTTTCATCTCTCTTGCATCCATTGCTGCATTTTTATTTGTGTTTGAGTTTGAGCTTGCTCATTCTTCTCCTTCCCACTTTCTTTCTTCAAGTGACTTGACTTCTTGAATGAAGCAAGTCATTTTGCTTCTCTTGATCCTGTTCATCTGCTTCCTGGTGGTTCCATTGAAGATTGTTCTTGAAAACCTCACAAACCTTAGGAACAACTAAGCATGATAATGAATTAGGGTTTTGATTAGTCTCCCCTCATAGTTTTACCTTTGTGTCTCTCTTTGAGTCTTCTCTTCTCATCTCATAATCAGGGACTAAACCCTAAAGGCTTTAAGACTTTGTGATTAAGCTTATGCCTGCATCCTTCTCTTAGGATGGAGTGTATAACTTTAATCCTAAGTATTAAACCCTTAATGTGTTAAATCTCTTAATCAATGCACCTAATAATCATCAAGACATTACACTTGTAACTTGGGCCTTGCATTAGGGTTCTAATTCTTCCTTAAGTGGTTAAGAAGGACTAACCCTAGTGTTAATGGACAAGTCCCCCTCAAGTTGTCTTACAAACCATAAAATTCACTTCATCATCATATCATTAAATAAAATCCACTTAATAAAGGCTTTGTTTTGTCATGAGTTTAATCCCTAATCATGGATTAAGTTGAGGAGTTTTCCTCAGCTTAAACATTCTCATCTATTATCCTTCTTTTAGGATGGTGTAATGGGTCTGTTTAATCCTTGATTATGGCTTAACCTCATTACTCAACACTAAACAAAATCACAAAAACATCTAAATAATCACAAGTAGGTTAATGATCTTAATCCTACATCAGAAGGGTGATTAAGTGTGAGAATCTGACTTCACACTTAAGGTATTCTCATTACCCCTAATCAGAGGGAAGATGTGATGAGTTTACTAAATCCATTGGTTTAGGCTTAAGCTCATTATCCTATGACAAACTTTCAAAAGCAATAAAAGACTGAAAACTCAAAAACAAACAATAATCGTCTCCTCCGGGATTCTTTTCTCATCTCATTCACTCACAAACGAGAACTTGCTTCTTCCGTCTAATGCAAGACAGTTAGCACCTGAGCCAGACAGGTCATACACTTGAGCATAGACAAGTAAGCAGTTCACAAGTCAATTCACCTTTCAGTCTCTTTGGGTCGAACTACGGTGTTCTGACTTCCTCATTGCACGAGAGGATACGTAGGCATAACTTAACGGTTATCGAACAAAAGTCTCTGTATATTCCCCCTCCTTCCAGCTTCATTCTTATAGCCTCATGACCTTGAGCATTTCATTCTCATTCTTACACTGACACTGCATATATCACACTTTACACTCCTTTTACACTGACACCTGTACATATTCTCTTCCAGCTATTTTACACACAGATTGCACTGACACTACCCCTTTAAAACACAAATCTTTTAAGCGTGGATCCCGTCGAGTACGACGGACAATCTGGGTGCTAATACCTTCCCAGGTTGTAACCAACCCCCTTTCTCAGTCTCTCTGGTTCGCGACCGTCTTATCCATCTTTTTCTAGGTCTATGCAGCATTGCCTTTCCTCCGGGATAAAAATGCCTAGCTGGCGACTCTTTTCATCTCCAGTGAGTTCACGGCTGTGTGTTCTCACTGTTCCCTTCGCCGACCGTTCGCGTCTGTACCTTCATATGACCCGGTGTCACTTGTCGGGAGCGACACCCTTCTGCTGCTCAGACTGTTTCAGTTATCTTCTCCAGCACCTTCATCAGTTTGTCAGTGATTCTCCTCCAGCTATCTTTATCAGAGACTCATCTCCAGCATCTCATTCAGTGACCTTCATCAGAAGTTGCTCTCAGCTTCTTCACCAGCACCCATGGACACTTCAAGAAAAAGCAACATCACATACCACTTCTTTGAGCCCACCCTGACTGGCATCTGGAAGGTCCAGTCTCTCATTACCCCTGATCATGTCCCACTATTCAGAGAGCATTATGGGGGCATATTGGACATGGTCATGGACCTGGATGCATCTCAGAGAAGCATGATCCATACTTGCTCGCAATTCTATGATCCTCCACTCAGATGCTTCACATTCCCTGATTTCCAGTTGGGACCTTTGCTAGAAGAATTTTCCATGTTGTTAGGAGTTCCTATCAGGAGAGGGATCCCTTTCAACCCTGAGATGGTTGCTCCCAGAAATGAAGACATAGCCAGGGCATTGCATTTGGAGCCTGCCCTCATTGATCAGAGCATGACAACCAAGGCTGGGGTTCCAGGCCTTCACCTAGACTTCTTGATCTCCCAGGCCACCCTGCAGGCTGCAATATGGGAATGGAAGGCTGTCTGTGCACTTCTAGCCCTTAGCATATATGGGGTTATCTTGTTTGCAGATGAGCCAAAGTTTGTGAGCAAGAATTCCATTCACCTGTTCTTATTAAGGAACCCAGTTCCTACCTTTCTTGGAGACTTCTACTACTCAGTATATCAGAGGAATGAGAAGCAAAGAGGAAGACTAGTCAGATTTTGTGCTCCTCTCTATTACTCTTGGCTGCTAAGACACTTGCCAAAGACAGATACCTTCCTAAACCCTCATCAGCAAAAGAACCGGGCTAAGAGATTTATTGCCTTGACATCAGAAGACATTAGATGGTGCACTCGGAGCACCAAAGGCAAGGACATCATTACTAGCTGTGGGCAATATCCTAATGTGCCTTTAATAGGAGTGAAAGGTTGCATCAATTACAACCCTTTACTGTTTAAGAGACAATTGGGGTATGCTTTGGTTCATCCTCCTAGAGGGCAAGATTTGGCTGAGACCATGTAACACCCCAAATTTTCCCTCTTCATTTTTAGCATCATATCACATCCTATTCATCATGAACATATCATTTTCTCAGCATCCTAGCATGGAAAGATGAGGCATAACATTCTTCATGACCTAGCATTAGGCATATGATCATCTGTGGAGGTTCTTGAGGCATTTCAAGCTATGACAAGGGTCCCAATGGTTTTTTACAAGTCCTATGATGGTTCTACATTGCATTTACAAGTTCAATTTCATTTTCAAAAGGCTCAGAAGGTTGTAAGATCATCAGAGAATCCAGGCTAAGGCAAAGCTCCTACACAAGGCACCTAAACTAGGGTTTGAGATTCAAGCATCAAAACCTCACAACTTTGGCCATTTCATTTGGTCAAAGTCTTCTATATGTCAAGAGGACCCTAGGTACCAATTTTCATGATAAAATTCCATGTGGAAGTTAAGAAATTCTTCAGTTGCTTGCAGATGAAGTAATTGGTCAACTGTGCCCTTAAAAAGTCAACTGTGTGATTTCAAGGGGTCTAAGCCACTTTTTCTTGCCAAGGGGTGTACTTAAAATGTTATAAGAGGTTTGGAATGTTCAAAGTTCAAGAATCATGAAGATTTGAGGGTTTTTGCAATATTGGTGCAAAGTTTGTTTTTGGAAAATTCCATTTTTAGCAACTTTTGCCCTAAAATTCAAGTGAGCTTAACATGATAAAAAATTCTTCAAATGGACCAAAGTCAAACATGAAAGTTGGAGATTAAGGGCTCCCATTTTCAAAAAGTACAAGTACTTTTTCATGGGATTCATGGTTTGTTCTATAGGCCCTTCGAAAATTTCCTTAAAACTAGGGCAAAACCAAAAGTTCATGCATGCACCAAAAGCCAATTGTCATGAAACTTATTTTTAAGGCTTGGAATGGATCAAGTTTGTTTCCAATGTTACAATACAATGCATTTGGCACATTTTGCTCCAAATAATACCCCAAATTCGTGCAAGGCAAGTTTGTTATTCAAAAAGTGGATATTTTGCAAATTCATGGAGAAAGTGTGACAACTTTGATCTAAGGGCCAGGACTTGTTGGATTATAATCAAGGGATGGATTTGGATTGCACATGGGCTGAAAGGCCAAGGCAAGCATGAGGAGTGCATGCTCTCACACCAATTTGCAAAATTTGCAAGAATCACAAATTCTCTTGATTCACACGTGAAAACCTTTTCATATTTTCAGCATTGGTTTATGAGGTCATATTTAACAATCTAGGGTTTCAGAATTGCATATCTCTCTCTCATTCTCTCATTTCAAACTTCTTGCACAACTTGCATTTTCTCTCATAGCTCATCATACACTTGCTCATTTCAAAAACCAGTGGTAGATCCTTGATCAGTGCAAGCTTAGGATCATTAATCACACCATCATTCAAGCTCTCTTTCAAGATCAACAACCTTGCCATTTTAGGGCAGGTGTTGGCAAAGCTTCAGATCCAGTCACATTCAAGGCTTTAGGTGCATTTATTTTGCATCTAGAGTGAGTGTAGAGTGATTTGCATCCATTATCTGGTCTTCTAGCACCTTGTTTCAAGATCTGCAACTCAGGTATGGTTCTAAATCTTAAGATCTGAAAATGAAATTAGTTGTGCATTTTGTGATCTGTGATGTTTGCTGATCATTCTGCAAGTTGTAGTTTCGAAAATGGTGCATTGTAGTGTGAGTTATTTGAGTTTCATTTTTCATGATGCAAACTGTTTTGGTTCGATCTGTGGGATCCTTTGATCCAATGAATTTTCCAATGTCATATTTGAACTCAGGGCCTATCATTTACCTAATCTGGAGTGTTTTGTTAGTTTTCATGGGTGTTTGTTCTTCTGGTATAAGTTCCGGTGCCGGAGCCCTAGCTCCGGTCACCGGAAACTGCATTTGTTGATGAGGGTTTTGGCAACGAAGAAGAAGGTCTTCCAGCCCTCAGATATGCCCTTCCAGCGTCCCAGATCTTGACACCTCACCTTGAAGCACACCATCTCAGCCACGTGATGTTTTAATTTCATTTTAATACAACATGATTCTCACCTCACCATAAGTCTCATGCGTCTCCGCTCATAATTCAGCAATAGGCCACGTCATTTAATGAGGTCCTTTACAGGACGCGTTAGATCAATCTCTTGGCTGTGTTATTTTCCACATTTTTCCTTGAATTTCCACACTATGAGTTATGTACCAGCGCAACTTTATGGGCCTGACCATGCTATTCACACCCCCTTTGTTCCTAAGCCCAAGCCATTTGAACGTGATCTAATACTATTCTCACCTCCTGCCTCACTTAACTTTTTTTATTTCTTTTTTCATTTAATTTCTTTATTTCATTTTGATTTCTAATTATTTAAAATACTTCCAGTCATCCAAAAATTCCAAATTAATTCTTGAATGTCCAATTGAGTTTTCTTTATTTTTCTATATTTTTATTTTCCATTTATTCATATTTTCCACGTGTCAATTAATTCTCCATTTTAATTAATTCCTTTTAAGTCTTTTTTTGAGTACACTGCCTTGTTCATTTTTCCTAGGGTTCATTATTTTGAGTTTTGTGTTCATTCTTTTTGCTCTGGATTCCTAAGAGGATGTAGTTCTTGTGTGATTTTTCCCCTGAGTTTTAGAAATTTGTTCATTGGGTTTTGGGTCTTGGCTTGTGATGTAAGTTTCTTAACCCTAGTTTGTGTTCTTGCCTTCATTTGACTTACTTTGCCTCTGGATTTCTCTCAATCCTTTTGGCTCATTGTTATATCATGTTTGAGGATCATTTGTCTTAAATTGTGGAATTTTTAGATGCATGGTTGAATTAATTTGAATTTTTCTTTGTACCTTGTCCCATTTTGCTTCCTTTTGATCTTAAGGTATCTTATAAGCTTATAAGGGCACTTGTGCCAACTTATTCTTCTCATTTGGGGTCTCTTTGGGGTATGGGAACCTTTCTGGTCATAGCCTAGGGTTTGTGTCTTAGAATTTTTGTGGTTGACTTATCTTTTGAGTTCTTCCTTCCTTATGTTCTTTCACTTCATCTCTTTACTTCTTTCACCTCATATTGTGATTGTTTGGTCATGTACCTCTCTTCTCTTCATCTTTCTTGCTTCTTAAGCTTTTCTTCAACTTGTTTTGGTTCTGGTTGTGTGCCTTGAGTCCATGTTTGTGCATTGTTGCTTTGCATCTTCTTAGGTGTGCATTTGTGTTTCATGTTGCATCATATTGTCTTGTGTGCTTCTTTCTCATTCTTGTAACTTGCATATCCATTGAGCATTTGCATATATGACTTCACTTATGTTTGTATGATGTTGACATGCCATTTTGTTCATTTGGTTTTGCTTTTATGCTTGTGCTATCCTTTTCAGGGGCTATGGTAAGTGAGAGGTGTGGATGTGAGTTCCACATCTCCAAATCTCATCTCTTCTTCTTATTTCTTTCTTGTGCTAACCCTTTTCTTGTTGGGATTAGGCCTTACTCATCTCTTCTTCTTTCTTCTTCTTCTTCTCTTCTTCTTTCTTTCTTCTTCAGGATAGAAAACCACACTAACCATATGATATCCATGCATGATAACACCTAGGATTATTTAGTCCCCCCTTTAGACTTTTGCCTTTGTGGTCCTTTTGGTTCTTCTTCTCTTCTCATCTCATAACCATAAAAAACACCTTAATAAAGTTTGAAGTGATACCTTGAGCAATAGCCTTATCCCATGAGGTACTTGTAGTCTTCCCATCTTGGGATAGTACAAGTTTACCTTGTGATGCACAAGTCTGATCAAGGTATCTTCTTCACAAAGAAAAACATAAAAAACACTTCTTCACTGTAAATACCAAAAACACTTAATAAGTAAATGAGTTAGTGAGCTTAGGCCCTAATCTCTGGAGTCAAGTTTTGGGGATCTTCTCCTTATTTGAGTGTGCTTGTTCTATTATTCCATCTTAGAATGTAGTGACCAGTGCACATTCCATGGAAAAGAGCTTGAGTTCACTTCCTTGTGACACACTCCTAAAAGCTTCATAAAAAACGCAAACAAACAATAAGCGTCTTTCCTTCGGGAATTATTTTCTCATCTCATTCGCTCCGTACACGAACTTGCTCCTACTTGTCACTTTGCAAGACGGTTACGCACTCGTCGTCCGAGTCTGCAACACCTGAGCAATGGCATAGGCAGTTCAAGCCTTAATTCACAAGCCATTTCCTTTTCTCCCCTAGTTAGGGGAACTACGGCGTCTCTGATCCTCACTGTCCTGATGAGGTACGTAGGCAGCGGGGTAGGGCCCGTTCGAGCATAATCTTTATTTTCCCTACATTTTTCCTCTTTGTTTTCTTATCCAGTTTCTTTCTCATTTCTTTTATCCAGTTCATTTTCTTTTCTTTGCAGCAACATTCATACCCTCACCCTTTGAAACAGTCTCTTTTGCAAGCGTGGATCCCGTCGGATACGGCAGACGATCTGGGTGCTAATACCTTCCCAGGTCGTAACCGACTCCCGAACTCAGTCTCTTTGGTTCACAGGACCCGTGTCCTTCCTTTTCTTTCTTCTGGTTTGTGCAGCATTATCATTCCCGTTCCTTCGGGATAAAAATGCCTGGCTGGCGACTCTATTCTTTTTCCGTGCCACTTTCGCGTTTGTACCAGGATGGAAATCCGGGGAGCGACATCTATTGTGAAATCCAACCCAACTCTGCTATTGTCAGGCAAGCTGCCTGGGCTTGGGATAACGTTCAGACCAAGGGAACGACCATCCTTGGCAAGTGTAACAACATTGCTTCAGCACAGTATTCTGATTGGTCTCGTACCAGAGCTCAGATCACCCGGATGCCATTCACTTTAGAAGATATCACTGGACCTTCTATAGTACAACCTGCAGCTACTGACAGTGGCAGACCACATTGTGTGGCAAACCCATTCGCATCCGAGGGCCCACCTGGAACTCACATAGCATGACCTTGTTTTCCCGGACTCAGCTGAGGCCTCCCCGCGTAGTATATAATGCCAAACCGATTCCCTGATTTGGTCATGAGCCATTTCTCGGAGATGGTGAAAGTATTATTGCTATTCGGCTTTGAGAGTCCGTGATGTCTGACCCGGAGCCTACCAGTGAGATTGGGAGGGGTTTACAGGTTTGCAGGAACCCTTGGCCTCTACATACACTCATTCAGTGGTCCTTATTATGATTTCTGGTCTTAGGGTCCTATGGTTCTGGTATTCTGGTTTTCTTGGTACTGTGGTTCTGAGATCTTCTATCAGAGAGTTGTGATTATTCCTATCAGAGGGTGACTCAGAGGATTTGTGGTTTGCAGTTGATCAGAGGGTCCTTGTACTCAGTGTCCAGTATCCAAATGGTCCCAGTTGATCATGTGCCTGCATTGCATCTGCACTTGCATCATTCTTGCATTAACTGTTTATGTTTCCACTTTTCAGGTCATTATTCATAGTCAGTTCCCAGTTCTGGTAAATCTTGTCTCTAGATGGCAGAAATCAGAAAAATTACAAGGAAAAAGAATGTTCACTATACTTTTCTTCAGCCTGAAGTTAGAAGTGTTCAGAAATTAGCAGGTCTGATGAATGACCAAGTCTTGGGTAATTTCAGGAAAAGATATGGCCAGATATTGAAGTATGTGGACAAGCCCACTGCAGACCAAAAGGACAGTTTGCATACCTTGCTTCAGTTTTATGATCCCCTGCTACGTTGCTTTGTGATTCCAGGTTACATCTTAGCTCCCACATTGGAAGAGATCTCCAGCATTCTGAATGTGCCAATCAGAGATACATTGCCATTCTATGGGTATGAGGTGGTGCTTAAGGAAGAAGACATAGCCAAAGTCTGTCGTCTGCCAGCTGCTACAGTCAAGAAGGCTCTGAAGGATAGTGAAGGTAAAGGACTCCCTTGGAGTGTGCTCATACTAGAAGCTGAGAGGTATGCTAAAGAGGGTAGTTAGGGTGACTTCGGTGCTTTGCTGGCTTTGATGGTGTATGGGTCTAGCTTGTTCCCGGGAGAGAAGGAATTTGTAAGCTTGGAAGTGATTTCTATCTTTGCAAAAGGCAATCCGGTGCCAACTCTGTTGGGTGACTTCTACTACAGTGTTCATTACAGGAATGAGAAGGGTAGGGGTGGACCAGTATGCTGCTGTGCTTCAATGTTTGCTGAGTGGTTTGCCAGACAATTGCCAAAATCAGGTGCCTTCAAAGAGATGAGGGATGGGTGGAGATGGTCTAGAAGGCTGATGGGGTTAACTGCTGAAGATATTGCCTGGGGATATGACAGAGATCTGCTAGGAAAAGAGTTGTTGGTCAGTTGTGGAAGATTTGTTGGAGTGCCTTTGCTAGGAAGGAATGGTGTGATCAATTATCATCCAACTTTAGCCAGGAAGCAATTTGGTTACCCTTTGAGAGATCCACCACAGATGGAAGAATTTGCTGAGTCTTTGTATTTTCTTGTGGAAGGAAACAAGGAGTTAGTTCTACAAGCATCCCAAGCTTGGGCTCACAGGATAAGGAAGGGTAAGAAAGACTTTGGCAGAGTAGATCCCAAGACGTATCCACCTTTTGCTGCATGGTTGCAAAAACATGTAGAAGAAGTTCTCATGCCTTTCTCAATAGAAGCTCCCCTTTATCCCAAGGAAGTTCCAAGTCAGAGTTCTGTTTCCCTTGAAGAGTACAAGAAGTTGGAATCTCAGCTGCATGAAGTTAGAGTGGAGAATACTGAAATGTTCAACCTGTACCATCTTGCTAATAGGGCCAAGCATGAAGCAGAAGGAAAGCTACAGAAGATCCAAGCCTCCTTGGAAGCTAAAGAGAAGGACTTTGCTGGAAGGGAAGCCCACTTTCAAAGGATGGGTCTGATGGAGGCAAAAAGAGAAGCTAAGCGGAAAAAGACTTTGAAGACTCTCAAGGATGCTCGTCAATCCATTGTTTGGTTGCAAGGCCAAAGGGAGGAAGAGAAGAAGAAGTTTAGAGAGAAAGAAGAGTTCTTTGAGGTACAGATGGCCTTCAAGAAGGAAGATATGGAGGAAGTCCACAACTTTCAGAGGGAAAAGACTCAGCAGTTAGCACAAAGCCAGTTAGCCTTGGAGGAGGCCCGGAAAGAGATTGAAGAGCTCAAGCTGAGAGCGGATGTCAAGAAGAGCAGAGCAGAGCAGAGGTGGCAGAGCCTGGGTCTCTAGTTTAGTTTATTTTTCAGACTACCTACGAACTTGTTGTAGGAGTCTCAGTTTATTTATTTTGTCTTTTATTCATGTAGTGGCTTGTAACCCTTCGGGGAATATTTCTGTTGTTGCTCTAACTTTTGGCCGGCAGTGGTTTGTTCATGATATACAGTGTTAATGTGAAAATTATCATCTCTGAATGTGCAAGACTCGTTTGTCTGATACTGCTAATATCTGAACATTCTTCAAAGAGAAAGTCTGAAAGTTAATACTCAAAGTGGCTGTCTGGAGTAGATGCCAGAACTGGGGCATGAAAATGCTTTAAAGCTTGGAAACGTGAACAGTTACATTGCATTGCATATAACGTGTTTGTTTGTTTTGCAGGTAGTGCTTCAGTTTCTAATGTTTATGTGGTTTCAGGCACTATAGCTCCTAGAAAGGTCAGAGAACAGCCAGTCGCACATAGATATCCAACAAAGGTCAACAGAGAATGAGTCATGGACCAGATGCAAGCTGACTTAGCTGACTTGAGGCTGAGGATGGACAACTTTATGACTCTGATGGCAGGCATGGGTCAGAATCAAGAGCATCTGCGTGAGTTGATAGAAAATGGTCAAGCCAAAAACAACGGTACTGCTGAGGGAGGTAATCGTAATGGTGCGGGCGCACGTCAGGTTGAAATCCCTGTAGCACAGCCAGGGGTTACTATAATCAATGACGGGCTGAACAATGTTCAAATGGACGGTCAAGACGAACAGTTCACTCTGCTGGACGAGACTGAAGGCCAGGGGGCTGAAGTGAACAAGAGGTTTGAGGAAATGGCAGAGCAGATCAGGGCTATTCAATCCCAGAATTCTTTGGGATTTGACATTACTGACTTGGGCTTGGTTCCAGGGGTTAGAATCCCTTACAAGTTCAAGGTCCCAACTTTTGAGAAATACAATGGCACAGCATGCCCCAAGACACATCTTGAGTCCATGTTTGTGCATTGTTGCTTTGCATCTTCTTAGGTGTGCATTTGTGTTTCATGTTGCATCATATTGTCTTGTGTGCTTCTTTATCATTCTTGTAACTTGCATATCCATTGAGAATTTTCATATATGACTTCACTTCTGTTTGTATGATGTTGGCATGCCATTTTGTTCATTTGGTTTTGTTTTTATGCTTGTGCTAACCTTTTTAGAGGCTATGGTAAGTGAGAGGTGTGGATGTGAGTTCCACATCTCCAAATCTCATCTCTTCTTCTTATTTCTTTCTTGTGCTAACCCTTTGCTTGTTGGGCTTAGGCCTTACTCATCTCTTCTTCTTTCTTTCTTCTTCAGGATAGAAAACCACACTAACCATAGGATATCCATGCATGATAACACCTAGGATTCTTTAGTCCCCCTTTAGACTTTTGCCTTTGTGGTCCTTTTGGTTCTTCTTCTCTTCTAATCTCATAACCATAAAAAACACCTTAATAAAGTTTGAAGTGATACCTTGAGCAATAGCCTTATCCCATGAGGTACTTGTAGTCTTCCCATCTTGGGATAGTACAAGTTTACCTTGTGATGCACAAGTCTGATCAAGGTATCTTCTTCACAAAGAAAAGCATAAAAAACACTTCTTCACTGTAAATACCAAAAACACTTAATATGTAAATGAGTTAGTGAGCTTAGGCCCTAATCTCTGGAGTCAAGTTTTGGGGATCTTCTCCTTATTTGAGTGTGCTTGTTCTATTATTCCATCTTGGAATGTAGTGACCAGTGCACATTCCATGGAAAAGAGCTTGAGTTCACTTCCTTGTGACACACTCCTAAAAGCTTCATAAAAAACACAAACAAACAATAAGCATCTTTCCTTCGGGAATTATTTTCTCATCTCATTCGCTCCGTACGCGAACTTGCTCCTATTTGTCACTTTGCAAGACGGTTACACACTTGTCATCCGAGTCTGCAACACCTGAGCAATGGCATAGGAAGTTCAAGCCTTAATTCACAAGCAATTTCCTTTTCTCCCCTAGTTAGGGGAACTACGGCGTCTCTGATCCTCACTGTCCTGATGAGGTACGTAGGCAGCGGGGTAGGGCCCGTTCGAGCATAATCTTTATTTTCCCTACATTTTTCCTCTTTGTTTTCTTATCCAGTTTCTTTCTCATTTCTTTTATCTAGTTCATTTTATTTTCTTTGCAGCAGCTTTCATACCCTCACCCTTTGAAACAGTCTCTTTTGCAAGCGTGGATCTCGTCGGGTACGGCGGACGATCTGGGTGCTAATACCTTCCCAGGTCGTAACCGACTCCCGAACTCAGTCTCTTTGGTTAACAGGACCCGTGTCCTTCCTTTTCTTTCTTTTGGTTTGTGCAGCATTACCATTCCCGTTCCTTCGGGATAAAAATGCCTGGCTGGCGACTCTATTCTTTTTCCGCGCCACTTTCGCGTTTGTACCAAGATGGAAATCCGGGGAGCAACATCTACTGTGAAATCCAACCCAACTTTGCTGTTGTCAGGCAAGCTGCCTGGGCTTGGGATAACGTTCAGACCAAGGGAACGACCATCATTGGCAAGTGTAACAACATTGCTTCAGCACAGTATTCTGATTGGTCTCGTACCAGAGCTCAGATCATCCGGATGCCATTCACTTTAGAAGATATAACTAGACCTTCTATAGTACAACCTACAGCTACTGTCAGTTTGGAAGAGTTTGAAAAGCTGAAAGAGAGGAATACTCAGCTATCTGAAGCCTTGAAGAAGA
Source organism: Lathyrus aphaca (assembly GCA_963966055.1). Lineage (NCBI taxonomy): Eukaryota > Viridiplantae > Streptophyta > Magnoliopsida > Fabales > Fabaceae > Lathyrus > Lathyrus aphaca. Next base: position 423,791,520 of record OZ014519.1, on the reverse strand, counting down.
CTCTCTGGGAGAGAAATGACAGCCGTCTAGATAATGAGAGATTGGAAAGGCTCAGGATTGAGCATTTGAACAAGATTGAGAAGACGGATGACTACATCAGAAAGGCAAGGGCAAGAGAGTTAGTGCTGAAGAATGCTTGCAAAGAAGCAAAGACTCAGAAGGCTAGGGCAGAGCACTATCTAGAGGAGAGCCAGGCTAGGTGGATCACAATCACTGAAGCCCGTGCATAGGAAGATCAAAGGACTCAGGATAAGATAAAGCAGTTGGAGGCTAGTGAGAAAAAGCATCAGGAGGCATTGTTAACAGCTTAGAGGGAAATATCTGAATTGAAACTCCATGCGGGGTTGAAAAGGTCAAAGGATCAGGATAAGCATAAGAAGTTAACCAATTCCATTGCTACCAGGAACCTCCTCATCAGGACTATTACAGAGCACCCGGTAGGTCCAGTGACTGAGGCCCTCCTAAAGGAAGTCAGAGAAGATGACTTTGGATTAGATGTTTGACTTTTTGCTTGTACTCTTATTTTGTTGTACTTTTGATTTTGTTGTTGTATTTTGACCCACCATGGGGATGTATTGTAATCAAACTATGTATTTTCACTCTTTGTAATATATTAGTTTGTATTATTTTTTGGTGGGCTTTATCTATCTCTACAACATCATCAGTATTTCCTCGAGGTCTGGAAAGGTCAAAACCAAAGAACCAAACCGGATACCCTTGGAAGACAAATAGGCATCCTGCATTGCATACTAACATTTTCTTTGTTTTGTAGGTATTTATTTGTTTTTGTTTCTCACTTTGTTGTAGTTTCAGGAAACATTTCTCACAGAAGAGTGTTCCCTGTCAACAGAATACACCGGTACTCAATAAGAAACAACCTTCCGGGACTCCAGATGGATCAAGTTCAACAAGACTTGAATGAAGTAAGGACCCAAATGGCCAATGAGAGGGTTGAGATGAGAAATCAGATGAATCAATTCATGACTGTAATGACTGGCTTAGCTCAGAGCCAGGAAAGAATGAGGGAGTTGGTGGAGAGACAAACTCTTGAAGAACACCATCCAGGTACAAGAGGTACCGGTAACAACGATCACGTGCAGCCTCGCACTGATCCACCAGAGTTTGAGCCTCATCTAAACCCAGAAATTAATGCCATAAGGAATACTCAGGGTAACACTGCTGGAGGAAGGGTCTTGCAAGAGGATCCTCAAGAAGAGCAATTTACAGTTGTTGGGGCTGGAGACGAAGTTTATGACCGTAGGCTGGATGAGATTGCAGAGAAGCTAAGATCTCTCGAATCCAAAAACTTCCTAGGTTTTGATGTCATGGACATGGGACTAGTGGAAGGGGTGAGAATTCCTCACAAGTTCAAACCCCCGTGTTTTGAAAGGTATAATGGCACATCCTGCCCACGCACCCACCTTCAATCATTCTTGGGAAGGTTAAAAGCATACACCATGGACGAAAAGCTGTGGATGTTTTACTTTGAGGACAGTCTGACAGGGGCATCCCGAGAATGGTATTCCCATTTAACTAGAGCCACATTAAGAAACTGGAAAGACTTGGCTGAAGCTTTTATCCATCAGTATCAGTATAACTTAGACATGGCCCCAAACAGGACCCTCCTAATGGGAATGTCTCAATCTTCCCGTGAAAACTTCAGGGAATATGCCCAAAGGTGGAGGCAACTTGCTGCTGCAGTTTAACCCCCCATGTCTGAGAGGGAAATGGCAGACATGTTCATGAATACTCTCCAGGGAACATACATTGACAGACTGGCTGCATTTTCTTCTACCAGCTTTGCAGATGTGGCGATAGCTGGGGAAAGAATAGAGAGCCTATTGAAGATGGGAAAGATCTCTGATAACTGTGCCAGTTCAAGGAGTACAAGGAAACCATTTGCTAGGCCCCATAGATCTGGTGAGACAAACTTTGTGCACCTGGGAAGAGGGAGGCCCCAATACTTGCCTAGAACAGTTGCTGTTGTTACTATCCCTGCTCCACCTCCTCAGTATACTCAACAACCACAACACTTTTTGCAACAACAATCGTTTCCGCAACAGAGATCATACAACAATAATAACAACAATCAACAACAACGCCCGTTTCAACAGCGGTCATCTCAGGTCAACTGGGTAATTGACCCCATTCCAATGCCATATGCTACACTGCTGCCACAACTCCTAAAGCTCAATCTTGTTGAGTTGAGGACCTTGGCTCCACCTGATCCTCAAAACCTTCCAAGAAACTACGATGTCAATGCTAGGTGTGCTTTTCACTCTAATGCACCTGGTCACTCTACGGAAAAATGCAGAGCTCTGCATATGAAGGTTCAGGATCTGGTAGATTCAAAGGCCCTGAACTTTGCGCCTCCTCCCAATGTAATGAAAAATCCTATGCCAAGCCACAGTGGGCCAAGGATTAATGTTGTAGAAGATGGCTCACCCCTGAGTTTAATAGAAGACATTGCATGTATTCAAACACCTCTGGCAGAGGTTAAAGCCCAGATTTTAAAGTGCCAAGTGTTTCCAGGTTGTGAGGCCTGTTGTGAATTATGCAAACATTCTGAGAATGGGTGTGCTAGCTTGAGGAGTGGAATTAATGGCTTGATCAATGAAGGCATTCTGCAAATTACAACCACCACTTCTACAACACCAACAACTCTTTTGACAACAGCAAGTGAATCTTCTACAAATGCAACAACCATCTTTTCTACTGGTTCTTCTACAACCGCAACAACCATTGTTCCAACTGATTCAGCTACAACTTCAGCAATCATTTCATCTGTCACTTCAACACACAACAATTCATTTGCACCGGCTACTACAACTTCAGCAACCACCAACAATGATGTTTCCACTGTCACAATTTATTATGACCCGACAACGGTCCCAAATTCCAGCAACTTTCAACAATCTCAACAAAGATTCAATTCACCTCCACCAACATCCACCAGAGGTCCTGTTACTATCTTCTATGATCCACAGACGATTACGGTTCCAACTTCTGCTGCAGTAAGCCCAGTCACCATCACGGTGCCCGGGCCAATTCCGTATGATAAAAATAGTGTTGTACCATGGCATTATGGTGTTGATCTGTACTGCAATGGAGAGAAAGTCATTCTTGATTCTCCAGTTCTCACTCCCCAAGTGGATAATGTTGGGAGAGGCGGAGGCTTCACCCGAAGCGGACGTCTCTTCGCATCAGAAGTCTCTAGAACCAACACTGAGGCAGAGGCTGCTGCCAAAGCCAAGGGGAAGAGTGTGATACCTGGAGAATCTGCACCAAAAGAGACTTATAAATCATCTTTCAACCAAGACGTGGATGAATTTATGAGGATTATTAAAAGAAGCGACTATAAAGTTGTGGACCAGCTCCACCAGACTCCTTCAAAGATCTCTATACTATCACTGCTGTTGTGTTCTGAAGCCCATCGGGATGCACTACTCAAGGTTCTGCACGCTGCCTACGTGCCAGAAGAGATCACTGTGAATCAGCTGGAAACAGTAGTGTCAAATGTTAATACTAGCCATGGGCTAGGTTTCATTGATGCTGATTTAACAACAGAAGGACGTCTCCACAACAAAGCTTTACACATAACCCTGGAGTGAAAAGGAGATGTACTATCTTATGTTCTTGTAGACACTGGGTCCTCACTCAATGTCTTACCCAAGAAAGCCATTGTCAAGCTCGAGTATGACAGGATAGCTCTTCGGCCAAGTAATCTTGTGGTTAGGGCTTTTGACGGCTCCAAGAGATCTGTTCTTGGAGAGGTGGAGCTTCCAGTGATAATCGGTCCACAGGTCTTTAAGACCATTTTCTATGTGATGGACATACAACCTGCTTACAGCTGTTTGCTAGGTCGACCTTGGATTCACCCCGTAGGCGCAGTAACGTCGACCCTTCACCAGAAACTGAAGTATGAATGGGAAGGATAGATTATCACCATCTGTGGTGAGGAGGACATATTTGTTAGCCAGTTGGCTACTTACAAGTATATTGAGATGGACGGTGAAATCCATGAGACAATGAGCCAAGGGTTCGAGGCCCTGAATGTCAATGAGGCTACTGAAGTATTTGCTGCATCCCAGGAAGATAGGATGGGTACTTCAATTGTCTCCTTTCAGCAAGCCCGAAAGGTTGTTGAAGATGGTAATGCTCAAGGCTGGGGCAAGCTGTTGCTAGTGGAAAAGAAGGAAGATAAATTCGGTTTGGGTTACAGACCATTCCGACAAGATCAATCAGAGGCTGCAAAGGAGCCCAAGTTCGTCAGTGGGGGGATGCTCACCCCTGATGCTGTTAACAATCTGGAAGACGAGGCGGAAAGCGACCGCAACCTGTAGAGCTGGATACGTCCAAGGATCCCGGGGAACCAAGTCCTTAACTGGTCTTCCCAGGAAATTATAAGGGTTACTCCTGCAGAGTAATTATTATTTCATGTCTTTTTAGCATGCATCAAGTCCTGCATCTTGCCCAAGGTGTCAGTACTCATTTTGTAATAGGGCCATATTGTAATTTTGTGCAAATGATTAATCAATGAATATCGGACATCTTTTGCAAACAAGTCTCTTTTTTTCGCTCACTGTCTTTTCATTTTTCACTTTTGTACAAAACAATAAAATGGCAATGTTTTCAAAATAAATAACTTCATTTTCACTTTTTTTCTAAACAAGATTAAAACTGATCACTAAAATGAACCAATCTCAACCCTTGCAGAGATTATCCTCCAGATCGCACCGATAATAGTACTGCTATGACCTTGTATGACTTCGACAATCCAATCAATCAAGCTGATGAAGGGGTTGAAGAAGACTATGAGTTACCAGAAGAGTTAGCCAGGTTGTTGAGACACGAAGATAAAGTGATTACTCCTCATCAGGAGGAGGTTGAAACAGTTAATCTTGGTACCGAAGAAGACTTGAAGGAAGTGAAGATTGGGGCCATTCTGCAAGATTCAGTGAAGGAACAACTTATTGACATGCTTCGAGAGTACGTCGACGTCTTTGCTTGGTCCTATCAAGATATGCCAGGTCTAGATACGGACATTGTTATGCACAAGCTGCCTTTGAAAGAAGATTGTCTTCCAGTGAAACAGAAGCTATGATGTACTCGTCCAGATATGGCCATGAAGATTAAAGAAGAAGTACAAAAACAGTGGGACGCCGGTTTCCTTGCTCTAACTAGTTACCCGCCGTGGGTTGCTAATATTGTACCAGTGCCTAAGAAGGATGGCAAAGTACGGATGTGTGTAGATTACCGGGATCTGAACAGAGCTAGCCCAAAGGATGACTTCCCATTACCTCACATTGATGTATTGGTCAACAACACAGCTCAGTTCTCGGTATTCTCTTTCATGGATGGTTTTTCCGGGTACAATCAGATCAGAATGTCACCCAAAGACATGGAGAAAACTACCTTCATCACACCCTGGGGAACATTTTGTTATAAGGTAATGCCTTTTGGATTGAATGTCGGTGCGACCTATCAACGAGCTATGGTAACGTTATTCCATGATATGATCCACAAAGAAATTTAATGCTACGTGGATGACATGATTGCCAAGTCCCTTACTGAAGAAGATCATCTGGTGAATCTGCTGAAGTTGTTCAAGCGTCTAAGAAAGTACCAATTGAAGCTAAACCCCAACAAATGCACATTTGGGGTACGGTCCGGTAAACTGCTGGGGTTCATTGTAAGTGAAAAAGGAATTGAAGTTGATCCTGACAAGGTCAAAGCCATTCAGGAGATGCCTGCACCTAGGACTAAAAAGGAAGTCTGGGGGTTCTTAGGAAGATTGAACTACATATCAAGGTTCATATCTCACCTTACTGCAACCTGTGAGCCCCTGTTCAAACTGTTAAGAAAGGAACAAACTGTCAGGTGGAACGAAGATTGTCAAAAGGCTTTTGACAAAATCAAGGAGTACCTACAAGAACCTCTGATTCTTATGCCTCCAGTTAAAGGAAGTCCTCTGATAATGTACCTGACAGTATTAGAAGGATCAATGGGGTGTGTGTTGGGCCAGCATGATGAGTCTGGTCGAAAAGAGTATGCAATATACTACCTAAGCAAAAAGTTTACCGACTGTGAACAACGTTATTCACTACTCGAGAAAACTTGTTGTGCTTTAGCGTGGGCTGCTCGCCGACTGAGACAATATATGTTGACTCACACTACTTTATTAATTTCAAAGATGGATCCAGTCAAGTACATATTTGAGAAGCCAGCACTTACCGGAAGGGTTGCGAGATGGCAAATGATTCTGACAGAATATGACATTCAATACACATCTCAAAAGGCCATCAAGGGCAGTGTACTGTCTGATTATCTGGCTGAGCAACCCATTGATGATTACCAACCAATGAGATTTGATTTCCCTGATGAAGACATCATGTTTCTGAAAGCAAAAGACCATGAAGAGCCTGTTCACACTAAAGGGCCTGACCCAGAAGAAGAATGGACTATGATGTTTGATGGGGCTATTAATATGAATGGTCGAGGAGTTGGTGCAGTGCTCATTACACCTAAGGGAGTTCATGTGCCTTTCTCGGCAAAACTCACCTTTGCATGCACTAACAACGAAGCTGAATACGAAGCCTGTATCATGGGTCTTGAGGAAGCCATTGACCTCAGGATCAATACTTTAACTGTATTCGGAGATTCAGCTTTGGTAATCAATCAGACCAACGACAAATGGTATACTCACCAAGAGCATATAATTCCATATCGTGACTATACGAGGAGATTATTGACTTTCTTCACAACAGTCAAACTTGAGTACATCCCTCAAGACGAAAATCAGTTCGCAGATGCTTTAACTACCATTTCCTCCATGATCAAGGTTCAGACTGCCAATTATGTGCCTCGGATTTCACTATCCAAACTAGACCGACCGGCACACGTATTCTCCGTGGACGTTGCTAAAGATGACAAGCCTTGGTTCCATGACATCAAAAGCTTCTTAGAGGATCAGACATACCCACCTGGGGCAACATCCAATGATAAGAAGACATTGAGAAGGCTGGCTGGTAGTTTCTTCCTTAATGATGATGGTTCATTATACAAGCGAAACTTTGACATGGTTCTTCTCAGATGTGTTGATAAGAAAGAAGCAGACTTGTTGATGCACGAGGTGCATGAAGGATCTTTCGGTACCCATGCTGGAGGACATGCAATGGCAAAGAAATTATTAAGATCAGGTTACTACTGGATCACGATGGATGCAGACTGTTGTGCTTATGCCAGAAAGTGCCACAAATTCCAGATCTATGCAGATAAAGTGCATGTGCCTCCGAATCCGTTGAACGTGATGTCTTCACCTTGGCCCTTTGCCATGTGGGGCATTGACATGATTGGAAAGACCGAACCGACTGCTTCAAATGGCCACAGATTCATCCTGGTAGCCATTGATTACTTCACCAAGTGGGTTGAAGCAGCTTCGTATGCAAACGTCACCAGACAAGTGGTAGCCAGATTCCTGAAAAGAGACATCATCTGTCGATATGGAGTACCCGAACGAATCATTACTGACAATGGTTCCAATTAAACAATAAAATGATGGTAGAACTATGTCGGGACTTCAAAATCCAACATCACAACTCTTCTTACAGGCCAAAGATGAATGGCGTTGTTGAGGCAGCTAACAAAAACATTAAGAAGATTGTTCAAAAGATGGTGGTTACTTATAAAGACTGGCATGAGATGCTACCATTTGCCTTGCATGGGTATCGAACCTCGATCAGAACGTCCACTGGGGAAACACCGTATCAGCTTGTGTATGGTATGGAGGCAGTTCTTCCTGTTGAAGTTGAATTACTCTCCTTACGGGTACTGATGGATGTCAAGCTGAATGAAGCTGAATGGGTCCGTTCTCGGTACAATCAATTGAATCTGATCGAAGAAAAAAGATTAGCTGCAATCTGTCATGGGCAGTTATATCAGAAAAGGATGAAGAAATCCTTCGATCAGAAAGTCAGGCTTCGGGAATACCAAGTAGGAGATCTTGTGCTGAAAAGACTCCTTCCTCCTCATACAGACCACAGGGGCAAGTGGACTCCAAATTACGATGGTCCGTTCATAGTAAAGAAAGTTTTCTCTGGTGGAGCGCTGATGCTCACTACTATGGACGGTGAAGATTTCTTGTCCCCTGTAAATTCAGATGCAGTTAAAAAATACTTCGCATAAAATGACCCGCTGGACATAAAAACAGAATGAAAGTCCAGGCAAAAATAGGGCATCCCGGCGAGTCAAAAACAAAATAAAAGACTCGGGCAAAAATAAGGGAAAAAATGAAAAAAATGTACACCCGCTGAGTTAAAAAGCCGCATTGGACAGCTCAGGTAAAAATGGGTATCCCGGTGGATTGAAAACCCGAAAAGGCGGTCCACGCAAAATCAGGGAATAAGCGAACAATTGCACTCTGAATTCGTCTGTTACGCTCACGACACGGCAAGCTTCGAAAGTTTAAAGCATCAGTCAGAACCAGCCTTCTTCAGGGCACCTAGATTAATAAAATTAGATTTCAATCACACCTCATTTCGTACATTTTTGTTTTGTTTGCAAAATGTCCAATATCCATGATATAATATTTGCATAAAATAAATGGGCCATTCTTAAATAAATGCTTGCAGGAAATAATCTCACTTCCAGGAATATCTCAATCTTATGATGGAATCCGGTGAGGGATACCTCGGGATACTTGTGCATTTCTTTGTCTTAACAGGATTGCAGGTATTCAAATACACAGCATGAGGCATGCCCAACATCACTTCCCCCAGCATACCTCTTCCAAGCAGTGTCCGGAATGCTTTTCCTAGCAGAGTTGTCAAAGCCTCCCCATCCCCAGCAGGGATCCCCACAGAGAACTCAAGGAAGATCGTTAAGTGATCTTTTCTCCCCCAAATAGAGTGCCAAGTCTCTAAAAGAACCATCTCCCCGCAGAATTCCAGCCTCCCCCAGAAGAGCAATGCCTGAATTTCTCAACACAACAAAGTGACGGAAGCTTCTTTATCCCTAGTTGGGTTTCTCCTTACAGGATAGGTCTACCAATGATCTAGTTCCCCAAGCAGAGCTATATATCTTAACGGATCTGCCAATGATCTTTCCCAGCTGGGATCCTCCTCCCAGTAGATCAGCCAGAGATCTTCACAGCAGCGCGATCCGAATCCCGGATCAGTTTCCCTTTGCATAATCATAGCATTCGTATCATCTCTCCCCATAAAGTGTAGCATTCCATCTAATACGGAGCATTATGACAAAAATTAAACATTTGCATGATCACAAGTCTTGTTCAAACCAGTCACCTGCAAATATCACCAATATTCCACCAGCAATGTATATAAAAGCTCGCATCCCTTGCAAGTAAAAGCCAAAGCGTCCCCTTTGCACTCCCCAACAAATACATGTTCATATTTACTCCTTTTTTACACTCGTTCGTGTCATCCTATCCCCGCAGGTCGCCAAAACACCTTTTGCACTCTTATATACAAAGGTTTGTTCATAACTTATATACTTTCTCTTTTGACACCCGTCCGTGCCACCTTTCCCTAGCAAGTTGAACACTCGTCCGTGTCTTGCTCATACTTCACAATACTTGTACAGATACTCGTTCGTATCTTGTGTATATATATTCATCTCCCACAGATTCGACACTCGTCCATGTTCTTTGTTAACTAGTTGGTACTCGTCCGTATCATCATCTCTGAACACGCGCCAGCGTTTGTCTCTACCGATACTCGTCCGTATCATAGTCTAAAGGATGCTCGTCCGCATCTTTAATCTGTACACAGCGTCAAACACTTATACCTTTTATTTCTTAAGCGTAAGTACTCGTCCGTGTTTACCGTTCCCCAATAAGTCACCAACATAACGAATTTTTCTTCTATCCGACATTTGTTCTATGTCGTGATACTTTCGGCATCCGTACCCTGCCAGGTGATCGTCCTTCACCCTTGGATGACTGTCCCTCATCCCTTTCCCCAGCGGAGCCTCCATTATTGGAACCCTTTCCTATCCGGCATTCGTCCTATGTCAGGATATTAAGCATCTGTACCCTGCTAGGTGATCATCTTTCACCTCTTGATGATCGTCCTTCATCATGCTTATCCGATGGCCGTCCCCATCGTCGACCCTTTCTATCTGGCATTCGTCCTATGTCATGATAAAACCCGAAAGCAGTCGTACCCTGCTAGGTGATCGTCCTTCATCATGCTTATCCGATGGTTGTCCCCATCGTCGACCTTTTCTATCTGGCATTTGTCCTATGTCATGATAAAGAGCAGCCGTCCCCTGCTAGGTGATCGTCCTTCACCTTTGACGACCGTCCCTTATCATTTTTCGTTTATTCTTTAAACCGATGGTCGTCCCCGTCCCCGTCGCTGTTTACTATTACTTTAGAAGCTTGGTGGCCGTCCCCATCATTGCTTTCGTCTTAATCCCCACATAACTGTTTTACTTTACTTAATGGTCGTCCCCATCATGGTATCTTTATTTCCCCAGCGTGTCGGCCGTCCCCGTCATTGCTTTATACCCAGCAGTCGTCCTCTGCTCGATGGTCGTCCTCCATTGCTTTCATTTTTAATCATACTATACTTTCTTTTACAATTTATATCCCTTTTCTTCTTCTCCCTAGTGAGTGCAAATTTTGGACTGTCTTTGGTATTCAACCACAAGTTATCTTGTTTGTCTGTTAAGCCCGTCGCTTACATCCCGCACAACTAACTCATGCTTGAATAGGGGCAGCTGTAAACACCCCAAATTTTCCCTCATTCATTTCACACCATGGCTTGTGATCTTTCATCTTTGCATAAGTTTAAGCATATCATCTCATATTGCATTTTTGTTTCATCTGCATAGTTCAAATTCATCTGCATCTAGGGTTTGTGATCTGAGCAATCCAAGGATCCATCTGAGCCACTCCAAAGGCCTCCAATCATTCCAAGAGGGTCCATGTGTGTTCTCTCATCATATTATATCCCTCAAAGATCAAGGAATTCAAGAAATCACAAGAACTTGGAAAGCATGGAAGCAGAGCTAGGGTTTCACTGCATAGATGACCTGAAATTAGGGTTTTTGTTTCAGAGGACATAACTCCAAATTTTTTGGTCATTCTTGTTTCTAATAGTCTCAATATGTTATAAGGATCATGTGTACCAAGTTTGATGAAGAAATTCATTGTGGAAGTCATTTGTTCATTAGGTAACTTCTTGAGCAAGTCAGAGCAAAATCAGGGCATCTGAGGCCCCCCACAATGGAACCAAAGTGGATTTTTCATCAAATTGAAGTTATATGATCTTTATTTGATCATTTAAGTGCTTGGAAGTTCACAAAATTGAAGAAATTTGAGCTAAACCAAAAGTTCACACACAAGCCTGAATCAGTTCATACACCAAGTTTCACAAAAATCACCTTCAAGCAAAAACTTTCGAAACTCTCTGTCCAGCCACTCAAACTCCAAACAAACTTCATCATTCAACTCACCATCACCATTAGAACATTTCCCAACCATCAAACTAGCCTGAAACCTCACAAACACAAAACACGATTTCAGGCCAGTTGAGTTGCAACTCTTCAATCCAGCCATTCTAAACTCCATCCAAGGACTGCAACATCATCAGAGGGTCAAATAAAGAGGATTTGCACAAAAGAAGAGGTCCAAAAGCTTCATAGGTGAAAGCCCCAACTCAGGTATCAATCTTCAAACTTTTTTCCAGAAACATGATTTTAAGTTTCTAAATTGTTCTACATGTTATGCTGATCACCATGATATAATTTGTTTTGAAAATGAGTTGAAAATAAGCTTGTATTTGACTTCTGAAACTTTTCCCGTGAAACATGTTCTTGTTTGATTCTCATGATTGATGCAAAATAAATTAGTTTTGAGGGTGGATTCGTGTTTAAGGTGAGGTGAGGAGTTGATCTGGAGCTTTAGAGCTCCTGAAATGACCTAGGGAGAGAGTTTGAGAAACTACCCTGCCGGAGAAGACGACCGGAGCACTGTTCCGGCCGTCTGAGTTGGATTAGGACTAATCTCAGGTGATTAGCTGAGTTTGAATCTAGAGCGTAGGATGTGAGTTTCGCGCGTGTGTGGAGGGCTGGGATCATTTCACTTAACCCTAATCATTTTAATTTATTTAATTAATAAGAATTAGGCCAGTGCGTGCTGGTCAAAGCATTTTCCCCCAGTTTGAATCCGATCCCTTGGATTGGATTACTTTCCCTTATTTTCATTTTTATTTCATTTAAATCCTATTTTCTTTACCATTTTATTTAAAATACCTAGAAAAATCATAAACAGTTTTCCTTCTGCATTTTAATTCCAAATATTTTTCTTCACCCAAAAATATTTTTATTTTTATTTTTTGCATTAAAAACTCATTTTAAAAATATTTAAATGTTTATTTTAATTAATTAATGGAAATTAATTAATTAAAATACCATTTAGGTTTCTAAAAATCACAAAAAAAATCACATTGCATCTTAGGACATTTAGAAACATTGTCAAACCATCCATACAAATTTCTTTTTGGTTTTGATTCTATTTTGACATTTTTCTTGAATTTAGGGTTCATAAAAATCCCTTTTTGGAACCCTAATTTTAAAAATTCTTTTCTGCCTAACCATGACGGGTTTGACAATGATTCTTTTTGTGTTTTTTTCCATATAGAATGTAGTTTCTAGGACATTTTTGTCATAAATCTATATTGCATTTTCCATTTGATTTGCATTTTCCCTCTTAAGGTACCCTAAAACCCTAGTTAACTTAGAAAAATCACAACTTTCTTAGGGTTAAAAGTTAGACCTTCTCCTTTGGGGTGTGATATCATATGGGGTTAGGGTTCCTTTGAGTTCATTTGCAATTTTTTATCATGTCAATTGCTTCTGTTTTGATCATTTGCATCTCATCCTTTCATGAAACCCTAATCTTGCATCCATACTTGCATCTTACATTGCATTGCATGAACATGTGAACTTGCCATAACATTCTAAGCACTTGTATGCCATCTTAGACATCTTAATACATTGCTTGAACATTGCTTGGTCATTTATTCATACATTTGCCATGCTTTGCATCTATTTCATTTCATAAGCATCCATGTGTTTTCATGCTTCTTACATGCTTCATTTGCATTCTTTCTCTTTGTATGAACATTAATAGAACTTGGTTTGCCTTTGCATCATCTCATAGCATCATTTGCATCATGTGATTTCTTCTAGTTTTGGTTTTTACCTTTGCATATGCTTCATTTCACTTCATCTCTTTCTTTATGCTAACATTTTCAGGTGGTAAGTAATTTGAGTAGTGAATTTGCCTTCACTTATCATTTCTCTTCATCTTCTTCATATGCATCCTTACTGCATTTTTCTTTGTCTTAGAGTGAGCTTGCTCATTCATGTTCATCTCCCACTTTCTTTCTCTAAATTACTTATCTTCTTCAGTGAAGTAAGTAACTTATTCATCTGTTTCTTCCTTCTTCCTTCTGCTTCTTCCATTGGTGGCTTCTCTGAAGATCTTTCTCAAACCTTACAAATCATAGGAACATCTAAGCATGACAATAATTAGGGTTATGATTAGTCCCCTTTAGTTTTTACCTTTGTGTCTTCTTTGTGTCTCTCTTCTCACCTCATCATTAGAGACTAAACCTTTAAGGTTTTAAGACTTTGTAATTAGGGTTATGCCTGCATCCTTCTCTTAGGATGAAGTGTATAACTTTAATCCTAAGTGTTAAACCCTTAATTTGTTTAAATCTCTTAATCAATCCATCTAATAATCACTAAGACATTAACTTGTAACTTGGGCCTTACATTATGGTTCTAATTCTTCCTTTATTGGTTAAGAAGGACTAACCCTAGTGTTTAATGGACAAGTCCCCCTCAAGTTGTCTTACAAACTTAAAATCCACTTCTTAATCTCACCCTCAATTAAAATCCACTTTAATAAAGGTTTGTTTTGTCATGAGGTTAATCCCTAATCATGGATTAAGTTGAGGTATCTTCCTCAGCTTAAGTGTGCTCATCTATTATCCTTCTATTAGGATGGTGTAATGGGTTCACTAATCTCTGATTATGGCTTAAACTCATTACTTAACACTAAACAAAAACCCAAAAACATCTAAATAATCACAAGTAGGTTAATGATCTTAATCCTGCATTATCATGGTAATTAAGTTGAGATGTTTATCTCATACTTAAGGTATTCTCATTATCCCTAATCAAAGGGAGAATATGATGAGTTTACTAACCCTTGGTTTAGGCTTAAACTCATTAACTTATGCAAAACACAAAAAAGCAATAAAAGATTGAAAACACAAAAACAAACAATAATCGTCTCCTCCGGGATTCTTTTCTCACCACCTTCACTCACAAACGGGAACTTTCTTCTTCCGTCTAATGCAAGACAGTTAGCACTCGAGCCAGACGAGTCATACACTTGAGCATAAACAAGTAATCAGTTCACAAGTCAATTTATCTTTCAGTCTCTTTGAGTCGAACTACAGTGTTCTGACTTCCTCATTGCATGAAAGGATACGTAGGCATAACTTAACTATTATCGAACAAAAGTCTCTGTCTCTTTCTGTTGGATTTATTAATTCAGCGTCACCCTTAGGGATTCGATGGGCTTAACATCCCAACCCATGGCGCTTAATAGGCGCAACCCGTTGAAAGACTCTATACTATAAGGAAATAAAGTTGCGCCATCACTAACAGCAATTGCTTTTAGTGCAGTGGTAAGCGCTTGATCCTACAAGTGGTATCAGAGCCCGGTCATGGGTTCGAATCCCCCCGGCTGACACTGGGGGGGAGATTGTTGGATTTATTAATTCAGCGTCACCCTTAGGGATTCGATGGGCTTAACATCCCAACCCATGGCGCTTAATAGGCGCAGCCCCTTGAAAGACTCTATACTATAAGGAAATAAAGTTGCGCCTTCACTAACAGCAATTGCTTTTAGTGTAGTGGTAAGCACTTGATCCTATACTTTCCCCCTCTTCCAGCATTATCCTTTAAGCCTCATTCCTGAGCACCTCACTTCACTTTCTTGCACTGACACTTGTATATTCTTTTTCAGCTTTCGCACACAGAAAGCACATACACTACCCCTTTAAACACAAACTTTCGAGCGTGGATCCCGTCGAGTACGACGGACAATCTGGGTGCTAATACCTTCCCAGGTTGTAACCAACCCCCTTTCTCAGTTTCTCTGGTTCGCGACCGTCTTATCAATCTTTTCTAGGTTTATGCAGTATTACCTTTCCTTCGAGATAAAAATGCCTAGCTGGCGACTCTATTCAGCTCACCTTCATTTTCTCCCTTCGCCGACCGTTCGCGCTTGTACCGGGATGCAAATCTTCGGGAGCGACAACAACCAGGCATTTTTATCCCAAGGAAAGAAAAAGGTAATGTTGCACAAACCTGGGAGAAGGAAATAACAAGGTCTTGCGAACCAGAGAGAATGGTTTTGGGAGTCGGTTACATGAAGGGAAGGTATTAACACCCCTTCACGTCCTTCGTACCCGACAGAATTCACGCTTGCTTGAACTATTTCAAAGGGTGAGCATAAACTGCTACTGAAGTGAAACTAGAACTAAATAAAGAAAGAAAAGTACTGAGGCAAATGTAGGCAAAAATAAAGAGAGTGCTCAAATAGGTCATACACCACTGCCTACGTATCGCATGGGAATGAGAATTAGAGTCGACTTAGTTCCCCTAACTAGGGAGGAAAACTATTTGTTTGTGTTTTTTATGGATTGAATTGCTTATGCTTATGCTCAGGTGTTGCAGACTCGTCTAGCACGAGTGAGTTTACCGTCTTGCAAAGAGACAAGATGGAGCAATTTCTTTCCTTAAGAGCGAGGGAGATGAGAAAAGAATTCCTGAAGGAAAGACGCTTATTGTTGGTTTGAATTCTTTTAGAATCTTTTATTGAATTTGGCACAAGAAAGTGTATTCAAGTCCTTTTCTATTGAGTATGTACTTCTTACATCACTCCAAGATGGAATGAGGAAGAAGCACATCCAAGCAAGGAGAAGACCCCCAAGACTTGGTGATCCGCGTGTCGCACATAGATAAAAAAAGAGTAATTTTGAAAACGTAGTATAGCGACAATGACTCAAATCGTCTCACAAGGATTCTTGATCTTATTAACTAACGATAGTAACAATTTATGGGGTTTTAGATTTTTATTTGAAGAAAAAGCTATTAAAATAAAAAGTGATTATCAAATAAGCTAAAATGGCTAATCATACTGATTTGGGTTCCGACTTATCATCGGTTATTATAATTTCAACCTCCTTAGCGGATTATCTATTCCTATTTTATTATAAAATTCATTGACAAGTGCAACTAGTTTTATGTGATGTATGTTCCTATTATCTGAATTAAGCAAACAAATTTAAGCTCTCGTGAATTAAGCAAACACGATAACGAATTAAGCAAACGCTAACGTGACTACGGTCAATGATCATACAACAATCAAATTAAATCAACACTAATATATGATAATTAAATTAAGCAAACAATGATCACATAACAACATTGAAAGGAATAGAATTTAGATTGAAAATTATTGTAACCTCAAAGTATGACGGAACCTGTAATCAGTAGGATTTTGCCTTGAAATTTGTTCTCCATTCCGGTTCTTTCAAGCGTAAGAAAAATAGAATAAAATCGTGAAAAAGAGAGAGGTGAACAGTACCGTGGCTGCTACGTATTATGGGAAAACCAAAACAACCTGTTTACAACCCAACTGGGTCAAATACATAACCCAAACCCAATTCTAAATAACCCGAAACTAAATAAAACTAATGCTGAAGCTTCAAATGAAATTATGGAAAATATGGCTCCGTATCTGACTTTGACTCTAAAACGAAAGTCGTAGATCTCTCTCTTAGCTTTCCATCGACTGGTAGAATGCCTCAATCAGATTCCTGGAACTCCAGTTATGGTCGTTTCCGTAAAAGCTGTTAAAGCTTAAAATTAAGTACGAAAATCAAATTAACCCAAAAATAAAATAAATTGGAAAAACAAATTAAAATATAAAAATAAACAAAGAAAACCAAATAAATGCTTAAGTACAAACATGGTAGATTATGCATTAAAATGCATTGATCAAATTCCCCCACACTTGAACTTTTGTACTCCGAGCAAAATAGAAATCAAAACTCAAGAAACACAACAACATTCAGATACTCATTCTAGGCTACAAACTCTTCTTCGGTTAAGATAACATCGATAGGTACTAATCTTGCACACTAAGGATATCGTAAGAACACAAATCCGTAATTGTACGGTCATAAGCCTCCCTCCTATACAAATCAATCTGAATCATGTTATTATGCCTAATCCTAACTTACTCATCCTCCTTTTTTTCCCTCTTTCATTCTAGCGCAATCACATTAAGCCCGTTATCTATTCATACACATGGTAAATAAGTTTGTTAGTGACTATGATCCATATCTTGTCAACATTTTAAAGTTACTTTAGCAACAATTTTTTTTGAAGGTTTCACATCCGTTAGGATAAATGACCGGGTGAGGGTCACCTAACTTAAAAGGCGGATTCCTATTCAGATTTCTTATTAAGTACGGGATCATTCACTTATTTGCATCAACTCAATTACTTAGTGTATGATTTCTAGATGTTGATGAATGCTTGATAAACTACTTAAGAGCTATTAAAGGATGAGAACTCAAGGTTATGGCATAAAAAGTATTCAAAATAATTTCCATATTCAGAAGACTTAAGGTGTTAAAACGATATCGATCTTATGCACTTTTCCGAAGTCTCCACAACTAACCTCAAAACAATCTATAGCCCAAAACTTTCGAAAAAAATGCTTAGTGTTTCTAAAACAAAACAAAACAAACAAAAACAAAACAAAAACAAAATAAATAAATTATTCTCTCCCCCACACTTAAAATAAGCATTGTCCTCAATGAAAGGACATAAATATAAAATAAGAGGGAGAGAAAGGAAAGAACATGCCCGAGTAGTCAAGGTGGATAAGTGATCACATAAGCAACATTTCCTAAAGAGAGCTCTTCTACAGTCTCTTCTTCCAAAGCGGGGATCTCATAGAGTAGCTTTGGGTAGTATCCATTAATCTTGGAGTTTTTATTAGTGCCTTCACCTTTTATTCCAGGATCAAAGAAAAATCTTCGATAAGTAAAAGTGTTGAATGTGCACGTGATAGTGATCTCCTTTTCCACAACTTTAAGAATCAAAGGATTAAGGGGCTGTCTCACCATTTTTGTTCCATCTTCAATTGAGATCCTATGCATACTCATGGATGGGATAATATCACAAGTGTCAACCAAAGTCCATTCAATTCTCTTCTTATGTTCCTGCAATGATTTCGCTTCCTGCACAAATTCGAATAAATTATTAGGAAGTGGCTTCAGCTCTAAAGAGGGTGATTTCTCGATGGATGGTTTGCTCTGGACAGCCGGGGTGTCGAGAGCTTCATTGACATGAACAAATTCATTTGCAACCTCCTTTGCAGTAAGAATATCAACTTGCAAGGCAACCTCAATTTCAACACAAACAGAGCAAATTTTAGTGTCAGTACAAACATCACAAGAGTAAACATAATCAAAATCAGACAATGATGGAAAATCAGATGCAAACAAATTAATACAAGTATCATTAACAATTTCAGAAGGCAACTCGATTTGAAAAATAGAATGTTCTTCCAAGGGTTGTTGGTTTTATCCTTGAGCTTGTTGCATAGTGTAACACCCCAAATTTGCCCTTTTCTTTTTAAGCATCATCATCATATCATAATCATCATAAGTATATCATGACCTTGGCATCTTTGCATGGAAAAATGAAGCATAACATTCTCATGATCTAGCATTGGGCATATGATCAATTGTTGGTGGACTTGAGGCATTGCAAGCAATAGCAAGGGGCTCAATGGACTTGTCCAAGTCCCATGAAGAGTCTACATGGCATTCACAAGTCCAAGATCATTCACAAGAGCCCAGGAGGTTGAGAGATCATCAGGGAATTTAGGCTAGGGCAAACTCCTACACAATGATCCCAAATTAGGGTTTCACTTTCAAGCATGATTTCTTTGTGACTTTGGCCATTTCATCTGGGCAAAGTCTCTCATATGACAATAGGATCCTAGGGATGAATTTTGGTGATAAAATTCCTTGTGGAAGTCAGTTATTTCATCAGTTGCTTGCAAAAGAAGAAATTGGTCAACTGAGCATTCTAGAAGTCAACAGTGAAAATTCAAAGGGTCCAACCCCATTTTTCAAGCCAAGGGATGTCCTTATAACCTTAGAAGAGGTTTGGCAAGGTCAAAGATCAAGAATCAAGGGGTTTTGAGGAAGTTTCCATTTTTGGCATATGGCTTGTCATGAAACTTTCCATTTTTGGCAACTTTTGCCCTAATTTTCAAAGGCTTAAAACATGGTGAAAAATGCTTCAAATGAGTTTCCAATAAACATGAAAGTTGAAGAGTAGGTTCTCCCATTTTTAGAAAGTACAAGTACATTTTCATAGCCCTCATGGATCATGAGATATGGCCTTCGAAAATTGCTTGAATTTTAGGGTTTACCTTAAGTTCCAAGTTTCCACCAAATGCAAAAACTCATGCAAGTCATTTCTAAGTTATTTTATGGACAAAATGAGGTCATAATATTACAAGGCATTGCATAAAGGTCATTTTGCTCCAAAGAAATCATCAAATTCGTGCATGGGATGAGAGATACTCCATAAGATGCAAAATTGCATAATCATTCAAAAAGCATGACCCTCATATCCAAGGGCCAGGATGGTCTCAATTATGAATCAAGGGCTGGATGAGACTTGAACATGTGCAATAAAAGAATGCATAGCACGAGCAAATGACTCCATCACACCACTCTTGCATTTTTTGCAAATTGATCCTCCCTCATGATCCTCACGTGCATTCCCTTTGCATTTCAAAACACTGAAAGCATGCACCCTTTATAAGCAGCTAGGGTTTATTTTGTGGAGAGATTCATCACAATTTCATCACTCTCAAGTTTTGGCTTCTCTTGCATTTCTCTTCGAATCCTCTGATTCTCTTACTCATTCACCAAACAAACTTCATATTCCTCTTCCTTGAACCCTAAGGATCATCAATCTACCATTGATTCAAGCTGAAACTCAAGATTTCACAAGGTGCCATTCAAGTGCAGTTGCTTTCGAATCTCAAGATCTAGGAGAATTCAAGGCTTCTTTTGCATTTATTTTGCAATAAGAAGTTAAAAGGAGCAGATCTGCAGCTGTAGAAGCATTATTTTGGTGTTTTGAAGGATCTGCAAATTCAGGTATGCTCTGAAATTTATGGATCTGGATTTGAAATTAAGTGTATGCATTGTGTTGTGCTTGTTGTGCTGATGATTCTGTGATGATTAGTTTGAAAAATGATTGAATATTGAGTGTTTTGTGTGGATCTGAAGTTTGATATGTGAAACTGTTTGTCTTCGATCTGGTCTTATCTTTGATCCACTGTGAATTTCGTTGATATATTTGGATTCAGCATGGTTTATTGAGTTAATCTGGAGCTTTTGATCCATTTTGGTGGAGGTTTGTTCATATTGTTGAGTTTTCCGGTGTCTGGAGCTAGGGCTCCGTCACTGGATTCTGGAAATTGAAAGTTGGAGAAGATGATGTTATGGCCATTAGATTCGTGATCTGGACGGTTGGTTTCGTGAAAGCACATTAATTCCACACCCTCTCCCTCACGTGTTTTATGTTTTAATTTTAAGTCTGAATTAATCAATATGTTTCGCATACACCATAATAATCATGTTCTCACACCACTGGTGTAAACACCCCAAATTTGCACTCACCCATTCACACCATGGCTTGTGATCATCCTCATATGCATAAACACAATCATATCATCTCACATCTCATTTTTTGATTCACTGCATAGTTTCTAAGGCATCTGCACTTAGGGTTTGTGATCTGAGCAACCTCAGGGCATCCTGAGCCACCCCAAAGGCCACCAATCATTTCAAAGTGGTCCATGTGTGTTCTTATGTCATATTCCATCTCCTCAAAGTCAAAAATGCAGAGGAATCACAAGGACTAGGGTTTGAGTGGATGCAGAGCCAGGTCAAACTGCACAGTTGACTGAAAATTAGGGTTTTGGTTTCAGAGGCCATAACCCCAAATTTTTTGGTCATTCTTGTTTCCATTGGTCTCTATATGGTATAGGGAGTATGCATATCAATTTTCATGAAGAAATTCCATGGGGAAGTCATCTGATCAAAGGTTGACTTTTCAGACAAGTCAGTGTAAAATCAGGGCATCTGAGGCCCCCAATGACCCAACCAATGGGTGATCTTCACCATTTTGAGTGTATATGATCTTTATTTGATAATGGAAGAAGGTTGAAGTTCATGAAAATCAAGAATTTAGGGTTTTTGCAAATGTTGACTTTTGGGCATAGTTGACTTTTCAAGAATGCATCATTTTAGGTCATTTTTCAAGCCATGATTCTTGATCCAAAAATGCTTCAAATGGAAAAACTTTGGTCATGAAAGTTGTAGATCTCATTTTTCCCTTTTCAAAAAGTACAAGAACATGATCAAACTCTTCTTGGATCCAAAGTTATGGCAAGGCAAAGTTGGCTAAAATCATTGATTTTTAAGGCATGCCTCAAATGGAAATTTTGCAAAGTCATGAATCAATGCATTATGTGACTTCTAATTCACTTCAAACCAGCACACAAACTTTCTCTAAGTCATGAAAATCAGATTTGGACTAAAAATGCCTATGGTTTATGTTTGGTTAGGCAAAGGGATCACATGTGAACCAAAGTTACAACAAGTTGCAAAACTCATGATCATGCTTCCTACAACTTGCAGCCTTGGATGCTGAGCTTTGCTAGACCTCTCCCTCACCCTTGCTGCGCCAGCCCATGCCATGTACTTGCCTAGACCTTGAGCCATGCTTCTCTTACACATTATTTGACTTTTTGCAAAAGGTAACTTACCAATCAATAAAGGGCATGTCTTGTCAACTGACCAATGAGAGAGAGTTATGTGGACAATTTGCAAGCTAAACATAACACAAGGCAAGGCTGAAACATCCTCATTGATCACATTCACAAAAACCTACCAAGTTGCAACTTCCTTCGAATCTGCTTACACAGCCATAAAACACTTCAACCACCTTCACCAATCATCTCACATTGCTCCATAGACCACCCAGCAACCAAGAACCAAGCCTGAAACAGCAAGAACACTCCATTGCCATTTCTCCCCTCAAGCTGCAGATTCATTCGAATCTCTCACCACAGCTCTCAAACACCAAAACAAACACCTCAGATCTTCTCTACTCATTGTCCTGATCACATAGAACCCATCACCATGACCTGAAACTGCCTAAAACTCCATTGCCATTTTTGACTGAGCTTGGGCAGAAGCTTTCGAAACTCACTATCCAGCCAACTTAAATCCTCTTTGAGCATTCAAACATCTTCTGGGGACCAAGTGGAGGAGTTTGCACTGAAGGAAGTGGCCAGAAAGTCTTCAAACTGAAAGCTTCAAATCTCAGGTAGCTTGAAAATTATTTTTCCAGAAATCAGTTTTCTTGTTACAAACTTGTTCTATGTGATTCACTGATCATCCTGATGCTTTTAGTTTTTGAAATGGCTTTGTTTTGAGCATTTAATTTGTATCTGAAACTTGCGTGCCCTAGTTTTCATTTCCTTCGATTCAGTTTGTTTAGGAAGAATAAATTTGTTTTGAGAGAGGGGTTTGATTCGTGAGAGGTTGAGGAACATTTCCATGGTTTTAGATTTCATTTTAATGACCTAGGGAAGGTTTTGGGAATTCTCAGGGAAGGAGGTCACCGGAGAAGACGACCGGAGCTCGTCTCCGGTGACCTGAAAGTGATTAGCTGGTAATTAGGGTTAGGGCACCAGGTTTGAATGTGAGCCACTGGATTTCATCTCCCGCGCGTGTACGAAGGGTCAGGATCATTTCATTAAGTGATAATTATGGATTAAGATTTAATTAATTAAGATTAGGCAGGTTTGAACCTGGGCCGTCCAGATGCACGCCCAGTCAACCAATTTAAACTCAGAATCAATCTCATCCATCCATCCTGATTACTTCCTATTTTATTTGATTTTAATTCATTTTCTTTTCAATTAACTTGCACAATTATTTAAAAATAGTTAAAAATTCCTAAAAATTATGAAACTTTTTCTTTAAAGTTTTATTAATTTTTAAGACCCCAAAACATTTTTATTTTATTTTTTATCATTAAAAAAGTATTTTTAAATATTTAAAAGATTATTTTTAATTGATTAATGGGAATTAATTAATTAAAAATACTTTTAGGTATTTAAAAATTACAAAAAAATTCATGAAATGTTCTAAGACATTTAGAAACATTGTCCAACCTTCAAACCAAATTTCTTTTTTGATCTTGATGCATTTTAAGAATTTTTCATTGAATTAAATCATTTCTTATGCATTATTTTGATCATAAGTTCAAAAATTCATTTCTGCCTATTGGAGAAGGTTGAGACATTGATTCTTCTTGCATTGTTTTGTGTTTGGCATGTAGTTTCTAGGGTAAAATGGCCATGATTTGATCTTGCATTTTCCATTTGTTTGGCATTTCTTTTGTATAGAACCCTAAAAAACCCTAATAACTTGGAAAATTCATAACTTGAGTTTGGTTGAGAGTTGAGGGCTCCCCTTTGGGCAGTGGTTTATTATAGGTTTAGGGTTTCTTTGGGTACCATTTTCCATTTTTTTATCTTAGGATTTGTTTCTGTTTTGGGTTTTTGTTTGATGTTTGATCCATGAACCCTAATTTGGGCTTTCTTTTGCATCCTTCTTGCATTTCCTTGCACAACTTGACTTGTCTTTGCATCTTGTGCATTCTTGTGATCCATTTGACATCTTAAGACATATAGAAAGCATGTTTGACCATTGCATTACATGTTTGCCATGTCATTTGTCTTGTATGATTCATAACTTTCCATGCTTGTTCATGCTCCTTAACTTGCATCATTTGCATTCATAATCTTGTATGAGCATCCCCATGCCTTGCCTCATGTTTGCAGCATCTCATAGCATCATTTTCATCATCAACATGCTTCTGGTTTGGTCTATCATCATACCATTTCATTTCATTTAGCATTGCATTGCATTTCTTTCTAACATTTCAGGTGGTAAGTAAACTTGAGAAGTGAATTTGCCTTCACTTCTCATAACTTTTTCTTCTCATCTCTCTTGCATCCATTGCTGCATTTCTATATGTGTTTGAGTTTGAGCTTGCTCATTCTTTCTCCTCCCACTTTCTTTCTTCAAGTGACTTGACTTCTTGAGTGAAGCAAGCCACTTTGCTTCTCTTGATCTTGTTCATCTGCTTCCTGGTGGTTCTTCTGAAGATTGTTCTTGAAAACCTCACAAACCTTAGGATCAACCAAGCATGACAATGAATTAGGGTTTTGATTAGTCTCCCCCCATAGTTTTACCTTTGTGTCTCTCTTTGAGTCTTCTCTTCTCATCTCATAATCAGGGACCAAACCCTAAAGGCTTTAAGACTTTGTGATTAAGCTTATGCCTGCATCCTTCTTTTAGGATGGAGTGTATAACTTTAATCCTAAGTGTTAAACCCTTAATGTGTTTAAATCTCTTAACCAATTCACTTAATAAATATCAAGACATCACACTTGTAACTTGGGCCTTGCATTAGGGTTCTAATTCTTCCTTAAGTGGTTAAGAAGGACTAACCCTAGTGTTAATGGACAAGTCCCCCTCAAGTTGTCTTACAAATCATAAAAATCACTTCATCATCATACCATTAAATAAAATCCACTTAATCAAAGGCTTGTTTTGTCATGGGTTTAATCCCTAATCATGGATTAAGTTGAGGAGCTTTCCTCAGCTTAAACATTCTCATCTGTCATCCTTCTTTTAGGATGGTGTAATGAGTCTGTTTAATCCCTGATTATGGCTTAACCTCATTACTCAACACTAAACAAAAACCCCAAAAACATCTAAATAATCACAAGTAGGTTAATGATCTTAATCCTGCACCAAAGGTGATTAAGTGTGAGAATCTGACTTCACACTTAAGGTAATTCTCATTACCCCTAATCAGAGGGAAGATGTGATGAGTTTACTAAATCCATTGGTTTAGACTTAAGCTCATTAACTTATGACAAAAATCCAAAAAGCAATAAAAGACTGAAAACTCAAAAACAAACAATAATCGTCTCCTCCGGGATTCTTTTCTCATCTCATTCACTCACAAACGAGAACTTGCTTCTTCCGTCTAATGCAAGACAGTTTGCACCTGAGCCAGACAGGTCATACACTTGAGCATAGACAAGTAAGCAGTTCACTGGTCAATTCATCTTTCAGTCTCTTTGGGTCGAACTACGGTGTTCTGACTTCCTCATTGCACGAGAGGATACGTAGGCATAACTTAACAGTTATCGAACAAAAGTCTCTGTACATTCCCCCTCCTTCCAGCTTTACCCTTTAAGCCTCATTATCATGAGCATTTCATTCCTGGTCTCACACTGACACATCATTTATACATATCACACTTCACTTCACTTTACACTGACACCTGTACATCCTTTTCCAGCTATTCTATACACAGATTGCACTGACACTACCCCTTCGAAACACAAATCTTTTAAGCGTGGATCCCGTCGAGTACGACGGACAATCTGGGTGCTAATACCTTCCCAGGTTGTAACCAACCCCCTTTCTCAGTCTCTCTGGTTCGCAAACCGTCTTATCCATCTTTTTCTAGGCCTATGCAGCATTGCCTTTCCTCCGGGATAAAAATGCCTAGCTGGCGACTCTATTCATCTCCAGTGAGTTCACGGCTGTGTGTTCTCACTGTTCCTTTCGCCGACCGTTCGCGCTTGTACCTGGATGCAAATCTTTGGGAGCGACAGCTTGGCGACTCTGCTGGGGATCTTTATATTGCAACCAGGGCTTCTGGTTCTTTTTGTGGGTTCCTCCTAGCGCTTGTTTGATTTGTGTTTACTGGGGTGTTATGTGCTTGTTTGTGCTTGTATTTATTTTTGTTTATTGCTTTATGTACAGTTACTTTACTGCTTTCTTTACTGCATTTATATATCATATTGTCATTGTTGCTGGCTGGATCTGTTGTTTGCCTTGGTGGGTGGGTGATTCATTGAGAGTTAAGGTCCTATACCTGGGACCTGAGTGACACCTAGGCTAGAGTGAATCATATTCTTTCCCATTCCATTTCGGTCTGGTGCGGGAATATGAAACACGGTTCAAATATGGGTTTCTTCTTGAGAACTCTGTGTTGCAGATTTTCTGCAATGCTAGGGCTATCTGGGAAGCCTGCTAAGTCTGGATGACCTTTTAGTACTGACCTTCAGAAACTGAGGTGAATTAGAGGAGGAATTGTTATGGTTATTGTAAACACTGTACCTCCGGGTTAGAAGTGTTTACACTTCTCATAACAGATCTAAGTCTGAGGATCCTTGTTCTAGATCATCACCTGTGAGGGCGTTGGGCTGTTTACAGGTTTGCAGGTACCTTGACCTCAGAATACCCTGTTACTTTGACTTTGTTAAGAATGCTCCATGTTGGATAGTTCTTGTGATTCTAAAACCCTGGACTTGTGGTTCTTTATTTGAGCCCCCCACCCTGGTTACTGGATTTTTAGACCTCCAACTGGAATTCTTGAACACACTTGGACCTATATCAGAGCATTTTGATCAGATCCAGCTCAGTCACAAACCCCTTGCATATCATTTGCATACATAATCATTGCATCATATTGACATTTGCTTATTTGTGTTTCAGGGTATCCACCTTCATCTGGTTTTGGTTTTGACCCCATCTGCTATATTGACCTATCTCCACCAGCACTTGCTTCAGCCTGTCAGCCATATACTTCAGTTACTTACACTAGCCAGCCAGTGGCCCACTCCTCAGCATCTTCATCAGCACTCTACTCAGTCTCAGCATCATGGCTCCAAAGAAAAGCAACATCACTTATCATTTCTTCCAACCAGACTTATCAGACATCAGGAGGATCCAAACCCTGATCACTCCAGATCACATACCCTTGTTCAGGGAGAGTTATGGAGATATACTGGACATGGTTATGGATCTGGACCCTTCACAGAGGAGCCTCGTCCACACCTGCATTCAGTTTTATGATCCTCCATTGAGATGTTTCACCTTTCAAGACTTTCAGTTGGGGCCTCTTTTAGAAGAATACTCATCTTTGATTGGTTTGCCTATCAAGAGGGAAATCCCTTTCAATCCTGAGATGACTTTCCCAAGCAATGGAGAGGTAGCAAAAGCTTTGCACCTGGAGCCTGTTTTGATTGAGCAGCATATGACCTCTAAAGCTGGGATCCCTGGATTTCATCTAGACTTCCTTATTTCTCAAGCTAGTCTGAAAGCCTCCCTGGGGGAGTGGAAAGCTGTTTGTGCTCTGTTGGCCTTAAGTGTATATGGAATTGTGTTGTTTGCAGATGAGCCACGATTCATTAGCAAGAATGCCATCCATTTGTTCATCCTGAAGAACCCAGTGCCAACTTTGCTAGGAGATCTCTATTACTCAGTACACCAGAAGAATGAGAAGCAGAGGGGAAGGCTAGTGAGGTGTTGTGCTCCATTATTCCATGCTTGGCTTCTTAAGCATCTACCCAGGACAGATGCATTTCTAAATCCTCATCAGCAAAGCAACTGGGCTAAGAGGCTCACTACTCTCACTTCAGCAGATATCAGATGGTGTACTCAGAGCACCAAGGGCAGAGAAATCATTACAAGCTGTGGGCACTTTCCCAATGTGCCTTTAATAGGGGTCAAGGGAAGTATCAATTACAACCCTCTGCTATTCAGGAGGCAATTAGGCTATGCACTGGTCCATACTCCCAGGGAGCAAGACTTGGTTGAGACCCTCTACTGTGAGAACAAGATTAGTCTGGCAACTGTTAGGCAGGCTGCCTGGGCCTGGGATCATGTTCAAACCAAGGGAATCACCACTCTGGGGAAATGCAATAATGTGGCATCAGTCCAATATTATGAGTGGTCCCATGCCAGGGCCCAATTCTCTGGAATGCCCTTCACCATAGAAGACATGCCTGAGTCATCTTCAGCACCACCCCCTGCCACTATCAGTCTGGAGGAGTTTGAAAGCTTGAAGGAAAGAAATGAGAAGTTAACCCAGGCTTTGCAGAAGACCCTCCGGGAGAGGAGTGAAGGTATGAGGGAGATTGAGAGATTGGAGAAATTGAGGGTGGAACACTTGACTAAGATTGAGAAGTCTGGAGATTATATCAACAAGTCTAGAGCTGGTGAACAAATTCTGAAGAATGCTTGTAAAGAAGCCCAGTTCCAAAGAGCAAGGACAGACTTGTATTTGAAGGAGAGTCAAGCCCGGTGGGTCAGGATCACCGAGGCTCGTACCCTGGAAGACAAGAGAGTTCAAGACAAGATGGAACAGATGGAAAAAGCCCTGGCAGCAGCCCAGAAGGAAATATCAGAGCTAGAAATCAGAGCTGGAGTGAAGAGGTCTAAGGATCAAAGTCAGAACAAGAAGTTGACTGCAGCTGTTGCAACAAGAAACCTTCTCATCAGAAATCTTACGGAGCGGCCGGCTGATCCTGTGACCGAAGCACTTCTTAAGGAAGTTCGTGAGGATGAGTTTGGCCTTGGAGTTTGACCATTTGCTTGTTGTTATTCCTATTCCATGTACTTTTGTTTTTGTGATGTATTTTGACCCCTTAGAGGGCTGGTGTTGTAAAATGAACAAGATGTATTATTTCACCTTCTGTAATATATTTGTGTTAGATTCCATCTGGGTTTATTTCGAAAGCAACTTCAACAGCATCATCTTCAAGGGTCTGGAAGGGTCAAAACTGAAGGCCAGACCGGATACCTTGAGAACAAATAAGCATAACTGCATTGCATGCTAACCCTTTTGTTTGTTTTGTAGGTTTTGTTTTGTTGTTGCTAACCTCTGTTGTGATATTCAGGAATTATTGCTCGCCGCCGGGTATTTCCTCTCAACAGGCCACACAGGTACCCAACTAGAAACAACCTTCCGGGAATTCAGATGGATCAGATGCAGCAAGACCTTACGGAGGTCAGAAACCAGATGGCAAACGAAAGACTGGAGATGAGAACCCAGATAACACAATTCATGGAAGTGATGAACAACTTAGCTCAAAGCCAGGAGAGGCTCAGAACTTTGGTAGAAGGGAGGAATCAAGAGGAGCCCCATGCGGGTACTGCTGGCACAAGTAACAACGAGAGGGTCCAACCTCATGTCAATCCCCCAGTTTTTGGACCCCATCTCCATCCAGAGGCCAACATCCCAGTCAACATTCAAGGGACAGCCACAGCAGCCAGAGTACTTCAAGAAGATCCTCAGGAGGACCAGTATACAGTAATGGGTGCTGGAGAGGAAACATATGATAGACAATTGGAAGAAATAGCTGAGAAGTTGAGGTCCTTAGAATCTCAAAACTCTCTGGGGTTCGACGTCATGGACATGGGTTTGGTAGAAGGGGTCAGGATCCCCCATAAGTTCAAGCCTCCTTGTTTCGAAAAGTATAATGGGACTTCATGCCCCCGGACTCATCTACAATCATTTCTGGGAAGGCTGAAGGCCTATACAATGGATGAGAAACTTTGGATGTTTTACTTCGAAGATAGCTTGACTGGAGCTTCTAGGGAATGGTATTCCCATCTGACAAGAGCAACTATAAGATGCTGGAAGGACCTGGCAGAAGCCTTCATCAGACAGTATCAGTATAATCTAGACATGGCACCCAACAGGACTCTCCTGATGGGAATGTCATAGTCTTCGAGGGAGAGCTTCAGAGAATATGCTCAAAGATGGAGGCAACTGGCTGCTGCCGTTCAACCACCAATGTCTGAGAGAGAAATGGCAGACATGTTTATGAACACTCTCCAGGGAACGTATATTGACAGGTTGGCTGCTTTCTCTTCCACCAGCTTCGCAGATGTTGTCATAGCTGGGGAAAGAATTGAAAGCCTGTTAAAAATGGGTAAGATCTCTGATAACGGTGCAAGCTCGTCCAGTAGTACGAGAAAGCCTTTCGCAGGCCCGAGAAGAACTGGCGAGACCAATGCCATTCACACCAACAGGGGTAGGCCCCAGTATGTTCAAAGGTCAATAGCAGCAGTCACCATTCCTGCTCCAGCTCATCCACAGCCAGTCTATCAACCTCCGCAACAAAACTTCCAACAACAACCTCAGTATCACCAGGATCAGTATCCTCCAAGGAACTTCAACAACAACAACACCAACAACAATCAACAAAGGCCATTCCAACAGAGGCCATCCCAAGCTAATAGAGTGATCGACCCGATCCCAATGCCGTATGCTGCCTTGCTGCCACAACTTCTGAAACTCAACCTAGTTGAGCTAAGAACGTTGGCACCTCCGGATCCCAACAGTCTACCAAGAAACTATGACTCCAACGCTAGGTGTGCTTTTCATTCAAACGCACCTGGTCACAGTACAGAAAAATGCAGGGCTCTGCATATGAAGGTACAAGACTTGGTAGACTCCAAGGCTCTGAATTTTGCACCTCCGCCCAATGTCAATAAAAACCCAATGCCAAACCATGGTGGTCCTCGAATTAACGCTATTGAAGAAGACCAACCGTCTTATTTAATAACCAGTGTGGATCAGATCAGGACACCATTGGTGGAAATCAAAGCTCAACTCCGAGAAAACCAAATATTTCCGGGGTGTGAACTAGGGTGTCCCTACTGCAATATTTCATGGAATGGGTGTGAGGACCTGAGGAATGGCATTGACAGCCTTATTCAGAGTGGCTTGCTACAGATCACTACATCATTTCCGACAAACCCAACAACTTCATCAGCAACAGTCTCAGAACCTCCTACAACCGCAGCAACTATTGTTCCCGATAATTCACCAGCAACATCAACCAATACTTCATCTGTCCTCCCAAATGATCAGTTTTCAACAGTTTCTCCTGCTACAACTTCAGCTTCATTCCATTTCGAATCTCCATCAACAACAACATCAGTCCTTCCAACAACACCTCCTACAACACCAGCAATCAATCATGAAGATGTCTCCACTGTTACCATATTCTACGATCCTGAAAATAATTCCGCCTACCATTCGGAAGGTGCTGCTCCCGCCAGAGCACCAGTTACAATCTTTTATGATCCGCAGACAATTACAGTCCCTTCAGCAGCAGCAATCAGTCCAGTCACTGTCACGGTGCCTGGACCAGTACCATATGAAAGCAATAGGGCCATCCCTTGGCACTATGGCTCTGACGTGTACTGCGAAGGGAAAAGAATCACTCTTGAAACATCATCACCTGCACCACAAGTAGATAATGTGGGGGGAGGCGGAGGCTTCACTCGAAGCGGACGTCTCTTTGCTTCACAAGTTCAAAAACCTACTGCCGAAGCAGAAGCTGCTGCCAAGGCAAAGGGTAAAGGCCCGGTGCAGGAAGATCCAGCTGCCAAAGAAGCCTTGAAAACACCGTTCGATCAAGAAGTTGATGAGTTTATGAGAATCATCAAAAAGAGTGATTACAAAATTGTGGATCAACTTCACCAGACGCCATCCAAAATCTCTATCCTCTCGCTGCTTATGTGCTCCGAAGCCCATCGGAATGCACTACTCAAAGTCCTGCACGCAGCTTACGTGCCTGAGGAGATTACTGTCAACCAATTGGAAACCGTGGTTGGAAATGTTACTGCTAGCAATGGGCTAGGGTTTACCAATTCTGACTTGACAGCGGATGGCCGCAATCACAACAAAGCCTTGCACATAACCATGGAATGCAAAGGAGCTGTCCTTTCTCATGTGCTGGTGGACACAGGTTCTTCCCTGAATGTCTTACCAAAGAAGGCTCTAGTGAAGTTAGAATACGATGGTTTGGCATTGAGACCCAGCAACCTGGTGGTAAGAGCCTTTGATGGTTCGAAGAGATCGGTTCTGGGAGAGATCGAGTTACCTGTGACAATTGGCCCGCAGACCTTTAAAACTATCTTTTATGTGATGGACATTCAGCCCGCCTACAGCTGTTTGTTGGGAAGGCCCTGGATTCACGCCGCCGGCGCAATAACGTCTACCCTTCACCAAAAGTTAAAATTTGAGTGGGAAGGCCAAGTTGTTACAATCTGTGGGGAGGAGGATATATTTGTTAGCCATCTGGCTACTTATAAGTATATTGAAATGGATGGGGAGATCCATGAAACAATGAGCCAAGGTTTCGAAGCCTTGAATGTGAATGAAGCATCTGCTGTATCTGGGATCTCCATGTCATCATACCAACAAGCCCGGAAGGTTGTTGAGGAAGGAACTGCCCTGGGCTGGGGCAAAGTTTTAGCTGTGGAGGAGAAGAAAGACAAATTTGGGTTGGGTTACAAACCAACTCAACATCAAGCAAAGGCTGCTGAAGAGCCTGGTTTTGTCAGTGGGGGGATGCTCACCCCCGATGCTATCAACTGTTTGGAAGACGAGCTGGAAGAGGAGCGCAATCTGGAGAATTGGATTCGTCCAAAGATCCCGGGGAGCAGTGTCTCGAACTGGTCTTCCCAGGAAATTATAAGAGTTACTCATGAAGAGTAATTATTATTTCCTGTATTTTTTATAGCATGCATCAAAGTCTTGCATCTTGCCCAAGATGACAAGACTCATTTTGTAATCAGGGCCATCTGTACTTTTGTGCAAACAAGATTAAATTAATGAAATATCAGACATATTTTTGCAAACGAGTCTTTTTTCTTTTTGTTCACTGTTTTTCCATTTTTCTTTTTGTACAAAAATAAATGGCGGTGTTTTCAAAATGATAACTTCATTTCACTCTTTTTTCTAAAGCAAGATTAAAATCAATCACTAAAATGAACAAACTTAACCCTTGCAGAGAGTGCCTTCCTGACAGCACCGACAACAGCACGGCTATGACATCGTATGACTTTGACAATCCAATCAATCAAGCTGACGAAGGGGTTGATGAAGAATATGAGCTTCCTGAAGAGCTAGCCAGGTTGTTAAGGCAAGAGGAAAAGGTTATTACCCCTCATCAGGAGGAGGTTGAAGTGATCAATCTTGGTACAGATGAAGACGTGAAAGAAGTTAGAATCGGGGCCTGCCTGCAAGACTCAGTGAAGAGACGACTGATAGATCTGCTTCAAGAGTATGTTGACGTGTTTGCTTGGTCGTATCAAGATATGCCAGGGTTGGACACCGATATAGTCGTGCACAAGCTGCCTTTGAGGGAAGAATGCCCACCGGTCAAACAGAAGCTGCGCCGAACTCGCCCAGACATGGCTATGAAAATCAAGGAAGAGGTACAAAAGCAATGGGACGCCGGGTTCCTTGCTGTAACTAGCTATCCGCCGTGGGTTGCTAATATAGTGCCTGTGCCTAAGAAAGATGGCAAAGTAAGAATGTGTGTTGACTATCGGGATCTGAATAGAGCCAGCCCGAAAGACGATTTCCCATTACCTCACATTGATGTATTGGTGGATAACACGGCTCAGTTCTCGGTATTCTCCTTCATGGATGGATTTTCTGGATATAATCAGATCAAGATGTCACCTGAAGACATGGAGAAGACAACATTCATTACACCTTGGGGCACGTTCTGTTACAAGGTGATGCCATTCGGACTGAAGAATGCTGGTGCAACATATCAACGGGCTATGGTGACACTATTCCACGATATGATCCACAAAGAAATAGAATGTTATGTGGATGATATGATCGCCAAGTCCCTTACAGAGGAAGATCACCTGGTGAATCTGCTGAAGTTGTTCAAGCGTCTGAGGAAATACCAACTAAAGCTGAACCCCAACAAATGCACATTCGGGGTGCGATCCGGTAAATTGCTGGGCTTTATTGTAAGCGAGAAAGGGATTGAGGTTGACCCTGATAAAGTCAAGGCTATCCAAGAAATGCCTGCACCTAAAACAGAGAAAGAAGTTCGAGGGTTCTTAGGTCGATTGAACTACATTTCAAGGTTCATATCTCACCTTACAGCAACCTGTGAGCCTTTGTTCAAGCTGTTAAGAAAGGAACAAACGGTCAGGTGGAACGAAGATTGCTAGAAGGCTTTTGACAAGATCAAAGAGTACTTACAAGAACTTCCAATCCTCATGCCTCCAGTAGAAGGAAGACCTCTGATTATGTACTTGACAGTGTTAGAAGAGTCGATGGGGTGTGTACTAGGTCAGCATGACGAGTCTGGTCGAAAAGAGTATGCAATATACTACCTAAGCAAAAAGTTTACCGACTGTGAACAACGTTATTCACTACTCGAGAAAACTTGCTGTGCTTTAGCGTGGGCTGCTCGCCGACTGAGGCAGTATATGTTGACCCACACTACCTTATTAATCTCAAAAATGGATCCAGTTAAGTACATTTTCGAGAAGCCAGCTCTTACCGGACGGGTTGCAAGATGGCAGATGATTCTCACAGAATACGACATACAGTACACATCTCAGAAAGCCATCAAGGGCAGTGTACTATCTGAATATCTTGCTGAGCAACCCATTGATGACTACCAGCCTATGAGGTTTGACTTCCCTGATGAAGACATCATGTTCATTAAAGCAAAAGATCACGAAGAGCCTGTTCACACTGAAGGGCCTGACCCGGAGGAAGAATGGACTATGATGTTTGATGGGGCTGTTAACATGAATGGCCGTGGTGTTGGTGCAGTACTCATTACACCTAAAGGAGTTCACATGCCTTTCTCGGCAAAACTCACTTTCAACTGCACTAACAACGAAGCTGAATACGAAGCTTGCATTATGGGTCTTGAGGAAGCTATTGACCTCAGGATCAAGACATTGACCGTATTCGGAGATTCAGCTTTGGTAATCAATCAGACCAATGGGAAATGGTATACACACCAGGATCATCTGATACCTTACAGGGATTATACAAGAAGGTTATTGACTTTCTTCACAACAGTCAAGCTTGAGTATATCCCTCGGGACGAGAATCAGTTTGCAGATGCTCTTGCTACCATTTCATCCATGATCAAAGTTCAAGCGGCTAACTTTGTACCCCAGATTTCAGTGTCTAGACTCGATAGACCAGCATATGTATTTGCAGCGGATGTTGTAAAAGATGATAAGCCTTGGTTCCATGACATTAAGTGCTTCTTGGAGGATCAGACATACCCACCTGGGGCATCTTCCAATGATAAGAAGACTTTAAGAAGGCTTGCTGGAAGTTTCTTTCTGAACACGGATGGGTCTTTATACAAAAGGAACTTTGACATGGTACTCCTCAGATGTGTTGACAAGACGGAAGCAGATTTATTGATGCATGAAGTGCATGAAGGGTCTTTTGGTACCCATGCCGGAGGGCATGCCATGGCTAAGAAGTTACTAAGATCAGGCTATTACTGGATCACAATGGATGCAGACTGTTGTGCTTACGCCAGAAAATGCCACAAATGCCAGATCTACGCAGACAAGGTGCATGTGCCTCCCAATCCTTTGAACATCATGTCTTCACCATGGCCCTTTGCTATGTGGGGCATTGATATGATTGGCAAGATTGAGCCAACTGCTTCGAATGGTCACAGATTCATCCTGGTCGCCATTGATTATTTCACCAAGTGGGTTGAAGCAGCCTCATATGCAAATGTTACAAGACAAGTGGTAGCCAGATTTCTGAAAAGAGACATCATCTGTCGATATGGGGTTCCCGAGCGAATCATTACTGATAATGGTTCCAACTTGAACAACAAAATGATGGCAGAACTGTGCCGGGACTTCAAAATCCAACATCACAATTCTTCTCCTTACAGGCCAAAGATGAATGGCGCTGTTGAGGCAGCAAATAAAAATATTAAGAAGATTGTGCAGAAGATGGTAGTCACCTACAAAGACTGGCACGAAATGCTACCGTTCGCCTTGCATGGGTACCGCACGTCAATCAGAACATCCACTGGGGCAACACCTTATCAGCTTGTATATGGTATGGAAGCAGTCCTACCTGTTGAAGTTGAACTACCCTCGTTACGGGTATTAATGGATGTTAAACTGAGTGAAGCAGAATGGGTTCGGTCCCGATTCGAACAACTGAGTCTGATCGAAGAGAAAAGATTGGCTGCAATCTGTCATGGACAGCTATATCAGAAGAGAATGAAGAGAGCCTTCGATCAGAAAGTCAGGCACCGAGAGTACCAAGTAGGAGATCTTGTGTTGAAAAGAATCCTCCCTCCTCATACAGACCACAGGGGCAAATGGACTCCAAATTATGAAGGACCATTCGTTGTAAAGAAAGTTTTCTCCGGTGGAGCACTGATGCTCAGCACCATGGATGGTGAAGATTTCCCATCCCCTGTGAATTCAGATGCAGTTAAAAAATACTTCGCATAAAATGACCCGCTGGACGTAAAAAAACAGAATGTGAGTCCAGGCAAAAATAGGGCATCCCGGCGAGTCAAAAACAGAATAAAAGACTCGGGCAAAAATAAGGGAAATAAACAAAAAAATGTACACCCGCTGAGTTGAAAAGCCGCATTGGACAACTCAGGCAAAAATGGGTATCCCGATGGATTGAAAACCCGAAAGGGCGATCCATGCAAAATAAGGGAATAAGCGAACAACTGCATTCTGAATTCGTCTGTATTATAAACAACTTGGTGAGCTTCAAAGGATCAAGCTCCAATCGGAATCAACTCTCTCCAGAAAGCAAGACGAGAAGAACGTCATGGTCATACGAGTCATAGCAGAAGAGGAAGCTCCTTGAAAGCGTCGTCAGCATCGCCAACACTTTGTTTCTCAATTTGTAACAATCTCCTCATTTCAGGAGATATGTTTCTGTGACTGTATCTTGCCAATTCAGGGCACATGAATTAATAAAATCAGATTTTCAGTCATGTCTCGTTTTTACATTTATGTTTTGCAAAGAGTTGTCTGATATCTCTAAAAATACAATTGCATAAGTACAGATGCCTTTCTCTAAAAATAAAAACACATGCTTACAGGGAATGTGATTATTCTCGAAAGTACTTAGCTCCTATGACGGAATCCAGTAAGGGATACCTCGGGACCTTTTGTACGTTTCCTTACCTTTGCAGGATTGCAGGTATCCAGAACGCAACCTGGGGGATGCAATTTACGTCTCGGCAAACAGGCGAATCATTATCAACTCGGTCTATCTTCCACGTGGCACTGGAGAGTGCCCATTTCCCCAGCAAAGTTGCCAAATCGACATGCACTCAATCTCAGCATCTGAAATGCTCTATCCCCAGCTGAGTTGCCTCTCGCAATCCCCCAGCCGAGTTGCCATGTCATCCTCAGCTGAATACAGAAGTCAGGGAACCATCTCCCCACAGAGTCCCAGCCTCTATCCGGAAGAGCAACGCGCGAAGAAGTCACAACAGAGTACAGAAAGCTTCTACAAACCCCAGCTGGGTCCCATATTATAAGGATATGTCAATCAGTGACATATATCCCCAAGCAGATACCTCATTAGATCTACCAATGATCTCACCCCCAGCTGGGAGGTCCATTTCAAGCAGATCGACCAGAGATCTTCGCGGCAACGGGATCCGAATTCCGGATTTGTGCCTCTTTGCATAATCATGGCATTTGCATCATACTATCCCCCAGAGCGTAGCATTCCGTCTAATACGGAGCATTACGACAAAAATCAAATGCATAGCATAATCATAAGCCATGTTCTGAAGTAACACTTGTGAATAATAACCGTTCATCATCATTGTACAGAAAAACTCCCACCAGAGTCCCAGCAAAAGCAGTTGCCTCACAAATCACAAACGCCAGTATCTACTCCTTTTGGCACCCGTCCGTGCCATCTTTCCCCAGTAAAGTCGCCTGAACACTCTTTACAAATAGGATCACTCGTATTACAGATACTTTCTGGCACCCGTCCGTGTCACAAATCACCAGCAGAAAGCCAAAGACATCCTCTTTGCACTCACATATACTTATATACATTTTCTTGGCACCCGTCCGTGTCTTATCCCCAGCGCAGTCGCTTACACCTTCATCACCCATATACTTGTTATTATTTTACTTTTCTCTTTGACACTCGTCCGTGTCACTCTCCCCAGCAGATAAACACTCATCTATACATTATACAATACTCACTACCCATTGGTACACTTATACAGATACTCGTCCGCATCTTGTATACATCATCACTCATATCCCCGCAGATTCGACGGTAGTCCTTGTTCTTTGTTAACCAGTTGGTACTCGTCCGTATCATCATCTCAGAACATTGCGTCTAGTGTTTGTTTCTACATGATACTCGTCCGTATCATACTCTTAGGGATGCTTGTCCGCATCTTTAATCCACACACCGTGTCAAACACTTATGTCTTCTTGAATATAGATACTCGTCTGTGTCTACTATTCCCCAGAAGGATTCTTTCAGATGCAACACTCGTCCGTGTTCTTTGTTAACCAGTTGATACTCGTCCGTATCATCATCCCTGAACATGTGTCAGTTTGTTTCTACGTGATACTCGTCCGTATCATAGTCTTAAGGATGCTCGTCCGCATCTTTAATCTATACATAATACCAAACACTTATACCTTTTGTTTCTTGGATGTAAACGCTCGTCCGTGTTTACTATTCCCCAGTAGATCACCAACAAAGCATTTTCTTTTATCTGACACTCGTCCTGTGTCATGATAACCCCGAGAGCAGCCGTCCCCTGCTGAGTGGTCGTCCTCCACTTCTTGATGGTCGTCCTCCATCATGCTCATCCGATGGTCGTCCCCATCGTTGATATTTTAGCAGCCGTCCCCTGCTAGGTGGTCGTCCTCCACCTTTTTGATGATCGTCCTTCATCACTTTATCCAATGGCCGTCCCCATTGTT
This sequence comes from Lathyrus aphaca, assembly GCA_963966055.1. Taxonomy (NCBI): domain Eukaryota; kingdom Viridiplantae; phylum Streptophyta; class Magnoliopsida; order Fabales; family Fabaceae; genus Lathyrus; species Lathyrus aphaca. Next base: position 423,752,662 of record OZ014519.1, on the reverse strand, counting down.
GATTTTGGTTATCTGGCATTCGTCCTATGTCATGAGAAACCTCGAGAGCAGCCGTCCCCTGCTGAGTGGTCGTCCTCCACTTCTTGATGGTCGTCCTCCATCATGCTCGTCCGATGGCCGTCCCCATCGTTGACCTTTTCTATCCGATGGCCGTCCCCATCGTTGATATTTTCGGCAGCCGTACCCTGCCAGGTGGTCGTCCTCCACCTTTGATGGCCGTCCCCATCATATTCCTTTTATTCCCAACAGAGCAGCCGTACCCTGCTAGGTGATCGTCCTTCACCTTTGATGGCCGTACCCCATCAGCTGTTTATTTCATTTATTCTTTAACCCGATGGCCGTCCCCGTCGTGGTCCCTTTTCCTTTTAACCCGATGGCCGTCCCCATCGTCGGTTACTTCACCTTTATGAGCTTGATGGCCGTCCCCGTCATGTTTCATTAATCCCCAGAAAATTTTACAGCTTTATCTTGATGGCCGTCCCCATCATAATTTCTTTTCTTTTCCCAGCTAGTCGGCCGTCCCCGTCTTAGCTTTACCTCACCTCCCCAGCATGTCGGCCGTCCCCGTCATTGCTATTTGCCCAGCAGTCGTCCTCTGCTCGACGGTCGTCCTCCGTCGCCCACACTTTACAATACACTTTATTTTCCTTTTACAATCTATATCCCTTTTCTTCTTCATTTCTGTGAGTGCAAATTTTGGACTGTCTTTGATATTCAACCACAAGTTATCTTGCACAGCTAACTCATGTTTGAATAGGGGCAGCTGTAAACACCCCAAATTTGCCCTCACCCATTCACACCATGGCTTGTGATCATCCTCATATGCATAAACACAATCATATCATCTCACATCTCATTTTTTGATTCACTGCATAGTTTCTAAGGCATCTGCACCTAGGGTTTGTGATCTGAGCAACCTCAGGGCATCCTGAGCCACCCCAAAGGCCACCAATCATTTCAAAGTGGTCCATGTGTGTTCTTATGTCATATTCCATCTCCTCAAAGTCAAAAATGCAGAGGAATCACAAGGACTAGGGTTTGAGTGGATGCAGAGCCAGGTCAAACTGCACAGTTGACTGAAAATTAGGGTTTTGGTTTCAGAGGCCATAACCCCAAATTTTTTGGTCATTCTTGTTTCCATTGGTCTCTATATGGTATAGGGAGTATGCATATCAATTTTCATGAAGAAATTCCATGGGGAAGTCATCTGATCAAAGGTTGACTTTTCAGACAAGTCAGTGTAAAATCAGGGCATCTGAGGCCCCCAATGACCCAACCAATGGGTGATCTTCACCATTTTGAGTGTATATGATCTTTATTTGATCATGGAAGAAGGTTGAAGTTCATGAAAATCAAGAATTTAGGGTTTTTGCAAATGTTGACTTTTGGGCATAGTTGACTTTTCAAGAATGCATCATTTTAGGTCATTTTTCAAGCCATGATTCTTGATCCAAAAATGCTTCAAATGGAAAAACTTTGGTCATGAAAGTTGTAGATCTCATTTTTCCCTTTTCAAAAAGTACAAGAACATGATCAAACTCTTCTTGGATCCAAAGTTATGGCAAGGCAAAGTTGGCTAAAATCATTGATTTTTAAGGCATGCCTCAAATGGAAATTTTGCAAAGTCATGAATCAATGCATTATGTGACTTCTAATTCACTTCAAACCAGCACACAAACTTTCTCTAAGTCATGAAAATCAGATTTGGACTAAAAATGCCTATGGTTTATGTTTGGTTAGGCAAAGGGATCACATGTGAACCAAAGTTACAACAAGTTGCAAAACTCATGATCATGCTTCCTACAACTTGCAGCCTTGGATGCTGAGCTTTGCTAGACCTCTCCCTCACCCTTGCTGCGCCAGCCCATGCCATGTACTTGCCTAGACCTTGAGCCATGCTTCTCTTACACATTATTTGACTTTTTGCAAAAGGTAACTTACCAATCAATAAAGGGCATGTCTTGTCAACTGACCAATGAGAGAGAGTTATGTGGACAATTTGCAAGATAAACATAACACAAGGCAAGGCTGAAACATCCTCATTGATCACATTCACAAAAACCTACCAAGTTGCAACTTCCTTCGAATCTGCTTACACAGCCATAAAACACTTCAACCACCTTCACCAATCATCTCACCTTGCTCCATAGACCACCCAGCAACCAAGAACCAAGCCTGAAACAGCAAGAACACTCCATTGCCATTTCTCCCCTCAAGCTGCAGATTCATTCGAATCTCTCACCACAGCTCTCAAACACCAAAACAAACACCTCAGATCTTCTCTACTCATTGTCCTGATCACATAGAACCCATCACCATGACCTGAAACTGCCTAAAACTCCATTGCCATTTTTGACTGAGCTTGGGCAGAAGCTTTCGAAACTCACTATCCAGCCAACTTAAATCCTCTTTGAGCATTCAAACATCTTCTGGGGACCAAGTGGAGGAGTTTGCACTGAAGGAAGTGGCCAGAAAGTCTTCAAACTGAAAGCTTCAAATCTCAGGTAGCTTGAAAATTATTTTTCCAGAAATCAGTTTTCTTGTTACAAACTTGTTCTATGTGATTCACTGATCATCCTGATGCTTTTAGTTTTTGAAATGGCTTTGTTTTGAGCATTTAATTTGTATCTGAAACTTGCGTGCCCTAGTTTTCATTTCCTTCGATTCAGTTTGTTTAGGAAGAATAAATTTGTTTTGAGAGAGTGGTTTGATTCGTGAGAGGTTGAGGAACATTTCCATGGTTTTAGATTTCATTTTAATGACCTAGGGAAGGTTTTGGGAATTCTCAGGGAAGGAGGTCACCGGAGAAGACGACCGGAGCTCGTCTCCGGTGACCTGAAAGTGATTAGCTGGTAATTAGGGTTAGGGCACCAGGTTTGAATGTGAGCCACTGGATTTCATCTCCCGCGCGTGTACGAAGGGTCAGGATCATTTCATTAAGTGATAATTATGGATTAAGATTTAATTAATTAAGATTATGCAGGTTTGAACCTGGGCCGTCCAGATGCGCGCCCAGTCAACCAATTTAAACTCAGAATCAATCTCATCCATCCATCCTGATTACTTCCTATTTTATTTGATTTTAATTCATTTTCTTTTCAATTAACTTGCACAATTATTTAAAAATAGTTAAAAATTCCTAAAAATTATGAAACTTTTTCTTTAAAGTTTTATTAATTTTTAAGACCCCAAAACATTTTTATTTTATTTTTTATCATTAAAAAAGTATTTTTAAATATTTAAAAGATTATTTTTAATTGATTAATGGGAATTAATTAATTAAAAATACTTTTAGGTATTTAAAAATTACAAAAAAATTCATGAAATGTTCTAAGACATTTAGAAACATTGTCCAACCTTCAAACCAAATTTCTTTTTTGATCTTGATGCATTTTAAGAATTTTTCATTGAATTAAATCATTTCTTATGCATTATTTTGATCATAAGTTCAAAAATTCATTTCTGCCTATTGGAGAAGGTTGAGACATTGATTCTTCTTGCATTGTTTTGTGTTTGGCATGTAGTTTCTAGGGTAAAATGGCCATGATTTGATCTTGCATTTTCCATTTGTTTGGCATTTCTTTTGTATAGAACCCTAAAAAACCCTAATAACTTGGAAAATTCATAACTTGAGTTTGGTTGAGAGTTGAGGGCTCCCCTTTGGGCAGTGGTTTATTATAGGTTTAGGGTTTCTTTGGGTACCATTTTCCATTTTTTTATCTTAGGATTTGTTTCTGTTTTGGGTTTTTGTTTGATGTTTGATCCATGAACCCTAATTTGGGCTTTCTTTTGCATCCTTCTTGCATTTCCTTGCACAACTTGACTTGTCTTTGCATCTTGTGCATTCTTGTGATCCATTTGACATCTTAAGACATATAGAAAGCATGTTTGACCATTGCATTACATGTTTGCCATGTCATTTGTCTTGTATGATTCATAACTTTCCATGCTTGTTCATGCTCCTTAACTTGCATCATTTGCATTCATAATCTTGTATGAGCATCCCCATGCCTTGCCTCATGTTTGCAGCATCTCATAGCATCATTTTCATCATCAACATGCTTCTGGTTTGGTCTATCATCATACCATTTCATTTCATTTAGCATTGCATTGCATTTCTTTCTAACATTTCAGGTGGTAAGTAAACTTGAGAAGTGAATTTGCCTTCACTTCTCATAACTTTTTCTTCTCATCTCTCTTGCATCCATTGCTGCATTTCTATATGTGTTTGAGTTTGAGATTGCTCATTCTTTCTCCTCCCACTTTCTTTCTTCAAGTGACTTGACTTCTTGAGTGAAGCAAGCCACTTTGCTTCTCTTGATCTTGTTCATCTGCTTCCTGGTGGTTCTTCTGAAGATTGTTCTTGAAAACCTCACAAACCTTAGGATCAACCAAGCATGACAATGAATTAGGGTTTTGATTAGTCTCCCCCCATAGTTTTACCTTTGTGTCTCTCTTTGAGTCTTCTCTTCTCATCTCATAATCAGGGACCAAACCCTAAAGGCTTTAAGACTTTGTGATTAAGCTTATGCCTGCATCCTTCTTTTAGGATGGAGTGTATAACTTTAATCCTAAGTGTTAAACCCTTAATGTGTTTAAATCTCTTAACCAATTCACTTAATAAATATCAAGACATCACACTTGTAACTTGGGCCTTGCATTAGGGTTCTAATTCTTCCTTAAGTGGTTAAGAAGGACTAACCCTAGTGTTAATGGACAAGTCCCCCTCAAGTTGTCTTACAAATCATAAAAATCACTTCATCATCATACCATTAAATAAAATCCACTTAATCAAAGGCTTGTTTTGTCATGGGTTTAATCCCTAATCATGGATTAAGTTGAGGAGCTTTCCTCAACTTAAACATTCTCATCTGTCATCCTTCTTTTAGGATGGTGTAATGAGTCTGTTTAATCCCTGATTATGGCTTAACCTCATTACTCAACACTAAACAAAAACCCCAAAAACATCTAAATAATCACAAGTAGGTTAATGATCTTAATCCTGCACCAAAGGTGATTAAGTGTGAGAATCTGACTTCACACTTAAGGTAATTCTCATTACCCCTAATCAGAGGGAAGATGTGATGAGTTTACTAAATCCATTGGTTTAGACTTAAGCTCATTAACTTATGACAAAAATCCAAAAAGCAATAAAAGACTGAAAACTCAAAAACAAACAATAATCGTCTCCTCCGGGATTCTTTTCTCATCTCATTCACTCACAAACGAGAACTTGCTTCTTCCGTCTAATGCAAGACAGTTTGCACCTGAGCCAGACAGGTCATACACTTGAGCATAGACAAGTAAGCAGTTCACTGGTCAATTCATCTTTCAGTCTCTTTGGGTCGAACTACGGTGTTCTGACTTCCTCATTGCACGAGAGGATACGTAGGCATAACTTAACAGTTATCGAACAAAAGTCTCTGTACATTCCCCCTCCTTCCAGCTTTACCCTTTAAGCCTCATTATCATGAGCATTTCATTCCTGGTCTCACACTGACACATCATTTATACATATCACACTTCACTTCACTTTACACTGACACCTGTACATCCTTTTCCAGCTATTCTATACACAGATTGCACTGACACTACCCCTTCGAAACACAAATCTTTTAAGCGTGGATCCCGTCGAGTACGACGGACAATCTGGGTGCTAATACCTTCCCAGGTTGTAACCAACCCCCTTTCTCAGTCTCTCTGGTTCGCAAACCGTCTTATCCATCTTTTTCTAGGCCTATGCAGCATTGCCTTTCCTCCGGGATAAAAATGCCTAGCTGGCGACTCTATTCATCTCCAGTGAGTTCACGGCTGTGTGTTCTCACTGTTCCTTTCGCCGACCGTTCGCGCTTGTACCTGGATGCAAATCTTTGGGAGCGACAACTGGCCAATGAATAAGGAGACTTAGGGCTTTGTTTGACTGAATCTCACGCATCCATTTGATCTATTGACTTAGGGCTTTCCACCACAATTGTTGTGTACTGCGCAGACCCAGTGGGCCTCTCTTGCTATCCCCACCCCCTGTCTTTGTAAGCCCAACTATAATGAACTGGATTGGTTTCTATTCTCACCTCCTTGGCACATTTGTTTATTTTATTATTTCATTTTATTTTCAGTTTGATTTTCATTTTTTAAAAATAGAAATAAGTTCATAAAAATTCTAAAACATTTCATGAATGATCCTTTGAGTTTTCTTTAATTTTTGGCATTTTTATTTTTTCATTTATTTTTATTTGCCACGTGGGAATTAATTGTTTCTTTAATTAATTGCTTTTATTTCATTTTTGAAGCATGCTGTCTTGTATATTTTCTATCTTGACCATTAATTTGAATTTTGAACTGATTCTTTTTGCTCTAGATTCATGTTGAGATGTAGTTTGTTGATGATTTTTATTATGATTTTTAGAAGTTTGCTTAATTGGTTTTGGTCTTTAACTTGTGCATGAAGTCTCCTAACCCTAATCCATGTTTAAGCATTTATTTGACTTGCTTAGGTTCTGATTTTGATTCTCTCCTTTTGGCCTGTCAATATTGTATGTTTGAAGAGTCTTGGTGCAAGATTGTGGAATTTTTGAATGTATGTTTGATTTGATTTGGATTTTGTTCCTTACTTGTCTTCTTTTGCATCCCTTTTGGTCATATGTTCAATCCCTAGGTTATAAGGGCACTTGTGCCAACTTCTTTAGGTTGTTTAGAGCCTTTTTAGGATGTTAATCCATCTCTGGTCTTGAGTTGATGTTTCTTCTTTGAAAATTTTCTTGATTGTTTGCTTTTGAAGTTCATTCACTTTTATACATGTTCACCTCACTTCTCTTGCTTCTTTGCTTCTCATAATGTTAATACTTGAGTTTGTATGCTTCTTCTCTTCATCTCACATGATCCTTAGGAACTTTCTTAACATGTTAGGGTTCTGTTCTTGGAGTTTGTGATGATGGTTTACTTGGTTTGCCTTGTGTTCTCTCATGTTTGTTTTGATTTGTCATGATGATCCATGTTGCTTCATGTTGAGTGGTATAGTTCCTTTTTCATTCTTATGTTGTGTATTTGCATTTGACATTAGTGATTAAGACTTCACTTCTGGTTGTGTGGCTTTGGTTTGATATTATGTTCATTTTGTGTAGCATTTGTTCTTATGTTACTAACCATTTCAGGGGCTTTGGTAAGTGAGAGGTATCGATGGGATTTCCACATCTTCAAGTCTTATCTCTTCTCTTTTCCTTATTGATATTATCTTACTTGTGATTATTGGGGGCTTAGGCCTTACTTCCTCCTTCTTCTCTTCTTCATTCTTCTCTTTCTTTTCTTATCTTCTCCTCCTTTAGGATAGTAAACCTCACTAACCTAGGACTTCCTTTGCATGATAACAATTAGGATTCATTAGTCCCCCATTAGACTTTTACCTTTAAGATCCTTTTGTTTCTCTTCTCTTCTCATCTCAAAACCATAAAAAACACCTTAATAAGGATTGAAGTGGTATCTTATGCAATAGCCTTATTCCATGAAACACTTGTAGTTTTCCCATCTTGGGATAGTACAAGCTTGTCTTGTGATGCACAAGTCTGATCAGGATACCATCTTCACAAAGAAAATCATAAAAAATACTTCTTCATTTTTAGTTACAAAAAACACTTAATAAATTCAATGAGTTAGTGAGCCTAAGCCCTAATCTCTGGAATCAAGTTTTGGGGATCTTCTCCTTACTTGAGTGTGCTTGTTCTATTATTCCATCTTAGAATGTAGTGACAAGTACACATTCCATGGAAAATATCTTGAGTTCACTTCCTTGTGACACACTCATAAAAGCCTCTAAAAAACACAAACAAACAATAAGCGTCTCTCCTTCGGGAATTATTTTCTCATCTCCTTCGCTCCGTCCGCAAACTTGCTCCTACTTGTCATTTTGCAAGACGGTAACACACTCATCGTCCGAGCTTGCAACACCTGAGCATTGACATATGCATTTCAAGCCTTAAGACACAAGCAATCTTTTCCACCCCTAGTTAGGGGAACTACGACGACTCTGATCCTCATTGTCCAGATGAGGTACGTAGGCAGCGGGGTAGGGCCCGTTCGAGCATAATCTTTATTCTCCCTACATTTTTTCCTTTTCATTTCTTTTCCAGTTCCCTTTATTTTCTTTTCATTTCCAGTTCATTTTCTTTGCAGCAGCTTTCATCCCTTCACCCTTTGAAACAGTTTCTTTGCAAGCGTGGATCCCGTCGGGTACGGCGGACGATCTGGGTGCTATTACCTTCTCAGGTCGTAACCGACTCCCGAACTCAGTTTCTTTGGTTCGCAGGACCCGTGCCCTTCCTTTTCTTTTCTTCTGGTTTGTGCAGCATTACCATTCCCGTTCTTTCGGGATAAAAATGTCTGGCTGGCGACTCTACCTTTTCCACGCCACTTTCGCGTTTGTACCAGGATGGAAATCCAGGGAACGACACTTAGCATTCATCAAAGTGGTAAGTTGATCAAGCTGTGTTTGCAAAGCTTGAAGACTATAATCTATTTGTTGCTGAAACTGGAGATTATTTGCAATAATTTGCTTGACAAGGTCCTCTAGTGAAGGTTCGGAAGGTGCAGAGCACACAACCTGCAATTCATTCATATGCTTATGTGGATCCAAAAATTAACCCAAAAATAAAATAAATTGGAAAAACAAATTAAAATATAAAAATAAACAAATAAAACCAAAGAAATGCTTAATTACAAACATGAGAGATTGTGCATTAAAATGCATTGATCAATTGGATCCAAAGATTAGGGCTTAAGTACACTAACCCATTGTATTTATTAAGTGTTTTTGTATTTTGAAGTGAAGAAGTGTTTTTTAAGCTTTTCTTTGTTAAAATGACTTCAATTTTAGACTTGTACATCATGGTAGACAAGTTCACATTACCCCAATATGGGATATATGCAAATGTCCCCATAGAATAAGTCCATAACACAAGAAGTCACTTCAACCTTTATTAAGTCTTTTGAAGTTGTTTTGAGATGAGAAGAGAGAAAGAACCAAAAGGATCTTTAAAGGTAAAATGTCTAAGGGATACTAAACTTAATGAAGTTATCATGATTGGATATCCTAGGTTTGTGATGTTTGAGGATCTCTGTCCTAAAGAAGAAGGAAGAAGAAAAGAAGAAGAAAAAAGAAAGAAGAAAGGAGAAAGGATTAGAAGACAACTTACTTCCAAGATGGAAGTTAAGTTGCTTCTAAAGGGAATGAGAAGTAATTATGAAAGGAAAAAGCATATTGAATGCTTAACCAAACACAATTATGAACATTAAAATAGAAAAGAGAGATTGTAATGTGGAAGCTCATCCACATCCCTTTAACTTACCAAAGCCCCTGCAAGGTTAGTAAAAGAAACATGAAAGTTCAAAAGAGGGAAGATGGAATTCAAACACATAAAGCACACAAATGAAATGAAAAAAAAGGTGCCAAGACCTTACAAGTCAGAACCACATCATTATAAAATTTACAAAGTTCAAGGAACTCAAACATAATCAAACAACTTGCAAAGATGCACAAGAAAGATGAAGAAGTTCAAAGAAGATGCAAAAGAAGAAGTAAGAAGGCAAAGGTGCACAAACATGGTTAAGGACACATGATAAACCTAAAAGTCAGAACTCAAACATCACATTTAAATGTCTAAAGTCATCCTAAATAAACATACCAACATGCATGAGTTATTTCATGGCATAATGAGAGATGAGGAGAGAAATGCAAACACACATTCATGTTATAAGAAAAAAATGAGGTGAAGATGAAAGTAGAAGATGCAAAGATGATATGAAATAATCAAAGTCAGAAGAAAATGCATAATATGACATGGTAAGGATTCATTTATGATCATGGAAAAATCATATAGCAATCAAATTCATACAACTTAGCAAACATGCAAGAAGAAGTCACATAATGGAATGGATGCTTCATACTTGAAATGAAATGTAAAAGATGAAAAATGTTATAAAAGTATGGATGCTTGGGTATAAAGTCAATAGCATATCAAGGATGAAATGCAAATGGGATGATAATATGGACATGTTAGAGGCATACAAGCAAGCATGAGAGGCAAATGATGAATGCATGGAAAGGATTAGGTCAAAACCTCACATAAGATGCATCAAACCAAACAAAAAGGCAACACACACCAAGTGGATTCAAAAATGATCATATATGACTTCTAAGAGTCTAAAAACAATACCCAAACTCACACAAGAGATCTCAAATGATGGCATAAATGCCTCATAACAACTAGGGTTAAGGAAGTGATGAGAATGACTCATGAAAAGTAACTTCAATTGCAAGTAATCAACCACATGTCAAACAATATTAAAAAATAGTCAAATTATACCTAAGGGGGACCTAAGTCAGAGGTTAATCACTCACCAAAAGCTCACAAAAAAAATTCAAAAGCGAACTATTTCAAACAAATGTTTAAGGTTGCATAAGGATCAAATAGCAAAGGTGCAAAAGGAAGGGACCAAAATGCAATTAAAAATTACTTGAAAAATATGTAAGCAAATATTTTTATGATGTTTAAAATGTTAGTGAATGAATGCAAAAAGAATAGGTGGAAAAGTTTTTAGGAGTTAGGAGAAAGAAATTGATAAAGTTGGACTATCAGAGCAAAAGTCCATTGAAAAAGAAATATGAAAGAAAATCAAAATAAAATCCAAAACTTGATAAAATCATAAAAGATGTGAAAATTTTCTAAAATGGATTAAGATGCTACATGAATTTTTATATAATTTTTATGCAATAGAAACTATTTTTAATAAGAGAAAATTAAAACAATGTTAAAACAAAAATGAAAATTGAACAAAAGAAAGAAGGGGATGTGATTATAGTAAAAATAAGTTATAAACTACTATAGGCCTAAATCCCGAAGGTGTAAATAGCAAGAAACAAAAACATCCTAGAGCGCATTGGAGCTGCAGGAGTAAGGTGTTCCCTAGTCAACATGCTTGACTGATGATGGCCATTAGATCCTAGGGTTTCAGAAGTCTTCTCATCCAACGATCAAGGAAAAGGTGGTGCATGGTAAGAATTAACATGATGTACGCACGAGATCGGCCAAAAAAAGGTCCTACCATACGCTGACAAGTGTCATCGACGGTGTGAACAGAAAAACACAAAATCCAAAAACACCCTATTTTTCGTGCTCATTTCAAATCTGAAAACGGTTTAACCTAAATCCTCCCCAAACGGCGGGATCGTACTGTAACACCCTAAAATTTGATCTCATATTTATAACCCAAACTAGCTTATGCTTCACATTCATCTGCATTCTCCCATTGGGTCATAACATTGAATCATGCAGTGTATTGGCTTCCAAGGCATGGGATCAGCGCCATATGAAATTAGGGTTTCATATCCTATCCATATCCATCAGGTGGATTCAAAGTTTTGGTTATGTGGCTATTAATAACATTAGCTTCTTATGCACTTGCTACTCGATTAGGGTTTATTTCCCTAATTAGGTGATCCCTAAGGAACTCCTTTGTAAAGGTTGTCCATTGGCGCAACAGGCTCATTATCAAGTTGGATTAGGGTTTTATTCATGATGGAGTTTGAGAGCATTCCACCAACTGAGATCCTTTATCTTAAAGTTCGATTTGGACTTATTTGATGAAGATGTTCATTCGTGTGTATTATTTGATGGAGATGTTCATTCGTGTGTATTATTTTCAGGTGAAGCAAGAAGCATGGTTCGAGCTATTGGTTTCGGGGATTCATTATGGAATTAAAGTTTGGGTCCTAGAATTTGGTTCGAATTGAGGATGGAAAAAGTGAACAATTATGATCTATTCGGAAGATGTCATTCGAATTCGAATACAATTCATTTCTAACCGCTTATCTTAAACAAACAAAAACCATTACCTTTTTATCCAATGACCAAAATATGTTAATTAATTCAATAACCATCCAATTCGAGTATTAATTTCTTAATAATCATTCAATCTGTTTAACATTCGTTTCGAATCTCAAGTCATTACCTAAGAATCGTGTTTGAACTCGTTGGTTTACCCGATTATCCAATTATCCATTTGTCCATGTATCCATCCATACTTTCAAATCTCGCCTTTGTCATTTTTAGGGCCCATTTCTTAAAGCCCATTACCACAATAATATAACAAAACAAGTTATCATTCATTTGTAATTAATAAAGTATTTACATTTTATTTCTCAAAAATTACAAAGTGAAAGAACTAAAATTACATTGTTGACCAACAGTTGACTTTTTGGTCAACTTTGACCAAAGTCAAACTCCAGTCAACTGAGACTTAACAAAGCACCACTTAAGTGACATCATCCGCTGCTCTTTGTATATATGCATTAGTTACTTGATGGAGTTGATAGAATCTTTCACTAAGCAGCAAGAACTATGGTCACTATGAAAAGCACAATCCCAAAATATTACCAAAAGTAGGCATGCCAAAGAAGAGTTTGATCTTTGTGTTTTTGAAGCTTTTGCAAGTTGAGTTTTTGCTTGTGCGGTGGAAGCATGAGAATTCTCAATGTTGGAATCAATATCATCAATCATGGTTCCTTGTTCATGGACAAGCACGTCGAGGTCTTCGAAAATTTCATTAACTTCACCGATTTGTTGTTGTATTTCTTGAATGCCTTGCTCGCTTTCCTCATTGATCGCCTCATTGAAGGCAATTTCATTATCTAAGAATAAAACCTCCTGCCTTCGAGGTTCGACAAGAAGGGCACGCCGTTCTGGTGTCTTATCAGAGCCAATATCCATTTCATTGGCTGTGTAGCTAGAAGGAGACATTGCTTGTGGAACTGAAGGTGTATAAGTTGTTTCCCTCTCCGCTGAAAGACGTGGTGCCTTCTGAAATTATTTCAATGCTGTTTTAAAACCTTTTGCAAGTCTAGCCTTTACAATTCTCTTGCTTGCATTAGCTTCACCATAATGGTCGACACCGCCAGCATGTTTAAGCTCAGTTGATGCACCTTTCACCAACCGCCCAATATGTTTCCTTTGTCTTGTGAAGCATTTCATGGAGGTCAAGGGTATCCTTGGAGTTTCCAAGCACATTAACGAGTCTCTGAAAAGTGGATACAACTATATTGATTTGAAGAATACCAGCAACCATCGCTCGTGTCGGGTCTTGCTTCCCGTTGATCGTTCCGCGTCTGATTCCAAGAACAAAAAGTTACCAGTTAGTTAGAGGAGATAATCTGAAGGAATACATTAGCAGGGAGATATCAGAATAAATTGAGATAGCGGAAAGTATTCACAAACATTCAAACAAAATTCATAACAAAAGTCGGGAATTTATAACGGAAAATCAGAGAATGGATTCGCAATCGAAACTCAATCAATACAGTTATATGCTCGAACTGTTCTAAGAAAGCTCTAACAAAACTAACAGAATTGCTAACTGTTCTAAGAAAGCTCTAACAAACTAACAGAATTTCTAACTAAATTTTACCAAAGAGGTTTCAAAATCATCTTCTGACTCCATCTATAAAGCTGATCCTTCTTCATTCATTCGGCTAGATTCATAACCTTCCTCATTCTCCATCTTCAGATCTTCACCATTTCCTTCATTCTGAATTCAATCTTCATCACTCTCATCCATTTTCAATCTTCTTCTCCAATACCTTCAACCTCTTTTTACCGCACCATTAATATCCCTTAACACTCTTCTTCTTCAGTATTCATCCTCAATCACTTCGCAGATCACCATCATCACCAATCATGGCTCTGAACAACAACCTGCAAGATTCAAAGATTCACACTACCAATCATTGCTCGGAATTAACAACCATTCCATACCAAATTCTATAACGAGGCTCGGATTTACAGAAGAAGTAGAAGGAATTCAAGAGACGAAAGAGAAGTTTCAGAAGGGAGGAGATCAAATCGAGCTCACCTGAGAGGTTTATCGCGCCATCGACGAGAAACTTCGATTCATCATAGCCAAATTCCATCATTCAGCATCATCATCTTCATATGGTATTCATCATCAGTCCGACCTACAATCATATAACCGGAGAAATTCAAGAAACGATAGTGAGGATTACAAATTGAGCTCAACTTTTCCTTTCGATTGCAAGAACAACGACATATACCATCAACGAAGTGCATCACTCCAATTGAAGGTACAAGACTCTCGACATTTTCGACTCTTCTTGCTACTTTACCTCTGGTTCGTTAGATTCATAGGTGTAGGAAAGATTAGGTTAGATTGTTTGTAGATTTAGGATGATAAGAGGAAGATAGTGTAAGTTGATTTTGGAGGTTACACGTTTAAGGAAGGGTGACCAGAGAAGATCCACCGTCGCGCCGGCGGCGCGATTAGGGTTTGAGAAACTTAAGGTTATGAGGGAGAAGAGAGGATGCGTCTTGAGGGAGAGAATATAGAGGTCTTGTCTGGAGTTTTCATATTTTTATCTGATTTTCCTTTTGAATTTAATCTTTGTGTTTATTGAAATGAAAAGCTATTAAATCCTGATTAATGCCACCGAAAAAATCATGAAAATTTGTGGAGAAAAAAGTTGATTCCACCGCCCAAATCGGAAGAGATAAGGATCATTTGTGTTGGCCCATTCCAGCGGTGACAAGTGTCACCGTCCGGTAGGATATTTGAACCGACATCTCATGCGTGTCCCATACCTTAACTTTCGTGCGTCCTCACTTCATAACCATATGCTGACCGAAAGCACACTATATACCCCCAGGCCTTGTGCGCCTAAAATGGGCCTTAGAAGTTCTTTCTGCACCCCCTCATTCTGGCCCATATATTTTGTTAACTATGCAAGTCGCTATTCTCACCTCCCTTTCTATCTGTTGTTTTTTTATTTTTCTGTTTTACATAGTTTTCAATTTTAATCAATAAAAAAATACCAAAATGTATAATAAAATTCTACAAAAATTATAGGAGCTTTCTAACTCAATTTAGAATTTTTACATTTTTTTACTTTCTGAATTTTGCCATTTTTCAATTTTATTTCGATTTTCCATTTAATATCTTTTATATTGAATTCCTACATGAACACTTCATTTTGTACATTTTGGTTCTCCCACTTCCTGTAACATTTTTGCCCCATTATTTTTTCTATGATTAGAGGACTCATAGTGGTACCTAGAATTATTTTTGTGGTATTTTTTAGTCCATTTTATCCACTGTTTTGGTAGCATTGTTTGAGTAAAATTGTGAATAAATCGTAGGTAGATTTAAGTGACCATTTGACATAGTTAGGTTGTGAATTTTTAGGAGATTTTTTAACACAACATTAGGTTCTGGATAATGACCTTAGGAAATTAATTTCATATTTTTTCCAGGACTATTTCTATTTTTCTTAGAGCCTTAATTGCACTAGGTGTTTACATGTAAGTTCACCTTGAATTCTAGGGTTTTATTGCTACATTAGAATGTAGTTTGATTAGGTTTGATTATAGAACCTTAGAATGACTTGATTTGGTTTAGCTACTGAATTTAGAAGTTTGTTATCATTTAGAATCCTTAGTTTTAGGACTTAGGATTAGAATTCTTTTAAGTGCATTTCCATGAAACGATTAGCCTTTATATTTGTGTTATATGCTTTAATATGCATTTTTGTAGATGTTTAGAATTGGCAGAATTTTTGACCAACAAGAAATATTGAATTCAGTTCAGGATGTCACACCAGATGTTGGGACATTGTGTAAATGATTTAAGTTCAGTTTTTCAGGATGTCCCAACAGATGTTGAGACATCTCAAACCTGCTACTAGAATTAATTAATGACTAACTGATCTGAGAAATTTAAGGAGAGTTATCTGGAATTAATTATGGATGGACAATAACAGAATAAGGCGCATCTGTAGGGAGTGTTGTTATGAGGCTTCAAGCATAATCAGAAGAACTAAATCACCTAGAATCTAGGAAGTAACAAACCCTAATTCAAGGTGGAAGCTGCATGCATTTTAGGACTGGATTAACCTACAGAAAGCCCAAAATACAATCACCTATTTAAGCAACAGAATATCTCAGAATTGAGAACGAATTTAAGAAGACCAAATAGAGTGTTTTGTGTTTTTAATAGCAGGTTGTTTTTATTGTACCACTTTATGAGCTTTTAAGCATAAGTGCATTTGTGACTTGATTGAAACTTTTAAGTAAGATCAAGCTGTTGTGTTTGAAGTATGACTTCAATTTTATTAAACTTGTAAACAAGATCACTGTGTGATTGAGGGGGAGTGAGTTGGTACTCATATCTAAGTAGTGTCTTAGGTAGAAATTGCATTGGGTAGATATTAAGTGAAAGA
The DNA here is from genome assembly GCA_963966055.1 of Lathyrus aphaca. Lineage (NCBI taxonomy): Eukaryota > Viridiplantae > Streptophyta > Magnoliopsida > Fabales > Fabaceae > Lathyrus > Lathyrus aphaca. The sequence continues at coordinate 423,736,389 of OZ014519.1, read as the reverse complement.
TTAAACTGGGTGGTTTAATTCTAGAATTAATATTACTTATAGTGGATTTCCTCCTGGCTTGGTAGCCTTCAGATGTAAGTGTGGTTATACACTGAACTGGGTTAACAAACTACTGTGTTGTTTAATTTTCTTGCACTTTAAGTTTTGGTTAAATCTGTCAAGTGTTGGAACATCTCATAGGACATCTCATACCTGATCACAGAATTTCAATTGGTATCAGAGCAGGCACCCTGCCTGTTTATACTGGGTGAGATCTAGGGAATACAAATTCTGGAAACATGGACAGAGATATAGGATTAGTAAATAGACCACCTATACTGGATGGATCTAATTATGACTACTGGAAACCAAGAATGATTGCATTCTTAAGATCACTTGACAACAGGGCCTGGAGAGCAGTCAACATTGGATGGGAACATCCTATCCAAGACACCAAAGATGGATCAAAAGTGTTGAAACCTGAAGAAGAATGGAGTAAGGAGGAAGAAGATTCAGTACTAGGAAACTCCAAGGCCTTAAATGCTTTATTCAATGGCATTGATAGGAACATCTTTAGACTTGTGCATCACTGTGAGCTGGCCAAAGATGTGCGGGACACTCTCAAAACAACTCATGAAGGAACATCAAAGGTAAAGATGTCAAGACTTCAACTTCTCACCACCAAGTTTGAAAACTTGAGAATGAAGGAAGATGAGACAGTTCATGAATTCTACATGAACATCTTAGAAATAGCCAATACTTCTGGAGCCTTGGGAGAAAAGATGACTGATGAAAAGCTTGTAAGAAAGATTCTCAGATCTTTGCCAAAAAGATTTGACATGAAATTCACAGCAATAGAAGAAGCTCAAGACATATGCACAATGAAAGTTGAAGAGCTCATTGGTTCCCTTCAAACATTTGAGATGGGAATGAATGACACAAATGTTAAGAAGAACAAAAGCATAGCCTTGGTGACAAATACTGATGAAGAAGAAGATGATGAATCAGAAACTGGTGAAAGCTTATCAGACAATATTGTTATGCTTGGAAGACAATTCAAAAAGATTCTCAAAAATATGGAAAACAAGTCCAGACCAAGTGGAAGATACACAAACTCTTCTGAGAACAAAAGACCTAATGATAGAAGGTCAACTTATGATGAAAAGACCAGTCAAGAAAAAAGAATTAAATGCCATGGATGTGAAGGATATGGACACATCAGGAATGAATGTCCTACCTATTTAAAAAGGCAAAAGAAAGGTCTCTTTGTAACCTGGTCTGATGAAGACTCAGGAGGTTATTCAGAAGAAGAATCAGCTAAGCATATCACTGCTCTAGCTGGATTATGTGAATCTGAAAGTGAATCCAGTGATGGGGAGCTTACTTTTGAAGAACTTGAGCAATCATTCAGATAACTAGTCAAAAGAAGCACTGAAATATGCAGGGGAAGTATAAAGCTAAAGAAGCAGATTGAGGCACTAAAGGATGAAAAGGCAAGTGATCTAGAGATCATTGACACCTTGAAAAGTGAAGTAAGTCTGCTCAACTCCAAGTTGGAACACATGTCCAAATCTGTTAGAATGCTGAACAGTAGCTCAAGTACACTGGATGTTATTCTCAACAACAATAAGCATTCAGGGGATAAAAGTGGACTGGGATTCAACAGAGTTCTTAAGGATGAAGCTAGCTCTAGCAAAACTACTCCAAAGTCCATACAGTCAAACAAAATGTCCCATCAGATGCCTCAACATCATAAGAACACAAAGTCAAACATAATGTTCCAACAGATGTCTCAACATTCTGAAAAGAACATAATGAAGAAGAAGTATCAAAGATGGAGATGTCATCATTGTGGAAGATTTGGACATATCAAACCTCATTGTTATAAGTTGCATGGATATCCAAATCAGATGTATCAGCAACCTCCTCAGCAGAAGATAGAAGTTACCAAGAAAGTGTTGCATAGACATCAAAGAGATCAGCAACCTCCTAAGCAGAAGACAGAGGTCATCAAGAAGGTATGGAGACCAAAGGCTATTCTTCATGTTGATCAAAGCTACATACCCAAGAACAAGATCAACAAACAATCTTGGAGCTCCACTGATGAACAATACACAGGGCAGAGGTATCAAAAGAAATCTCAACTCAAATGGTCAAAGAAAGGTGTTGCATATATAGCACATACATCACTAAGAGTATCAGCCAAAGAAGACTAGTACTTTGACAGTGGATGTTCAAGACACATGACTGGATTGAAGAATCTGCTAGTAGACTTAAAGTCACATTCATCCAGATATGTAACCTTTGGAGATAGAGCTAAAGGAGAAATCAAGGGAGTTGGGAACTTGGACTGTCAAGATGTACCAAGACTAAATGATGTGCTTCTGGTTAAAGGGTTAACTGCTAACCTGATCAGCATAAGTCAATTATGTGATCAAGGGTACAGTGTAAACTTTACCAAAACTGAATGCATAGTGTCTAACAAAGAACAAGAGGTTGTCATGAGAGGAGCCAGATCTAAAGACAACTGTTACATGTGGTAACCTCAAGACTTCAGTCTCACTTCAACTTGCTCTTTAGCTAAAGAAGAAGAAGTGAAACTATGGCACCAAAGACTAGGTCATCTTCATTTCAGAGGCATAAAGAAGATCATATCTATGGATGCTGTGAGAGGTATTCCTAAACTGAAGATTGATGATGGAAAAATATGTGGTGAATGTCAAATAGGCAAGCAAACCAAGATGTCCCATCCAAAGCTTCAACATCTGACAACTTCCAAAGTTTTGGAACTATTGCATATGGATCTTATGGGACCTATGCAGGTTGAGAGCCTTGGTGGTAAGAGGTATGCCTATGTGGTGGTTGATGATTTTTCAAGGTATACATGGATAAATTTCATCAAAGAAAAGTCTGATGTATTTGATGTATTCAAAGACTTATGTCAAAGAATACAAATGGAAAAAGCCAGCTGTGTGATCAGAATAAGAAGTGATCATGGAAAAGAATTTGAGAACCAAAAATTCTTAGATTTCTGTTCTTCAGAAGGAATCAATCATGAATATTCTTCACCAATCACTCCTCAACAGAATGGGATTGTTGAGAGGAAGAATAGAACTATTCAAGAATCAGCAAGAGCTATGATCCATGCTAAAAAGTTACCTTTGTACTTCTGGGCTGAAGCTATGAATACAGCTTGTTACATCCATAACAAAGTTACTCTAAGGAAAGGAACTCTGTCCACAATCTATGAAGTCTGGAAGGGCAGAAAACCCACAGTTAAGTACTTCCATGTGTTTGGAAGTAACTGTTATATTCTGGCAGATAGGGAGCAAAGAAGAAAAATGGATCCTAAAAGTGATGAAGGGATTTTTCTTGGATACTCTATAAACAGCAGAGCATATAGAGTATTTAATTCTAGAACCAAGGTTATCATGGAATCCATAAATGTGATAATTGATGATGCTCCTATAGATGTCCCAGAAGATGTTGGAACATCTGCTGATATCAAGACTGAAGCTGAAGAAAAGAGTGATCATTCTGACTTCACTCAAACTGATGCAAGGACAGAACAATTCAGCAAACCTCCCTCCATCAGAATCCAGAAGGATCATCCCAAAGATTTGATAATTGGTGATCCCAACAGAGGTGTAAGCACTAGATCAAGAGAAGTGATTTCAGGTTCCTGTTTTGTTTCTAAAATAGAACCTAAAAATATCAAGGAAGCTCTTACTGATGAATACTGGATTTGTGCTATGCAAGAGGAATTAGGTCAATTCACAAGGAATGAAGTGTGGAACCTTGTTCCTAGACCTGATGACATAAATGTGATTGGAACTAAATGGGTGTATAAGAACAAGTCAAATGAGCAAGGAGTTGTTACAAAGAACAAAGCCAGACTTGTAGCTCAAGGATACACACAAATTGAAGGAGTAAACTTTGATGAAACCTTTGCACCAGTAGCAAGGCTTGAATCAATCAGACTACTTTTGGGAATTGCTTGTATCTTAAAGTTCAAGCTATTTCAAATGGATGTGAAAAGTGCCTTTTTAAATGGATATCTTAATGAAGAGGTATATGTAGAACATCCTAAAGGATTTGTTGATCCAAGTTGTCCAAATCATGTATACAAACTAAAGAAGGCTCTTTATGGTCTGAAGCAAGCTCCAAGAGCATGGTATGAAAGGCTGACTACTTTTCTTATCAAGCAAGGGTACAGGAAAGGTGGTATTGACAAAACCTTGTTTGTTAAAGATGAAGAAGGAAATGTCATGATTGCTCAAATATATGTAGATGACATTGTCTTTGGTGGGATGTCTGACAGGATGGTTAAACATTTTGTCAACCAGATGGAATCTGAATTTGAAATGAGCCTAGTAGGAGAATTAACCTACTTTCTTGGACTGCAAATAAAGCAAATGGAGGACTCCATGTTCATTTCCCAAAGCAAGTATGCTAAGAACATAGTCAAGAAATTTGGGATGGACAGTGCTACTCATAAGAGAACTCCTGCCCCCACACATTTAAAGCTAACTAAAGATGACAAGGGTGAGAATGTAGATCAAAGCCTATACAGAAGCATGATTGGAAGCTTGCTATATCTAACTGCTAGCAGACCAGACATAACATTTGCAGTAGGTGTTTGTGCAAGATATCAAGCTGATCCAAAAGTTAGTCATCTTAACCAAGTCAAGAGAATCTTGAAATATGTTAATGGTACTTGTGACTATGGCATAATGTACTTTCATGGATGCAAACCAATTCTCACTGGCTTCTGTGATGCTGATTGGGCTGGAAGTGCTAATGACAGAAAAAGCACTTCAGGAGGATGCTTCTTTCTAGGAAACAACTTGATTTCTTGGTTCAGTAAGAAACAAAATTGTGTATCCTTATCCACTACTGAGGCTGAATATATAGCAGCTGGAAGCAGTTGTTCACAGTTGGTTTGGATGAAACAAATGCTCACTGAGTACAATGTCCCACAAGATGTCATGACATTGTATTGTGACAATTTAAGTGCAATTAACATATCAAAGAATCCTATCCAACATAGCAGGACCAAGCATATTGATATCAGACATCATTTCATCAGAGATCTTGTAGAAGAGAAAGTGATTTCACTGGAACATGTAGCTACAAATCTGCAGTTGGCTGATATATTTACCAAAGCCTTGGATGCTACTCAATTTGAAAACTTAAGGGACAAATTGGGAATCTGCTTATGTGAGATTTAGCAGTTATGGAGATGTGCCAACATGTCATATGACATTGTGTGGCATAAGCACCAAATGGCAACACCAGTCTGGTCAAGCACCTTGGGTATTCCATTCCTAATAATTTTCCAAGTAACGACTACTTATATAATAACAGCTTGCTTTCAGCTATCCATATTCAAATCATACTCTCAAAAACGAATTGCATTCTCTAGCTGTTCTTCAGAAATCATCAACCCTAAAACTCTTCATCCACCTCCTTCGAAAATGTCTCAAAACCCTAACAGTTCTGAAGAAATCCTCAACAAGGAAGATGTGGTGCATGCAACCCCCATTTCTGTGGTACCCATGGATTCAACTCCAATGGACGAAATCAGAGGAAATGTTCCTCTTGCTAAAAAGCCAAGAACTCCAAAAAGAACAAAAGATCAAGTTTTCAGCAAGACCAAAGGCATACCTTCACCACTATACAACACTTCAAGAGCTTCTGAATACGTGGATGATTCCATAAAGGAGTTGGTAACCAAGATCCTATCTGAGCAAAGAGTGGTAAGTGGCATATCTATCCCTATGAACACCATGCCAGCCCCACAAGAAGATCAACAAACTCAGGCTGCAAAGGACACTCCTGCTCAACAGGATGTCCCAATAGATGTTGAAGCATCTGAAGACCAGCTAAAGGTCTCATCTGATACTGCTGATGATATACCTGAGGACCAGAAAAAGGCCTCCACAAATAGTGATGCAGAAGCATCTGAGGACCAGCACAAGGCCTCCACTGAAGAGCACATTTCTGTTGATCAAACAGCTGAAGAGGAGACTGCTCAATCTCCTCCTGTGGTGAACCTAGAGCATGATTCTGATACAGAAATCATTGCTTCTGTAAAACCTAGCATAGCCAAAAGGCTTAGGACTAGGAAAGAAAAGATGCATGCAGGACATGCAATTCCTGAGAAGAAGCAAGCTACACCAAATAAGGACAAAGCTAAAGTTGTCTTTGGTCCTACAAAACAATGGAGCAAGGTGCAAACACAAAAGAGGAAAGCTGTCACTCCTCCAGATTCAGATGTTGAAGAAGATGTCCCAACATCTCCTCCAAAGAAGAAATCAGCACCCTCAAGGTCATCAAATGTTGTTCCAGAAGCTCCCTTGGACAACATCTCCTTTCATCATGTTTCAAGTGTAAACAGATGGAAGTTTGTTTATCAAAGAAGGGTAGCACTTGAAAGAGAGCTTAGCAGTAATGCACTTGAGTGCACTGAGTTAATTGATCTCATCTCCTCTACTGGCCTCTTCAAAATTGTCTCCAACTTCTCTCCCTGCTATGAGCTGCTTGTCAAGGAATTCATAGTCAACCTCCAAGAAGATTGTGCCAATGGTAAGTCTGCTGACTTTAGAAAAGTATTTGTAAGAGGCAGGTGTCTAGAATTCTCTCCTCAGGTCATCAACCAATACCTTGGAAGAGAATCTGATGGTCCAAATGAGTTAGGGAAGACTGATAACCAGGTCTGCAAGGTTATCACTACTAACCAGGTCAAGGCTTGGCCAGTTAAAGGAAAGCTCTCAGTGAGCATGCTGACAAGGAAATATGCCATGCTGAACAGGATTGGTACAGCAAACTGGGTACCTACCAATCATACATCCTCAATATCCACTGGCCTAGGCAGGTTCATTTATGCTGTGGGCACTCAAACTAAGCTGGATTATGGAGCCTACATCTTTGATCAGACATTGAAGCATGCTGGCTCATCTGCAACAAAGCTGCCAATTGCCTTCCCTTCCTTGCTGTGTGGAATAGTGCTGAGTCAGTACCCTGGGATCCTCACTGAGAAAGACACAGTTTGCAAAAGAGAAAGCCCTCTGGCCTTTCACTACAAGCTGTTCCTGAGTCATCATGCAGCTGATGTTGAAGCACCCTCTGGGACATCTGCAGGTCCTTCAAATGCAAAGTCTCCAATCTCCAAGGCTGCATTGATTGCTGAACTGAAGAGCACTTGCAAAGAACTGGAAGCAAGGAAGCAGAAGCTTGAGGATATTATCCAAAGGCTGGAGATTGAAAGTGCTCAGAAAGCTGCTTCTTCTGATAAGGAGACTGAGGAAGATGAAGAAACTGACTGTGAGGAATCTGAGTGAAAATTGTATGTGAGGATTATGTAATGACAGCTTCTGAATTAGTATCTTTGGCCCCAAAATTTTTGTCTAACAAGGGGGAGAACAACAACAATGTATAATGCTGCTTGATTATGAATGAAAAATCTCTGTTTGCTTCTGAACTAAATCTGTAAAATATTTCTGTTGCAACAAGACTGAATACATGTATGTTTGAGGGGGAGTAATCTCACACATGATTCAACAGAAAAGAAATTCTATACTCTGATAAAAGAACTTCTGCTGCACTCTGAAAATCAGAAAAGAATGTTAGCCAAAAATTAGCCAAAGGGGGAGTTTGTAGATGTTTAGAATTGGCAGAATTTTTGACCAACAAGAAATATTGAATTCAGTTCAGAATGTCCTATCAGATGTTGGGACATTATTAAACAGAGTATAAGAACTTAATTCAGGATGTCACACCAGATGTTGGGACATTGTGTAAATGATTTAAGTTCAGTTTTTCAGGATGTCCCAACAGATGTTGAGACATCTCAAACCTGCTACCAGAATTAATTAATGACTAACTGATCTGAGAAATTTAAGGAGAGTTATCTGGAATTAATTATGGATGGACAATAACAGAATAAGGCGCATCTATAGGGAGTGTTGTTATGAGGCTTCAAGCATAATCAGAAGAACTAAATCACCTAGAATCTAGGAAGTAACAAACCCTAATTCAAGGTGGAAGCTGCATGCGTTTTAGGACTGGATTAACCTACAGAAAGCCCAAAATACAATCACCTATTTAAGCAACAGAATATCTCAGAATTGAGAACGAATTTAAGAAGACCAAATAGAGTGTTTTGTGTTTTTAATAGCAGGTTGTTTTTATTGTACCACTTTATGAGCTTTTAAGCATAAGTGCATTTGTGACTTGATTGAAACTGTTAAGTAAGATCAAGCTGTTGTGTTTGAAGTATGACTTCAATTTTATTAAACTTGTAAACAAGATCACTGTGTGATTGAGGGGGAGTGAGTTGGTACTCATATCTAAGTAGTGTCTTAGGTAGAAATTGCATTGGGTAGATATTAAGTGAAAGATTAAACTGGGTGGTTTAAGTCTAGAATTAATATTACTTATAGTGGATTTCCTCCTGGCTTGGTAGCCTCTAGATGTAAGTGTGGTTATACACTGAACTGGGTTAACAAACTACTGTGTTGTTTAATTTTCTTGCACTTTAAGTTTTGGTTAAATCTGTCAAGTGTTGGAACATCTCATAGGACATCTCATACCTGATCACAGAATTTCAATTTTGAAACTAATCCTTCTTCATTTCTTTATATTTTTAATGTTGTTTGCCTTAGTATTTGTTTTCCACTTGTATAGGCTTCCCCCTATTTAGAACCAACTTAACTTCCTTAGGATGTAAGTTGGGTTCTAATTCTCTTCTTTCCTTTTCCTTTCTTCCTTAGGATTAAAAAACTTCACAAACCATTAGGATATCCCTTTTGTATATGATAACTTAGGGTTGTGTCTTAGTCCCCCTTAGTTTTTGAATTTTTTCCACTTGAGTCCTTCTTTCTCATCTCATAATTAAAATAACAAAATACTTAATAAAGGTTGAATGTTATCATACGTCATGAGACTTTGTTGCGGAGTACTTATGCACGTCCCGTTTCGGGGCGAGGTGTAGGTCATCTACCACGATGGATAAGTCTTAGTATGAGAATATTCACAAATAATAAACTCAAAAAACTTCTCATAAAAGACAACCAACAAAGACATCACGTCTTCTCTTCTCATCTCCTACTCTTTACGGACGAATATGACTTGCCTCGACAGTTCAAATAGCGCTACGATAAACACCCTCGAGTCAGAGCCGGTAACACCTGAACTAGAGCTATGGCAACGTCATCCTAAAAAACATAAGAAAATTCCCGCCTTAGTTAGACGAACTACCACGACTCTGATCCTCATTTTCCAGATGAGGTACGTAGGCAGTGGGGTAGGGCCCATTCGAGCACATTCCTTATTTTCCCTACAGTTCCCTCTTTATTTCCATTTTCTTTTCCAATTCCCTTTTTTACTTCCATTCCAGTTATCAATTATTTCGTTCAGACAGCATTTTATTTCTCACCCAATGAAACAGACAAACAAGTGTGAATCCCGTCGGGTACGACGGACGGATTAGGGTGCAAATACCTTCCCAATTTGTAATCGACTTCTGGACCCAGATCTTTGGTTCGCAAGGCGTCGTCCTTTCTTTCTTACTTCAGTTTGTGCTGCATTACCTTTCTCGTTCCTTCGGGATAAAAATGCATGGCTGGCGACTCTACCTTTTTCGTGCCACTTTCGCATTTGTACTAGGATGAAAATCTCGGGAGCGACAGCTGGCGACTCTGCTAGGGACCGAACCCAGAATCTCTGGTTTCCCCTTTGAGAGTCAATCCTAACGCTTGTCTGTTTTTGTTTCTTTGGGTGTTTATCTGTTTGTTGCTGTGTGTTTTAGTTTAGCTTTACTGTTTTCATTTACAATTTTACTTTACAGCGTTTATTTACTGCTTTCAGTATTTATCATGCATCATTATTATTGTCTGGTTGTGCTGGTTTCATTTTTTTTGTGGGATAGGAGTCACTGTGAGATAAGCCAAACACCCGGCTTAAGTATACACCTAGGACTAGCGTGGTTTCATATTGCTCTGCATGCTATTTTAGTATGATACTGTGATATGAAACCACACCCAAATTGCGACCGTCTTGGGAATTCTGTATGGGGATTTCCTCCATTTCGGGATAGGACCTCGATAGTTATGTGCATCTGGGGACCCATCATTGAGGATCTTAGTGGAAACATCCCTCTCCAGTGATGACAGTGGCAGACCACATTTGTTGGCAAACCCACTCGCATCTGAGGGCCCACTGGGATCTCGCATAGGATGGCCTGGTTCTCTCATAGGAATCCAGTTAAAGCAAAATTGTTCGTATGACGATAACATTGTATCCCAAGGGCTAAATGTGTTATTGTTTCTCGATTCAGGACTTGAAGCTGGGGACTTATGAGGGATGCTTGTTTTCCCGGACTCAGCTGAGACCTCCCTGGTTAGTACATAATGCCAAACCGATTCCCTGATTTGGTCATGAGATATTTCTCGGAAATGGTGAATGTATTATTACTATCCGGCTTTGAGAGTCCGTGATGTTGACCCGGAGTAGCACACCCGTGAGATTGGGAGGGGTTTACAGGTTTGCAGGAACCCTAAAACTTCCAACATACCCGTTTTGCCAGTATTATTCAACATTTATGATTTGGTTATATGGTTCTTCATTTCTGAGATCAGGGGTTTCTATTAAGAGAAATTGTTATTGTAATTGCCATTGTGACTCTGTTATTGTGACTGTTATTATGACACTCCACAGACACTCGGATCACTGCTCAATGGCCGCACCGACACACCATTGATCACCTGCCCATGCATTCATAAGCATCATTCATAAATTGCATTCTTACTTGCATGTCTTTTCATTTGCAGGGATCCCATCTCTCTACCTTGATTCCGTAGCCAAACTTACTTGTTACAAATATGAAGCCTGTCCAGAAGATTAATGTCTCTTATCATTTCCTAGATCCAAAGATTGACGTGATACAAGGTATGGTTGCCTTGATCACTCCAAATCGAGTGGGAGAATTCAGAAAAGAATATTGTGGGATTTTGAATATGGTTCACAGGCTTTCCGATTCAGACCGAAGCGTTATCCATACTTTACTTCCGTTTTATGATCCTCCTTTGAGATGATTTACATTTCTAGACTACCAGTTGGGGACAACATTGGAAGAGTTTTCTCTTATTCTAGGAACACCTGTCAAGGATCAGATTCCTCTCTACTCTACCGTGGTAGAACCAGGTGAACTCAAGATCTCCAAAGCTCTTTATTTGAGTCGGGCTGTAGTGCAGAAGGGACTTGCCACAAAGGGAAAGTTGACCGGTTTCACTTGAATTTTCTAGTGACCGCGGCTGAAGAGTATGCAACTTGTAACAAGTGGGAGACCGTTTATGTTGTCATTGCCTTGAGTGTCTATGGTATCATCTTGTTTCCTAATGAAAAGAAATTTGTGGACATCAATGCTATCCGTGTTTTCATGCAACAGAATCATGTACCTACATTGTTGGGCGATTTTTATCACTCGGTCCACTACAAAAACGAGAAGAAACGAGGGGGCTTAGTACGATGTTATTCTCAGCTGGTGCACGACTAGTTTATGAGACGGTTGCCTACTACTAGTGCTTTTGTGACTATCGCATCTTTTATGAACTGGACTAAGAGATTGATGGGGTCGAGAGCCAAAGATATAGTATGGATAAATCGCAGTTTACTGAAGAAAGACTTCATCTACAGTTGCGAAAGCTATCCCAATGTGCCTCTCATCGGATTAAGGGGATGCATAAACTACAATCCCGTTCTCCTTAAAAGGAAATTGGGATACGCACTAGAGAACCCACCAATGGAGAGGGAAGTAAATGAGTCCTTTTATTTTCTGGTGGAAAACAACACACTACTAGTAGAGCAAGCTGCTGCTGCCTGGAGAAATATCCAAAAGCGAGGATTTGGTATTCTGGGCCGAAGTAACAACCGTTCGAGATCACTCTTCTTCCTTTTTTCCCTAGAAGAACCATGGTATCCCGTGGTGGATGAACCAAGGACGTCTTTCAGCATTGAAGAGTTTGATAAGATGAAAGCAGAAAAGGACGAGCTGCTAAAACAGAATGCCCAATTAAGTCAAGATCTTGCCAGGGCTGAGCATGCCAAGCTTAAGATTGAGTGGAAAGCCAAGGAAGATGCTGAGAAATATGCCGCTGTAGAAAAAACATTTGACGCCGATTCAGCTCAGTTCGCCAGGTTTGAAGTTGCTAACCAGAACTCTTCTAAGGAGCACATTAACAGAAGGAGATTACTCAATGAAAGGACTCGAATGCTAGAAGACATGAAAACAAGGCATGCTGCCTATAAGGTCAGAAGATAAAATCAAGATAAATTGCAAGCTGAAGACATTGCTGATAAGTTGAGAAAGAAAGACGAAGAAGTGTCCAGTATGTTGAAAGAGAAAGATGCAGAACTTGCTAAAGCACTGAAAGATGTTGACTACTACAAGCGTAAGATGGTCTGCTTTTAGAAGAAACTGAAGAGGTTTGAAAATGAACCAATACCACTGAATGCATTGGTTGTAATGCCAGAGCATGAGTCAGATGTCGGTCCGAGCGATCAGAGGGCAGTCTAAAGATTGTAGTTTCCTTTAGTAGTTGTAAGACTATCATCAGGATTGTTGATGAAGTCTTTTTGATTGATTGTATTTCAATTATGTTTTCTGCTTCATGTACTCTAACAATGTTAGCCCATGATTGGTGCTTTATTAATGCAATGGGGTTCTCTCATCTATCAATCTGGATTGATTCAGCTTTACGGTTTCAACTATGTATCTTACACATCTGCAACACTCACACACTGACTCTTGTATTCTCAGCTCTGTATGGCACGTTTGTTGCACACACGCACCCTATATCATCAATATTGTTTATTTGTTGTGCAGCTAAGTCAGAGCCCTGTTATCTATTTCAACTTCACAAAGTCGGAATCAAGGGAGGGGTGCCTTAAGAATGAATATAAATAAGCATTCATTTCATGCATATAATATTCTTGTGCTTTTGCAGGTTGTACAGAGTTTCTAACTTATTCAACTGCAGGCAATATAGCTGGTTAACGCGTTCATCGATATCCGACTAAAACAAATCGAGTAATAATGGCTGAACGAATGCATATTGATCTCAATGAGCTCCGACAGTGGATGGATCAGTTCATGGAAATGATGACTGGCATGGCCCCGAACCAGGAGCGTCTTAGGTTAATGGTTGAGCAACCCCGGTTGAATGCTAATACCGGAACACCAATTGAGAATGTGGATCCTAACGCTGCCCGTAACGGAGAGCCAAATCCAAATAGGACTGTAACCCGTAATCTGGGTTTAGAAGAAACTCAAGAGGACCAGTTCACTCTACTGGATGCTGATATGGGTAATATGAATGAGATCAATGACTGCAGGTTTGAAGAGCTGACAGAGAAGATTAAGGCCATGGAATGTCAGAATTCCCTAGGCATCGATGTAACTAGTCTTGGGTTAGTGCCAGGAGTCAGAATCCCTCCTAAGTTCAAGGTGCCATCATTTGACAAGTACAACGGCAGCACGTTCCCTAGAACTCACATTCACGCATACTTTGGAAGAATCTCTACTCACACTGATGACGGGAAACTTTGGATGCATTTCTTCCAAGATAGTTTATCTGGAGCTTCGTTGAGCTGGTACATGAAACTAAGCAGGGTCTCTATTCGAAGCTGGAAAGATTTAGCTGAAGCTTTTCTCAAGTAATATCAATATAATATTAATATGGCTCAGAACCGCACTCAGTTGCAGAACTTGTCTCAAGGACATAAGGAAAGTTTTAAGCAGTATGCCCAGAGGTGGCGTGAGCTAGCTGCACAGGTTCAACCCCCGTTGCTGGATCGGGAAATGGTCGACATGTTTATGGGCACCTTGCAAGGTGTTTACTTTGATCGTCTGGCTGCCTGCCCGTCCATCAGTTTTTCTGATATTGTCATCGCTGGAGAAAGAATAGAAAACTTTCTGAAATTGGGAAAGATTCAGGATGCAAGCAATGCGAGTTCTTCTGGTGTGAAAAAGCCTTTTGGCAATGGCCAAAGAAGAAGAGAAGGCGAGACCAATGCTGTGTATAGGGGCCGAGATAGAGGTTGTTCTCAAGGGTACTACCAAGAAGTTGTAGTGACTATTACTCCACAGGTTCAACAACGACCGCAGGGTCAGCAACAATAGGCACAAAGACCGTTTCAGCAAAGAGCAAGAGCGAGGGACCGTAGGATTGATCCTGTCCCATGTCCATATATTGTATTGCTTCCAGAGCTGCTAAAGTTGAACATGGTCGAGCTTCGTACTATGAGACCTCTTCCTCCTGACAATCTACCTCCGAATTTTGATGCTAACGCCAGGTGCGAATTCCATTCGGGTGCTCAGGGGCACAATATTGAGAAGTGTTGGGCTTTTCAGAACAAGGTACATGACCTAGTTGACTCCAAGGCGATTAATTTCTCTCCTCACCCAAATGTACTCCAGAATCCAATGCCAAATCACGACGGAACCGGTGTCGCGGTAGTTTTACCAGATGGTCCACGTTAAGCTGAAATCTTCGAGTTAATCACCTAGGACGCCAGGGTATTCATAAAGCAAATAAAGCCGACAGTATTCAAATACTTGTAGTCGTGGCAACAATTTGTCTTCCTTTTTTTTTTTGCTATTTTCATCCCTATTGATGGGAACTACGTCGCTCTGATTCTTCATTGGTCTTGAATTAATGGAGATACGTAGGCAGAAGATCGTCAGGTCTTTCTGAGCAACCTTATTGGGAAACTTTACTCCCCAATTTTATTCTTTCCTTTAGACGTCTCGTGTCATAGTCAGAATAACTAGAAGATGAGGTATGATGGCCATGGTTGGGTATACGGATGCAACTCTAAGATTACAAGTTTGTGACAAAGTTATTGATCACTAAAAGTATCCAAGACTGACAGGTCCAGACGGAGTCAAGCCTCCTCAACAATAGCAATATTCAACTTCTTTACTGCATTTTCATTTGTAGTTTCTGTTATTTGTAAAACATTTTTATACATGTATGAAAGTTGTTTACTTTTGAATGATAATCATAATAAAACTCGCGTGTTTTCTTGAAGTAATTCCTTTATATTCATTTATAGTTGTGTATGTATGCATTGCAATACCAACTGTCATGTTTAAACTCTAGGAGGAAGGATGACGAAATGAAAATGCAAAGAATCTCTAATTGTGTGCTCTCGAATAAAACCTTGTTAACAATGTACATGCTTTGTTTCAAATCCCTAAACACCGAAGATATAAGGGAGATAGACCCTCGTTAACCCCTTTGAGCCTTGAAGTAGAAGTTTCTTTTTGCATGAAAAAACCCTTACATTTAACCCGGGGCAGGGTAGATGTCAGCTAGTCGCACCAAGCGTTCAGGCTTTCATAAATGAGTGTATTTAAGGATCCATTACATTCCACTATGCTAATAAAAAGGTCCAAAGACCGAAAACCACAATGGTTATCCAAATCAAGAATTCCAAAAACTGGAAGCCATAATGGTTATCCTTCATCAACCAAAGAATGAGGTAGTCACAACCCTCGCGAAGCAATCATGACAAACAGTGTCACACGAGTTGTTCAAAAAAAATGAAAAGCCCGCTAAGTCGAAACTTGAAAACAAGTGACTTAGGCAAAAGTTAGGGCATCCCGCTGGACTTCACAATCAAAGATTCATAAGAATCAGTCCAGACAAAAGTTAGGGATAAGCAAAAGAATGCAAAAGCGAAAGACAAAAAGGATTACATAAGAAAGATCCTCAAACAAGAACAAAGTCGCGTGGCACAGACACAAAAGACAAAGGGGTGACTGACTCCAAACAACAACTTGATTGGTGCCTAAACTGTTAGCAGCAATGGTTTCTCAACCAACACGAAACCCTTATGAAAGGCGAGCGCTTGTGAAGATTAGTTGAACATAGGAATGAAGGACATCACGAAGAGGGGTGGGCACATATAGACTTCGAGCCTATATCCTTTGTTTCTATAACCGTGAGCCAGGCCACAATATAACCCTTAAAAGTCCTAATTGAAACAGGGTTATTTTGAGAGCGTACTACCACGAGATAGCGTTCCTGACTCCTATGAGTTGTGCTAAAATACTTTTGTCGGTATTGCATGTGCATGTTTTCTTTTATTCAAAAATAATGCCGTATCTTAACCAGTGATTTGATCACAAAGGTTTGCGACACCTTTTCAATAAAGACTTCAAGATTAACATGTGCGTTGCATTAGAATTTTCTTTTTTAGAATAAACATTTTTCTGCCTGCATACATTTGTTTGGCATCATAAAAAAGTTCACATGCGGAAATTCAGTCCAGAAGCTTAAGCTTGCCAAGATGGAAAGTCTAAAACTTCTGAAAGACAGTCACGTCGAGGTGCACTTTTCCGAGAAAGCTCCATTTAGTAGGGACTTTCCCAACCAGTCATGAAAATCTACCCAATCTGGGGAAGTTACGTCGAGCAATCTCTTCAAAATTCAGCTGAACTGGGGCAATCACCTCGAGATTCAAATCTCTCCAAGAGCAAAGATTAGTCAGTCAAGTGCAAAACTATTCAGATACTCGTACTAGGGAAGGCCACCCCAATAGCACGAGAATTCATTCTTTCCCGAAGACAGACGATCGGAAGCATTTACCCGAAGTTCAAAGTACCGGTACAGTTATACTCTAAAAGAATTTCTATGTCATCCTCTTGTCATAACTCTTACTGATTGAGTCTATTACCCATCTAGCGGTCGCTCGTCAAGCCAATTATCTCGTTCAGCGCTTCTGACAACTCCAAGCTAATCTGCGTTGACAATGGTTACCTCCTCAACAAGGCTACTACGCTAATTCAGGCAATCACTACGATACCTAAGAGTTTAAAGACACCAAGTCTTTTGTAAAATCCTCTTAAGGTAAAGTCCCGGAAAAAGCAAATGATCCCCAACACGAGACGATTGGAAATATTTCCTCCTCAGCAGGACGTGTTTCGATTTTGTTATCCCCAGCAGACCGATGGAAGTTATCCCCAGTAAAGTTGCCACACTTTTTCTCTTCAACAGGTTTCCTTGATCATGTTCCTCGGCAGATCTAGGATGGTTCTTATTCCCTAGTATATCTCAAACAAATTTCTCTTCTCCAACAAATCTCGGAAGATTTCATTGCTCCAGCAGAGCAATAAGGATTGATAATCCCCAAACAGAGAGTTCTCTTCCCACGGTGAAGTATTTCTTACAAGAGTTCATGTATTTCCGGCAACCTGATAACGAGAAAACGTATCGATTATATTGCTAGTTTTCATTGACGTTTTATTGCATAATCACTGTTTTAACACTCGAATTCTCGAGTTTTTCTTACCATTTTGCAGGTACATCATTATATGAAGCTAAATCATGAATTAAGAGAAAAAGGAACAAAATCAACCATAAAAAGATGAAGAAATGAAGAAGCCTGCAAAACTGCATAATTTGTTGCAGTCACGGTCGTCACCAAGGTGTCACGACCGTGACACCCCCAAAGAAGCCATCACGACCGTGAGAGCATTGTCACGACCGTGACACTTAAAAACCACAGGACACGAACGTGAAAGCCTTGTCACGACCGTGACAAGGATAAAAATAGGTTTTTGACTCAGACTACGTCAAAGCACTACGTGAAGAACTTTCCTCCTATTTTGTTGCCACGTACCTACATTCCCTCCACCAATTCAGCAAGGCCCATGCAACAAAGGTCCAATTTTCAGCCCATTAAGGATTCTACAAAGGTCTGTGGAAGAAGGAGTCTGCTCTAATATTTGTTAACCAGGTTTTTTATTATATTGCAAATTTGAATATTTATAATGTTTATTTATTTTTCTGCCATGAGTATTTTATTATTTAATTTTCTGTCTCTGTCTGGTTCAACATCGATGAGTAGCTAATTACCTTAGGGCGATATGTAGTTAGAACAAACTTAATCGGTAAAATTTAACCATAGGCTAAAATAATTAATAACTTAACATTCTGGATGATACTTTTTAATAAAAATCGACCTTTTCGTTACGAGAGTAAGAAAAGAGTATTAGGTTAGGTCAAGACCACGAGAGTGTGAGATTTTAACCAGATAGCTAAAGTTAGGCATTTAAATTAAACACAGCGAGAGCGCTTTAAAATAAATTAGAATTACTAAGTTTCCAAAAATTATCTTTAAACACTTATGGGCTAGCGAGAGCAGGCATAGGGCTTTAGGGATAAGATCTGATATAAGACCACGAGAGTGTGAGTTGAGGGTATTTAAACTGGTAACCTCTACCGAATAGATTAAGTAAACACCTTTATAAGCCTAGGTTAGATTGACCGACCTAAGTTAGTATAATTACATACCGACCGCCTTAGTATTATTTTATAAAAACTTAAATTTAATTCCGCCTTTAATATTCTTAAAAAATCAACAAAAAATCGTGACAACCATTCGCCTTAGCTAAACTAGAAGTTCATCTAGCACTAAGTAACCATATAATCCCCGTGGATCGATAATCTTAAATATTACTTCGATAGGCTGTGCACTTGCAGTTAAGATACCGCTAGACGCATAATTAGACACGTCTTTAGCCCATCAAGTTTTTGGCGCCGTTGCCGGGGATTCCTTAATTTAGTTACTAGTGCATTTAGGTAGCATTGTCTAGACTAAGGTATCAACTATTTAATTTAATTTAATCTCCGAGTGTATGCCAAGTACTCGCTCTAAAAGCGAAGACTTGCAACCTCTAATCCCTGAATCGGAACGCTTCTTACACGTAAGAAGACGTATATTCGATTACGAAAATAATTACAATATTCCAGATCTTCAATTAGATCCGCCTAAACCAGTCGTAACATCAAAGGACGCAGAGATGGCTGAAGAACAGAATCACCCACTCAAGTATTACGCCAGTCCTTCGCAAGCTGAACCGCATTCAAGCATTGCCGCGCCGGCTATCAACCGAAATGATTTTGAACTAAAACCTTCGTTGATATCAGCCGTGCAACAAAATCAATTCGCCGGAAATCCTACCGAGGATCCGAATCTTCATCTTTCGATCTTTGTGCAATATGCAGATACCGTAAAAGCCAATGGAGTTACCCAAGAAGCTATTAGACTACGTTTATTTCCTTTTTCACTTCGAGACAGAGCAAGAGCTTGGCTTCAATCTCTGCCTTCGAACTCAGTAACTACGTGGGAGGAACTAAAGAGAGTTTTCTTGAACAGATATTTTCCACCCAGCAAGACAGCTATGCTGAGAGCTCAGATCAACAGATTTAAGCAAAGGGAAAGAGAATCATTATTCGAAGCTTGGGAACGCTATAAGGATCTGCTGAGACTTTGTCCACATCACGGATTAATAGAATGGATGGTCATCCATACCTTCTATAATGGACTCTTGTACAATACAAGAATGACAATTGACGCTGCCGCGGGAGGTGCATTGATGGACAAAGAATATAATGATGCCTATGCACTCATCGAAAGTATGGCTCAAAACCATTACCTTTGGGGAAGCGAGAGAGTCGCAACTGAGAAACCAACAAAAGGAGGTATGTACGAAGTAAGTAGTATGGACCAAGTCAATGCGAAGTTTGACCAACTAAGCCAAAAGATCGACAACTTGGCCATAACACCAACAGCCAACGTGGCTGCAGTAACACCTAACTGTGAGTTATGTGGCGTTTCAGGACACGAAGTTTCTGATTGTCAACTATTGACAGGAACTCCCATTGATCAAGTGAATTATGCTCAAGGAAACCCATACTCAAACACATACAACCCAGGTTGGAAGAATCATCCGAACTTCTCCTATAAGAATAACAATGCTTTATACGCACCAGGTCAAACACCAGCTACATCACCAGGATATCAAAAGACTGCTCCTAATGTCCCTAGAAAATCGAACCTTGAATTGATGATGGAGAACTTTATAGCTAACCAATCTCAAACAAACAAGGACTTCTTAAACCAAAACATTCACACTAGTGAGCAGATTAAACAATTAGTGAGCAAAGTAGATGCATTAGCTACACATAACAAAATGCTTGAAACTCAGATTTCACAAGTAGCTCAACAACAAGCACCTACTGCTGCACCAGCTGGAGTATTCCCTGGACAACCTCAACCTAATCCGAAAGGACATGCCAATGCCGTAATATTAAGAAGTGGCAAGGAACTTGACGGACCTACCGATCCAAGACTTGACAATCCAGCCATGTACCAAAAACCGGATAAACCGACTGAAATGGTGAATAATCCAGAAGAAAAGGAAGATGATAATCAAGAGGTAGTGGAGAAAGAACAACCTTATGTGCCTCCACCACCCTATAAACCACCAATTCCGTACCCTCAAAGATTAACCAATTCCAAAGCGACGGGTCAATTCAAGAAATTTGTTGAACTTCTGAAACAGTTGAATATTACTATTCCGTTTACAGAAGCTATCACCCAAATACCCTCGTATGCTAAGTTTTTAAAAGAAATCTTATCAAATAAGAAAAAGATAGAGGATAACGGAACAATTACACTTACTGCTGAGTGTAGCGCCATAATTCAGAATAATATGCCTCCTAAGCTAAAAGATCCAGGAAGTTTCTCTATACCCTGTGTAATAGGAAAATTCGTCATTGACAAAGCTCTATGCGATTTAGGAGCCAATATCAGTGTTATGCCCTTAACGATTTGCAAAAGGCTAGACATGGGAGAACTAAGACCAACTAAAATGTCTGTTCAACTAGCCGATCGCTCTGTTAAATATCCTGTAGGCATACTAGAAAACGTCCCAGTACGTATAGGACAATTCTACATCCCTACTGATTTTATAATCATGGACATCTCTGAAGACTCCACTACACCTATCATACTAGGAAAACCATTCTTAGCTACCGCCAGAGCTATAATAGACGTAAAAAGCGGAAAGCTAACCTTTGAAGTAGGTGAAGAGAAAGTTGAATTTATTTTAACACAATTCTTACAATCACCAGCTATAGAGGATACATGCTATCTATTGGACGTAATTGACGAATGTGTAAGAGAAATGGAACTGAAAGAGACTACCTATTATGAAATAATGAAAATTCAAATCCCTCCGATTTTCGAAGATGATAATTGGCGTAAACCATATCAGGATGACAGTCTAAGCGAAAGTTTAGCACTTACACCGGATCCCATGCCAAGTAAAGATAAACCTACATTAGGATTAAAAACATTACCTCATAACCTAAGGTACGAATTCTTAGACAATGAATGTAAAAGACCAGTTATAATAAATTCCAGTTTAGGAACTATAGAAACAAAGAAACTTTTAGATGTTTTGAAGAAATATCCAACTGCATTAGGATATAACATATCTGACCTCAAGGGAATATGCCCTTCAGTTTGTATGCATCGTATTCTGCTAGAAGAAGATTGCAGAACCTCCAGAGAATCTCAAAGAAGAATTAACCCAATCCTTAGCACTGTAGTAAAAGAAGAAGTTAAGAAACTACTAGATGCCGGAATAATATATCCAATCTCTGATAGTGAATGGGTCAGTCCAATACATGTAGTGCCAAAGAAAGGAGGTATCACTGTAGTGAAAAACGCTCAAGGCGAATCGATATCGCAAAGAGTAGTGACGGGACATAGAGTGTGCATAGATTATCGTAAACTAAACAAAGCCACTCGAAAAGATCATTTCCCACTACCTTTTATAGATCAAATGTTAGAACGATTAGCCAAGCATTCTTACTTCTGTTATCTTGACGGTTACTCAGGATTTTTCCAAATCCCTATCCATCCAGATGATCAAGAGAAGACCACATTCACATGCCCATATGGAACGTTCGCTTATAGACGAATGCCTTTTGGATTATGCAACACTCCTGCAACCTTTCAAAGATGTATGATGTCAATCTTCGCAGATTTTATAGACAACATCATGGAAGTGTTCATGGACGACTTCTCTGTATGCGGGCAAAGTTTTGAAGGATGCTTATCGAACTTAGAAATGGTGTTAGAAAGATGTGTAAAAGTAAACCTCGTGCTTAACTGGGAGAAATGTCATTTTATGGTCAAAGAAGGAATCGTATTAGGTCATGTAATATCCGACAAGGGAATTGAAGTTGATAAAGCTAAGATTGAAGTCATAAAAGATCTTCAACCCCCTAAAACCATTCGAGAAATACGAAGCTTTTTAGGACACGCCGGTTTTTACCGACGATTCATCAAAGATTTCTCGAAAATCACTAAACCTCTTACTGGTTTATTAATGAAAGACGCTGAGTTCATATTCAATGAAGATTGTCTTAAAGCATTCGAAACTATAAAAACAGCCCTCATCACCGCACCAATCATGCAACCCCCTGACTGGAGATTACCTTTTGAAATCATGTGCGATGCGAGTGACTATGCTGTAGGCGCAGTTCTAGGCCAGAGGAAGGAAAAGAAACTTCATGCGATTTATTATGCCAGTAGAACCTTAGATTCTGCCCAGATGAACTACGCCACTACCGAAAAAGAATTGTTAGAAGTTGTCTTTGCGCTTGACAAATTCCGTTCTTACCTAGTTGGAGCGAAAATAATCATTTACACAGACCATGCTGCTATCCGATATTTATTAACTAAGAAAGATGCTAAACCAAGACTCTTGAGATGGATTTTACTCTTACAAGAGTTTGATCTAGAAATAAAAGATAAAAAAGGTACTGAAAACGTCGTAGCGGACCATTTATCTAGAATAGAAGGTATTAAACCCGAACAAGTGCCGATTAACGATGATTTTCCGTATGAACAGCTGATAGCACAATTAGGAAGCGACCTAGCTCAGTTAGACATAAATGAACCAGAACCCGTGGAAACAATCCAGACAACTGTAGGACTGCCATGGTACGCTGACATTGTCAACTACCTAGCCGCAGGAGCTCTTCCACCCGATCTAACCTATCAGCAGAAAAAGAAATTCTTTCACAATCTGAAACATTACTATTGGGATGAACCATTATTGTTCAAAAGAGGACCAGATGGAATCTTTCGCCGATGTATTCCCGAAGAAGAAATAGAAGATGTCATTGCTCAATGCCATTCATCTCCTTATGGTGGACATGCAAGCACTTCCAAGACTTGTGCAAAAATCTTGCAAGCCGGCCTATTCTGGCCTAATCTATGGAAAGATGTCCACATCGCTGTTATAAATTGCGATCGGTGTCAACGCACCGGCAATATTTCAAGAAGAGATGAAATGCCTCAAAAAGGAATATTAGAAGTAGAAATCTTTGACGTCTGGGGAATAGATTTCATGGGACCATTCCCATCATCTTTCGGTAATAATTACATACTCGTAGCTGTTGATTATGTTTCGAAATGGATTGAAGCTATAGCTTCTCCTACAAACGATACACGAGTAGTAATAAAGCTTTTCAAAAATATAATCTTTCCCAGATTTGGTGTGCCTAGACTCGTCATAAGTGACGGTGGCTCGCACTTCATCTCAAAAATCTTTGACAAATTACTATCTAAGTATGGAGTAAGACACCGTGTGGCTACACCATATCACCCACAAACAAGTGGACAAGTCGAAGTCTCGAACAGAGAAATTAAACAAATCTTAGAAAAGACTGTCGCCATATCTCGGAAAGATTGGTCATCTAAACTTAATGAAGCTTTATGGGCTTATAGGACCGCTTACAAGACACCCATAGGTACTACCCCTTTCAAACTAGTTTATGGAAAATCTTGTCACCTCCCGGTAGAACTAGAACACAAAGCTTATTGGGCGATTAGAACTCTCAATATAAACTATAATGCTGCAGGAGAAAAGCGAATCCTAGACATTAACGAATTAGAAGAATTAAGGCTAGATGCTTATGAGAATGCTAAGATATATAAAGAAAGAACTAAGCGATGGCATGATAAACGCCTATCTAGGAAATAATTTAGTGTGGGAGACGTTGTACTCCTCTTTAATTCAAGACTTAGGCTCTTTCCTGGAAAATTAAAATCTAGATGGTCAGGACCCTTTGAAATAATTAAAGTATTCCCGAGTGGAGCAATAGAAATTAAGGGTAGGAATAGTGAACCATTCATAGTAAACGGACAACGTTTAAAACATTATCATAAAGTTGAAAATAGAGATTATGCAAATAATCTAAGGCTTTTAGAGTTGTCCACTAATTCCCCTGATTAATCTAAACCTAAGCATTACGTCAGGCTTTTGACGATAAAAACAGCGCTTAGTGGGAGGCAACCCATTTACTCATTTAATTATTTAAACTATTCTTTTTAGCATATTGTTATTTATC
Organism: Lathyrus aphaca; assembly: GCA_963966055.1. Lineage (NCBI taxonomy): Eukaryota > Viridiplantae > Streptophyta > Magnoliopsida > Fabales > Fabaceae > Lathyrus > Lathyrus aphaca. The sequence goes on along the minus strand of OZ014519.1, from coordinate 423,712,129 downwards.
GTTTTACTATTTGTTTATTTGTTTTGTCATTTTATAGTTTTATTTTATATTACTATTATTGCCATTACATTATGCATTTCATTTTCTTATTTTTATCTTAAATCACTTTTTACAGATTTTCTAAAAGTCTTTTTCCACTTTCCTTCTTCCCCTGATTTGTTTCCTCCATATTTGCACTGACCATGGCTAATCAACCAATAAACCATATGGAAACCAAATTTAGAGGTAGGAACCAAAGAATGAAGTTTGAAGAGTTATCACAGAGGCAAATGGATTTGACCCTGTACCCGAATGATCAGACTAAGGAAACCCTAGGTATACATGATAGCATCATGTACTTGTTTAACCGACTCGGATGGGAGAATGCATTGATCCAACATAAGTTTGTGACTTACCGCGAGCTCACCCTTGAGTTCCTTAGCTCCTTAATTTACCTACCTGAGCGCGGTTTTGGATTTAGGAAAGGATTTATTAGTTTCCGCCTATTTGGAATAGAATATGACTTTAACCATAAAGAACTAGCTGACTTATTAGGATTCCCTAGTGGACCATTTGCTTTTACTACCACACAGGTAGAATTGATGGATATTGAGCTAGATTTCTTTTGGGGAACTTTAACTGGAAACTACCACCCTGAACCAAATAGCATGAATAATGATGAGATCCATAACCCTGCTCTCCGTTACTTCCATAAAATCCTTGCCCACACCTTCTTTGGAAAAGAAGAAAACATTACCGGAGTTTCTAAAGATGAGACCTTTATTATGTCATGTTTCACTAATGGACAACTTGTTAATGGTGTACCTTTCATGATGCAAACCTTCACCCGTATCCAAGAAGAACCTGAATTACCTATATTAGTAGGAGGTCTTGTAACCATGATTGCTGATGCTTTAGGACTTAGGTACCAATTGCACAGGTGCAACCGTTTAGGTAACATCCGTCCTATGAATCTTAACTTCTGCTTTAATAGACATATCATAAGGAATTTAGGACATCCACCTTTTGAGTACCTAATCCGGAACGAGGTTGTAACCCTGTTCACATTGCCAAACCATGCTAGAGTAAGTGTTCACAATAAGGATAACTGGCTTTATGAGTTAACCCCACCTGATTATCCATCCACTCCCGAAACACCTCAGTCTTACAAGATAAAAGATGATACAATGACCGATGTCGAAACTGACCCTGAGACACCTCCTGGTTACCATGACATTGACCATACTGACGAAGTTACTGAAACCCCTGAAGTGAATCAAGGAGATTATGCCAACAACTTACAGAACATCCTGAACACTCTTAATGCTTACCAAACTGATATAAATTTATTTAAAGAAGACATTAAGAGCATGCGATTGGACATTATAGGTTTGACTGACATAACCTGCGAACAATTCTATCACTTGAACTCCGCAATCGAAGATTTGAAGAAACGCTTTTGAAAATGCTATAAGTGATTTAGTTTATTTTTCTCATTGTTTTCGTTTCTAGTTAGATTTATTTTTCGCAAACAATTTCGTACCGTATTTTCATTAATGTAATTTCATTTTCAATTACCTTATGCAATGCACTTCTAATTCCAAAATTTCTCCATTTTAAGCAATTTAGATATTTTTCATTCTATGTACTGTTATGCTTGCATTTATTCATATTATATACAATCTCTCATGCCATGCAAGTTAGTGAAGTACTCTGTTGAAATTATATATTATATGGTGTTTATAATTTAATATGAGTGATAAGTGAAGAAAATACATTATTATAAAGTATGTGAAATAATTGAGATAGTGTTTTCTGGAAATTATTCAACGAAGCAAGCCCTCACGGTCGTCACAACCCCCTAACGATCGTGACGTGCTCATTTAGCGTGTCACGACCGTCGCACCCTTGTCACGACCGTGACAACCCCTATTACAGGATTCGTGAGAAACAGAACTGTTTCTCTTCGTGACCTCTTCTTCTTCTTCCTCCATAACTTCCAAAAACCACCCATTTTCTCCATAACTTTCGTAACCCCCCATTACACACTTTAAACTCATTAACCCCCCATTATCACCACTCCTATCACATTCTCATTCTCCATTATTTATTCCGAATCATTATTTCTTTCATTTTACCATTTTTTCACAAACATCAAAAATCTCCATCTTTCACTCTACCTCTTACATGCAATGGATACCATTCAATTTAGAGAAGGTGATGATGGAGAAACCCAGAGAGAACGATTTCTCCGATTCCAAAACCGCGGTGTGCAACCTACACGTTACATCGACACTGTCTGTTTGCGAGAACTCGGAATGCTTGCCAGTGTCACGAGCCTGCTTCAAAAAGTCGGTCTGTGGGATCTTTGCAGTCAACCTCAGCCCACATTCGAGCTTCTGACATTGGAGTTCCTCAGCTCATTCCAGTACATCACTCCCGCCGGTTCTCAGAGTCAGCTCACCGGTTTCGCAAAATTCAGATTGCATGGCCAAGAGTTCAACCTTTCGCAAGACAGGATAGCCGAGTTGCTAGGCTTCGATCACGAAACTGAAGCTCACCGCCGCGTGCCCGATAATTTTAGTGAACCCGCTTTCACTCTATGGCACGACATAACCAATACCCGTGCCTCAGCCTTCCAAAGCCTCAACGCTACGCACATTCACAACCCGGCAATCCGCTATTTCCACCGAGTCATTTGCAACACCATATTCTCTCGAGAAAGCAACCATAAGCTCAATTCCACGGAGCTTCTATTCTTACACTGCGCTCTAAATGACGAGCCGATCAACGCTGCCCCTTTCATGCTTTATCACATCCAGGCTATTGCACATAGAGGATCCACCCCGTTCTTCATAGGCGGCATTGTCACCACCCTCGCCATTCAATTGGGGCTTGGTGACTTGGTCGCAAATCAGCCTCACCTAGCCGCAGAATTCCTCACCAAGAGTTATTGCAGGTCCGCTCACCTGATTGCGCAGTGAGAGGATGGAAGGTATAGCCCTGTTGTCCATGGCACCATTTTTCATCATATCATTCTGCCGTCCCGCGACCGCATCGACCCATCCAGCCGAGCCAACTGGCTCTTTGTTTTACCAGATGCTGCCGACCACGCTCCTATCCATGATCAGGAAGATCCCCCAGCGGATGAGATGCAGGACGCTATGGATGCAGCTGAGCCTGTCCAGGATATACCAGAGACATCTACCCGACAGCCTCCTGCACAGGATTTCACTCTTGAGGACGTCCTCCGTGCGATTCATCAGCAGAACCAGATGAACGCCGCACTGGAGCGAAGGCATAAGGAGCAGTATGATGCTTTACTCGGCACTATTGCAGCAAACCAGGCAGCTACTAATGAGAGGTTTGGAGAGATTTTCAGTGAGTTAGAAGCCTTGCGTATCGACATCACTGCGACCACCAGCACCGGTTCTGATCCTGAAGCGACTCCTTCCAGACGCCGCTCCCGCACCAGAAGCCGACCCCGCGGTCCTCAGCAGCCATAGATCTAGTTTTACTTATGTTTGTTTTTATTTTTTTGTCGTTTGTACTGTACTTTTACCGCATTTATATCACAACATTGAGGACAATGTCTGAAATAGTGTGGGAGAGGTACCTTTCATTTCCGCATTTTTCCTTTTCGCACTTTTCCATTTCGTTGTATTTTCAATTCCGTTGTATTTCCTTTAGTAAGTTAATGAAGCGAGCAAATCTTTGTGCTATTTTCTTTAGTTTCAAACTTTCCCGTTTATTTAGCCATACCCGAAAAAAATATTTAATTATTCGCATTACCTGACTTACCTACGAAATCGTAATTAGGAAGCTGAGAACGATTAAACAAAACCAATACAATCTTAACACTTTTGACTTCCTACTTAAGCGACTCCATTCCGATTATCATTACGAGTACACTTTAAGTTTCAGTTCAAAAGTAACCCCTAGTAGTTTATACTAGCAGTCAGCACCGTCTGAACACAAACCACGTGGGGAGCCGATGAATATAAGCGTTTGATGCCTAATCAATAATGATCCTTCATATCTCGATGCAAATGAAAAGAAACTGCACCAAAGTACACGGTCGCATACAAGAAACGAGAAATATGAGAAGGAGTCCATTGCGGGTTGGTTCAGAGGTACTGGTTCTGAACTTGGTAGGGCGTGCTACGGCTCGATCCCCCACAACCTCCAAATCGGATAATATATGTAGGGTTACCACACTCGTGTACCAGACCCCGTGCTCAAAAAGGATCAAAATCGCTAACCGGCTACTCCACTACGTGCGTGCTAAGGCAAAGGGCTTAATGTGATTGCGCTAGAATGAAACCGGGCGAAATAAGATCGAAAAACTCTAGGTGAAATCGTAAAGTAATTGCCGATTGTTTCGTTTAACGGGAAGTCGACAACATAGCTTGTTGCTTGTGTCATTAGTGTATCGGTAGTGTTCTATCAAAGTACCGGATTATCCGACAAAACGATCCCTCGTATGATTTGTTATGAGTATGCGTGAATAAAAACTTGTCCGCCGATTTTCAACCGACTATTTGCTTGAGGACAAGCAAAGGTTTAAGTTTGGGGAAGTTTGATAACGAGAAAATGTATCGATTATATTGCTAGCTTTCATTGACGTTTTATTGCATAATCACCGTTTTAACACTCGAATTCTCGAGTTTTTCTTACCATTTTGCAGGTACATCATTATATGGAGCTAAATCATGAATTAAGAGAAAAAGGAACAAAATCAACCATAAAAAGATGAAGAAATGAAGAAGCCTGCAAAACTGCATAATTTGTTGCAGTCACGGTCGTCACCAAGGTGTCACGACCGTGACACCCCCAAAGAAGCCATCACGACCGTGAGAGCATTGTCACGACCGTGACACTTAAAAACCACAGGACACGAACGTGAAAGCCTTGTCACGACCGTGACAAGGATAAAAATAGGTTTTTGACTCAGACTACGTCAAAGCACTACGTGAAGAACTTTCCTCCTATTTTGTTGCCACGTACCTACATTCCCTCCACCAGTTCAGCAAGGCCCATGCAACAAAGGTCCAATTTTCAGCCCATTAAGGATTCTATAAATAGTACAAGTTTTATGAACAATGTACAGAGCATATTTTATTCGATTTTCTGCGGAAGCTCTGCCGAATTATTTTACGACCCTGTTTCTATTTCTGCATTATTTTTAGTTTTCTTTTCGTTCTTATTGTATCTGAACCAGCCATATAACAATTTCCAACATCAGGAAATTGTTATACATTTATTTTTTCTAGACCTTCAGCCTTTGTTTATTTTCGATTTCCGCCAACTCCAAGCTTTCCGGTCTGTGGAAGAAGGAGTCTGCTCTAATATTTGTTAACCAGGTTTTTTATTATATTGCAAATTTGAATATTTATAATGTTTATTTATTTTTCTGCCATGAGTATTTTATTATTTAATTTTCTGTCTCTGTCTGGTTCAACATCGATGAGTAGCTAATTACCTTAGGGCAGTATGTAGTTAGAACAAACTTAATCGGTAAAATTTAACCATAGGCTAAAATAATTAATAACTTAACATTCTGGCTGATACTTTTTAATAAAAATCGACCTTTTCGTTACGAGAGTAAGAAAAGAGTATTAGGTTAGGTCAAGACCACGAGAGTGTGAGATTTTAACCAGATAGCTAAAGTTAGGCATTTAAATTAAACATAGCGAGAGCGCTTTAAAATAAATTAGAATTACTAAGTTTCCAAAAATTATCTTTAAACACTTATGGGCTAGCGAGAGCAGGCATAGGGCTTTAGGGATAAGATCTGATATAAGACCACGAGAGTGTGAGTTGAGGGTATTTAAACTGGTAACCTCTACCGAATAGATTAAGTAAACACCTTTATAAGCCTAGGTTAGATTGACCCACCTAAGTTAGTATAATTACATACCGACCGCCTTAGTATTATTTTATAAAAACTTAAATTTAATTCCTCCTTTAATATTCTTAAAAAATCAACAAAAAATCGTGACAACCATTCGCCTTAGCTAAACTAGAAGTTCATCTAGCACTAAGTAACCATAGAATCCCTGTGGATCGATAATCTTAAATATTACTTCGATAGGCTGTGCACTTGCAGTTAAGATACCGCTAGACGCATAATTAGACACGTCTTTAGCCCATCACAACCAGCTAAACGGTTCCCTTCCCCATAGAGGTTCAGAAGGTTCAGGTAGACAGAGAGTTCTTCTCAGCAGAGCCTTGACAATACCTTTCCCCAGCTAAGTCGGAAAGTTGTCGATCCTCCAGCGAAATCTTATGGCTGAGATTCAATCCTCAGTGGTTGTGGTATCCCCAAGAAGGTTCCTCAAATCTAAAGTCCAATTTATTTTTGGAAAAGGTGATAATTCGGAACAGATGAATTATTCACGCCCTTCTCCAACAGAGATGTTATCCCTGTAGAGCTTCTTGAGATCGAATTCGTGATCATTGCATTCTCAGCAGAATCAGGAAGGACTTATTATTTCTGCATCAGGAACTCCCTTTACACTTACGCCATTTCATTGACATGTTCAAAACCTAGCATCCCCAGTGTCATTGGGCATCATGCCATGCAATTCAACATATGCGTACCCAACATAATCCAAGTTTGATATCTTGCAAAGCCCAGCCACAGACTGGCCAAAGTCCATCTTCGGGTGGAGAATTATCAAAGCCCAGCCACACATTGGCATAAGTCCATCTTCGGGTGGCGAATTCTTAAAGCCCAGCCACAGACTGGCCAAAGTCCATCTTCGGGTGGCAAATTCTTAAAGCATAGCCACAGACTGGCCAAAGTCCATCTCCGGGTGGCGAATTCTTAAAGTCCAACCGCAGATTGGCGAAAGTCCATCCTCAGGGTGGCAAATTTCAAAAGTCCCCCCGCAATTGGCAAAACTCCCCCGTAGTGGGAAAAAGTCTCCCGCAGTGAGCAAAAGTCCAACCGCAAATTGGCGAAAGTCCGTCCTCAGGGTGGCAAAGTATCTTGAAATCCAACCGTAAATTGGTGAAAGTCCACCCGCAGTGTGGCAAGTCGTTAGTCGTCTGACTCCATCCGAAAGACATCATTAAGGCATTTTTGCAGCCTATCAATATCCACCTGCAGCGTGGAAAGTCAGTAGCCATCTGACATCACTCAAAAGGCATCCTTTGTTTATTATTCTTCCCATCATAATTATATCCAAGCAGAGTTCATTCGGTTGAGTTTATTTCCCTGTTCTTCTGCCACAGAGTGCAAATTTTCTGGTTGTTTCTGGTATTCAATCCCTGCATACCTCAAATGTCTGAAAGAAACTGCTATCATCCATTCACGTCCACAAACTTTGCCCTCATATTTATAACCCATATTGGCTTATGCTTCACATTCATCTGCATTCTCCCATTGGGTCATAACATTGAATCATGCAGTGCATTGGCTTCCAAGGCATGGGATCAGCGCCATATGAAATTAGGGTTTCATATCATATCTATATCCATCAGGTGGATTCAAAGTTCTAGTTATGTGGCTATTAATAACATCAACTTCTTATGCACTTGCTACTCGATTATGGTTTATTTCCCTGGTTAGGTGATCCCTAAGGAACTCCTTTGTAAAGGTTATCCATTGGCGCATTAGGCTCATTATCAAGTTGGATTAGGGTTTTATTCATGATGGAGTTTGAGAGCATTCCACCAACTGAGATCCTTTATCTTAAAGTTCGATTTGGACTTATTTAATGAAGGTGTTCATTCATGTGTATTATTCGATGAAGATGTTCATTCGTGTGTATTATTTTCAGGTGAAGCGAGGAACATGGTTCGAGCTATTGGTTTCGGGGATTCATCATGGCATTAAAGTTTCGGTCCAAGAATTTGGTTCGAATTGAGGATGGAAAAAGTGAACAATTATGATCTATTCGGAAACGTCATTCAAATTCGAATACAATTCATTTATAACCGCTTATCTTAAACAAAAAAAAACCATTAACTTTTTATCCAATGACCAAAATATGTTAATTAATTCAATAACCATCCAATTCGATTATTCATTTCTTAATAATCATTCAATTCGTTTAACATTCGTTTCGAATCTCAAGTCATTACCTAAGAATCGTGTTTGAACTCGTTGGTTTACCCGATTATCCAATTATCCATTTGTCCATGTATCCATCTGTTGCACCCCAAAATTTTCCCTCCCCTAGTCAAGTAATTTTGTACCTAGGTGTTCCAAGAGGTTCACAAGGTTCACAAGGTATCCCAAGAGGTTCACAAGGTTCACAATTAGTCAGAATGTTTGACAATTCCCTCAGACAAAGCATCTTCCTAAGCAATGCACCCTAAACTAGGGTTTTGAGTTTCATTAGGATAAATGGACTTCCAAGTCCTCAAGTGAGCTTCATAACATCCTAAATGTCTTCAATAATCCCTATGTCAAGTTTCAAGGCTTTCCCAAAAGGTTTGCTCAGTCAGATGATCAGATATGCTAAAATCAGTCAAAGTGGTTAAAAAGTCAAACTGAGGTCAACTGTGGTCAAACCAAAGTCAAACTTCATGATTTTTTGCCAACATCAAGTTTATGAAGTAAAATTCATCATTTTATCAAGGGTTGATCATGATTCATCAAGGATATTTCAGATCATCAAGAATCAGGAGTTTCTAAATTAGGGTTTTCATAGGAAAAGTCAACTGAACTTTGACCAGCCATAACTTTCACATGCTTCATCAAAAATTTCCCATCCAAATCTCATTTTGAAGGAAATTGAATTCTCTACAACTTTGTGACTCACAAGCTAAGCCTAAAAATGCTTCATTTGAAAGGTATGAGCCAAAACATTACAGGTCATTTCAAAAGTCAACAAAAAGTCAACATCTTCCAAAGGGCATAATTTGAAAATGGTAAAAGATATGGACATGAGACCAAAGAGGTTGGTTAGAGGACTCTCTAAGGTTTCCAAAATGTCCAAGAACACCTTCATAGCCTTAAAATTGAGGGATTTGTGCCTTTGCAAAGTTGGTAAATATTTGGGAGGTATACAAAGCAAATGAAGCCTTAAAACTAAATTTTGCCAAATGGGCCTACCAAATTGCCACCCAATCTTCATGATATCCTCAAGCACGACCCAAACCAAGCATTATCTGGTTTTTTATTTTTTATTTAATATTTATTTGAATTTTATTCATTAAAATGCAAATTAAATCAAAATAAAATATATAAATCAAATATTTGGATAGGATTGTGGTTCTAGAAGCTCATAAACCTCATTCAAGACTGATTGATATGATCTAATTTCAGACGCAACAAAAATAACAAGGATATATTGGATTTTTTTGATATTTTGAATCACATCTTTCTTCATCATCAAGTTATCCAAAAGCCCTAAGAAAGGACATGTTTTTTGACCTAATTTCACTCACTATATGTACATGAACATAACACAATACTAGGGGACGAAATTCAGAGGAAAAAGAACACCTTTCACATTGCAAATGTTTCAAGAAAAATCAATTTTCGGTTTCCCACTTTCAAGCAATTTCAAGAGCTTTTGAAGGTTTCATTATCTTCCTGAGGATCATTAGAATGCATCTCCATTATTACCATCATCAAAAGCATACTGAATGACACAAACCAAATGCATTTTTTATGATTTTCTTAAAATTTTCGATTTCATTCATGCGTTAAAAATCATTTTTGTGCTTATAATCTTGTTTGTTATTGTATAAGGATTGTTTCTGGACAGGTTTCTTGGAGTTTCACGATCAAATGCGCAAGTTGCCATGTTTAGGGTTCTAAATATCCCGAATCGGAGATTCACTTAAAAGCTTATTTTAAGCCAAATTAATGATATATTTAGACTTATTGGATTGCATTTGATTGATTTGAATCATTAAACTTGATTTATTATGTGTATTATTCATGTTCAAGCATGCAAGACCTATAGTGACGCAAAAGAACCGTCACTATAACCTAACTGGACGGACCATCGAAGAAGATGAAGCCTGCGCGTGAAAATTTGATTCTAAATTCTGGTTTATTATTTAATTAATTGTTTGTATCTTAATTCACAAAAGGTGTAGTGGCTCAGCTGGTGAGGACGCGTGCTTGGAAACTCTTCGGCCTGGGTTCGAATCCCAGATTTTGCATATCATTCTAATATTCCGGGACATGACACCAACACATCCTCTCCTCGGTACAATCCTAATTCAAGATGTGCATATCATTCTATTAATCCGGGACATGACACCAACAACTGCTCCTATGCCCAATCATGAGAAGACTGTTAATGTTGTTGATGATGTTTCCTATGTTTCCTCAGTAACAGATTTGACTACTCGTCTATCCATTATCAAGAAGAAGCTGGTGCAGGCTGGGTTCTTTCCAGGTTGTAAGGAAGATTGTTTTTACTGTGCCTATAAACCTGATAGCTGCTAGAGTTGAAAGCTGGTATTCAATGCCTCATGGACAATTATACTATATTGTTTGAGAAGATTCCTTTTGTGGAAAGTATGTGTGAACATCTGACACGAAGCTTGAAGATGTAGCTATGGTTGATAAAGTACCAGTGAAGATTACCTCCAAAAGGTCCTGTCAGGATCACCTCTAAAGGTCCTGTCAGGATTACTGCTGAAGGCCCTGTGAAGACTGTTGTTGAAGCTAAAGTGGCTCCCATGATCATTACCACTCTTGGCTCTGTTCCTTATACTTCTGATAAAGCTATACCCTGGAATTATGGTTTTGATGTTTATATCCATGGTGTCAAACAAGATCCTTTGACTGATACACCTGTTACTGATGTTAATCTTGATGTGGACAATATTGTTGGATCTAGTAAGGTCACCAGAAGTGGAAGAATCTTCTCCCCTCAAAACACCTCTAAAAGTACAATTACTCCAGCTCATACATCTAATTCTGGGCCAAGTACTGATGCCCGGGGCAAAGGTCCTGTGATTGAACTTGTGCAAGCTGAGGCACCAACTGCTGAAAATCTTTCTAAACAGATGGAAGAAGTACTGAAGATCATTCACAAGAGTGATTATGATATTGTTGACCAGTTGGGGCATACTCCCTCCAAAATCTCCATGTTATCTTTGCTGCTGTGTTCTGAGGCCCATGCTAAAGCCTTAATCAAGTTCTTAAAGGCTGCTCATATGCCAGATGAAATTTCTGTGGATCAGTTTGAGAATTGTGTTGCACATCTGACTAGTGATAATGGTCTGGGCTTTTCTGATGCTGATCTAACTCCTGCCAAGAGAAACCATAATAGAGCTCTGCATATCTCCATTTAATGTAGGGGCACTACTTTGTCTCATGTACTGGTGGACAATGGTTCTTCATTAAATGTGCTCCCTAAAGAGGTTCTGGACAAGCTCAGTCCTGAAGATGTTATGTTAAGGCCAAGTAATGTGGTGGTAAGGGCCTTTGATGGTTCAAGAAGAATGGTACATGGAGAAGTATACCTCCCAATCAAAGTAGGATCTCAAGTCTTCAACTCTACTTTTTATGTGATGGATATTCGTCCTGCGTATTCTTGTTTGCTTGGGCGCCCTTGGATCCATGGGGCAGGTGCTGTGACTTCCACCTTGCATCAGAAGTTGAAATATCCGGTGAAAAACAAAATTCTCACTGTCTATGGTGAAGAAGATTACATGGTTAGCCATGTGAATACTTTCAAATATGTAGAAATGGAGGGTGAATTGGTTGAAACTTCGTGTCAAACATTTGAAGTTGTTCCTTGCTCTGCTCCTGTTCCTTAGTCTGTCCCTACTTCTGAAAGAGCTCCTGTGGTTACTAGAATACCTTCTGCAATGGCCTCCCTCAAAGATGCTAAGGCTGTGGTTGAAAAAGGTGGTTATGCTATTTGGGGTCAGCTTCCCAACATCCCTTACAAGTCTGACAAGTTTGGTTGGGTTTCACTGCAGAACCACAGAGGGATGTTTGTCGTGCTTTTGCTGTTCGTATCACTAATCAAGGGGTCATAAGAGATCAAATCAATGTTGTGGGTGACTATGATGAAGACTACAACCTGGATGATTGGATCTTTCCTACCATGGGTGATGGGCTCAACAATTGGAAGACTGAAGATGTTATTCCTATCTCCTTTAGTCAGGAGTAAATACTATCACTGTGTTTTGTTTTAAGTTTGTAATTTCGAGCAATAAAACCTCTTAAGCCTTGTGTCTTACCCGGGGCACAATGGTATGCTTGTTTCGGGATGTCATTTCATTTGCATACTTCATTCAATAAAATCAATGGACGTTTCATTTTCGTAAATATTGTGCTCCTTGTCTTTCTTTTATTATTATTTCTATTTTATCAGCTATGTGTTCTTACACACACCCACATCACTAAAATGCAGATCTTCATCCACTCTGGATCCTGTTGATAACAGTTCCACTATTGCCAATTGTCGCTCCCCCGAAAAGACACCGGGTCAGATAGGGTACAGACGCGAATGGTCGGCGAAGAGAGAAAATGAAGATGAACTGAATAGAGTCGCCAACTAGGCATTTTTATCCCGAAGGAAAGGTAATGCTGCATAAACCTAGAAAAAGATGGAAAAGACGGTCGCGAACTAGAGAAACTGAGAAAGGGGGTTGGTTACAACCTGGGAAGGTATTAACACCCAGATTTTCCGTCGTACTCGACGGGATCCACGCTTGAAAGTTTTTGTTTAAAGGGGTAGTGTCTGTGCTATCTGTGTGCAAAAGCTGGAAAAGGATTTACAAGTGTCAGTGCAGGAAAGTGAAGTGAGGTGCTCAGGAATGAGGCTTAAAAAGAATGCTGAAAGAGGGGGAAGAGACAGAGACTTTTTGTTCGATAACTGTTAAGTTATGCCTACATATCCTCTTGTGCAATGAGGAAGTCAGAACACTGTAGTTCGACTCAAAGAGACTGAAAAGATGAATTGACTTGTGAACTGCTTGCTTGTCTATGCTCAAGTGTATGACCTGTCTGGCTCAAGTGCTAACTGTCTTGCATTAGACGGAAGAAGCGAGTTCTTGTTTGTGACTGAAGATGATGAGAAAAGAATCCCGAAGGAGACGATTATTGTTTGTTTTTGTGTTTTCAATCTTTTATTGCTTTTTTGGGTTTGTCATAAGTTAATGAGCTTAAGCCTAAACCAAGGGTTAGTAAACTCATCATATCTTCCCTTTGATTAGGGATAATGAGCATACCTTAAGTATGAGATAAACATCTCAACTTAATTACCATGATGATGTAGGATTAAGATCATTAACCTACTTGTGATTATTTAGATGTTTTTGAGTTTTTGTTTAGTGTTAAGTAATGAGTTTAAGCCATAATCAAGGATTAGTGAACTCATTACACCATCCTAATAGAATGATAATAGATGAGCACACTTAAGCTGAGGAAGATACCTCAACTTAATCCATGATTAGGGATTAACCTCATGACAAAACAAGCCTTTATTAAAGTGGATTTTAATTAATGGTAAGATTAAGAAGTGAATTTTATGGTTTGTAAGACAACTTGAGGGGGACTTGTCCATTAACACTAGGTTTAGTCCTTCTTAACCAATAAAGGAAGAAGTAGAACCCTAATGCAAGGCCCAAGTTACAAGCTATTGTCTTAGTGATTATTAATATGGATTGATTAAGAGGTTTAAACAAATTAAGGGTTTAACACTTAGGATTAAAGTTATACACTTCATCCTAAGAGAAGGATGCAGGCATAACCCTAATCACAAAGTCTTAAAACCTTAAAGGTTTAGTCTCTGATTATGAGAAGAGAAGAGAGACACAAAGAAGACTCAAAGGTAAAAACTAAAGGGGGACTAATCAAAACCCTAATTATTGTCATGCTTGGATGTTCCGAGGGTTTGTAAGGCTTGCAAGAGATCTTCAGAGAAGCCACCAATGGAAGAAGCAGATGAAAGGAGGAGAAGCAGAAGAAATAAGTTACTTACTTCACTGAAGAAGATAAGTAACTTGGAGGAAGAAAGTGAAAGATGAAGATGAATGAGCAAGCTCACTCTTACAGCAAATGAAAATGCAGCAAGGATGCATAAGAAGAATGAGAAGAGAAGTGAGAAGTGAAGGCAAATTCACTTCTCAAGTTACTTACCACCTGAAATGGTTAGCATAAAGGAAAGGAATGAAATGAAAATGTAATGTATGCAAAGATGCAAATCAAAACCAGAAGCATATTCATGATGAAAATGATGCTATGGAATGATGCAAAGACATGTCAAGTATTATTAATGATCATACAAGAGATGGAATGCAATGGAAGCATGCTTAGAAGTATGAAAACACATGAAAGTTCATGGAATGAAATGAATGCATATCATGGAAAATGGATGAAGAAATGATCAAGCATGGTTCTATTGTGTCCTAAGATGCCTAAGATGACATGTGAATGCATGAAATGTCATGGCAAGTTCATGTGTGGATGCATATGCAAGATGAATGCAAATGTACATGAGGAATTAGGGTTTTATGACAACATGAGATGCAAAAGTCAAAAACAGAAGTAAAACATAAGATAAAAAATTGCAAATGAACTCAAAGGAACCCTAACCCCATATGATATCACACCCCAAAGGAGGAGGCCAAACTCTTAACCTAAAGAAAGTTATGAATTTTCCAAGTTATCTAGGGTTTTAAGGTACCTTAAGAGGGAAAATGCAAATCAAATGGAAAATGTAAGATAAATTAATGTCAAAAATATTCTAGATACTACATGTCATATGAAGATCAATGCAAAAAGAACCAATGTCAAACCCTTCATGGTTAGACAGAAAAGAATTCTTGAAGTTATGGTTCAAAAATGGGATTTTATGAACCCTAAATTCAAAGAAAAATGTCAAAGTTGAATCAAAACCAAAAAGAAATTTGTATGAATGGTTTGACAATGTTTCTAAATGTCCTAAGATGCAATGTGAATTTTTTTTGGGATTCTTAGAAACCTAAATGATATTTTAATTAATTAACTTCCATTAATTAATTAAAATAAACATTTAAATATTTTTAAAATGGTTTTTTAATGCAAAAAATAAAAATAAAAATGTTTTTAGGTTGAGAAAAATATTTGAATTAAAAATTTAGAAGGAAAATATTTTTAGGGTTTTCTAAGTATTTTAAATTAATTATGCAAGAAAAATAAAATAAAAATGAAATAAAAATGAAATTAAATGAAAGTAGGACAATCTGATGGACATGATTCAAACTGGGAAGATTTTGGTTGACCAGCGCGCAATCTAAGGTCTGTGGTTCAATCTGAGTTAATTTTAATTAAATAATTAATTAATCATAGTTAAATGAGAATTAGGGTTTTAATGACCAATTTGGGCCATCCATACACGATCCAAACAAAGATCCAAAGGCTGATATTCAAACTAACCCTAAACCCTAATTGACCTCTTAATGACTCTCAGGTGGCCGAAGAAGACCTCCGATCATCTTCTCCGGCCAACTCTTCACCCTAACTTCCAACCTAAGCCACCCCAGACCCCCTAACTCTCTAGAAATGGTCCCCACCTTATTCTAAACAAGATTCAACCAACAAATTTCATTTATTTCACATGAACATCAAGATTCGAAGCAAAACGGAAAATCACACAGAAATTTCAGAAGCTTCATACATGCTTGTTTCTCACTCATTTTCAAAACAAAATAGATCATGATGATCAGCAAAGCATACAAAACATTTCTATAACCTAAAATATCATTTCTGGAAAATTTGTTCTTGAGGTTACCTAAAGTGAAGCTTTCTCAAACTGAGCTGTCTGGCCTCCTCTTTGGTTCAAAATGACTCCAATGATCCTCCTGGTGATGCTTTGATGCTTGGAAGGAGTTTGTAATGGTTGAAATGAAAGCTTACACTCTTGCTGGCCAGAAATCGTGTTTCAGTTTTGGGGGGGTTTTGGTTGCAATGAAGGGTGGGAAATGATCCTTTGATGAAGCTGAGGTGATTGATGAAAAAAGTTTGGAGTTTGAGTGTGTGAGCAGAGAGTTTCGAATGCTTTTGTAAATGCGGTGATTTTTTGGAACTTGATGAATCTGAAGTGTTAGGCTTGTGTGTTATATGTTATGAGCTGTGTTTGATCCACATAACAATGCTTTATAGGTCAGAGGAGTTGTTATGGACTGTGGTGATTGGTATGGGCAAGTTGCCAAAATGTCAACATGACTTGTACTTGAGGTATGGGCTGGTTTTGCAGCTGGCTTTTGGCTTGTCCTAGCTCAGTAGAGATCAAGGAGAGCCATGGAATTGGTTGTGTGGTGATTCAGCAAGTGGAAGCATGGTTGTGTATCATTTTGCAAATTTCATGAAGTTTGGCCCCTTTATGATTTCTTGATGGGCAAGGCATGAAATAAAATGGTTCTTTGGGCAATTCTGATTTTTAGGCAATGTACTATGCTGGTATGATGCATAGAAGTGTATTAAAGGTCACAAAATGGCTTGGCAAGTGGTTTTGCAAAAATCCCTCTTTGGTGTATTCTTGAAAATTATAGGATTTTTGCCAACTTTGAAAGGCCATAACTTGAGTTCCATAATGAATTAGAACTTGTTCTTGTACTTTTTGAAAAGGGAATGATCCAATCTACAACTTTCTTGACCAACGATTTTTCATTTGAAGCATTTTTGGTTGAGAAAGAGGAGGTTGAAATACTTTCCCAAAATGGAAAGTTTCCATTACAAGTCATTTCCATTTTTGGCAACTTTTGGTTTAGCTCACTTTTATTCAATTTTGTGAACTTCCAACCACTTCAATGATCAAATAAAGATCATATAACTTCATTTTGATGAAAAATCCACTTTGCTTCCATTGTTGGGGGCCTCAGATGCCCTAATTTTGCACTGACTTGCTCAAGAAGTTACCCAGTAAACAGATGACTTGCACAATGAATTTATTCATCAAACTTGGTATACATGACCCTTATAACATATTGAGACCATTAGAAACAAGAATGACCAAAAAATTTGGAGTTATAACCTCTGAAACCAAAACCCTAATTTCAGGTCATCTGTGTAGTGAAACCCTAGCCCTGCTTCCATGACTTACCAGTTCTTGTGATTTCTTGACTTCCTTGATCTTTGAGGGATATAATATGATGATAGAACATACATGGATCCTCTTGGAATGATGGGAAACTTTTGGAGTGGCTCAGATGAATTCTTGGATTGCTCAGATCACAAACCCTAGATGTAGATGAACTTGGACTAATGCAGTGAAACAAAAAAATGAAATATGATATGATATGCTTAAACTAATGCAAAAATGAAAGATCACAAGCCATGGTGTGAAATGAGTGAGGGAAAATTTGGGGTGTTTACAGCTGCCCCTATTCAAGCATGAGTTAGCGGTGCAGGGTGTAAGCGCCTGGCTTAACAGACAAACAAGATAATTTGTGGTTGAATACCAAAGACAGACCAAAATTTGCACTCACTGGGGAGAAGAAGAAAAGGGATATAAATTGTAAAAGATAGCATAGCATGAATATAAAGTGCGGGCGATGGAGGACGACCATCGAGCAGAGGACGACTGTTGGGGATAAAGCGATGACGGGTACGGCCGACAAGCTGGGGAAATAAGAAATCATGATGGGGACGGCCACCAAGCAAAGAAACAGGGTTCTCTGGGGATTAAAGTAAAGGAAATGATGGGGACGAACACCAAGTTCATAAAGTAATATAAGCAACGACGGGGACGGCCATCGGTTTAAAGAATAAATGAAATATTAATGAGGGACGGTCATCAAAAGGTGAAGGACGATCACCTAGCAGGGGACGGATGCTCTTTACCACGACATAGGACGAATGTCGGATAGAAAAGGTCGACGATGGGGACGGTCATCGGATAAGCATGATGAAGGACGATCATCAAGAGGCGAAGGATGATCACCTAGCAGGGTACGGCTGCTCTCAGGGTTTATCATAACATAGGACGAACGTCAGATAACGAGATCAACGATGGGGACGACCATCAGATAAAATGATGAAGGACGATCATCAACAAGGTGAAGGACGATCACCTAGCAGGGGACGGCTGCTAAATATCACGACATAGGACGAATGTTGGATAGAAAGGTTTCAATAATGGAGGCTCCGCTGGGGAAAGGGATGAGGGACGGTCATCTGAAGGTGAAGGACGATCACCTGGCAGGGTACGGTTGCCTAAAGTATCACGACATAGGACGAATGTCGGATAGAAGAAAAAGTTGCTTTACTGGTGATTTGTTGAGGAATGGTAAACACGGACGAGTGCTTACGCTCAAGAAATAAAAGGTATAAGTGTTTTGACAATGTGTATAGATTAAAGATGCGGACGAGCATCCTTAAGACCGTGATACGGACGAGTATCGGTAGAAACAAACGTTGACGCGTGTTCAGAGATGATGATACGGACGAGTACCAACTGGTTAACAAAGAACACAGACGAGTGTCGAATCTGTGGGGAATAAGTGTATACAAAATACGGATGAGTATTTGTATAAGTAAGAACAAATATTATGAAGTATGAGCAAGACACGGACGAGTGTTCAACTTGCTGGGGAAAGGTGACACGGACGGGTGTCAGAAGAGAAAGTGTATAAGTTATGAACTTAGGAGTGTAGAAGGTGTCCCGGCGACCTGTGGGGATAGGATGACACAGACGGGTGTCAATGAGAGTGTATTATAAACAGGTACTTGGTTCGCAACAAGTGACTTAGCAACCATGCTGGGGAAGGTGACACGGACGAGTGTCAAAGGGTATATAGATATATCTTCAGTGGAAAGAAATGACACAGACGAGTGTCGAAAAGGTATATAAACAGGCATTTGTGTTGGAGAGTGCAAAGGGGACGCTTTGACTTTCCGTGGGGAGGTTGAGATGACACGGACGAGTGTCGAGAAGAACATGTCATGGGCAAGTATTTGCGTTGGGGAGTGCAAAGGGGACGCTTTGGCTTTTATTTGCAAGGGATGTGAGCTTTCATATACATTGCTGATGAGATATTGCCGGTATTTACAGGTGACTGGTTAGAACCTGACTTGTGATCATAGAAATGTTTGATTTTTGCCGTAATGCTCCGTATTAGACGGGATGCTACGCTCTGTGGGGAGAGATGATGCGAATGCTATGATTATGCAAAAATAAAACGATACGGGATTCGGATCCCGCTGTTGCGAAGACCTCTAGCTGATCTGCTTGGGAGGATATCCCAGCTAGGGAGATCATTGGTAGATCTGATAAGATGTATGGCTTTGCATGGATCTCCCTTTCAGGTTTTCAATCCACCGGGATACCCATTTTTTCCTGAACTGTCCAAAGCGGCTTTTCAACTCAGCGGGTGTACACATTTTTTTTTATTTTCCCTTATTTTTGCCCGAGTCTTTTATTCTGTTTTTGACTCGCCGGGATGCCCTATTTTTGCCTGGACTTACATTCTATTTTTTATGTCCAGCGGGTCACTTTATGCGAAGTATTTTTTAACTGCATCTGAAATCACAAGGGACAAGAAATCTTTACCATCCATAGTAGTGAGCATCAGTATTATGAATGGACCATCGTAATTTGGAGTCCACTTGCCCCTGTGGTCTGTATGAGGAGGAAGAAGTCTTTTCAGCACAAGCTCTCCTACTTGGTATTCCCGAAGCCTGAATTTCTGATCGAAGGCCTTCTTCATTCGTTTCTGATATAACTGCCCATGGCAGATGGCATCTAGCCTCTTTTCTTCGATCAAATTCAGTTGATTATACCGAGAACGGACCCATTCTGCTTCATTTAGCTTGACATCCATTAGTACCCGTAAGGAGGGTAACTCAACTTCAACCGGTAGGACAGCTTCCATACCATACACAAGTTGATAGGGTGTTGCACCAGTAGATATTCTGATTGAGGTATGGTACCCATGCAAGGAAAATGGTAGCATCTCGTGCCAGTCTTTATATGTAACCACCATCTTCTGCACAATCTTCTTGATGTTTTTGTTAGTTGCCTCAACAACGCCATTCATCTTTGGCCTGTAAGGAGAAAAGTTGTGATGTTGGATTTTGAAGTCCCGACATAGTTCTGCCATCATTTTGTTGTTCAAATTGGAACCATTATCAGTAATGATTCGCTCGGGTACTCCATATCGACAGATGATGTCTCTTTTCAGGAATCTGGCTACCACTTGTCTGGTGACGTTTGCATATGAAACTGCTTCAACCCATTTGGTGAAGTAATCAATGGCTACCAGGATGAATTTGTGGCCATTTGAAGCAGTTGGTTCGATCTTTCCAATCATGTCAGTGCCCCACATGGCAAAGGGCCAAGGTGATGACATTACGTTCAAAGGATTTGGAGGCACATGCACTTTATCTGCGTAGATCTGGCATTTGTGGCACTTTCTGGCATAGGCACAATAGTTTGCATCCATTGTGATCCAGTAGTAACCTGATCTTAACAATTTCTTAGCCATCACATGTCCTCCCGCATGGGTACCGAAAGATCCTTCATGCACCTCGTGTATTAGCAAGTCTGCTTCTTTCTTATTAACACATCTGAGAAGCACCATGTCAAAGTTTCTCTTGTATAACGAACCATCAACATTCAGGAAGAAACTACCAGCCAGCCTCCTTAATGTCTTCTTATCATTGGATGATGCCCCAGGTGGGTAAGTTTGATCCTCCAAGAAGCTTTTGATGTCATGGAACTAAGGCTTGTCATCTTTAGCAATGTCCATGGAGAATACATATGCTGGTCGGTCTAATCTGGATACCGAAATCCGAGGCACATAATTGGCAGTCTGAACCTATATCATGGAGGAAATGGTAGCCAAAGCGTCTGCGAATTGATTTTCTTCTCGAGGGATATACTCAAGTTTGACTGTTGTGAAGAAAGTTAATAATCTCCTCGTGTAGTCACGGTATGGAATCAGATGCTCTTGGTGAGTGTACCATTTCCCGTTGGTTTGATTGATTACCAGAGCTGAATCTCCGAATACAGTTAAAGTCTTGATCCTGAGGTCAATGGCTTCCTCAAGACCCATGATACAGGCTTCGTATTTAGCTTCGTTGTTAGTGCATGCAAAGGTGAGTTTTGCCGAGAAAGGCATATGAACCCCTTTAGGTGTAATGAGCACTGCACCGACTCCACGTCCATTCATATTGACAGCCCCATCAAACATCATTGTCCATTCTTCTTCTGGGTCAGGCCCTTCAGTGTGAACAGGCTCTTCATGATCTTTTTCTTTTAGGAACATGATGTCTTTATCAGGGAAGTCAAATCTCATTGGTTGGTAATTATCAATGGGTTGCTCAGCTAGATAGTCAGACAGTACACTGCCTTTGATGGCCTTTTGAGATGTGTACTGAATGTCATACTCTGTCAGAATCATTTGCCATCTTGCAACCCTTCCGGTAAGTGCTGGCTTCTCAAATATGTACTTGACTGGATCCATCTTGGAAATCAACAAGGTAGTGTGAGTCAACATATACTGTCTTAGTCGGTGAGCAGCCCACGCTAAAGCACAACAAGTTTTCTCAAGCAGCGAATAACATTGTTCGCAGTCGGTAAACGTTTTGCTTAGGTAGTATATTGCATACTCTTTTCGACCAGACTCTTCATGCTGGCCCAACACACACCCCATTGATTCTTCTAATACTGTCAGGTACATTATTAGAGGTTTTCCTTCAACTGGAGGCATTAGAATTGGATGTTCTTGTAGGTACTCCTTGATTTTGTCAAAGGCCTTCTGACAATCTTCGTTCCACCTGACCGTTTGTTCCTTTCTTAGTAGTTTGAACAGGGGTTCACAGGTTGTAGTAAGATGAGATATGGACCTTGATATGTAGTTCAATCTACCTATGAACCCCTGAACTTCCTTTTCGGTCCTAGGTGCAGGCATCTCCTAAATGGATTTGACTTTGTCAGGATCAACTTCAATTCCTTTTTCACTTACAATGAATCCCAGCAGCTTACTGGACCGTACCCCGAATGTGCATTTGTTGGGGTTTAGCTTCAACTGGTACTTTCTCAGACGCTTGAACAGCTTTAGCAGATTCACCAGATGATCTTCTTCAGTGAGGGACTTGGCAATCATGTCATCCACATAACATTCAATTTCTTTGTGGATCATGTCATGGAATAACGTTACCATATCCCGTTGATAAGTAGCACCGGCATTCTTCAGTTCAAAAGGCATTACCTTGTAACAAAATGTGCCCCAAGGTGTGATGAAAGTAGTCTTCTCCATGTCTTCGGGTGACATCCTGATCTGATTATACCCAGAAAATCCATCCATGAAGGAAAATATCGAGAACTGAGCTGTGTTGTCGACCAATACATCAATGTGAGGTAATGGGAAGTCATCCTTCTGGCTAGCTCTGTTCAGATCTCGGTAATCCACACATATCCGTACTTTGCCATCCTTTTTAGGAACTGGTACAATATTAGCGACCCACGGCGGGTAACTAGTTACAGCAAGGAAATCGGCGTCCCATTGTTTTTGTACTTCTTCTTTAATCTTCATAGCCATATCCGGACGAGTACGACGTAGTTTCTGCTTTACTGGAGGACAATCTTCTTTCAGAGGCAGCTTGTGCATAACAATGTCAGTATCAAGACCTGGCATGTCTTGATAGGACCAGGCAAAGACATCGACGTATTCTCGAAGCATGTCAATAAGTTGTTCCTTCACTGAATCTTGTAGGCTGGCCCCGATCTTTACTTCTTTCAAGTCTTCTTTGGTACCAAGATTAACTGTCTCAACCTCCTCCTGATGAGGAGTGATCACTTTCTCTTCATGCCTCAACAACCTGGCTAACTCTTCCGGTAACTCATAATCTTCTTCAACCCCTTCATCAGCTTGATTAATCGGATTGTCGAAGTCATACAAGGTCATAGCAGTGCTGTTGTCGGTGCAATCTGGAGGATAATCTCTGCAAGGGTTGAGATTGGTTCGTTTTGGTGATTAGTTTTAATCTTGTTTATAAAAAGTGAAAATGAAGTTATTTATTTTGAAAACATTGCCATTTTATTGTTTTGTACAAAAGTGAAAAATGAAAAGACAGTGAGCAAAAAAGAGACTCGTTTGCAAAAGATGTCCGATATTCATTGATTAATCATTTGCACAAAATTACAATATGGCCCTATTAGAAAATGAGTCCTGACACCTTGGGCAAGATGTAGGACTTGATGCATGCTAAAAAGACAGGAAATAATAATTACTCTGCAGGAGTAACCCTTATAATTTCCTGGGAAGACCAGTTAAGGACTTGGCTCCCCGGGATCCTTGGACGTATCCAGCTCTCCAGGTTGCAGTCGCTTTCCTCCTCGTCTTCCAGATTGTTCACAGCATCTGGGGTGAGCATCCCCCCACTGACAAACTTGGGCTCTTTGGCAGCCTCTGATTGATCTTGCCAGATTGGTCTGTAACCCAATCCGAATCTATCTTCCTTCTTTTCCACTAGCAGCAGCTTGCCCCAGCCTTGAGTAGTACCTTCTTCAACAACCTTCCGGGCTTGCTGATAAGAGATGATTGAAGTACCCATCCTATCCTCCTGAGACGCAGCCAATACTCCAGTAGCCTCATTAATAATTAGAGCCTCAAACCCTTGGCTCATTGTCTCATGGATTTCACCATCCATTTCAATATATTTGTATGTAGCCAGATGGCTAACAAATATGTCTTCCTCACCATAGATGGTGATAATCTGTCCTTCCCATTCATACTTCAGTTTCTGGTGAAGGGTCGACGTTACTGCGCATGCGGCGTGAATCCAAGGTCGACCTAGCAAACAGATGTATGTCGGCTGTATGTCCATCACATAGAAAATGGTCTTAAAGACTTGCGGACCGATTACCACTGGCAGCTCCACCTCTCCCAGAACAGATCTTTTAGAGCCATCAAAAGCCCAAACCACAAGATTACTTGGCTGGAGAGCTATCCCATCATACTCAAGCTTGACAAGAGTTTTCTTTGGTAAGACATTGAGTGAGGACCTAGTGTCTACAAGCACATGAGATAAGACAACTCCTTTGCATTCCAAGGTTATGTGCAAGGTTTTGTTGTGGAGACGTCCTTCTGTTGTCAAATCAGCATCAGTGAACCCTAGCCCATGGCTAGTATTGACATTTGATACCACTGTTTCCAGCTGATTCACAGTGATCTCTTCTGGCACGTAGGCAGCGTGCAGAACTTTGAGTAGTGCATCCCGATGGGCTTCGGAACACAACAGTAGTGATAGGATTGAAATCTTTGAAGGAGTCTGGTGGAGCTGGTCCACAACTTTATAGTCACTTCTTTTAATGATTCTCATAAACTCATCCACGTCTTGATCGAAGGATGACTTCTGAGTTTCTTTTGGCGCAGATTCTTCTGGTATCACACTCTTCCCCTTGGCTCTGGCAACAGCCTCTGCCTCAGTGTTGGTTCTAGGGACTTGTGATGCGAAGAGACGTCCGCTTCGGGTGAAGCCTCCGCCTCCCCCAACATTGTCTACTTGGGGAGTGAGAACTGGAGAATTAAGAAGGACTTTCTCTCCATTGCAGTATAGACCAGCACCATAATGCCATTGTATAGCACTATCTTTGTCATATGGGATCGGCCCGGGCACTGTGATGGTGATTAGGCTTACTGCAACTATTGTGGGGACTACAATGGTCTGTGGATCATAAAAGATTGTTACAGGACCTCTGGTAGATGCAGGTGAAGGTGAATTGAAGCTTTGTTGAGACTGTTGTTGAGGTTGAAAGTTGTTGGAACTCGGGACCGTTGCCGGGTCATAATAAATTGTGACAGTGGAAACATCATTGTTGTTTATTGGAGTTGTAGTAGCCGGTGCAAATGAATTGTTGTGTGTTGAAGTGACAGATGGAATGATTGCTGAAGTTGTAGCTGAATCGGTTGGAACAATGGTGGTTGCAGTTGTAGAAGAAACACTTAGAAAGATGATTGTTTCATTTTTAGAAGATTCACTTGTCGTTGTCAATAGGGTTGTTGGTGTTGTAGAAGCTGTGGTTCTAATTTGCATAATGCCTTCTTTAATCAAATCATTGATGCCTTTCCTCAAGCTGGCACACCCATTCTCAGAAAGTTTGCATGATTCGCAATAGGCCTCACAACCTGGAAACACTTGGCATTTTAAAAGCTGGGCTTTAACCTCTGCCAGAGGTTTTTGAATACATGCAATGTCTTCTATTAAACTCGTGGGTGAACCATCCTCTACAACATTAATCCTTGGCCCACTGTTGCTTGGCATAGGATTTTTCATTACATTTGGAGGAGGTGCAAATTTCAGGGCTTTTGAATCTACCAGATCCTGAACCTTCATATGCAGGGCTCTACATTTTTCCGTAGAGTGGCCAGGTGCATTGGAATGAAAAGCACACCTAGCGTTGACATCATAGTTTCTAGGAAGGTTTTAAGGATCAGGCGGAGCCAATGTCCTCAACTCAACAAGATTGAGCTTTAGGAGTTGTGGCAGGAGTGTAGCATATGGCATAGGAATGGGGTCAATCACATGGTTGACCTGAGATGGTCGCTGTTGAAACGGGCGTTGTTGTTGATTGTTGTTGTTGAATGATCTCTGTTGAGGAAATTGTTGTTGTGGTGGGAAGTGTTGTGGTTGTTGAGCATACTGAGGAGGTGGAGTAGGGATAGTAACAACAGCAACTGTTCTGGGTAAGTATTGGGGTCTCCCTCTTCCCATGTGCACAGAGTTTGTCTCACCAGCTCTACGGGGCCCAGCAAATGGTTTTCTTGTACTGCTTGAACTGGCACCGTTATCAGAGATCTTTCCCATCTTCAATAGGCTCTTTATTCTTTCCCCAGCTATCACCACATCTGCAAAGCTGGTGGAAGAGAATTCAGCCAATCTGTCAATGTATGTTCCTTGAAGAGTATTCATGAACATGTCTGCCATTTCTCTCTCAGACATAGGAGGTTGAACTGCAGCAGAAAGTTGCCTCCACCTTTGGGCATATTCCCTGAAGCTTTCACGGGAAGATTGAGACATTCCCATTAGAAGGGTTCTGTTTGGAGACATGTCCAAGTTGTACTGATACTGCCGGATAAAAGCTTCAGCCAAGTCCTTCCAACTTCTTATTGTGGCTCTGGTCAGGTGAGAATACCATTCTCGGGATGCCCCTGTTAGACTATCCTCGAAGTAAAACACCCACAGCTTTTCGTCCATGGTTTATGCTTTTAACCTTCCCAAGAATGATTGAAGGTGGGTGCGTGGGTAGGATGTGCCATTATACCTTTCAAAACACAAGGGTTTGAATTTGTGAGGAATTCTCACCCCTTCCACCAGTCCCATGTCCATTACATCAAAGCCTAGGGAATTCTGGGATTCAAGAGACCTCAGCTTCTCTGTAATTTCATCCAGCCTACGGTCGTAAACTTCGTCCCCAGCCCCAACAACTGTAAATTGCTCTTCTTGAGGATCCTCTTGCAAGATCCTACCTCCAGCAGTGTTACCCTGAGTATTCCTTATGGCATTAACTTCTGGGTTTAGATGAGGCCCAAACTTTGGTGGATCAGTGCGAGGTTGCACGTGATCGTTGTTACTGGTACCTCCTATACCTGGATGGTGTTCTTCAGGCGTTTGTCTCTCAACCAACTCCCTTATTCTTTCTTGGCTTTGAGCTAAGCCAGTCATCATAGTCA
This sequence comes from Lathyrus aphaca, assembly GCA_963966055.1. NCBI lineage: Eukaryota > Viridiplantae > Streptophyta > Magnoliopsida > Fabales > Fabaceae > Lathyrus > Lathyrus aphaca. The sequence continues at coordinate 423,685,561 of OZ014519.1, read as the reverse complement.
TGAATTGGGTCATCTGATTCCTCATCTCAACCCTCTCATTTGTCATTTGGGCCCTTACTTCATTCAAGTCTTGCTGAACTTGATCCATCTGGAGTCCCGGAAGGTTGTTTCGCGTCGGGTACTGGTGTATTCTGTTGACATGGAACACTCTTCTGTGAGCAATGTTTCCTGAAACCACAACAAAGTGAGAAACAACAATAAAACAAAAACCTACAAAATAAAGAAGATGTTAGTATGCAATGCAATATGCCTATTTGTCTTCCAAGGGTATCCGGTTTGGTTCTTTTGTTTTGACCTTTCCAGACCTCGAGGAAATGCTGATGATGTTGTAGAGATAGATAAAGCCCGTCAAAATAATACAAACTGATATATTACAAAGCGGTGAAAATACATAGTCTGATTACAATACATCCCCATGGTGGGTCAAAATACAACAACAAAAGAAAAGTACAATAAAAGGAAAGTACAAGCAAAAGAGTCAAACATCTAATCCAAAATCATCCTCCCTGACTTCCTTCAGGAGGGACTCAGTCACTGGACCCACTGGATGCTCTGTAATGGTCCTGATTAGGAGGTTCCTGGTAGCAATGGCACTGGTCAACTTCTTAGGCTTATCCTGATCCTTTGACCGTTTCAACCCTTCTCGAAGTTTCAACTCTGATATCTCCTTATGTGCTACTAATAATGCCTCCTGATTCCTCTTTTCACTAGCCTCCAATTGCTCCATCTTAGCTTGGGTCCTTTGATCTTCCTGTGCACGGGCTTCAGTGATCCTGATGCACCTAGCCTGGCTCTCCTCCAGATAGTGCTCTGCCCTAGCCTTCTGAGTCTTGGCTTCTTTGCAAGCATTCTTCAGTACTAATTCCCCTTCCCTTGCCTTCCTGATGTAGTCATCCGTCTTCTCAATCTTGGTCAAGTGCTCAATCCTGAGCCTTTCCAATCTCTCATTATCCAGACGACTATCATTTCTCTCCCAGAGAGTCTTCTTCAAGGCTTCAGATAGCTGAGTATTCCTCTCTTTCAGCTTTTCAAATTCTTCCAAACTGACAGTGGCTGCAGGTTGTACTGTAGAAGGTCCAGGTACATCCTCCGAGGTAAATGGCATCCTGGTGATCTGAGCTCTGGTACGGGACCAATCAGAATACTGTGCTGAAGCAATGTTGTTGCGATCGCCAAGGATGATTGTTCCCTTGGTCTGAATGTTATCCCAAGCCCAGGCAGCTTGTCTGACAACAACAGAGTTGGGTTGGATTTCACAGTAAAGAGTTTCATCCAAATCTTGTCCTCTGGGAGGATGAACCAAAGCATATCCCAATTGTCTCTTAAACATTAAAGGGTTGTAGTTGATGCAACCCTTCACTCCTATCAAAGGCACATTAGGATACTGCCCACAGCTAGTAATGATGTCCTTGCCCTTGGTGCTCTGAGTACACCATCTAATGTCTTCTGATGTCAAGGCAATGAATCTTTTAGCCCAGTTCTTCTGCTGATGTGGGTTCAGGAAAGTATCTGATTTTGGTAAGTGTCTTAGCATCCAAGAGTAATACAGAGGAGCACAACATCTGACCAGTCTTCCTCTTTGCTTTTCATTCCTCTGGTGTACTGAGTAGTAGAAGTCTCCCAGCAAGGTAGGAACTGAATTCCTCAATAAGAATAGGTGGATGGCATTCTTGCTCACAAACTTGGGCTCATCTGCAAACAAGATAACCCCATACATACTGAGGGCTAAAAGTGCATAGACAGCCTTCCATTCTCCTATTGCAGTCTGCAGGGTGGCTTGAGAGATCAAGAAGTCCAGATGAAGGCTTGGAACCCCAGCCTTGGTTGTCATGTTCTGATCAATGAGGGCAGGCTCCAAATGCAATGCCCTGGCTATGTCTTCATTTCTGGGAGCAACCATCTCTGGGTTGAAAGGGATCCCTTTCCTGATAGGGACTCCTAACAACATGGAAAACTCTTCTAGCAAAGGTCCCAACTAGAAATCAGGGAATGTGAAGCATCTGAGTGGAGGGTCATAAAACTGCAAGCAAGTATGGATCATGCTTCTCTGAGATGCATCTACATCCATGACCATGTCCAATATGCCTCCATAATGCTCTCTAAACAGTGGGATATGGTCAGGAGTAATGAGGGACTAGATCTGCTTGATACTAGTCAGGGTGGGCTCAAAGAAGTGGTAGGTGATGTTGCTCTTTCTTGAAGTATCCATACTGATAATGGGTGCTGGTGAAGAGGCTGAGATAAACCTTGATGAAGGTCACTGAATGAGATTGTTGGAGATGGGTCTCTGATGAAGATAGCTGGAGAAGGAATCACTGACAAACTGGTGAAGGTGCTGGAGAAGATAGCTGAAGCAGTCTGAGCAGCAGAAGGGGTCAAAACCAAACCAAAGGTGAAGATGGATACCCTATAAAACAAATAAGCAAATGTTAAATGATGCGAAAATGATGTATGCAAATGATATGTAGGGGTTTGCGATCAAGTGTTGGATCTGTTTATTTGTCTTGGTAAAAATCCATGTATGTTCATAAGTTCGGATGGAGGCTTAGAAATCCAGTAACCAGGTGGGGGACTCAAATAAAGAGTCACAAGTCCAGGGTAATCACAAGAACTGTCCAAAGTGATGCATTCTTAAAACAAAACTAGTAACAGGGTATTATGTAGCCAAGGGTTCCTGCAAACCTGCAAACATCCCAACCCCCTCACATGTAATGTTCTAGAACAATGATCCTCAGACTTGGATCAGTTATGAGAAGTGTAAACACTTCTAACCCGGAGGTACAGTGTTTACAATAACCATAAAAGATCCTCCTTTAATTCACCTCAGATGCTGAAGGTCATAAAAAGGTCATCCAGACTTAGCATGCTTCCCAGATAGCCCTAGTACTACAGGAAATCTGTAGCACAGAGTTCTCAAGAAGAAACCCATGTCTGAACCGTGTTTCATATTCCCGCACCAGACCGAAATGGAATGGGAAAGAATATGAAGCCACTTTAGCCTATGTGTCACTTAGGTCCCCGGTATAGGACCTTAATCACTCAATGAAACCCCCACCCACCAAAACAGACAAGGGATCCAGCACATGATAATGACAGTATAAAATGCATAAAACTGTAAAGGAAAGCAATAAATAAAGTTGTACAAAAAGCAATAAATAAAGCAAATAAATAAGCACAAGTAGCACATAACACCCCCGTAAACACAAATCAAACAAACGCTAGGAGGAACCCACAAAAAGAACCAGAAGCCCTGGTTGCAATATAAGGATCCCCAGCAGAGTCGCCAAGTTGTCGCTCCCCCGAAAAGACACCGGGTCAGATAGGGTACAGACGCGAACGGTCGGAGAAGATAGAAAATGAAGATAAACTGAATAGAGTCGCCAGCTAGGCATTTTTATCCCGAAGGAAAGGTAATGCTGCATAAACCTAGAAAAAGATGGATATGACGGTCACGAACCAGAGAAAATGAGAAAGGGGGTTGGTTACAACCTGGGAAGGTATTAGCACCCAGATTTTCCGTCGTACTCGACGGGATCCATGCTTGAAAGTTTGTGTTTAAAGGGGTAGTGTATGTGCTATCTGTGTGCAAAAGCTGGAAAAGGATGTACAAGTGTCAGTACAGGAAAGTGAAGTGAGGTGCTCAGGAATGAGGCTTAAAAAGAATGCTGAAAGAGGGGGAAGACACAGAGACTTTTTGTTCGATAACTGTTAAGTTATGCCTACATATCCTCTCGTGCAATGAGGAAGTCAGAACACCGTAGTTCGACTCAAAGAGACTGAAAAGATGAATTGACTTGTGAACTGCTTGCTTGTCTATGCTCAAGTGTATGACCTGTCTGGCTCAAGTGCTAACTGTCTTGCATTAGACGGAAGAAGCGAGTTCTCGTTTGTGAGTGAAGATGATGAGAAAAGAATCCCAAAGGAGACGATTATTGTTTGTTTTTGTGTTTTCAATCTTTTATTGCTTTTTTGGGTTTGTCATAAGTTAATGAGCTTAAGCCTAAACCAAGGGTTAGTAAACTCATCATATCTTCCCTTTGATTAGGGATAATGAGCATACCTTAAGTATGAGATAAACATCTTAACTTAATTACCATGATGATGTAGGATTAAGATCATTAACCTAATTGTGATTATTTAGATGTTTTTGAGTTTTTGTTTAGTGTTAAGTAATGAGTTTAAGCCATAATCAAGGATTAGTGAACTCATTACACTATCCTAATAGAAGGATAATAGATGAGCACACTTAAGCTGAGGAAGATAACTCAACTTAATCCATGATTAGGGATTAACCTCATGACAAAACAAGCCTTTATTAAAGTGGATTTTAATTAATGGTAAGATTAAGAAGTGAATTTTATGGTTTGTAAGACAACTTGAGGGGGACTTGTCCATTAACACTAGGGTTAGTCCTTCTTAACCAATAAAGGAAGAATTAGAACCCTAATGCAAGGCCCAAGTTACAAGTTATTGTCTTAGTGATTATTAAGATGGATTGATTAAGAGGTTTAAACAATTTAAGGGTTTAACACTTAGGATTAAAGTTATACATTCCATCCTAAGAGAAGGATGCAGGCATAACCCTAATCACAAAGTCTTAAAACCTTAAAGGTTTAGTCTCTGATTATGAGAAGAGAAGAGAGACACAAAGAAGACTCAAAGGTAAAAACTAAAGGGGGACTAATCAAAACCCTAATTATTGTCATGCTTGGATGTTCCGAGGGTTTGTAAGGCTTGCAAGAGATCTTCAGAGAAGCCACCAATGGAAGAAGCAGATGAAAGGAGGAGAAGCAGAAGAAATAAGTTACTTACTTCACTGAAGAAGATAAGTAACTTGGAGGAAGAAAGTGAAAGATGAAGATGAATGAGCAAGCTCACTCTTACAGCAAATGAAAATGCAGCAAGGATGCATAAGAAGAATGAGAAGAGAAGTGAGAAGTGAAGGCAAATTCACTTCTCAAGTTACTTACCACCTGAAATGGTTAGCATAAAGGAAAGGAATGAAATGAAAATGTAATGTATGCAAAGATGCAAATCAAAACCAGAAGCATATTCATGATGAAAATGATGCTATGGAATGATGCAAAGACATGTCAAGTATTATTAATGATCATACAAGAGATGGAATGCAATGGAAGCATGCTTAGAAGTATGAAAACACATGAAAGTTCATGGAATGAAATGAATGCATATCATGGAAAATGGATGAAGAAATGATCAAGCATGGTTCTATTGTGTCCTAAGATGTCTAAGATTACATGTGAATGCATGAAATGTCATGGCAAGTTCATGTGTGGATGCATATGCAAGATGAATGCAAATGTACATGAGGAATTAGGGTTTTATGACAACATGAGATGCAAATGTAAAAAACAGAAGTAAAACATAAGATAAAAAATTGCAAATGAAATCAAAAGAACCCTAACCCCATATGATATCACACCCCAAAGGAGGAGGCCTAACTCTTAACCTAAAGAAAGTTATGGATTTTCCAAGTTATCTAGGGTTTTAAGGTACCTTAAGAGGGAAAATGCAAATCAAATGGAAAATGCAAGATAAATTAATGTCAAAACTATGCTAGATACTACATGTCATATGAAGATCAATGAAAAAAGAACCAATGTCAAACCCTTCATGGTTAGGCAGAAAAGAATTCTTGAAGTTAGGGTTCAAAAATGGGATTTTATGAACCCTAAATTCAAAGAAAAATGTCAAAGTTGAATCAAAACCAAAAAGCAATTTGTATGAATGGTTTGACAATGTTTCTAAATGTCCTAAGATGCAATGTGAATTTTTTTGGGATTTTTAGAAACCTAAGTGATATTTTAATTAATTAATTTACCTTAATTAATTAAAATAAACAGTTAAATATTTTTAAAATGGTTTTTTAATGCAAAAAATAAAAATAAAAATGTTTTTGGGTTGAGAAAAATATTTGAATTAAAAATTTAGAAGGAAAATATTTTTAGGATTTTCTAAGTATTTTAAATTAATTATGCAAGAAAAATGAAATAAAAATGGAATTAAATGAAAGTAAGACAATCTGATGGACATGATTGAAACTGGGAAGATTTTGGTTGACCAATGCGCAATCTAAGGTATGTGGTTCAATCTGAGTTAATTTTAATTAAATAATTAATTAATCATAATTAAATGAGAATTAGGGTTTTAATGACCAATCTGGGTCATCCATACACGCGCCAAACAAAGATCCAAAGGCTGATATTCAAACTAACCCTAAACCCTAATTAACCTCTTAATGACTCTCAGGTGGCCGGAGAAGACCTCTAGTCATCTTCTCCGGCCAACTCTTCACCCTAACTTCCAACCTAAGCCACCCCAGACCCCCTAACTCTCTAGAAATGATCCCACCTCATTCTAAACAAGATTCAACCAACAAATTTCATTTATTTCACATGAACATCAAGATTCGAACCAAAACGGAAAATCACACAGAAATTTCATAAGCTTCATACATTCTTGTTTCTCACTCATTTTCAAAATAAAATAGATCATGATGATCAGCAAAGCATACAGAACATTTCTATAACCTAAAATATCATTTCTGGAAAATTTGTTCTTGAGGTTACCTGAAGTGAAGCTTTCTCAAACTGAGCTGTCTGGCCTCCTCTTTCGTTCAAAATGACTCTAATGATCCTCCTGGTGATGCTTTGATGCTTGGAAGGAGTTTGTAATGGCTGAAATGAAAGCTTACACTCTTGCTGGCCAGAAATCGTGTTTAAGTTTTGGGGGTTTTTGGTTGTAATGAAGGGTGGGAAATGATCCTTTGATGAAGCTGAGGTGATTGATGAAAAAAGTTTGGAGTTTGAGTGTGTGAGCAGAGAGTTTCGAATGCTTTTGCAAATGGGGTGATTTTTGGGAACTTGATGAATCTGAAGTGTTAGGCTTGTGTGTTATATGTTATGAGTTGTGTTTGATCCACATAACAATGCTTGATAGGTCAGAGGAGTTGTTGTGGACTATGGTGATTGGTATGGGCAAGTTGCCAAAATGTCAACATGACTTGTACTTGAGGTATGGGCTGGTTTTGCAGCTGGCTTTTGGCTTGTCCTAGCTCAGTAGAGATCAAGGAGAGCCATGGAATTGGTTGTGTGGTGATTCAGCAAGTGGAAGCATGGTTGTGTATCATTTTGCAATTTTCATGAAGTTTGGCCCCTTTGTGATTTCTTGATGGGCAAGGCATGAAATGAAATGGTTCTTTGGGCAATTCTGATTTTTAGGCAATGTACTATGTTGGTATGATGCATAAAAGTGTATTATAGGTCACAAAATGGCTTGGCAAGTGGTTTTGCAAAAATTCCTCTTTGGTAAATTCTTGAAAATTATAGGATTTTTGCCAACTTTGAAAGGCCATAACTTGAGTTCCATAATGAATTAGAACTTGTTCTTGTACTTTTTGAAAAGGGAATGATCCAATCTACAACTTTCATGACCAACGATTTTTCATTTGAAGCATTTTTGGTTGAGAAAGAGGAGGTTGAAATACTTTCCCAAAATGGAAAGTTTCCATTACAAGTCATTTCCATTTTTGGCAACTTTTGGTTTAGCTCACTTTTCTTCAATTTTGTGTACTTCCAACCACTTCAATGATCAAATAAAGATCATATAACTTCAATTTGATGAAAAAGCCACTTTGGTTCCATTGTTGGGGGCCTCAGATGCCCTGATTTTGCACTGACTTGCTCAAGAAGTTACCCATTGAACAGATGACTTCCACAATGAATTTCTTCATCAAACTTGGTATACATGACTCTTATAACATATTGAGACCATTAGAAATAAGAATGACCAAACAATTTGGAGTTATGGCCTCTGAAACCAAAACCCTAATATCAGGTCATTTGTGTAGTGAAACCCTAGCCCTGCTTCCATGACTTGCCAGTTCTTGTGATTTCTTGACTTCCTTGATCTTTGAGGGATATAATATGATGATAAAACATACATGGATCCTCTTGGAATGATGGGAAGCTTTTGGAGTGGCTCAGATGAATCCTTGGATTGCTCAGATCACAAACCCTAGATGCAGATGAACTTGGACTAATGCAGTGAAACAAAAAAATGCAATATGATATGATATGCTTAAACTAATGCAAAAATGAAAGATCACAAGCCATGGTGTGAAATGAGTGAGGGCAAATTTGGGGTGTTTACACCAATTATAATTTCGAGAATCCGATCTATCAAGCTGAATATGGGAAGGAGGAAGATTGTGAAGTACCTGTAGAGCTTGCTAGGTTATTACAACAAGAAGAGAAAGCTATACAGCCACATGAAGAGCCAATCGAAGTTGTGAATCTGGGAACTAAGGAAAACAGGAAGGAGGTCAAGATAGGGGCTGAACTAGAAGATGGTGTTAAGAACAGACTAATACAAATGTTACGTGACTATGTGGATATCTTTGCTTGGTCATATGGATATGCCAGGGTTGGATACTGACATTGTGGTTCACCGTCTACCGGTAAAAGAAGACTGTCGTCCAAAGAAGCAAAAGGTTCGTCGCATGCGTCCTGAAATGTCAGAAAACATTAAAGTAGAGGTGATGAAACAATTTGATGCAGAGTTCTTAGCTGTGACTTATTATCCTCAATGGGTTGCAAACGTGGTACCGGTACCTAAGAAGGATGGTAAGGTACGCATGTGTATGGATTACAGGGATTTGAATAAGGCTAGTCCTAAAGATGACTTTCCCCTTCCACATATTGATGTTTTGGTAGACAACACTGCTCAGCATAAATTATTCTCTTTCATGGATGGTTTCTCTGGTTATAATCAGATTAAGATGGCACCAGAAGATATGGAGAAGACTACATTTGTTACACAATGGGGCACTTTTTGTTATAAGGTGATGACATTTGTTTTGAATAACGCTGGGGCAACATATCAGCGTGTTATGGTGGCTTTGTTTCATGATATGATTCACCATGAGATAGAGGTATATGTGGATGATATGATAGCCAGGTCCCAGAATGAGGAACAACACCTTGATCATCTGTGCAAGTTGTTTGAGAGGTTGAAGAAGTATAAACTGAGATTGAATCCAAACCAGTGTACTTTTGGAGTTAGGTCTGGTAAACTCTTGGGTTTCATTGTCAGTCGAAAAGGTATTGAAGTGGATCTTGCAAAAGTAAAAGCTATACAAGAGATGCCTGCTCCCCGTACTGAAAGGGAAGTTAGAGGTTTCTTGGGACGACTGAATTACATTGCAAGATTTATTTTTCAGCTAACTGCTACCTGTGAGCCAGTCTTCAAGTTGTTGAAGAAAGATCAGGTATTGGAATGGAATGACGAGTGCCAGGTAGATTTTTATGAAATCAAGAGATACCTCCAAGAACCTCCAATTTTGATGACACCAGTTGATGGAAGACCCTTGATTATGTACTTAACAATATTAGACAGCTCAATGGGGTGTGTGTTAGGACAACATGACGAGTCTGGTCGAAAAGAGCAGGCAATATACTACCTTAGCAAAAAGTTTACTGACTATGAAACAAGATACTCACTGCTCGAGAAAACTTGATGCGCTTTGGCATGGGCCGCTCGCCGACTAAGACAGTATATGTTGACTCATACTAACTTGTTGATTTCAAAGATGGATCCAATCAAGTACATATTAGAGAAACCTGCTCTCTCTGGACGAATAGCAATATGGCAAATGATTTTAACAGAATATGATATACAGTACACCACTTAGAAAGCAATTAAGGGCAATGTGGTAGCTGATCATTTAACTCATCAGGCAGTGGATGATTATCAGTCAATGAATTTTGAGTTCCCGGATGAAGATATTATGATTGTTACTAAAGAACCTAGACAATATGACGGACCTGAACAGGGATCCCAATGGACTATGGTTTTTGATGGTGCTTCTAATGAGCTTGGTAATGGTGTTGGTGTTGTGATCATTTCCCCTGAAGGTTTTCATACCCCAATTACTGCTAGACTTTGTTTCTATTGTACCAATAACATGGCTTAATATGAAGCATTTATCATGGGTATCAAAGTTGCCATTGAGATGAAGATTCAGTTTCTGGACGTATATGGAGATTCAGCCCTGGTAGTTAGTCAGACTAAAGGAGATTGGGATACCAAGCACCCAAATCTCATTCCTTACAGAGAGCATGTGTTGTCTTTGATTCCATATTTTGAAGAGATTACCTTTGGATATATTCCACGAGAAAAGAATCAGTTGGAAGACGCATTAGCCACCATGGAATCTATGTTTGAGATTAGTTGGGATGATGAAGCTCCCAGAATCACTATTGATAGATTTGAGAAGCCTGCATATTGTAATGTGATTGATACTGAAGGAGTAGAGGGAAAGCCTTGGTTCCATGAAGTGAAAAGGTATCTTGAAGCTCAGGAGTTCACTGAAGGGGCATCTGTCAATGATAAGAAGTTTCTTAGGAAGTTTTCTGCTAAGTTCTTCTTGAGCAATGGAATTTTGTACAAGCGCAATCATGAGTCGACTTTTCTTCGTTGTGTGGATAAGAAGGAAGCAACAGAGATTATAGAAGACATGCATGATGGGATCTTTGGCACTCATTCTAGTGGTCTTACCATGGCAAAGAAGATATTGAGAGCAGGTTACTATTGGTCTACCATGGAAGCTGATTGTTATCAACATTCCAAAACATGTCACAAGTGTCAGATTTATGCTGATAAGGTGCATGTACCTCCAGTTCCGTTGAATGTGTTGACTGCTCCTTGGCCTTTTTCCATGTGGGGCATTGATATGATTGGTGAGATCAAGCCTACTGCTTCCAATGGGCATCGTTTCATCCTTGTTGCCATTGATTACTTTACAAAGTGGGTGGAGGCAGCCTCATTTGCATCTGTTACTAAGAATGTTGTGTCTCGATTCATTAAGAATAATTTCATATGTAGGCATGGCATCCCTGAAAGGATTATTACAGATAATGGCTCTAATCTGAACAACACTATGATTATTGACCTCTGCACGCAGTTCAAGATTAAGCATCATAATTCTTCTTCGTATCGTCCAAAGATGAATGGGGCAGTAGAAGCTGCCAATAAGAACATCAAGAAGATTCTACAGAAGATGACGGTTACGTATAAGGATTGGCATGAGATGTTACCGTTTGCTCTTCATGGTTATCGTACTACAATACGTACTTCAACAGGGGCAACCCCATTCTCCTTAGTCTATGGTATGGAAGCAGTTCTACCCATTGAGGTTCAGATCGATTCCTTAAGAATCATGAAGGATGCAGGCTTGGATGAAGATGAGTGGATTCAGACTCGACTTGACCAGATAAATTTGATTGATGAGAAAAGGCTAGCAGCTATTTGTCACGGTCAGATGTACCAGAAACGGATTATCAAAGCTTTTAATAAGAAGGTTAAGCAAAAGGTATATCAGACTGGAGACTTGGTAATCAAGCGTATCGTATTACCATAGGGTGATCCTAGGGGCAAGTGGACTCCTACATATGAAGGACCATTCATAGTCAAAAGGGTATTTTTAGGAGGTGCCATGATGCTTACTACTATGGATGGTGAAGACTTCCCACAGCCCGTAAACGCAGACATAGTTAAAAAATACCACGCATAAAAAGAGACCCGCTAGGTTGACTGGCCTAGGAAAAAATAAGGGCATCCCGGCGAACCAAAAGGGTTCAGGAAAAAATTAGGGATATATATAAAAGATTGTACACCCGGCAATTCGAAAATCTGAAAGGGAGGCTTAGGCAAAAAAGGGTATCCCGATGGATTGAAAACCTGAAAAGGAAATCTAGGCAAAAGTTAGGGATTAAAGCGTATAACTATGTCTCGTTGGATCACTCATGTAACCTCAACCATTTGTGCTACCTGAATCAAGTTCAAACAGATAAAGATCAATCCAATCATTTCTATCTCAACAGCAAAGGATGAGATACTTGAAGATAATGGCAATAGTAGAATTGCAACTCAATAGGATTATTTTCACATAGCTGCTTTTCTTTGTTTTTGTAAAACTTTTATGGAAAATTCCTCTTACTAGGATTTCTGTCTCCTTGTACAAACTTACCTATTTATAGGCCATTTTCTAAATAAATAAAGTCTCGTTTTTTGAATTCAAGTTTGCTTTTCCCTTGTTTACTTAAGAGAAAACGTCCATTGGTTATATTTGAATGTGTGTATGCTTTTGAATATGATTGATGTTTACCAGAAATGCATAAAATGCAGTAATAGTATTTACTTAGGATGAACGAGGGTAGGAATTCAACGAAGCTTCGCCGGTTCATCCCCACAGGGTAATCTTTACAGATATCCATACAGAACTCTTCAAGTAATATCTTATACTTCCCACTCGACGAAGTCTTCAAGCAGTTTCATATCCTCCGAAGAATTAAGTCTCCCGGATCTATATCCATCTCTTTTATCCTCAGTCAGGATATTCAGGAACTTATTCCTTCAATAAGAATTACGACGAACAAAGACGGGAGGTTCTAAGTACCATATTATTAAACAAGACGGGAACGAAGTCCTCATGTTCCTCAGCAACGAACCGGGATTTATTTTCCCCAGTCAGCAGTTGTTATACAGAGATACCCAGACACTTCAGGCTACATGATTCATACATACATCATTTACATTATATCATGGCATACGCATCCATAACCCATATGACATTCTTACTTAAGAGCATCATGCTATACATGCATACATCAAATAATCTTGCATAAACTAACTTTTTCTTTTCAGGATAGTTGCAGGCAGATAAACACTATCAAACAATTCAGAGATAATCACTACGAAGATTCATTTCTGATGATCAATACAAGTTGTTCTTGAGATGGCACATAAATGGTCTATACGAAGACCTAATGTTCAGTCCAGGATATTACCAGAAGCAATTCAGGAGTAATCGCCACGAAGATTTAATCTTGATGCTCAAGTTGTCTTTGGAAGGGTACGTAAATGATCTATACGAAGATCTAGTGCTTAATCCAAGATATCTCCAGAGGAGATAATCGTTACGAAGATTTATTTCTGATGGTCAACTATCTTTGGGATAATGTGTAAATGATCTATACGAAGATCTAGCACTTAATCCAATAGATTCTTTCAGAAGAAGTTCAGGGATATTCGCCACGAAGATTTAATCCTGATATTCTTTTTGTCCTTGGGAATGTATGTAAATGGTCTATACGAAGATCTATTACCTAATCTGGGATATTTCCAGAAGAGATAATCGCTACGAAGATTTATTTCTAATGCTCTATGCAACAGTTTATCTGTGGGATGGTACGTAAATGATCGATACGAAGATCTTGTACTTAGCCCAAGATATTGCCAAAAGCAATTCAGAAAAGATCGCCACGAAGATTTGATTCTGATGCTTAAATTAAAGTATGTTCCTAAAGATGGTTCAGAGCCGATCTATACGAAGATCAAAATACTGAAACCTAATGAAGGATATTCTTTTCCCCCAGAGATAATGCAGAGACGATCTATACGAAGATCTAGTGCTGACATTCAACTCAAACCATGTTACAGGAATGATTAAGAGATGGCCTATACGAAGACCTAGTACTGATATCCAGTAACAACATAAAGATACTATCACCTTATGATATTATCGATGGCATCTATAAGCCCATCTTCGGTTCCTCCGAGTGGCATCTTTAAGCCCATTCAAGCATATACAACCAAGAAGCTGTGTTACTTTACGCACCGACGAGTGCAAATTTTTGGGATTTTGTGTTCAATCCCCTTCAACCTTCCAAGTCACGAATGGCATACAGGCCAATCTAACTCCTCAGGTTTCAGAAAATTGAACAGGGGCAGCTGTTGCACCCCAAACTTTGCCCTCCCCTAGTCAAAGAATTGTGTACCAAGGTGTTCCAAGAGGTTCACAAGGTTCACAAGGTATCCCAAGAGGTTCACAAGGTTCACAATTAGTCAGAAAGTTTGACAATTCCCTCAGACAAAGCATCCTCCTAAGCAATGCACCCTAAACTAGGGTTTTGAGTTTCATCAGGCTAAATGGACTTCCAAGACCTCAATTGAGCTTCATAACATCCTACATGTCTTCAAGAATCCCTATTTCAAGTTTCAAGGCTTTCCTAAAAGGTTTGCTCAGTCAGATGATCAGATATGCAAAAATCAGTCAAAGTGGTTAAAAAGTCAAACTGAGGTCAACTGTGGTCAAACCAAAGTCAAACTTCATGATTTTTTTTTCAACACCAAGTTTATGAAGTAAAATTCATCATTTGATCAAGGGTTGATCATGATTCATCAAGGAGATTTCAGATCATCAAGAATCAGGAGTTTCTAAATTAGGGTTTTCATAGGAAAATTCAACTGAACTTTGACCAGCCATAACTTTCACATGCTTCATCAAAAATTTCCCATCCAAAGCTCATTTTGAAGGAAATTGAATTCTCTACAACTTTGTGTCTCACAAGCCAAGCCTAAAAAAGCTTCATTTGAAAGGTATGAGCCAAAACATTACAGGTCATTTCAAAAGTCAACAAAAAGTCATCATCTTCCAAAGGGCATAATTTGAAAATAGTAAAAGATATGGACATGAGACCAAAGAGGTTTGTTAGAGGACTCTCTAAGGTTTCCAAAATGTCCAAGAACACCTTCATATCCTTAAAATTGAGGGATTTGTGCCTTTGCAAAGTTGGGAAATATTTGGGAGGTATACAAAGCAAATGAAGCCTTAAAACTAAATTTTGCCAAATGGGCCTACCAAATTGCCACCCAATCTTCATGATATCCTCAAGCACGACCCAAACCAAGCATTATCTGATTTTTTATTTTTTATTTAGTATTTATTTGAATTTTATTCATTAAAATGCAAAAATCAAAATAAAATATATAAATCAAATATTTGGATAGGATTGTGGTTCTAGAAGCTCATAAACCTCATTCAAGTTTGATTGATATGATCTAATTTCAGACACAACCAAAATAGCAAGGATATATTGGATTTTTTTGATATTTTGAATCACATCTTTCTTCATCATCAAGTTATCCAAAAGCCCAAAGAAAGGACATGTTTTTTGACCTAATTTCACTCACTATATGTACATGAACATAACACAATACTAGGGGACGAAATTCAGAGGCAAAAGAACACCTTTCACATTGCAAATTTTTCAAGAAAAATCAATTTTCGGTTTCCCACTTTCAAGCAATTTCAAGAGCTTTTGAAGGTTTCATTATCTTCCTGAGGATCATTAGAATGCATCTCCATCATTACCATCATCAAAAGCATACTGAATGACACAAACCGAATGCATTTTTTATGGTTTTCTTAAAATTTTCAATTTCATTCATTCATGCGTTAAAAATCATTTTTGTGCTAATAATCTTGTTTGTTATTGTATAAGGATTGTCTCTGGACAGGTTTCTTGGAGTTTCATGATCAAATGCGCAAGTTGCCATGTTTAGGGTTCTAAATATCCCAAATTGGGGATTCACTTAAAAGCTTATTTTAAGCCAAATTAATGATATAATTAGACTTATTGGACTGCATTTGATTGATTTGAATCATTAAACTGGATTTATTATGTGTATTATTCATGTTCGAGCATGCAGGACCTATAGTGACGCAAAAGAACTGTCACTACAAGTTATAGTGACGAACGACTGTCACTATAACCTAATTGGACGGACCAGCGAAAAAGATGAAGCCTGCGCGCGAAAATTTGATTTTAAATTCTGGTTTATTATTGAATTAATTGTTTCGAAAATAAATAAAAACAAAAAATTTCCTAAATAAATAATTAATCATAATCAATTAATAATTAACATATAATTACCTTTAATTTAATCAAATTTCATTTATATATATATATATATATATATATATATATATATATATATATATTTATATATATATATATATATATATATATATATATATATATATATATATATATATATATATATATTTAGATTATTTTCTTAAATAAATGATAATAACTTTCATTCTTTTTTTTAATTCTAATCAACTTATATTCTTATAATTATCAATATGTAAATAACTAACCAATAATATCTTTTTTATATAAACTTTTAATTATTTTCTTAATGCTTATTAATTATATTGATTATTTCTTTTTATAATATATTTGTATATAATTAATATATATATATATATATATATATATATATATATATATATATATATATATCTTGTAAATAAAAAATAATGTATTTTTAATTATGATTAACTAACCCTAATTTTTTCTATTAATCCTAAAAAACTTAATTTATTTTTCTAAACCCTAATTAATATATTAACCCTTATTTCTTTTATTATTATGTAAATAATTTAATTTTTTTTATTATTATTAAATTGTTTAATTTCTTATACTTTCTTAATTAACTTCTAAAAATTTTATAATTTTTGTCTAACCTAAAATAACTTCTCTTCTAAATTTTAATCTTGATTTCTTTATTTATTATTATTATTATTATTATTATTATTATTGCTATTATTTTATTATTGTTTATTTATTATTTTTATTATGTCTATTATTATAATTCATTTTTATTTGATTATTATGTATCTGCTAAAGCCATGTAATACTTATAGATTTATTTTCCATCTTTATTTTATTATAAATATTTTATTGTATGGTTAGTAATTTTAGGGTGTGTATAACCTAAATGTGATTAAAAATAACTTAGAAAATTAATTTAAATAAGATAAATATTTGAAAATAAACACTCACATACGTAAGTCTATCTTTGATCACCATCTTACACTTCCTAGGGTATTCATCTTGGTTGCCTTAAAATAATATGGTCAAGTCCCTCGAATATAGGGATGTCTTAAGCAAAGTCCCTTCATAAAATCATCAAGTCCCTCCAGTTTAAAAGATCAAGTCCCTTAGAGGTTGCCTACGATAAAGATCTTGTCCCTTCGAATGAATGATGATAGTCCCTATGAATTGCTAAAGACACCCCTACCTGTTGCCTTCTATGACCATACGATGACCCTACGCTTGTCCCTTAATACATCCAAGGTAATGACTACCTATTCCTTAATAATAGGGATAGTCTTACCATTGAAAGAACATACGAGAACATGAAAGACTTAATATAGGGTAGGTACCTCTTAATTACTTGCTCACTTCTTAAAATTACTCTTTACACCTCACTTCCTTAAACATTTTTCAAAACAAGGCTTTGTATACATCCATACGAGGATCATTACAAAGTACTAAGAAAAATTTCAAATCACACACTACACATTCTTCAAAAAATAATTTAAGTGAGCTAAGTAACTAAGAGCCCATGGATAACCATGGATATAAAGGGTGCTAACACCTTCCCTTTATATAACCTACCCCCCGAACCCAAGTCTTTTAAAATAGGCATTTCCTGTTCTTTTATGCCCTTTCCTTATGGATAAAATAAAAGTCGGTGGAGACTCTTGCTATCCGCAACATGACTAAAAGTCAGTTCTCCCACCGTGTTACACCATCCATACTTTCAAATCTCACCTTTGTCATTTTTAGGGCCCATTTCTTAAAGCACATTACCACAATAATACAACAAAACAAGTTATCATTCATTTGTAATTAATAAAGTATTTACATTTTATTTCTCAAAAATTACAAAGTGAAAGAACTAAAATTACATTGTTGACCAACAGCTGACTTTTTGGTCAACTTTGACCAAAGTCAAACTCCAGTCAACCGAGACTTAACAAAGCACCACTTAAGTGACATCATCTGTTGCTCTTTGTATATATGCATTAGTTACTTGATGGAGTTGATATAATCTTTCACTAAGCAACAAGAACTATGGTCACTATGATAAGCACAATCCCAAAATATTACCAAAAGCAGGCATGCCAAAGAAGAGTTTGATCTTTGATGTTTTGAAGCTTTTGCAAGTTGCGTTTATGCTTATGCGGTGGCAGCATGGGAATTCTCAATGTTGGAATCAATATCATCAATCATGGTTCCTTGTTCATGGACAAGCACGACGAGGTCTTCAAAAATTTCATTAACTTCACCAATTTGTTGTTGTATTTCTTGAATGCCTTGCTCCCTTTCCTCAATGATCGCCTCATTGAAGGCGATTTCATTATCTAAGAATAAAACCTCCTGCCTCTGAGGTTCGACAAGAAGGGCACACCGTTTTGGTGTCTTATCAGAGCCAATATCCATTTCATTGGCTGTGTAGCTAGAAGGAGACATTGCTTGTGGAACTGAAGGTGTGTAAGTTGTTTCCTTCTATGCTGAAAGATATAGTGCCTTCTGAAACTCTTTCAACGCTGTTTGAAAACCTTTCGCAAGACTAGCATTTACAATTCTCTTGCTTGCATTAGCTTCACCATAATGATCGACACTGCCAGTATGCTTAAGCTCAGTTGATGCACCTTTCACCAGCCGCCCAATATGTTGCCTTTGTCTTGTGAAGCATTTCATGAAGGTCTAGGGTATCCTTGGAGTTTCCAAGCGTATTAACGACTCTCTGAAAAGTGGATACGACTGTATTGATTTGAAGAATACCAACAACCATTGCTCACGTCGGGTCTTGCTTCCCGTTGATCGTTCTGCGTCTGATTCCAAGAACAAAAAGTTACCAGTTAGTAAGAGGAGATAATCTGAAGGAATACATTAGCAAGGAGATATCAGAAAAAATTGAGCTTGAGAAAAGTCTTCACAAACATTCAAACGAAATTCATAACAAAAGTCGGGAATTTATAACAGAAAATCAGAGAATGGATTCGCAATAGAAACTCAATCAATACAGCTATATGCTCTAACTATTCTAAGAAAGCTCTAACAAAACTAACAGAATTACTAACTGTTCTAAGAAAGCTCTAACAAAACTAATAGAATTGCTAACTGTTCTAAGAAATCTCTAACAAACTAACATAATTTCTAACTAACTATTACCAGAGAGGTTTCAAAATCATCTTCTGACTTCATCTATAAAGTTGATCCTTCTTCATTCATTCAGCTGGATTCATAACCTTCCTCATTCTCCATCTTTATATCTTCACCATTTCCTTCATTTTGAATTCAATCTTCATCACTCTCATCCATTTTCAATCTTTTTCTCTAATAACTTCAACCTCTTTTTACCATACCATCAATATCCCTCAACACTCTTCTTCTTCAGTATTCATCCTCAATCACTTCGTAGATCACCATCATCACCAATCATGGCTCTAAACAACAACCTGCAAGATTCAAATATTCACACTACCAATCATTGCTCGGAATGAACAACCATTACATATCAAATTCTATAACGAGGCTCGAATTTACAGAAGAAGTAGAAGGAATTCAAGAAGGGAGGAGATCAAATCGAGCTCACCTGAGAGTTTTATCGCGCCATCGATGAGAAACTTCGATTCACCATAGCCAAATTCCATCATTCAGCATCATCATCTTCATACGGTATTCATCATCAGTCCGACCTACAATCATATAACCGGAAAAATTCAAGAAACAATAGTGAGGATTACAAATTGATCTCAACTTTTTGTTTCGATCGCAAGAACAACGACATATACCATCAACGAAGTGCATCACTCCAATCGAAGGTACGAGACTCTCGACATTTTCGAATCTTCTTGCTACTTTACCTCTGGTTCGTTAGATTCATAGGTGTAGGAAAAATTAGGTTAGATTGTTTGTAGATTTAGGATGAGAAGAGGAAGAGAGTGCAGGTCGGTTTTGGAGGTTACGCGTTTAAGGAAGGGTGACCGGAGAAGATCCGCCGCCACGTCGGCGGCGCGATTAGGGTTTGAGAAACTTGAGGTTATGATGGAGAAGAGAGGATGCGTCTTGAGGGTGAGAATAGAGAGGTATGGTCTGGAGTTTTCATATTTTTATCTGTGATTTTCCTTTTGAATTTAATCTTTGTGTTTATTAAAATTAAAAGCTATTAAATCCTGATTAATGCCACCGAAAAAAATCATGAAAATTTGTGGAGAAAAACGTTGATTCCACCGCCCAAATCAGAAGAGATAAGGATCATTTGTGTTTGCCCATTCCGGTGGTGACAAGTGTCACCGTCCGATAGGATATTTGAACTGGCATCCCATGTGTGTCCCATACCTTAACTTTCGTGCGTCCTCACTTCATAACCATCTGATGAGTTTACTTTAGGAAAGACTTTAATCGTACGTCCCAGATCAAGTCAACTATGTTGACCGAAGGCACACCGTATACCCCCAAGCCTTGTGCGCCCAAAAATGGCCTTAGAAGTGCTTTCCGCACCCCCTCATTCTGGCCCATATATTTTGTTAACTATTCAAGTCGTTATTCTCACCTCCCTTTCTATCTGTTGTTTTTTTATTTTTCTGTTTTACATAGTTTTCAATTTTAATCAATAAAAAATACCAAAATGTATAATAAAATTCTACAAACATTATAGGAGCTTTCTAACTCAGTTTAGAATTTTTACATTTTCTTACTTTCTGATTTTTTCCATTTTTCAAATTTATTTCGATTTTCCATTTAATATCTTTTATATTGAATTCCTACATGAACACTTCATTTTGTACATTTTGGTTCTCCCACTTCCTGTAACATTTTTGCCCCATTATTTTTGCTATGATTAGAGGACTCATAGAGGTACCTGGAATTATTTTTGTGGTATTTTTTTAGTCCATTTTATCCACTGCTTTGGTAGCATTGTTTGAGTAAAATTGTGAATAAATCGTAGGTAGATTTAAGTGACCATTTGACATAGTTAGGTTGTGAGTTTTTAGGAGATTTTTTAACACAACATTAGGTTCTGGATAATGACCTTAGGAAATTAGTTTTATATTTTTTCCAGGAATATTTCTATTTTTCTTAGAGCCTTAATTGCACTAGGTTTTTACATGTAAGTTCACCTTGGATTCTAGGGTTTTATGGATACATTAGAATGTAGTTTGATTAGGTTTGATTATAGAACATTAGAATGACTTAATTTGGTTTAGCTAATGAATTTAGAAGTTTGTTATCATTTAGGATCCTTCGTTTTAGGACTTAGGCTTAGAATTCTTTTAAGTGCGTTTCCATGAAACGATTATCCTTTATATTTGTTTTATGTGCTTTAATATGCATTTTGAAACTAATCCTTCTTCATTTCTTTATATTTTTAATGTTGTTTGCCTTAGTATTTGTTTTCCACTTGTATAGGCTTCCTCCTCTTTAGAACCAACTTAACTTCCTTAGGAAGTAAGTTGGGTTCTAATTCTCTTCTTTCTTTTTCCTTTCTTCCTTAGGATTAAAAAACTTCACAAACCATTAGGATCTCCCTTTTGTATATGATAACTTAGGGTTGTCTCTTAGTCCCCCTTAGTTTTTTCCTTTTTTCCACTTGAGTCCTTCTTTCTCATCTCATAAAGAAAATAATAAAATATTGAATAAAGGTTGAATGTTATCACACGACATGAGACTTTGTTGCGGAGTACTTATGCATGTCCCATTTCGGGGCGAGGTGTAGGTCATCTACCACGATGGATAAGTCTTAGTATGATAATATTCACAAACAATAAACTCAAAAAACTTCTCATAAAAGACAACTAACAAAGACATTGCGTCTTCTCTTCTCCTCTCCTACTCTTTGCGGACGAATGCGACTTGCCTCTACAGTTCAAACAGTGCTACGGTAAACACCCTTGAGTCAGAGCCGGTAACACCTGAGCTAGAGCTATGGCAACGTCATCCTAAAAAACATAAACAAATTTCCGCCTTATTTAGATGAACTACGGAGACTCTGATCCTCATTTTCCCAATGAGGTACGTAGGTAGTGGGGTAAGGCCCATTCGAGCACATTCCTTATTTTCCCTACATTTCCCTCTTTCTTTCCATTTTCTTTTCCAATTCCCTTTTTCACTTCCATTCCAGTTAGCAATTCTTTCATTCAGACAACATTTTATTTCTCACCCTTTGAAACAAACAAATAAGCATGGATCCCGTCGGGTACAACAGACGGATTATGGTGCTAATACCTTCCCAGTTCGTAACCGACTTCCGGACCCAGATCTTTAGTTCGCAATGCCTCGTCCTTTCTTTCTTCCTTCGGTTTGTCCAGCATTACCTTTCCTGTTCCTTCGGGATAAAAATTCCTGGATGGCGACTCTACCTTTTTCGCGTCACTTTCGCGTTTGTACTAGGATGAAAATCCTGGGAGCGACACGTACAATCCAAAAACAACAGAAATAACAATAAGATTGTAGCATACACAACTC
Organism: Lathyrus aphaca; assembly: GCA_963966055.1. Taxonomy (NCBI): domain Eukaryota; kingdom Viridiplantae; phylum Streptophyta; class Magnoliopsida; order Fabales; family Fabaceae; genus Lathyrus; species Lathyrus aphaca. Next base: position 423,663,368 of record OZ014519.1, on the reverse strand, counting down.
ACAATGAACTCTCTAAGAAGCCACGACTATCAATAAGGAGTGGATTGCGTACCTGATTTCTATCAGCAACGGAGAACACGTCACAAGGTACGATTTCGCCCGATTACGTCACCGTTCTTCTTCTATCCGCGTGTCAACATTCTTAATGTGTATTTGTAACACCCCAAAATTTCCCCTCTCGTTTATCACCGATTTCGAGTAGCTTATGCTTCGTTTCCATGCCATCCTACATATTCATCCATACATTACATAGAAATAATGATAAAAATAATAAATCATGCATCATTGGTTGGCACATAAGGCATGTGATCGAGGTTTATTCAGTGGTATAATCAGCCATCAGAGCTCAAGGATACAACAGGCTCAGAACGGACGGCGGAGGTGTATTTTGGGTGTTTCCCACCTTTTGGAGGGAAAATTCAAATTTTGCTTCCGTTAATCGGTTAACACCCTGAGTTAACCGGTTAACGCGTGCGAATTTTGGAAAAGAAATTCAAAATTCAGCTTGCCTTGTTTCTCCACTTTTTCATTTCCCATTTGCCTTGCATTTCCACCAAATTCTAGAACATTCCACACTTTTCCAAAGGAATATTCCCAAAATATGCCAAGGAATATTCCAAGAATATGCCAATGGAATATTCTAGGAATATTCCCAACCAACCCTTAGCTTAGGACCCAAGTCTAATGTACACACCTCATACCTAACCTAAACCAAACTCCAAACCTAGCATCTATATAAGTCTTGATCACCATGCCAAAAAGGGATTAGCCATTTTTTCACCAAGTTCATCGTCCTCACAATCTCAATTCTCTCATTTTCTCTCCATTTTCCAAACTCACCAAAGCTTCATCATCATCAAAATTCTTCAATTGTTGCATTGAAATTTGAAGAATCAAAAACTAAGCCTCCACCATCTTCATCAATTCAGCGGAAGATCGAAGAATTTGCTACGATTGCGGTGTTTATTTCACCATTCGGAAGCATTTTCGGATACTTTTAACCAATGGCCTTTATTTTGCGCATTCTCGAATCGAAGCCTCGGATCTTCGGTTTTCTTTTCTTTCGCATATTGCTCGACGTCGCAACAATTGCCAAAGCAAGCCTCCGCTTTGTAGGTTGGTGAATCCGTAATCACTTCTCATTTTAATTTATTCCTCTTCATCCCGCCTCGCGCATTCTTCGCTTTTTCTTGCCTTTGTGATGCCTTTTTTGGTTGGATCGTAGAAGCTAGAATTGTAGAGTGATCATAGTGGTAATAGGTGTTAGAATGTTGCATTTAGGTGTCAATTCTGTGCTAACTTGGTAGTATTTAAATTAGGAACCCGAGGAATAATTCGGTAGGTAGAAGTGATTTTTTCAGCATTTAAAACTGATTTTGGTATAGTGTTAACCGGTTAACACTAGGGGTTAACTGGTTAACACAGTTCAAAGCTTGGAAAATCTGCAGAATTCAGCAGCGTTAACCGGTTAACACCAGCCGTTAACTGGTTAACACTGAACAAATTTTGTTTTTTTGTGCATTTTGATGCATGCTTGCATGCCATTCCATCTTTAATCACCATGGATATTTAGATTATGATTTTAGGGAAGTTTTAGGAGCTGACTTAGTGCAAGTGTCTGTAATTTCGATAACTTTCAACATGCGTTTCATTAGATTCTGATTTTAGACATAAGTGTTGAATATGTGTTCATAGCTTGTTTGTGATTGTTGTTCGCATGATTTAGCATCATCAATATCATGATAATAAGTGTTTATGATTTTGTTTTGCATAGCATATGTGACCCATTCATGTTTTAGTCAATTGTGCGCGAAATTAAAAAATTGCATATTGATTAAAACCGCACAATTCATATAGTTTACATCCGTTGATTGTATGTTGGTGTCGCATTACTTTGTTGACGATTCATTTCCTGTTGTTGCATTAACTTCCATGATCATTTCATTCCATTGTTTAAATTAAAATTCCATTTTTTTGCATTTTGAAAAATTATTGAAAATTTGCCATGTTTCATTGCTGTATTTTGAAACAGAAGTTGTAAAAGACTTGTTGCATTATTCCGTTTTGATCTTTTAACACCTATTTTCATGTTTTTTGGTAGATGTAATAGGCTGTTTGCATTATTCATTGCATTTAGTGGCTGATTATGCAATAGAGAGTTGTAGTAGCTGTTGACTTTAGGCTTTGCTTAGTGTTTTAGTGTCCTTAGACTTAGGATTGAATCTAGTTTAGGCCATAGTTATAATAGGACACGTTTGGTACTTGTTTACCACTTTCCTTATATCCCTTTAGATTTATTTTACTAATCTTTATTTTGTAGGGGGTTGAGGTAAATCACATAATTCTTCTTCCTTTATCATCTTTATACTTTCAAATTGTGTTTGTCATAGCACTGTGAGCTTTGTTTGTATAACTTCATTCTTCCTCTCTTTAGAAACAACTTAACTTCTTTAGAGAAGTAAGTTGCTTTCTAGTTTCCTCTTATTTTCCTTCCTTCTTTAGGATTAGAAAACCTCACAAACCATAGGATCTCCTTTGAATAAAAAACTTAGGGGGAGTCTCAGTTCCCTTAGTCTTTCCTTTCTCGACTTGATTCCCTCTTTCTCATCTCAAAGAAAAGACTAACACCTAATAAAAGTTGAGATTTCTCGTGCGCCAGGAGACTTTGCCATGGGGTACTTGCACACGTCCCATTTCGGGGCATGGTGTAAGGCATCTATCATGATGAACAAGTCTTAGCATAAGGATGTCTCACAAACACCAAAATCAAAAACACTTCTTCTAAAAGACAGTAACAAACAACAAACGAATTTCTTGCGGGAATTCTCTTCTCACCTCATTCATTCATAACACGAGAACTTTCTACGACTTTTCTCTTTGCAAGACGGTAACGCACTCGTACCAGACAAGCCTGTAACACCTGAGCATAGGCATAAGCAATTCAGTCATAAAAAAAATACAAACAAGTTTCTGCCCTAGTTAGGCAAACTACGTCGACTCTGATCCTCATTTTCCCGATGAGGTACATAGGCAGCGGGGTAGGGCTCGTTCGAGCACATTCTTTAATTTCCCTACATTTTTCCTTCTCTCTTTTCTAGTTTCCTTTCTCATTCCAGTTCCAGTTAGCAGTTCTTTTGTTCAGCAGCATCTTATTTCTCACCCTTTGAAACAGACTAAAAAGCGTGGATCTCGTCGGGTATGGCGGATGATCTGGTGTGCTAATACCTTCTCAGGTCTTAATCGACTCCGGAACCCAGTTCTTTGGTTCGCAGGACCTTGTCCTTTCCTTTTCACTTCGGTTTGTGCAACATTACCTTTCCCATTCATTCGGCATAAAAATGCCTGGCTGGAGACTCTACCTTTTCCGCACCACTTTCGCGTTTGTACTAGGATGAATATCCAGGGAGCGACAGCTGGAGACTCTGCTGGGGATCGAACACAGAATCTCCGGTTTCCCCTTTGAGAGTCAATCCTAGCGCTTGTCTGTTTTTTTTTCCTTGGATGTTTAGCTTTTTGCTGTTGTGCGCTTTAGTTTAGCTTTACTGCTTTTATTTACAGCTTTATTTATCGCTTTCATTATTTACTTTCCATGCATCATATATATACTGGACTGTCTGGATTAGATTTTTTCTGTTTGGTGGGATGGGGTTACTGTGAGATGAGCTCGTAACCGGGTCTCGAGTGCACCTTAGGACTTAGCGTGGACAAAAATTGTACTTCCATGGTATCTCACCATGATGAGTGGCGATGTGTTCCACACCCAGACTGCGACCGTCTTGGAACTATTTTGTGTGGGGATTTCCTCCACTTTAGGGTACGACCTTGATAGTTAGTGCATCCGGGGACCGATCATTGAGGACCTTAGTGGAAACAACCCTCTCTAGTGATGACAGTGGCAAACCACATTTGTTGGCAAACACACTCGCATCTGAGGGCCCACTGGTAACTCGCATAGGATAGCCTGGTTCTTTCATAGGAACTCAGTTAAAGCAAAAATTTTGTATGATGATAGTATTGTATCCCAATGGCTGAATGTACTATTGTTTCTCGATTCAGTGCTTGAAGTTGGGAACTTATGAGGGATGCTTATTTTTTCCCGGACTCAGCTAAGACCTCCCTGAGTAGTACATAATGCTAAATTGATTCCCTGATATGGTTATTACGCCATTTCTCGGGAATGGTGAACGTATTATTGCTACTCGGCTTTGAGAGTCCGTGATGTTGACCCGAGGTAGCACACCCGTGAGATTGGGAGGGGTTTACATGTTTGTAGGAACCCTAAACTTTCAACATACCTGTTTTTCCAGTGTTATTTTGTGATATGGTCTGGTTTTATATGGTCATTTGGTTCTGAATTCTGGGATTTCTGCACAGAGATAATGCTATTATGACTCTTTACATACACTTGGTTATCTAATCAACACCAATATCAAACCATTGATCACATGCCTGTTGCATACATGACATCATAACATTTCTGCACAAATGTTTAATTATTTCCGAGGATGGCATATCTTAATCAGGCCGTTGGATTTCTTCTGTATCAAAATTTAAAACAAAGCAGATATATTCCTTGGAAATAACCAAACATGGCATTTGCATACATCCTCTCATTCATGACAGGTGTTTAGAGACATATTATTATCCTGATTTGGTTTCTCATCAGGATGGCCAACTTGAATCACAATCATCAAGGTATATATTTGGAACAACTTTGGGTGGAGGTAACCGAAATGAAGACCCAGTTGGGGAAATTCAGGGCAGAGGTGCAAGCTTTGTTTCAGAGTCAAAAATTGCTGAAAGAGGAAGCTAACCAGATGAAGACTCAGATGAGCCTGGTTATAAAATCTTGAATCCAGTGCTAAGGAAATAAAGCATTTTTATCCCTAGTAAGGGGAACTACGTCGCTCTGATTCTCCATTAGTCAGTGGAGATACGTAGGCAGAAGATCGTGTGAGATCTTTGCGAGAAACCTTATTTATTAACTTCATTTATCAACCTCATCCCTCCAGATGTCGGTTGTCAGCATCTAACCTCAGCTTCCCAAGAGAGTCCTACGGGCAGAGCATATGGGTAAAGGCCAGAGCAGCTTGAGAAGAAGTTTGTTCATATTATGATGTCGTACACGTTATGGGTTTCCTCATTTGCTCAAATTCAAACCGGTTGAGCTAGTCGCATCAAAGTCATCTCCGACAAAGCTTCCTTTGGGATTTCAATGTCGAATGCCAAGTACGACTACCATTCTGGGGCACTTGGCCATTTAATTGAAGTTTACAGGTCTTTTAGGGGCAGATGCCAAGACAAGGTCACAAATTTGATAGACTCTAAGACTATTGTGTTCACGCCAGGAAAAGGTGGGAATATAGCACCAAGTCAGTAATAGAATGAACATCCAGACTGCTGACTACTGATAGTCTCCGAGAGAAATAAGTCCAGGCGGAGTCAGGCCTCCTCAATAATGGCAACCACGATGTGAATGATAGATGCAAGTACCACTCAGGGGCATTTAGGCATACAATTGACAATTGTGATGTGTTCAAGCACAAGATGCAAATTTTGATCGACTCAAAGGTCATCATGCCAGAAAGTCTGCCCACACATTGAAGCCTCCTCACCAGATTGAGCACCCAATTTGCAAAGGCACTCAAGTCTCCTCAATAATGGAAATGTTCAGCTTCTTTACTGCATTTTCATTTGTAGTTTCTTTTGTTTGTTTAAACATTTGTATGCATGAATGAAACTTATTTGTTTTTGAATGATAATCATGATAGAATGCATATGTTTTTCTTGAAGTAATCAATTCGTATTTACTCATGATTTTGTGTATGTGCATTGCAATGCCAACTGTTATGCTTAAACTCTGTGAGGGAGGATGACGAAATGAAAACGCAAAAATCTCTGATTGTGTGTGTAGATGTTTAAGAATTGGCAGAATTTTTGACCAACAAGAAATGTTGAATTCAGTTCAGAATGTCCTATCAGATGTTGGGACATTATCAAACAGAGTATGTGAACTTATTTCAGGATGTCTCATCAGATGTTGGGACATTGTGTAAATAACTTCAGTTCAGTTTTTCAGGATGTCCCAACAGATGTTGAGACATCTCAGACCTGCTACCAGAATTAATTAATGATTAACTGATCAGAGATATTTAAGGAGAGTTATCTGGAATTAATTAATGATGGTTAAAAACAGAACAAGGCGCATCTGTAGGGAGTTTTATATTGAAGATTCAGATTAAAACAGAAGACCTAAATCACCTAGAATCTAGGAGGTAACAAACCCTAAATTCAAGGTGGAAGCTGCATGCGCATTAGGGCTGGATCCTCTGCAGAAAGCCCAAATTACAGATACCTATTTAAGCAACAGAAACTCATAGAATTGAGTACGAATTTCAGAAGACCAAATAGGGTGTCTAGTGTTTTTAATAGTAGGTGTTTTTATATGTACCACTTTATGAGCTTTTAAGCAAAAAGTGCATTTGTGACTTGATTGAAACTGTGAAGTAAGATCAAGCTGTATTGTTTGAAGGATGTCTTCAATTTCAGTAAACTTGTAAACTTGATCACTGTGTGATTGAGGGGGAGTGAGTATGGTACTATTATCTAAGGTGTGTCTTAGGTAGAAATTGCATTGGGTAGTTATTAAGTGATAGATTAAACAGGGTGGTTTAAGTCTAGAATTAATAATACTTATAGTGGATTTCCTCCTGGCTTGGTAGCCTCCAGATGTAGGTGTGGTTATACACTGAACTGGGTTAACAAACTTCTGTGTTGTTTACTTTTCTTGCTATTTAAGTTTTGGTTAAATTTGTCAAGTGTCCTATCAAGTGTTGGGACATCTCTTAGGACATCTCATACCTAATCACAGAATTTCAATTGGCATCAGAGCAGGCACCCTGCCTGTTTATACTGGGTGAGATCTAGGGAATACAAATTCTGGAACATGGACAGAGATTTAGGGTCAGTAAATAGACCACCTATACTGGATGGATCTAATTATGACTACTGGAAGCCAAGAATGATTGCATTGTTAAGGTCACTTGACAACAGGGCATGGAGAGCAGACAATGTTGGATGGGATCATCCTGTCCAAGACACCAAAGATGGATCAAAAGTGCTGAAACCTGAAGAAGAATGGAGTAAGGAGGAAGAAGACTCAGCACTAGGCAACTCAAAAGCCTTAAATGCTTTATTCAATGGCATTGATAGGAACATTTTCAGACTTGTGCATCATTGTGAGCTGGCCAAAGATGTTTGGGATACTCTCAAAACAACTCATGAAGGAACATCAAAAGTAAAAATGTCAAGACTTCAACTTCTCACCACCAAGTTTGAAAACTTGAGAATGAAGGAAGATGAATCAATTCATGAGTTCTATATGAACATCTTGGATATAGCCAATACTTCTGGAGCTTTGGGAGAAAAGATGACTGATGAAAAGCTTGTAATAAAGATTCTCAGATCTTTGCGAAAAAGATTTGACATGAAAGTCACTGCAATAGAAGAAGCTCAAGACATATGCTCCATGAAAGTTGAAGAACTCATTGGTTCCCTTCAAACTTTTGAGATGGGAATGAATGACACAAATGTCAAAAAGAACAAAAGCATAGCCTTGGTGTCAAATACAGATGAAGAAGAAGATGATGAATCAGCAAATGATAAAAGCTTATCAGAAAACCTTGCCTTGCTTGGAAGACAATTCAAACAGATTCTCAGAGGAATGGAAGGCAAATCCAAACCTAGTGGAAGAAACACAAACTCTGAGAACAGAAGACCTTATGATGCTAACAAAAGATTAAAGTATGCTGAAAAGACCAGTCAAGATAAAGGAGTCAAATGCCATGAATGTGAAGGATATGGACACATCAAGATTGAATGTCCTACCTACTTAAAGAGGCAAAAGAAAGGACTCTCTGTGACCTGGTCTGATGAAGACTCAGGAGATTCAGAAGAAGAATCAGCTAAGCATATTACTGCTTTAGCTGGACTGTATGAATATGATAGTGATTCCAGTTGTGGAGAACTTACTTATGAAGAACTTGAGAAAGCATTCAAAGATCTATACAAAAGAAGCTCTGAAATATGCAGTGAAGTTATAAAGCTAAAGAAGCAGAATGAGGCATTAGAAGATGACAAAGCAAATGATCAGGAGATCATTGACACCTTAAAAAGTGAAGTAAGCCTTCTCAACTCTAAGTTGGAACATATGTCCAAATCTGTTAGAATGTTGAACAGCAGCTCAAACACACTGGATGTTATTCTCAGCAATAATAAACATTCAGGGGACAAAAGTGGACTGGGATATAACAGAGATGAAGCCAGCTCTAGCAAAACTACTTCAAAAACTACACAGTCAAACAAGATGTCCCAACAGATGCTCCAACATCAGAACACAAAGTCAAACATAATGTTCCAACAGATGTCTCAACATTCTGGAATGAACAAAATGAAGAAGAAGTATCAAAGATGGAGATGCCATCACTGTGGAAGATTTGGGCATATCAAACCTCACTGTTATAAGCTACATGGATATCCAAATCAGATGTATCAGCAACCTTCCAAGCAGAAAGTAGAAGGTACCAAGAAAGTGTTGCATAGACATCAAAGAAATCAGCAATCTCCTAAGCAGAAGACAGAGGTCATCAAGAAGGTTTGGAGACCAAAAGCTGACATTCAGACTGATCAAAGCCACATACCCAAGAACCAGATCAACAATCAAGCTTGGAGATCAGCTGAACAACACACAGGGCAGAGGCATCAAAAGAAATCTCAACTTATCTGGTCAAAGAAAAGTACTGCATACATAGCACATACATCTCTGAGAGTATCAGCTAAAGAAGACTGGTACTTTGACAGTGGATGCTCAAGACACATGACTGGATTGAAGAATTTGCTAGTAAACTTAAAATCACATTCATCCAGGTATGTTACCTTTGGAGATGGAGCTAAAGGAGAAATCAAGGGAGTTGGAACCTTGGATTGTCAAGATGTTCCAAGACTAGATGATGTGCTGCTAGTTAAAGGTTTAACTGCTAACCTGATCAGCATAAGTCAACTATGTGATCAAGGATACAGTGTAAACTTTACCAAATCTGAATGTATAGTGACTAACAAAGAACAAGAGGTTGTCATGAAAGGAGCCAGATCTAAAGACAACTGTTATATGTGGGAATCCCAAAATCTCAGTCTCACTTCAACCTGCTCTCTAGCTAAAGAAGAAGAAGTGAAACTGTGGCATCAAAGACTAGGTCATCTTCATTTCAGAGGCATAAAGAAGATCATATCTATGGATGCTGTAAGAGGTATTCCTAAACTGAAGATTGATGATGGCAAAATATGTGGTGAATGTCAAATAGGCAAGCAAACCAAGATGTCCCATCCAAAGCTCCAACATCTGACAACTTCCAAAGTTTTGGAACTTCTACATATGGATCTTATGGGACCTATGCAGGTTGAAAGTCTTGGTGGTAAGAGGTATGCCTATGTTGTGGTTGATGATTTTTCAAGATATACATGGATAAACTTCATCAAAGAAAAGTCAGATGTATTTGATGTATTCAAAGAATTATGTCAAAGATTGCAAAGGGAAAAATCCAGCTGTGTGATCAGAATAAGAAGTGATCATGGAAAAGAATTTGAGAATCAAAAGTTCTTAGATTTCTGCTCTTCAGAAGGAATCAATCATGAGTATTCTTCACCTATCACTCCTCAACAGAATGGGATTGTTGAAAGGAAGAATAGAACCATTCAAGAATCAGCAAGAGCTATGATCCATGCTAAAAAGTTACCTCTATACTTTTGGGCTGAAGCTATGAACACTGCCTGTTACATCCATAACAGAGTTACTTTAAGGAAAGGAACTTTGTCCACAATATATGAAGTCTGGAAGGGCAGAAAACCCACAGTTAAGTACTTCCATGTTTTTGGAAGTATCTGTTATATTCTGGCAGATAGGGAGCAAAGAAGAAAAATGGATCCTAAAAGTGATGAAGGGATTTTCCTTGGATACTCCATAAACATCAGAGCATATAGAGTATTTAATTCTAGATCCAAGGTTATCATGGAATCCATAAATGTGATAATTGATGATGCTCCTACAGATGTCCCAGAAGATGTTGGAACATCTGCTGATATCAAGATTGAAGCTGAAGAAAAGAATGATCAATATAACTTCACTCAAACTGATACAAGGACAGAAGAATCAAGCAAACCTCCTTCCATCAGAATACAAAAGGATCATCCCAAAGATTTGATAATTGGTGATCCCAACAGAGGTGTGAGCACTAGATCAAGAGAAGTGATTTCAGGTTCTTGTTTTGTTTCCAAAATAGAACCTAAAAATATCAAGGAAGCTCTCACTGATGAATACTGGATTTGTGCTATGCAAGAGGAATTAGGTCAATTCACAAGGAATGAAGTGTGGAATCTTGTTCCTAGACCTGATGACATAAATGTGATTGGTACAAAATGGGTGTATAAGAACAAGTCAAATGAACAAGGAGTTGTTACAAAGAACAAAGCTAGACTTGTGGCTCAAGGATACACTCAAATTGAAGGGGTAGACTTTGATGAAACCTTTGCACCAGTAGCAAGGCTTGAATCAATAAGACTACTGTTGGGAATTGCTTGTATCTTGAAGTTCAAGCTATTTCAAATGGATGTGAAAAGTGCCTTTTTAAATGGCTACCTTAATGAAGAAGTATATGTAGAACAGCCTAAAGGATTTGTTGATCCAACTGTCCAAATCATGTATACAAACTAAAGAAGGCACTTTATGGTTTGAAGCAAGCTCTAAGGGCATGGTATGAAAGACTGACCACATTTCTTATCAAGCAAGGATACAGAAAAGGTGGAATTGATAAAACCCTGTTTGTTAAAGATGAAGAAGGAAATGTCATGATTGCACAAATATATGTTGATGACATTGTCTTTGGTGGGATGTCTGACAGGATGGTCAAACATTTTGTCAAGCAGATGGAATCTGAATTTGAAATGAGCCTAGTAGGGGAATTAACCTACTTTCTTGGTCTGCAAATAAAGCAAATGGAAGACTCAATGTTCATCTCACAAAGCAAGTATTCCAAGAACATAGTCAAGAAATTTGGAATGGAAAATGCTGCTCACAAGAGAACTCCTGCCCCCACACATTTAAAGCTGACTAAAGATGAAAAGGGTGAGAATGTAGATCAAAGCTTATACAGAAGCATGATTGGAAGCTTGCTATACTTGACTGCTAGCAGACCAGACATTGCTTTTGCAGTAGGAGTTTGTGCAAGATATCAAGCTGATCCAAAAGTCAGTCATCTCAATCAAGTCAAGAGAATCCTTAAATATGTTAATGGTACTTGTGACTATGGCATAATGTACTTTCATGGTTGCAAACCAATTCTCACAGGCTTCTGTGATGCTGATTGGGCAGGAAGTGCTGATGACAGAAAAAGCACTTCAGGAGGATGCTTCTTTCTAGGAAACAATCTGATTTCTTGGTTCAGTAAGAAACAGAATTGTGTATCCTTATCTACAGCTGAAGCTGAGTATATAGCAGCAGGTAGCAGTTGTTCTCAGTTGGTTTGGATGAAGCAGATGCTCACTGAGTACAATGTCCCACAGGATGTCATGACATTGTACTATGACAACTTAAGTGCAATCAACATATCAAAGAATCCTATCCAACATAGCAGGACAAAGCATATTGATATCAGACATCATTTCATCAGAGATCTTGTAGAAGAAAAGGTGATTTCATTGGAGCATGTAGCTACAAATCTGCAGTTAGCTGATATCTTTACCAAAGCATTGGATGCTACACAATTTGAGAACTTAAGGGGCAAACTTGGAATCTGTTTATGTGATATCTAGCAGTTAATGAGATGTGCCAACATGTCATATGACATTGTATGGCATAAGGTCCAGATGGCAAAACTAATCTGGACAAGATCCTTGGGAATTCCAGCTCTAATCATTTGCACTGTAACGGCTACTTATTTAGTAACTGCTTATAATCAGCTATCAAGATTCCCATCATACTATCACAAGCGAATCACATTAACCAGCTATTCTCCAGAAATTAAAAACCCTAAAGCTTTCTATCCATCTTCCTCAACAATGTCTCAAAACCCTAACTCAACTAAAGAAGTTCTCAATCAAGAAGACGTAGTTCATGCCACTCCCATTTCTGTAGTACCAATGAAATCAACCCCATTGGACGAACTCAGGGGAAGCGTTTCTCACACTAAAAAGGCAAGAACTCCAAAGAGAGGTAAAGATCAAGTCAGAAGCAAAGCTAAAGGCACTCCCTCTCCAGCTAACATGCCCCCTAAATCTTCACAATATGTGGATGATTCAATCAAGGAGATTGTCACTCAAATTCTGTTTGAACAAAGAAAGGTGAGTGGAATCTCTGTTCCTCTGAACACAATGCCTGCACCTCAAGAAGAACCAGCTCAAACTGCAAAGGACACTCCTGCAGAACAAGATGTCCCAATAGATGTTGGAACATCTGCAGATGAGAAAGAAAATTCATCTGATGCTGATACTGAACAGACTGAGGACCAGAAAAAGGCCTCAAGTGAAAGTGATAAAGAAAACTCTGAGGATCAGATCAAAGCCTCAAATGAAGATCAAATCCCTGCTGATCAAACAGCTGAAGAGGCGACTGCTCAATCTCCTCCAGTGGTCAACATGGAGCAGGACTCTGATGCAGAAATCATAGCATCTGTTAAACCCAGCATAGCCAAAAGGCTAAGGTCTAGGAAAGGCAAGATGCAAGCTGAAGCAGCAATCCCTGAGAAGAAGAAGGCTAGTCCAAAGAAAGGCAAGGCTAAAGCTACCTTTGGTCCAACAAAACCATGGAGCAAAGTCCAAACCCAGAAGAGAAAAGCTGCCACACCATCAGATTCAGATGTTGGATCAGATGTCCCAACATCTCCTCCCAAGAAGAGACCAGCATCATCCAGAGCTTCAACTACTGTTCCAGAAGCTCCCTTGGACAACATATCGTTCCATCATTTCTCCAGTGTCAACAGATGGAAATATGTGTACCAAAGAAGGGTTGCTCTAGAAAGAGAACTGAGCAGCAATGCACTTGAGTGCACAGAACTGATTGACCTCATCTCTGCTGCAGGACTATTCAAGACAGTCTTAGAGTTCTCTCCCTGCTATGAACTTCTTGTCAAAGAGTTCATTGTGAATCTTCAGGAGGATTGCTCAAATGGTAAGTCATCTGAGTTCAGAAAAGTGTTTGTGAGAGGTAAGTGTGTTGAGTTCTCTCCTCAAATCATAAATCAATACCTAGGAAGAGAAACAGATGGACCAAATGAGCTAGGCAAAACAGATAATCAAATCTGTAAGGTGATCACTGCAAATCAGGTCAAGGCTTGGCCTGTGAAGGGAAAGCTCTCTGTGAGCATGCTTACCAGAAAGTATGCCATGCTGAACAGGATTGGAACTGCTAACTGGGTGCCTACCAACCACACTTCTTCAATCTCAACTGGTCTGGCCAGATTCATCTATGCTGTGGGAACTCAAACCAAGATGGATTATGGAGCTTATATTTTTGATCAGACTATGAAGCATGCCATCTCTTCTGCAACAAAGCTGCCAATAGCTTTTCCATCTTTGCTGTGTGGTATTGTGCTCAATCAATACCCTGGAATTCTCACTGACAAGGATACAGCCTGCAAAAGAGAAAGCCCCTTGGCTTTTCACTACAAGTTATTCCTCAGTCATCATGCAGCAGATGTTGAAGCACCTTCTGGGACATCTGCAGGTCCTTCAACTACTAGGAATCCAATCTCCAAGAAGGCTTTAATTGCTGAACTCAAAAGCACCTGCAAAGAGCTTGAAGCTAGAAAGCAGAAGCTTGAGGAAATCATTAAAAGGTTGGAAAGTGAAGAAGATCAGAATGCTGCATCTGATGAAGACAGTGAAGCTGATGAAGAAAGTGAAGCTGATAAAGAAACTGAAGTGGAGGAAGAAACTGAGAGTGATGAATCTGAGTGATCAATGTATGTGAGGCAAATGTAATGACAGCAATGTATTTGGAATAGTGTCTTTGGCCCCTAATTTTGTGTCTACCAAGGGGGAGAACAACATCAAATTATTGTAATTGTTGTTTAAGTTTGAATGAAAAAATCTGTTTGTTTGCTTCTGAACTGAATAAGTGTTTTTCTGTTGCAACAAGATTGGATACATATATGGTTGAGGGGGAGTAATCTCAAATAAGAATCAACAGAAAAGTAATGCTATACTCTGATAAAATGAACTTCTGTTGCACTCTGAAAACCAGAAAAGATGTTAGCCAAAAATTAGCCAAAGGGGGAGTTTGTAGATGTTTAAGAATTGGCAGAATTTTTGACCAACAAGAAATGTTGAATTCAGTTCAGAATGTCCTATCAGATGTTGGGACATTATCAAACAGAGTATGTGAACTTATTTCAGGATGTCTCATCAGATGTTGGGACATTGTGTAAATAACTTCAGTTCAGTTTTTCAGGATGTCCCAACAGATGTTGAGACATCTCAGACCTGCTACCAGAATTAATTAATGATTAACTGATCAGAGATATTTAAGGAGAGTTATCTGGAATTAATTAATGATGGTTAAAAACAGAACAAGGCGCATCTGTAGGGAGTTTTATATTGAAGATTCAGATTAAAACAGAAGACCTAAATCACCTAGAATCTAGGAGGTAACAAACCCTAAATTCAAGGTGGAAGCTGCATGCGCATTAGGGTTGGATCCTCTGCAGAAAGCCCAAATTACAGATACCTATTTAAGCAACAGAAACTCATAGAATTGAGTACGAATTTCAGAAGACCAAATAGGGTGTCTAGTGTTTTTAATAGCAGGTGTTTTTATATGTACCACTTTATGAGCTTTTAAGCAAAAAGTGCATTTGTGACTTGATTGAAACTGTGAAGTAAGATCAAGCTGTATTGTTTGAAGGATGTCTTCAATTTCAGTAAACTTGTAAACTTGATCACTGTGTGATTGAGGGGGAGTGAGTAGGGTACTCTTATCTAAGGTGTGTCTTAGGTAGAAATTGCATTGGGTAGTTATTAAGTGATAGATTAAACAGGGTGGTTTAAGTCTAGAATTAATAATACTTATAGTGGATTTACTCCTGGCTTGGTAGCCTCCAGATGTAGGTGTGGTTATACACTGAACTGGGTTAACAAACTTCTATGTTGTTTACTTTTCTTGCTATTTAAGTTTTGGTTAAATTTGTCAAGTGTCCTATCAAGTGTTGGGACATCTCTTAGGACATCTCATACCTAATCACAGAATTTCAGTGTGCTTTTGAAAAAGACCTTGTTGATGATGTAAATGCATTGTTTCAAATCCTAAACACCATAGATATAAGGGAGATAGGCCCTTGCCAGCCCATTTGAGACTTGAAGTATGAGCTTCTTTTCGCATGAAAAAACCCTTGCATTTAACCCAGGGGCAGGGTAGGCATCAGTTAGTTTGACCGAGTGTTCAAATTTCAAAAAAGAGTGTATATCTGAGGATCCATTACCTTTCGTTGTACCAAATCAGGAGGTTCAAAGACCAGAAACCATAATGGTTATACCAATCAAGAGTTCGGAGATCGGAAACTACAAAGGTTATCCCTCATCAACTGAAAAGTGAGACATTTACAACCCTTTCAAAGCAATCAAGACAAACAGTGTCACATGATTTGATCAAAAAAGAATCGGAAAAAAAAATGAAAAAGCCCGCTAAGTCAAAACTTGAAAACAAGCGACTTAGGCAAAAACTAGGGCATCCCACTGGACTTCGCAATCGAAGATTCACAAGAATCAGTCCAGGAAAAAGTTAGGGATAAGCAAAAGAATGAAAACAGAGAAAGACAAAAAGGATTACACAAGAAAGATCTTGAAACATGATCAAAGTCGTGTGATACAGACACAAAAGATAGTAGGGGTGACTGACTCCCAACAACAACCGTATTGGTGCTTGAACCATTAGTGTTATTGGTTCCTCAACCATCACAAACCCCTTTTGAGAGGTGAGCGCTTGTGAAAGTTAGCTGAACATAGGAATGGAGGACATCACGAAGAGGGGTGGGCACAAATAAACTTCGAGCCTATATCTTTTGTTTCTATAACCGTGAACCAGGCCACAATACAACCCTCAAAAGTCCTAATTGAAACAGGGTTATATTAAGAGCGTACTACCACGAGACCGCGTTCCTGAATCCTATGAGTTGTGCTAAAAGATCCTTGTTGGTATTGCATGTACATGCTTTCATAAAAATATCAATGTCGTATATTAACCAGTGATTCACTCACAAAGGTTTGCGACATCTTTTTCAGTAAAACTTCGAGATTAACATGTGTGTTGCATTAGAATTTTCATTCTCAAAATAAACATTTCCTACTTGCATACATTTGTTTGACATCATAGGAGTTCACATATGGAATCTCAGTACAGAAGCTTAATCATGCCACGTTGAGAAGTATGAAACTTTTGAAGGACAAGCATATGAAGATGAACTTTTCCAAGAAACTCCATTGAGTAGGGGCTTTCTCAACCTGTTATGTTCAGGTGTAGCTAATCCAGGGTGATCATGTCGAGTAATCTCTTCAAAGTGCAACTAATATGGGGAAATCACTTCGAGATTCAAATCTCTCCAAGAGAAATTAGTCAGGGTATTCGTTCAAAGATCATTTAATTAGGGGAGATTACTCAAAGGCTCGTACTGAGGCAGACCACCCTAAGAGCACTAGAAGTTACTCTCTCCCGAAGATGTTCAATCAGAAGCACATATCCAGGGTTCAGAATACTGGAGCAGAATATCTCACAGTGATATGAGGTTTTTCATGAATTCTCGCGAGGCAAATTCTTTCATAGACCATGCAGTCCGGGGCAGTTATTTAGAGATCCGACGAATCTCTCCAAGAGTTTGAAGACACTGAGGCATCTCGGATGCCAGGTTTTCTGTAAAATCCTCTTGAGACAATTTCTTCTGATAGACACTAGTCTAAGGCGAGTTGAAAATCGCAAGGAACCATTGTTTACTCATTATCAGTAGGCAATCGATCAGCCTAGAGGCTGGAAACAAAGCCATTGCCAGCATGAAGCATCAGGGAGTTTCTTCCTGAGCAAGTTTCATTAAGTATGATTCCTCAACAGGCCTCGTCGGATTATCTTTTCTCCAACAGAGAAATAAAAGGGTTGGTACACCCTGAGCCAAGGGTGTCATTATTAAGAAATACTTTATATCTCTCATCCCCAACATGGGACGACATATACTTCCTCATCCCTATCATGATAAGCTTCATATCTCTTATCCTTAGCAAGAGGCGACTTAAAACTCTTGTCTTAAGCAGGAAGCATTCTCATTGATGTTCTCCATCATCCCTAGTAGCGTTGGAAATTTAAATCTTCCTCAACATAACAAGAAAAGGATGATGATGTTCTCCCCAAGCGGAGAGTATTTCCCTAAGAGGGAGATATCCCTACCAGAGTCTTCTTATCCCCAACAGTACATGAGGATACATTATTCCCTAGCAGTAGTGAAGATAGTGAAAAGTCAGATGGTTTTTCTTCTTGCACAACATTGTTTGCAGTTTCCCCAATGAAGTTGCCAAATAAAGTCCAATCCTTGTTGGCATTTCTTCCCCAAACAGAGGACTTTGTATCTGAGTGATTCCCCAACAAAATTCTTCCTCAGCAGAGTATCAACCAACCCTTGCTTCAGTTAGGTCAGAAGGTTATTACTTCCCCAACGGAGTTCTACGGGTGGCGTACCTCCCAATCAAGTTCATGTCAGTTAAGATATTCCCCAATAGGGTCTTCATTCTTCAACTATATCAAATTCCAATTTATTTTTGGAAATGGTGGCCGTTCAAAGCCAGTGTATCATTAACACTACTCCCCACATAATTTCTTGCCCCCACGGGGATTCATTAAATCAATGCAGTGATTATTTCTCCCCCGGGAAAGTCGGGAAGACTTGTTATCTCCTCATCAGGAGATCCCTTTGCATCTGCATTTAGTAATCATCATTACAGTTGCATCCTCTAAAGTGTAGTATTTTCATCATTATGGAGCATTACACCATGGAAAAATTCAAACATGTGCATACAAAGCATAAGTCTAGTTTTGGTACTTTTCACAAAAGCCCGAAACATTGTTTATGTAATCATACTGAAGTATCTTCATAGAGAATGCCAGGTTCATTCTGCAATACTGTCACCCTTGCATGTCAGTACACGTATCTTTGAGTTATCATCTAAGTACGATGAGCTCGTTCTTTTTCTATTTTGTCTGAGGTCAGCTTTGTATTTTGGGGTTATCATATGAGGATGGTTTTCTCTCGCGTTTCCACTCGAGGGTGGTTTCGTGTTAGATCCGAGGATCTTTTGTGAGTTGTCATTCGAGGATGAAATTCTCTTCTTCAAGTCCTTCCGAGGTTGGTCTTATTGTTCAGGCTATCATTCGAGGAAGGTAGACCATTTGGAGTATATTGATTGAGGTCAGTATGTCTCTTTTACAAAGTTTGTCTGAGGTCAGTCTTTGTTGTTTCTGGTTATCGACTGAGGTCGGTATACCATTGCGTTTCTGTTCGAAGCTGGTTTTGTGTTAGATTTGAGGATCTATTGCGAGTTGTCATTCGAGGATGACATTCTCTTCTTCAAGTCCTTTCGAGGTTGGTCTTGTTGTTCTAGCTATCATTTGAGGATGGTAGACCATTTGGAGTATATTGATTGAGGTCAGTATGTCTCTTTTACAAAGTCTGTCTGAGGTCAATCTTTGTTGTTTCTGGTTATTGACTGAGGCCGGTATACCATTGTGTTTCTGTTCGAGGATGGTTTCATGTTAGATCCGAGGATCTTTTGTGAATTTTCATTTAAGGATGACATTCTCTTCTTCAAGTCCTTCCGAGGTTGGTCTTGTTATTCTGGCTATCATTCAAGGATGGTAGACCATTTGGAGTATATTGATTGAGGTCAGTATGTCTCTTTTGCAAAGTCTGTCTGAGGTCAGTCTTTGTTGTTTTTGGTTATCGACCGAAGTCGGTATACCATTGCGTTTCCATTCGAGGATGGTTTCATGTTAGATCTGAGGATCTTTTGTGAGTTATCATTCGAGGATGACATTCTCTTCTTTAAGTCCTTCCGAGGTTGGTCTTGTTGTTGTGGCTATCATTCGAGGTTGATAGACCTTTTGGAGTATATTGGTTGAGGTCAGTATGTCTCTTTTGCAAAGTCTGTTTGAGGTCAGTCTTTGTTGTTTCTGATAACCGAGGCCGGTATACCATTTCGTTTCCATTAGAGGATGGTTTCGTGTTAGATCCGAGGATCTTTTGTGAGTTGTCATTTGAGGATGGCATTCTCTTCTTCAAGTCCTTCTGAGGTTGGTCTTATTGTTGTGGCTATCATTCGAGGATGGTAGACCATTTTGAGTCTATTGATCGAGGTCAGTATGTCTCTTTTGCAAAGTTTGTCCGAGGTCAGTCCTTGTGTTTCTAGTTATCGACCGAGGCCAATATACCATCATGTTTCCATTCGAGGATGGTTTCGTGTTAGAGCCGATGATCTTTTGTGAGTTGTCATCCAAGAATGACATTCTTCCCAACATATTTTATTACCCACAAGGTGCAAATTTTCCGGTTTATTCGGGTATTCAATCCCTCCATACCTTGAACATCTGAAAGTCGTAGCTATCATCCATTCAGGTCTATAGTTGATTGAATAGGGGCAACTGTAACACCCCAAAATTTGCCCTCTCATTTATCACCGATATTGAGTAGTTTATACTTTGTTTCCGTGCCATCTTGCATATTCGTCCATACATTGCATAGAAATAATGATAAACATAATAAATCATGCATCATCAGTTGGCACATAAGGCATGTGATCGTGGTTTATTTAGTGCTAAAATCAGCCATCAGAGCCCAAGGATAAAACAGGCTCAGAACGGACAACGGAGGTGTATTTTGGGGGTTTCCCACCTTTTGGAGGGAAAATTCAAATTTTGCTTCCGTTAACCGGTTAACACCCTGGGTTAACCGGTTAACACATACGAATTTTGGAAAATAATTCAAAATTCAGCTTGCCTTGTTCCTCCACTTTTCCATTTCCCATTTGCCTTGCATTTCCACCAAATTCTAGAACATTCCACACTCTTCCAAAGGAATATTCCCAGAATATGCCAAGGAATATTCCAAGAATATGCCAATGGAATATTCTACGAATATTCCCAACCAACCCTTAGCTTAGGACCCAAGTCTAATGTCCACACCTCATACCTAACCTAAACCAAACTCCAAACCTAGCATCTATATAAGTCTTGATCACCAAGCCAAAAAGTGATTAGCCATTTTTTCACCAAGTTCACCATCCTCACAATCTCAATTCTCTCATTTTCTCTCCATTTTCCAATGGAATATTCTAGGAATATTCCCAACCAACCCTTAGCTTAGGACTCAAGTCTAATGTCCACACCTCATACCTAACCTAAACCAAACTCCAAACCTAGCATCTATATAAGTCTTGATCACCAAGCCAAAAAGCGATTAGCCATTTTTTCACCAAGTTCACCATCCTCACAATCTCAATTCTCTCATTTTCTCTCCATTTTCCAAACTCACCAAAGCTTCATCATCATCAAGATTCTTCAAGTTTTCCATTGAAACTTGAAGAATCGGAAGCTAAGCCTCCACCATCTTCATCAATTCAGCGGAAGATCAAAGAATTTGCTACGGTTGCGGTGTTTATTTCACCATTCAGAAGCATTTTCGGATAATTTTCACCAATGGCCTTTATTTTGCGCATTCACGGATCAAAGCCTAGGATCTCCGATTTTCTTTTCTTTCGCATATTGCTCGACGTCGCAACAATTGCCAAAGAAAGCCTCCGCTTTGTAGGTTGGTGAATCCGTAATCACTTCTCGTTTTAATTTATTCCTCTTCATCTCGCCTCGCACATTCTTCTCTTTTTCTTGCTTTTGTGATGCCTTGTTTGGTTGGATCGTAGAAGCTAGAATTGTAGAGTGATCATAGTGGTAATAGGTGTTAGAATATTGCATTTAGGTGTCAATTTCATGCTAACTTGGTAGTATTTAAATTAGGAACCCGAGGAATAATTCGGTAGGTAGAAGTGATTTTTTCAGCATTTAAAACTGATTCTGGTTCAGTGTTAACCAGTTAACACCAGGGCTTAACCGGTTAACACATTTCAAAGCTTGGAAAATCTGCAAACTTCAGCAGCGTTAAACGGTTAACACCAGCCGTTAACCGGTTAACACTAAGCAGATTTTGGTTTTTTGTGCATTTTGATGTATGCTTGCATGCAATTCCATCTTTAATCATCATGGATCTTTAGATTATTATTTTAGGGAATTTTTAGGAGCTGACTTGGTGCAAGTGTGTGTAGTATCAATAACTTTCGACATGCATTTCATTAGATTCTGATTTTAGACATAAGTGATGAATATGTGTTCATATCTTGTTTGTGATTGTTATTTTCATGATTTAGCATGAGCAATAGCATGATAATAAGTGTTTATGGTTCTGTTTTGCACTGCATATGTGACCCATTTATGTTTAACTCAATTGTACGCGAAATTGAAAAATTGCATATTGATTAAAACCGCACAATTCATATAGTTTACATCCATTGATTGTATGTTAGTGTCGAATTAATTTGTTGATGATTCATTTCATGTTGTTGCATTAACTTGCATAATCATTGCATTCCATTGTTTGCATTAAAATTCCATTTTTTTGCATTTTGAAAAATTATTGAAAATTTGCCATGTTTCATTGTTGTATTTTGAAACAGAAGTTGTAAAAGACATGTTGCATTATTTTGTTTTGATCTTTTAACACCTATTGTCATGTTGTTTGGTAGATGTAATAGGCCATTTGCATTATTCATTGCATTTAGTGGATGATCTTGCAATAGAGAGTTGTAGTAGCTGCTGACTTTAGGATTTGCTTAGTTTTTTAGTGCCCTTAGACTTAGGATTGAATCTAGTTTAGGCCATAGTTATAATAGGACACGTTTGGTACTTGTTTACCGCTTTCCTTATATCCCTTTGGATTTATTTTACTAATATTTGTTTTGTATGGGAGTTGAGGTAAGTCACATACTACTTCTTCCTTTATCATCTTTATACTTTCAAATTGTGTTTGTCATAGCACTTGGTGCTTTGTTTGTATAACTTCATTCTTCCTCTCTTTAGAAACAACTTAACTTCTTTAGAGAAGTAAGTTGCTTTCTAGTTTCCTCTTTTTTCCTTCCTTCTTTAGGATTAGAAAATCTCACAACCATAGGATCTCCTTTGAATAAACAACTTAGGGTGAGTCTCAGTTCCCCTAG
Organism: Lathyrus aphaca; assembly: GCA_963966055.1. Taxonomy (NCBI): domain Eukaryota; kingdom Viridiplantae; phylum Streptophyta; class Magnoliopsida; order Fabales; family Fabaceae; genus Lathyrus; species Lathyrus aphaca. Next base: position 423,641,030 of record OZ014519.1, on the reverse strand, counting down.
TCTTTCCTTTCTCGACTTGATTCCCTCTTTCTCATCTCAAAGAAAAGACACCTAATAAAGGTTGAGCTTTTTCGTGCGCCAGGAGACTTTGCCATGGGGTACTTGCACACGTGCCATTTCGGGGCAAGGTGTAAGGCATCTATCACGATGAACAAGTCTTAGCATGAGAATGTCTCACAAACACCAAAATCAAAAAGACTTCTTCTAAAAGACAATAACAAACAGCAAACGAATTTCCTGTGGGAATTCTCCTCTCATCTCATTCACTCGTAACACGATAACTTTCTACGACTTGTCTCTTTTCAAGATGGCAACGCACTCATACCAGACGAGCCTGCAACACCTGAGCATAGGCATAAGCAGTTCCATCATAAAAAACACAAACAAGTTTCCTCCTTAGTTAGGCGAACTATGTCGACTCTGATCTTCATTTCCCCAATGAGGTACGTAGGCAGCAGGGTAGGGCCCATTCGAGCACATTGTTTCTTTTCCCTAAATTTTTCCTTCTCTCTTTTCCAGTTTCCTTTCTCATTCCAGTCCCAGTTAGCAGTTCTTTTGTTCATTAACATCTTATTTCTCACCCTTTCAAACAGACTAACAAGCGTAGATCCTGTCGGGTACGGAAGACGATCTGGGGTGCTAATACCTTCCCAGGTTGTAACCGACTCCCGAACCCAGTTCTTTGGTTCGGAAGACCCGGTCCTTTCCTTTTCACTTTGGTTTGTGCAACATTACATTTCCCATTCATTCAGGATAAAAATGATTGGCTGGCGACTCTAAATTTTCTGCGCCACTTTCGCGTTTGTACTAGGATGAAAACTCTGGGAGCGACAGTATTACGGTGAGTGATACTGCATGTGATTCAGATTTTTATTTGTTGGTGAATTCTTGATGAAGATGAAGATGTTGTGATTTTTGTGGAGGTTTTGAATTCATGTTGTTGTTGCTTCTTTAATTTCTTAGGTTATCGATCAATCACTGAATCAAGGAGTTCTTGGTGATTCGTATTGAAGATGAACACGTGACAGTTGTCTCGAATATTATTGCATAAAATTGAAGGAGATTGTTGAGGATCTAACGTGATGATGATTGAAGGTTAACTCAGTTATCGTTGATAGGTTGATGAAGCTTTGATTTCAGAGGATTGAGTAGGTCTACGATGGTGATGAAGATTGATGAGGGATGACGAAGATGGAGATTGGAGAGGTGGGAGGAATTGGCTCAGTCTCCTTTGATGAAGAAGAATTTACGATCCATTGAAGAGTGAAGTAACTGAATTCGTTTTTTTTTATTTGTTAGAGTTTTTTCAAGTTTTATGAGTCTTCTTTTTTTTCTTCTAGATTCCTTCCATTGAATTCTGTTATATATTTTCTGTTATCAATTTTTTGTTTTACTTTTTCCAATTTTAACCATGGCCAATGTGTGTTGTTACTGAGTTTTTTTTTTTGCGTTTTATTTGCTTTTCTCCTGCGTTATATTCACAACATCAGCATGATACTGTGCGTTTTATTTACCTTTTGTTTGCGTGTGTATAGTAGCTGGTTGCATGAATGTGTATGTAGAGTATATGATGTCGCGGAAATAGCTTCATGTGCAACGGCTGGAAGTGTTTTCGACTTGAGTTTGGCTCGGAGGAACTTAAGTTTGAGCTGATGGATGTGCGTGTAGCATGTGTACGGCTGGGAAGTGAATGTAGCTGATGACTTTCTTTTTCTTTTCTCTATTTTTATTTTCAATTAATTTGTAAAATGAAATGAAATTAGCTTAAGGAAAGAAAAGATGTTGGACCTTGAATTTGACTTTGGATATGGACTTTGAATGGGGTATTCAATTAAACTGAAATATTGGGATTAATTTGAAAGTGAATTAATTTAAAAGATATTGGTTTCAAGATAAATTTAACTAATGGATTATGGATTTCCATTAAAAAGGGCTAATATGCCTTTAAATGGATGAATATATGATTTAAAAATGGATGTTGAGCTAGAAGTGAATTTAAACATATGTTTGGATTTTGTATGGGTTTAAAGAATGGATTCGAAAAATGGAAATATAACGAATAATAAATGATTAGCGGATAAAAATTGGATATAAATAAATGGCAATGGGATTTTAATTTGATAAGAAAAATGAAGGGATATGTCTTGGGATAAAATTGGGTATGGTTATGAAAAGAAGGAAAAATTAATATCTAAATGTGGTACATTGAAGTATAAATTCCTAGAGACCCGCGTGACCAAACTTTACACGCTTAACTCAGATTGAACTTCTAATTCCAAGAAGACTTGCATTCATACTAAGTCCTCAATTTCAATAACTTTGAACTCAAAGTCCCTTCAACTTGTATAGAGAGCAACCATCAATCAGGAGGACAACCATGCCTTGATTACAACCTGAGCCCTAAACTTGATCTCTTACACCATGACTCAATTCCTTGCCACTTAATTCACATGTATCTTGCCTTTATGACGCATGATCTCAACACAGAAGCACATCCTTGAGAAAACCTTGAAGATTCGAATGAGATCTGAAGTATAAAAAGAAGCACCACCACCAGGATATATTTAATATGAAACCCTAATTCCTTAATCCATGAGGGAACCAGTTAGAACAATCTTCAATGAGGTGAAAACCATGAACCAAAAGTAAACCCTAATTCTCAGAGGGCTTTGATTCCACGTCTTAGGAACCCAATGATGCATGTCTAATTTTGTATAACTTGAATGTAATTCAATGCATGAAAATGTATTCTAAATGATGCAAAAATGAGAGGGAAAATTTTAGGGTGCTACAACTTCCCCTATTCAATCATCTGTTAATTTGAAAAGGATGAGAGCAATGTCTATCAGACGTTTGTGATAAACTGTGATTGAATACCCAAAATAGACCATAAAACTTGCAATCTGATAGAGAAGAAGAAAAGGGAAATAAACCTAACCAACAAAAACCTCTGCTTGGAGAACTCTGATGTGGATAAAAGTAATCAAAGATAACAACGGAGAACTGTCTTTTGAACGACGCCAGGCGACTACTGGCTTGCCACAGTGATGGTGGACTTAAAACCTGGTATTTTTATACGACGCCAGACGACTACTGGCTTTCCACAATGATGGTAGACTTAATGGAGTATTAATATCATAGGATTTACAACCCATACAAGATCAAAACATCTGCCAAGGAAATGATATCATAGGATCCATAACCAGGAACACGAAAATGTAATATCATAGGATTTATGACTCGAACTAAGAGAAGTAACATCAACCGATTTATAACTCAAACAAGATCAAATGATATGACAAGGAAATGGTATCATAGGATCCATAACCCGAAATATGAGAACATAATATCATAGGATTTACGAGTCAAACAAAGAGGAGTAACATCAACCGATTTACAACTCGAACAAGATCAGATGATCCGACATGGAAATGGTTTCAAACGATCCATAACTAGGAATATAAGAACGTAACATCATAAGATTTATGACTCAAAGAAAGACGAGTAACATCAACCAATTTACAACTTGAATAAGATCAAACGATTGGAGAAGGAAATGGTATCAATCGATCCATAACCAGGAATATGAGAACGTAACATCATAAGATTTACGACTCAAAGAAAGAGGAGTAACATCAACCGATTTACAACTCGAATAATATCAAACAATCTGACAAGGAAAAGTTATCAAATGATCCATAACCAGGAATACGAGAACGTATCATCATAGGATTTATGACTCAAAGAAAGAGGAGTAACATCAACTGATTTACAACTCGAATAAGATCAGGCGATCTAACAAGGAAATGGTATTAAATGATCCATAACCAGTAATACGAGAACTTAATATCATAGGATTTACAACTCAAAGAAAGAGGAGTAACATCAACTAATTTACAACTCGAATAAGATCAAACAAACTGACAAGGAAATGGTATCAATCGATCCATAACTAGGAATATGAGAACGTAACATCATATGATTTAGGACTCAAAGAAAGAGGAGTAACATCAACCGATTTACAACTCGAATAAGATCAAACAATCTAACAAGGAAATGGTATCAAATGATCCATAACCAAGAATATGAGAATGTAATATCATATGATTTACGATTCAAAGAAAGAGGAGTAACATCAACCGATTTACCACTCAAATAAGATCAAACAATCTGACCAGGGAATGGTATCATAGGATCCATAACCAAGGATACGAGAACGTAACATCATAGGATTTACGACTCAAAGAAAGAGGAGTAACATCAAGCGATTTACAACTCGAACGATCAAACAATTTGACAAGGAAATGGTATCAATCAATCCATAACCAGGAATATGAGAACGTAATATCATAGGATTTATGACTCAAACATAGAGGAGTAACATCAAGCAATTTACAACTCGAACAAGATCAAACGATCTGACAAGGAAATGGTATCAATTGATCTGTAACCAGGAATATGAGAATGTAACATCAGGATTTACGACTCAAAGAAATTTCTTTTGTACGATGACAAACGAATACTGGCTTGCCACAGCGACAGTGGACTTGATGGAGTAGCAACATCAATCAATTTAAAACTTGAATAAATCGGAGGAATGATTCTGTAGGGGATTATCAATTATTCCATTATCTTTGGAATTCTGCTGGGGAAACCAATCCGCTCTGACTTAGCTGGGGAAGGTTTCAATCTTAGTCTCCACTAAGGGATGATTGTGTATGGCCCGCTGTTTGTTGGGAAAGAACCACATTGGGTACCTTCTGTCGAGGATAAGAGTTGTAACGCGTCTCTCGATAGGTAGAAAATATAGAAAGCACCTCTTGGTATATATAATTTCTTCTTAGGGGGAAAATCTACCCTTTAACATCTTGCTCTGGGAAGCATCTAAGGGTGATGATTTTGTCCAGACTCTGATTGGTGACAAGATTTCCACACTGCTTTGTGCTGAAAAATGATGTTGTCTTTCAAGCCTTTGACTGTATTCTTTACGAGAAAATCATCTCAAGAGGATTTTATAGGAGACCTGGCATCCAAAATGCCCCAACATCTTCAAACTCTTTGAGAGATTCATTGGATCTCGAAATGACTGCTCTAGACCACATGGTCTATGAAGGAATTTGTTTGAAGAAGATTCATGCAAGACCCCCACGTCATCGTGAGATATTCTGCCCCCATATACTGAACTAGGGCTAGGTTGATTAATCGTCTGGAGAGAGTGACTTCACCTACTCTTGGGGTGGCATGCCCCAATACGAGCCTTAAAGTGATTTCTCCTGACTAGCTGTGCTTTGAAGAAATGCCCAGACTAATTGCTCTTTGAGAGATTTAAATCTCGAAGTGATTGCCCAAGTTTGGATGAATTGTGAGGCTATTGTTCAACGTGATTGCCACAGATTGGATGCATTTAACCCAACTGGTTGGAAAAAAATCCCTACTCAGAAGATTTTATTGGAAAACGTGCATCTCGACATGATTCTCCTTCAAAAGTTCCAGACTGCTCAACTTGGCAAGATTAAACTTCCGGACTGAGGTTCCATATGTGAACTTGTATGATGCCAAACAAGTGTATGCAAGCAGAAAATGGCTAAGATACGATCTTGAAGATCATATTGAAAAGATGTCGCAAACCTTTGTGAGCGAATCACTGGCTAAGATACGACCTTGTTTTTTTTAAATAAAAGAAAGCATGCATATGCAATACCAACAAAGATCTTTTAGCACAACTTATAGGAGTCAGGAATGTTATCTCATGGTAGCACACTCTCGAATTAACCCTGTTTCAGTTAGGACTTTTGAGGGTTGTATCGTGGCCTGGTTCACAGTCATAGAAATAAAGGATATAGGCTCAAAGTTTATTTGTGCCAACCCCTCTTCGTGATGTCCTTCATTCCTAAGTTCAGCTAGCTTTCACAAGCGCTCACCTTTCATAAGGGTTTCGTTTTTTTTAGGAACCATTGACATTAACGGTTCAAGCACCAATCAGGTTTTTGTTTGGAGTCAGTCACCCCTTTTGTCTTTTGTGTTTGTATCACACGACTTTGTTCTTGCTTAAGGAGCTTTCTTGTGTAATCATGTTTGCCTCTTTCGCTTTTGCATTCTTTTGCTTATCCCTAACTTTTTCCTGGACTAATTCTTATGAATCTTTGATTGTAAAGTCCAACGGGATTCCCTAATTTTTGCCTAAGTTACTTGTTTTCAAGTTTTGACTTAGTGGGCTTTTCTATTTTTTTTAACAAATCGTGTGACATTATTGTCTTGATTACTTTGTGTGGGTTGTGACTGCCTCATCCTTTAGTCAATGAAGGATAACCATTGCGACTTCCAGTCTTTGGACCTCTTAATTGGTATAACCATGGTGGTTTCTAGTATTTGGACCTCTTGATTTGCTACAATGAAATTACATGGATTCGCATATACACTCCTTTGTGAAAGTCTTAATGCTCGGTCCAACTAGCTGACACCTACCCTTCCCCTGGGTTAAACATAAGGGTTTTTTCATGCGAAAAGAAACTCTTACTTCAAGGCTCGAAGGGGTTAGCAAGGGGCTATCTTCCTTATATCTCTAGCTATTGGGATTTGAAACAATGCATGTGCATCGTCAACAAGGTCTTATTCAAGAGTACTCAATTAGAGATTTTTGCGTTTTTGTTTCGTCATTCTCCCTCATAGAGTTCAAGCACGAGAGTTGGTGTTGCAATGCATCTACACAAAATTATGAGTGAATACAAATGAATTACTTCAAGTAAAACATGCGCGTTTTATTATGATTAGCATTCAAAAAAACAAGTTCCATGCAAGCATACCAATGTTTAAACAAGCAAAAGAAATTACAAATGAAAATGCAGTAAGAAACTGAACATTGCCATCATTAAGGAGTCCTGACTCCTTCTAGACTTATCAGTCTTGGCAACTTTCAATAGTCAGCAACTTCTTTCTTTTCTGGATAGATTTGCAATCTTCCATTAAATGGTAACATGCTCATCACCATACTTCATTCCCAATTACGTTGACCTTAAGCCTCTGAAATTGACCACAACACAAGACGTCTGAAGTAAAAAGTAGAGTTGACACATACGGTTGCTCGCAAATACATGACGATTTTCTGCCTACGTATCTCCATTGACCAATGAAGAATCAGAGCAATGTAGCTCCCCTCACTAGGGATGAAAATGAATTGAAGGAAACAAATGATTTCCATTACTGAGAGTATGGGAATACTTATAACTTTATTGCTTTAGTTCTTTTTCTTATAGACTTTGATAAGAGGACTTCAAATCAAGACAATGCCCTCTTCCCTACCAGTTTGGAGCAAAGTTGACAGCTTTAAAATCAATCAAATCTTATACCTTGTGGTGAAAAGCCTTGCACCCATCAATATGGTGTCTTGGTGCCCCATAATGGAAATCACAGTGGGCGTTGGCATCCCATCCATCTGGTAGTGGAACAGGAGGTGGGGACAGCTTGTGAAGCTCAATCAATTTCAACTGAAGCAGATGCTGAAGTAGATCAGTATAAGACATTCGTAAAGGGTCAAAAACTAATTCTCTCCTTTGTTGCTATTGATGACCATGTTGAGGGTTCCTTTGTCGTGTCTAACACTTAGGCTGGTTATTCGCGATTGTGGTCACAAAGGTTGCCTGATGATGGCGTGGTTGATATCCTTTACCTTTTCCATGTAGATGAAATGTTGCCCCAGCTTCCCCTTCATTCTTCCTATGGCCATTGACAAAGGGCTTCTTAGTGCCCAAAGTTGATGCACTGTAATCTTGAATCTTTCCAAGCTTTAATAGACTCTCAATTTGCTCGTCGGCGATCACAATGTCAGCAAATCCATTGGATGAATAGGCGGTTGAAAAATCTAGAAACACACCCTGCAGAGTGCCCATGAACATGTCAACCAATTCCCTTTCAAGCAATGGAGGTTGCACTTGGGCGACCATTTCTCGCCATCTTAAAGCATATTCTTTGAAACTTTTAGAATTCTTCTGAGAAAGACCCTGGAGTTGAGTGCAATTAGGAGCCAAGTCAATGTCATACTGGTACTGTTTCACAAAAGCTTCAGCCAAGTCCTTCCATCTTCTGACAAAAGCCCTGTTCAGATTCATATACCAACCCAAAGATGCCCCAGATAGGCTGTCCTGGAAGTAGTACATCCATAACTTTTCATCCTCAGTATGGGCAGAAATCTTCCCAAAGTAAGATTAGATGTGAGTTTTCGGACAAGCGTTGCCATTGTACTTATCAAAAGTAGGAGTCTTGAACTTGTGAGGAATTTTGACCCCTAGCACCAAACCCAAGTCAATCACATTGAAACTTAGAGAGTTCTGAGATTCAATGGCCTTTACCTTCTCAGCAATTTCCTTTAACTTCTTATTCACAAATGAATTTTTATTGTCCAACTCCCTATCCATCAAAGTGAATTGCTCCTCTTGTTCATCCATGTAGCCAACATTACAGCCATTCTCTCCGCCTGGAGCTCCAGTAACAAGGATGACCCATGGGTTTCCTTGCATAGTACCATTATGACTTCTCTGATTTCCACCTTCTGGAATCTCATCCTCTGGCCACTCGACCATCAACCTTAGTCGTTCTTGATTATGAGCCATCCCCATTATCAGGGTCATGAACTACTACATACGATTTCTCAATTCCACAAGCTCATCTTGTACCTGATCTGCCATTCTAGTTCTGCTTTGCTTGGTTGGATTATGGAAAAGACGAATCCTAACATTGTTGCCTGAAAAGGAATAGAGATGAGAAATTGCGCCGGTGTACCTGAAAAAACTGAGATAATATACTATGACATGTAGAATGTTATGTTATGCATATGCTTTGAAACATAGCTACTGAGAGGATCACTCTTATATAGATCCCTGGAAATAAGAGCCATTGTGAAGCCATATTGTGACCACGTGTCAGTGCATAAATTTCCTTCTGAGAAATATCAAGAACCATTGCATCACAAATCCGAACATCATAACAAATAAAGGCTCATGAGCAAAAGTCATACAAAATATTGAAAACAAAATGACAACAACAAGAAACAATAACAACAATAAAGGTTCCTTCAACTAGCCTGGGGGTAACCAAGTACACCACCATAATAGGAACCTATGGTCTACAACAGTGACCCAAGTTTGGCCTTCTTTACTTCATGGGCCAACCATCGGGCGTGATAACCTTAGAGTCAATCAGATCTTGAACATTGAACTGTAAAGACCTACATTCCTCTATATTGTACCCCAGAGCACCTGAATGAAACTCACAATACGCATCCGCATCATATCCTTTTGGAATATTCCCTACTGTTGGTGGTACCAAAGTCCACAGCTCTACCAGATTGAGCTTTAGCAGTTGTTGCAACAAGGCAGTGTAGGTCATTGGGATTGCATCAAGAACACGATCCATATGTCGAATTTTTTGTGGATAAGGCCTTTGTTGTGGTCAAGCATTTTTTTTATATTGCTTTAAACGCACAACAGGCCCCTGCACTCTCTTACCCATATTCGGCCAAGGAACAAGTGAAGGTTGCTAATGTAACACCTTTGAAGACTCAACCTGAGTAATGACTCCAGAAGAAGAAAAGTTGACCACCTCTTTTGTATTCATATGTGCATCAACTTGCGACACCTTCACCCCAGTCAGCCCAAAATTGATTACTCCCTCATCAATTAAATCTTGTACTTGATGCATGAATGCCATACAATCATTAATATCATGTATGGAGCTCCATAGTGGAAAACACAGTACACGTTGGGATTCCAACCAAATGGAAGTTTACCAGAAGGAGGATTTAGCTCACGACACTCAATCAATCTCATTTTGATCAGCTGTGGGCATAACTCTGCATAGGACATGGGAACAGGACCAATAACCATTTCTTACTTTTGCCGATAACAGGTTACCGCCACTGGAGATATTACAATTGAAACCTGCTGAAGTCCTTCTCCTGGAAACCAAAGCGTATGAGTTGAGGACGATCCTTGATAAGGAAATAAAGTTCCCATTTCTTTGGAAACAATTGACATAGGATCATTCAGTTCACTTATATCACGCCAAGAGAAGTTGATTTCTGTCTTAGGATCTTCTTGGCTAACAAGCAGTGATTACTGGTGAGAAGGCTCAGACTGTGGATGAAATCCACCTAACAACTCTTGATTCAATGGAAATCCCAAAGAGATGGGCGAAACAGGACCTTCTGTTGGGGAAGCAAACACAAGACTACTTTCTTTCTTCAACACAACATTCATGATCCTCGTAAGCAATTTCATTTGAGTCTTCATCAAGTTGAATTCCTCTTTTAAGAACTTCTGACGCTGAGATAAAGCTTACATTTCTTCCCTGAATGTCCCCGATTGGGTCTTCATTTACGTTACCTCCACCCGAAGTTGTTCTGAATTCATACCCTGGGAGTTATGATTCAAGTTAGCCATTCTGAAGAGAAACCAAGTCAGGATAAGAATTTGTCTCTGAACACCTGTCATGAATGCAAGGATGTATGCAAATGCCATGTTCGGTTATTTCCAAGGAATCTATCTGCTTTGATTCACATTTTGATACAAAAGAAACCCAACAGCAAGACTCAGATATGAGATCCTCGGAAATAACTCAACATGTGCGCTGAAATGCTATGATGTCATGTATGCAGCTGGCATGTGATCAGTGGACTATGTCTGGTATTGGTATTGAATATTGAGCCCAGTGTCTGAATAATCACAATAACATGATCTCTGTGTAGAACCCCAGAACTGAGAACCATAGAAACACATAGAACTATATCCAATTAATAGAACAATACTAAAGAAAATGGGTATGCAGAAGGCCATGGTTCCTGCAAACCTGTAAACAATCCCCCATCTCACAGGTGTCCTACCAAAGGTCAATATCATGGACTCTCAGCTTGAGTAGCGATAATACGTTCACCATTTCCGGTTTGGCATTAAACACTAAAAGAGGAGGTCTCAGCTGAGTCTTGAAAAAACAAGCATCCCCCATAAGTTCCCAGCTTCAAGCACTAAGATCGAGAAACAATAGTACATTCATCCCGAAGGTTAAAATACTATCATCATACGAACAATTGATTTAGTTGATTTCTTACGAGAGAACAAGGCTATCCTATGTGATTTCCCAGTGGGCCCTCGGGTGCGAGTGTGTAACACGGTGGGAGAACTGACTTTAGTTAAATGTTGCGGATAGCAAGAGTCGCCACCGACTTTTATTTTATCCAAAAGGAAAGGGCATAAAAGAACAGGAAAGACCTTAAAAGATTTTTGGGTTCGGGGGGTAGGTTATGTAAAGGGAAGGTGTTAGCACCCTTTACATCCATGGTTATCCATGGGCTCTTAGTTACTTAGCTCACTTTAAAATGTTTTGAGAAGTGTAGTGTGTGATTAGAAATTTTCTTAAGTACTTTATAATGATCCATGTACGGACATATATAAAGCCTTTGTTTTGAAAATTGTTTGAAAATGTGAAGTGTTCATGAAATGTTTTTGAATGAGTGAGCAAGTACATAAGAGGAACCTGCCCTAAGTTAAATCTTTTATGTTCTTAAATGTCCTTTAAATGGTAAGACTATCCCTATTATTAAGGAATAGGTAGTCATTACCTTGGATGTTATATGGGACATGTGAAGGGTCATCTGTGTTTAGGCAACTGTAAGGTGTCTTAGCAATACGAAGGGACTTATCATCTTTTATTCGAAAGGGACAAGATCATTTACGAAGGCAACCATGAAGGGACTTGATCTTATAATTCTTTAAAGGGACTAGATGATATCAGTAAGAGAAGGGACTTTGCTTTATACACCTTACTTGACCTTTTATTTAGGCAACATGAGAAGGAACCCTTAAGAAGTGAGATGGTGATCCAGGATCGACTTACGTGTGTGCGTGTACAAATTCAAATATTTATCTTATAATTAGTGATCTAAATTAATTTTAAAAGCAAACATGTTTTCACTCCCTAATTTACTAACCATAGCAATTTATAAATAAATAAATAAAAATAACTACAACTATTACAAGGCTTACACAATTACATTATAATAAAACAATTTTAAATAATAAGCATATAAATAAATAAAAGGTTAGTAATAATAAAAAAATAAATATAAAAGAACAAAAAAGGGTTAGTCATAATAATATAATATAGCTATCAAATTAAAAGTTCAAATTTAAATAAATAATCTTTTTTTTAAAGAATTTTTAAGAAGAAGAATAAACAATAATAATTATATACTAATAAACATGATTAATAGTTTAATAATTTAATTATATATACATATTAGAAATATTTATTAATTATAATTAAACAAACATAATAAGAAATTAAAATCATAAAAGAAAATTAGGGTTTTGAATTGTTTAGAAAAATAAATTAGGGTTTTAAATATTAGGTTTTAGAAAATAATTAGGGTTTATATAATTAGGGTTTTAAGTACAAAAACATTTTAATTTAATACCTAATACTAATTTAATTATTAAACAAATATACATATATTTTAATTCAAACAAATAAGAAATTAGCTTTAGAAAATATTTTTTTTAGAAATTTTTTAGAACATATAATTATTAACCTAGAATTATTTACATATTAAACATAATTATATATTTTTTATAATAATTAAACAAAAGAATTAAATAAACAAATCAAAAATAAAAGAACAAAAAATTGCAACTTACCTGGGGCTGGGATTCGAACCCAGGCCCTAGGCTTTACACATCCTGGACCAGCCTCCCTTCCACTGGGCTATGCGTGCTTTGGTGAACAATGTATGACTAGCATTCATTATATTTTAAGCCTGAAAATCATGAAGAAAATAAGCAAAAAATGTTGAGGCTGGGGTTCGAACCCCTGCCCAGATCCTTATACATGCGCGTCCTTACCACCACACCATCAGCATCATTCAGTTATTATAATACAAACATTAATATATAATATATATTAAATTTCAAATTTTGATTTCGCGCCAGTCATCTTCTACCTCCAGACCTGCAAATTTTCCTGCGAATTTTGCTACAAGTTTTCCTGCGAATTTCCATTTGCAGCAAAACCTACGAAATTCAATCATCAACAAAACAGTAACATTTTATCAAATTGAATATACTAACATGATCCAGAGGTTAATTAGAGTTGATTTATGGTCTTAGAATTCATTTATAATTGATAAATCATGCAACCCTAAAACGGCCGAAGAACCCTAGCCATGGTGATTTCTCCATCTTGGACCTAAAATCAAATTAATTTATCCAGAAAGCATCCAAACATCATCATAAACACAAACCAACAGTTAGTTTTCATTAACAATGTGTAAATCATTCAAATCGAAAAATTTTAAAACATGAACAATGTGCATTCGGTTAGCATGATATGTCATGATTTTGATGGAATAGAGGATTGGTTTCGACTCAGGGATATCCAAGGAACCTTCTTGTGTCTTTAAAATACCTTAGAACTCCTTGTAAGGATGAAACCGAAAATTGGTTTTGGATGAATTTTTGTGAAGTTTGAAAGTGATATTAGAGGCTGCCAATTCGTCTTCTATGGTTTGCTCAATGTTCATTATATATGAGTGAGTGAATTAGGTCAAAGACTTCACCAATTTGATGGATATTTGGATCATTTGAAGATTGAAAAAGATTTGCTCTTAAAACTTGATTTATTTTGATCTAACATTGCTATGTTTGGATGATCTGATTTTAAATGGTACCAATCAAGTTTAAATGTTTTTTAAGACATTCTAGAAACCAAATCCTTTTCAAATATATGATTTTTATATTTTATTTCAATTTAAATTGTATTTTAATGAATAAAATTCAAATAAATATGAAATAAAAAATAAAAAAATCAGAAAATAGGTGGGTTGGGTCGTGCTTGATGATATTGTAAAGTTTGGATGGCAATTTGGTGGGCTCATTTAGCAAAAATTGGTTTTAAGGCCTTATTTGCTTCATAAACTTCCCAAAAATTTCCCAACTTTGCAAGGGCACAAATCCTTCAATTTTAATGCTACGAAGGTGTTCTTGGACATTTTGGAAAGCTTAAAGAGTCCTCTAACCAACCTATTTGGTCTCATGTCCATATCTTTTACCATTCTCAAGTTATGCTCTTTGGAAGTTGTTGACTTTTTGTTGACTTTTAAAAGGACCTATAATGTCTTAGCTCATATCTTCCAAATGAAGCATTTTTGGGCTTGGCTTGTGAGACACAAAGTTGTAGAGAATTCAATTTCCTTCAAAATGAGCTTTGGATGGAAAAATTTTGATGAAGCATGTGAAAGTTATGGCTGGTCAAAGTTCAGTTGACTTTTCCTGTGAAAACCCTAATTTAGAAACTCCTGATTCTTGATGATCTGAAATCTCCTTGATGAATCATGATCAACCCTTGATCAAATGATGAATTTTACCTCATATACTTGATGTTGGCAAAAAAACATGAAGTTTGACTTTGGTTTGACCACAATTGACCTCAGTTTGACTTTTTAACTACTTTGACTGATTTTAACCTATCTGATCATCTGACTGAACAAATCTTTTGGGAAAGTCTTGAAACTTGACATGGGGATTCTTGAACACATATAAGATGTTATGAAGCTCACTTGAAGTCTTGGAAGTCCATTTAGCCTGATTAAAGTCAAAACCCTAGTTTAGGATGCATTGCTTAGGAGGATGCATTGTCTGAGGGAATTGTCAAATTTTCTGACTAATTGTGAACTTTGTGAACCTTGTGAACCTCATGAGATGCCTTGTGAACCTTGTGAGCCTATTAGTACACAATGTCTTATCTTGTGGAGGGCAAATTTTGGGGTGCAACAGCTGCCCCTGTTCAATTTTCTGAAACCTAAGGGGTTAGATTGGTATATGTGTCATTCGTGACTTGGAAGGTTGAAGGGGATTGAACACAAAAGCCCAAAAATTTGCACTCACAGGTGCATAAAATAACACTGATGATTAGTTGTATATGCTTGAGTGGGCTTAAAGATGCCACTTGGAAGGATTGGAGATGGGCTTAGAGATGCCATCTGGAGATGGGCTTGGAGATGCCATCTAAAGTATCAGGATGTGATGATGTCTTTATGTTGATATTGGATATCAGTACTAGGTATTCGTATAGGCTGTCTCTGAATCATTTATGCAACATGATTTGAGTTGTTGAATGGACCAGCAGAAATAAATCTTCGTGGCAATTATCTTTTCTGGAAATATCTTGGATTAGGGAATGGATCTTTGTACAGACCGTTTGCCTACTCTCCAAGGTCAAAAGAACGTCAGGATTAGTTCTTCTGAAAAATATCTTGAACCAGGGAATGGATCTTTTTACAGACTGTTTGCCTGCTATTCAAGGGTCAAAAGAACGTCAGGATTTGTTCTTCTGAATAATATCTTGAACCAGGGAATGTATCTTTTTAATGACTGTTTGCCTGCTATTCAAGGGCCAAAAGAACGTCAGGATTTGTTCTTCTGAAAAATATATTGAACCAGGGAATGGAGCTTTTTACAGACCGTTTGCCTGCTATTCAAGGGCCAAAAGAACGTCAGGATTTGTTCTTCTGAATAATGTCTTGAACCAGGGAATGGATCTTTTTACAGACTGTTTGCCTGATATTCAAGGGTCAAAAGAACGTCAGGATTTGTTCTTCTGAATAATATCTTGAACCAGGGAATGGATCTTTTTACAGACCGTTTGCCTGTTATTCAAGGGCCAAAAGAACGTCAGGATTTGCTCTTATGAATAATGTCTTGAACCAGGGAATGGATCTTTTTACAGACCGTTTTCCTGCTATTCAAGGGCCAAAAGAACGTCAGGATTTGTTCTTCTGAATAATGTCTTGAACCAGGGAATGGATCTTTTTACAGACCGTTTGCCTGCTATTCAAGGGCCAAAAGAACGTCAGGATTTGTTCTTCTGAATAATGTCTTGAACCAGGGAATGGATCTTTTTACAGACCGTTTGCCTGCTATTCAAGGACATCTTGAGCATTATATGGATCATTTCTGACCTGTTGTGAATTGTTGGTATTGTTTTACCTGCATATAACTATCCTGCAAGGAGAATGTTAGTTTATGCAATGTGTATTCATGTATAGTATGATGCACCTAAGTAATGTATTATGTATTTATGGATATGTATGTTATGGTATGATGTAAAGGATGTATGTATGAATTATGCAGCCTGAAGCATCTGGATATCTTCGTATGACAACTGCTGGCTAGGGAACATAAATCCCGATTCGTTGCTGAAGAATATGAGGAACTCGTTCCCGTCTCGTTTGATAATATAGTATTCATAACTTCCCGTCTTCGTTTGATAGTATAGTATTCATAACTTCCTGTCTTCGTTCGTCGTACTCTTTTTTGAAGGAATAAGTTCCTGAGTATCCCGACTGAGGATAAAAGAGATGAACATAAATTCAAGGGGAGATGTAACTCGAAGTATCTATGATGGTAGATTTGCCCTACTGGGGAATTTGTAGTTGTCTTGTTGGAGTGAACCAGCGAAGCTCTGTTGAATTCCTTCCCTCGTTCGTCCGTAGTAAATATTATTACTGCATTTTCATGCATTTCTGGTAAACATCAATCATATTAAGCATTTTATGCATTTCTGGTAAACATCAATCATATTCAAAAGCATACATACATTCAAACACAACCAATGGACGTTTCGCTTATGTAAATAGGGTAAAAGTAAATCTGGATTCAAAGATGAAATTTTATTTATATTATAAAGTGACCTATACATAGGCAAGTTTGTACAAGGAGACAGAAATCCTAGTAAGAGGAATTCGTCGTAAAACTTTTACAGAATAAAGAAAATCAGCTATGTGGGAAATCATCCTATTGAGTTTCAATTCTACTATTGCCATTATCTTCAAGTATTTCATCTTCTGTTGTTGAGATGGAAACGATTGGATTGAGCTTTATCTGTTCGAGCTTGAGTTAAGTAGCACAACTGGTTGGAGTTATCTGGGTGATCCAAACGAGACATAGTCATACGCTTTAATCCCTAACTTTTGCCTGGATTGCCCTTTCAGGTTTTCAATCCACCGGGATACCCTTTTTTCCCAATCCGCCTTTTCAGGTTTTCGACTTGCCGGGTGTACATTTTTTTATATATATATATCCCTAATTTTTGCCCGAACCCTTTTGGTTCGTCGGGATGCCCTTGTTTTTGCCTAGGCCAGTCAACCTAGCGGGTCTCTTTTTATGCGTAGTATTTTTTAACTATGTCTGCGTTTACAGGCTGTGGGAAGTCTTCACCGTCCATAGTAGTAAGTATCATGGCACCACCTGAGAATACTGTTTTGACCACAAATGGTCCTTCATATGTAGGAGTCCACTTGCCCCTAGGATCACCCTGTGGTAATATGTGTAAACACCCCAAATTTTCCCTCACCCATTCACACCATGGCTTGTGACATCCTCATATGCATAAATCCAATCATAGCATCTCATACCACATTTTTATTCACTGCATTGCTTCTAAGTCATCTGCATCTAGGGTTTGTGATCTGAGCAATCTAAGGGCCATTTGAGCCACTCCAAAGGTCATCAATCACTTCAAAGGGGTCCATGTATGTTCAAGCATCATATTATATCCCCTCAAAGTCAAGAATATCAAAGAATCACAAGAACTGAGAATGGCATGGAAGCAGAGCCAGGTTTGACTGCACAGATGACCTAGAATTAGGGTTTTGGTTTCAGAGGCCATAACTCCAATTTATTTGGCCATTCTTGTTTATATTGGTCTCTATATGGTATAGGGAGAATGCATATCAATTTTCATGAAGAAATTCCATGGGGAAGTCATCTGATCAAGAGTTGACTTCTTGAGCAAGTCAGTGCAAAATCAGGGCATATGAGACCCCCAATGACCCAACCAAAGGGTGTTCATCATCATTTTGATTATGTATGATCTTTATTTGATCATGGAAGATGTTAGAAGTTCACAAAATTGGAAAATTTCAAGTCATTTGCAAAGTTGACTTTTTTGGGAAAGTTGACTTATTTTGAAAATTGCCATTTTGGGAAACTTTTTAAACCCTTGCTTTTTGATTCAAAAATGCTTCAAATGGAAAAACTTTGGTCATGAAAGTTGTAGAATGGATCATTACCTTTTCAAAAAGTACCAGAACTTGACCTAATTCATTTTGGATCAAAAGTTATGGCTTGTCAAAGTTGGCCAAAATCACAAAATTTGAAGTTTTCTACCAAAGAGGCATTTTGCAAAATGCTATGATCAAGTGTTCTAAAGGCCTCAAATGTGTACAAATTCTTCACAACATGATCACATGACCTCTAAAATTCAGAATGGGCCAAAGAATCATCTCATTTCATGACTTGAACCTCAAGAAATCCCAAAGGAACCAAACTTTGTGAAACTTGCAAAACCTATCACAAACTACAAACCACTTGCTGCATTGCCTCTAGACCTTTTCCATAGCTTCCCTTGATTCAAGCTGAGCCAAAGCAAGCCAAAAAGCAAGTTGTACCATTGCCCATACCTCAAGTACAAATCAAGTTGACATTTTGGCCAAAGACCCATACCAATCACCATAGGCCACCAACAACTCTCTGACCTATCACCTTTTGATACATGGACCAAAGCCAGCATAACACACCACACCATTCATGCTGAAACACACTCCAAGCCATAGTTATCAAAATCTCTCCAACTTGCATTTTCATTCAAAACTGATTCCACAAGCCTGAAACACACAAACAAACTTCACAAACAATCTCAGCATGCCTCACTGATCAAAAACCACCCATCACCATAGCCTGAAAGTCACTGAAACCAAAACACGATCACCACCTTCCCTTAAACAGAACTTCTGCCATCTCCCAAATCAGCCATCAACAAGAGTTGTGAAGCATCCCATTGAGCTCAGGAGGACCAAAGGAGTGAGTTTGCATAGGAGAAAGGGTCAGAAAGCTCCTGTTCGAAGGACTTCAGTTCAGGTATCCATCAAGAACAAATTTTCCAGAACTTCATTTACTTGTTATAAATTGATTCTACATGTTGTCCTGATCACCATGATGTGTTTAAAAGTGAAAATGGTGGAGTATTGAGTATGTATGAGTTGTCTGAAATTTTCTGCCCTAAATATGTCTTGCTTCGATTTGCATGATTGATGAATGAAAAATGGTTTTTGTTTGGGGGTTTTTATTTAGTGTTGAATGGGGATTGATTCTGGGCAGTTAGGTTTCATTTTCATGGAGTTTTGAGGAAGTTAGCAACTTTCAGGTGAGGGTCTGGCCGGAGAAGACGACCGGAAGTCTTCTCCGGCCACCTGAAGTTAATTAGGGTTAATCTGTGTAATTATGAGAGTTTGAATTCTGGCCCTTGGATGTGTTGACCCGCGCGCGTTTGGTTGGTCAGGATTCCACCATTTTGCCCTAATCCTCATTTGACTTTTTTAATTCAGTTTAATTAAGTTTAATTAGAAATTAGTCCAGTTTGAATTTCAGCCACTGGATCACGCGCGCAGTCAACTCCCGCGCGTCCAGTTTGAATGTCAGCCCTTGATTCTGCTTACTTCTCTTTAAATTCATTTTATTTTCATTTTTATTTCATTTGTTTTCTACAATTTATTAAAAATAGTAAAACATCTTTAAAAATTCTGAAATTTTTTGTCAAAGGTTCAATTAATTTTCAGAAACCAAAAACATTTTTATTTTTATTTTTTGCATTAAAAATTATTTTTAAAACATTTAAAAGTTTATTTTTAATTGATTAATTAGAATTAATTAATTAAAAATACTTTAGGTATTTAAAAATCACAAAAAAATTCATGAAACATTTAAAATCATTTAGAAACATTGTCCAACTCTCAAACCAAATTTCTTTTTTGATCTTGATGTCTTTTGACAATTTTCCATGGATTAATTTCATTTCAAAGCATTATTTTGATCCAATCTTCAAAAATTCATTTCTGCCTAGCCTTTAAGAGTTGGACAATGATTCTTTTTGCATTGCATCTTGTATAACATGTAGTGTATAGGATTAAATTGGCATGAATTGATCTTGCATTTCCTATTTGTTTGACATTTTTCTTGACAAGGTACCTTAAAACCCTAGCAAATCTTAGAAAATTCATAACCCTCATTAGGTTAAGAGTTAGAACCCCTCCTTTGGGCAGTGAGTTTGTATAGGTTTAGGGTTCCTTTGAATGCATTTTCAAATTTTTTTCATGATGTTTGCTTCTGATTTTGAATTTTTGTTTTATGTATGGATCATAAACCCTAATTTGGGCTTTCATTTGCATTCATCTCTCATTTGCTTGCATACTGTCGCTCCCGATAAATGGGAATGGCCCAGATACAGGTACAGACGCGAACGATCGGCGAAGGGGGGATGTGAGAACACACAGGAGTGAACTCACAGGGAATGAATAGAGTCGCCAGCTAGGCATTTTTATCCCGGAGGAAAGGTAATGCTACATAGACCTAGAAAGATATGGATAAGACGGTTGCGAACCAGAGAGACTGAGAAAGGGGGTTGGTTACAACCTGGGAAGGTATTAGCACCCAGATTGTCCGTCGTACTCGACGGGATCCACGCTTAAAAGATTTGTGTTTTAAAGGGGTAGTGTCAGTGCAATTTGTGTATAAAAGAGCTGGAAAAGGATGTAAGTGTCAGTGTAAAAGAAATGTGAAGTGTATAAGAGAAGTGTCAGTGTAAGAACAGGAGTATGAAGCTCAAGACTATGAGGCTTAAGGAATAATGCCGGAAGGAGGGGGAATATACAGAGACTTTTGTTCGATAACTGTTAAGTTATGCCTACGTATCCTCTCGTGCAATGAGGAAGTCAGAACACCGTAGTTCGACCCAAAGAGACTGAAAGACAAATTGACTTGTGAACTGCTTACTTGTCTATGCTCATGTGTATGACCTGTCTGGCTCAGGTGCAAACTGTCTTGCATTAGACGAAAGAAGCAAGTTCTCGTTTATGAGTGAAGATGATGAGAAAAGAATCCCGGAGGAGACGATTATTGTTTGTTTTTGAGTTTTCAGTCTTTTATTGCTCTTGAGGGTTTGTCATAAATTAATGAGCTTAAGCCTAAACCAATGGATTAGTAAACTCATCACATCTTCCCTCTGATTAGGGGTAATGAGAATGCCTTAAGTGTGAAGTCAGCATCACACACTTAATCACCATGATGTATGATTAAGATCATTAACCTACTTGCAATTATTTAGATGTTTTTGGTGCTTTTGTTTAGTGTTAAGTAATGAGATTAAGCCATAATCAAGGATTAAACAGACTCATTACACCATCCTAATAGAAGGATAATAGATGAGAATGTTTAATGCTGAGGAAAGCTCCTCAACTTAATCCATGATTAGGGATTAAACTCATGACAAAACAAAACCTTTATTAAGTGGATTTTAGTTAATGATAAGATGAATAAGTGATTTTTATGGTTTGTAAGACAACTTGAGGGGGACTTGTCCATTAACACTAGGGTTAGTCCTTCTTAACCAATTAAGGAAGAATTAGAACCCTAATGCAAGGCCCAAGTTACAAGCTTGATGTCTTGATGATTATTAAGTGAATTGATTAAAGGATTTAAACACATTAAGGGTTTAACACTTAGGATTAAAGTTATACACTCCATCCTAATAGAAGGATGCAGGCATAAGCTTAATCACAAAGCCTCAAAGCCTTTAGGGTTTAGTCCTTGATTTGTGAGATGAGAAGAGAAGACTCAATGAGACACAAAGGTAAAATATAAATGGGGGACTAATCAAAACCCTAATTATTGTCATGCTTGGTTGTTCCTAAAGTTTTTGAGGTTTACAAGAGAAATCTTCAGAGGAACCACCAGGAAGCAGATGAAAGGATCAAAGAGAAGCAAAGTCACTTGCTTCATTTAAGAAGACAAGTCACTTGAAGAAAGAAAGTAAGATGAAGAAGAATGAGCAAGCTCAATCTCAAACACAAAACAAAATGCAGCAATGATGCATAAGAGGGATGAAAAGAAATTATGAGAAGTGAAGGCAAATTCACTTCTCAAAGTGACTTACCACCTGAAAAGTTAGTGAAAGAAATGCAATGCAATGCAAGATGAGATGAAATGACATGATGCAAATCAAAACCAGAAGCAAATACATGATGTTAATTATGCTATGAGATGATGCAAACATGAATCAAGGCATGAGGATGATCATACAAACCTATGGATGCAAATGAAGCAAGTTTAGAACCATGATCATACATGAAAAGTTATGAAGTGCAAATGGCATACAACATGGCTAATGCAAGATGCAATGATCAAACATGTTTCTAATATGTATTAAGATGTCTAATGAATCAAATGGATGCATAAAATGTCATGGCAAGTCATGGTATGCAAGCAAATGCAAGATGGATGCAAAAGGAAGCCCAAATTAGGGTTTATGATCAATGCACCAAACAAAAACCAAAACCAGAAGCAAACATCATGATAAAAAATTGAAAATGCATTCAAAGGAACCCTAGACCTATACAAACTCACTGCCCAAAGGAGGGGTTCTAACTCCTAACCTAATGAGAGTTATGAATTTCTTAAGATTTCTAGGGTTTTAGGGTACCTTGCCAAGAAAAATGTCAAACAAATTGAAAATTCAAAATCAAATCATGCCAATTTAATCCTATGAACTACATGATATGCAAGACACAATGCAAAAAGAATCAAAGTCCAACTCTCAATGGTTAGGCAGAAATGAATTTTGGAAGTTTGGGACAAAATATTGCCTTGAAATGATTTTAATTCCATGAAAAATTGTCAAAAGACATCAAGATCAAAAAAGAAATTTGGTTTGAGGGTTGGAAAATGTTTCTAAATGATTTTAAAGGTTTCATGAATTTTTTGGTGATTTTTAAATACCTAAAAGTATTTTTAATTAATTAATTCTCATTAATTAATTAAAAATAAACTTTTAAATGATTTAAAAAATATTTTTTAATGCAAAAAATAAAAATAAAAATGTTTTTGGTTTCTGAAAATTAATAAAAGATTGTATAAAAATTTTCAGAATTTTTAAAAGTGTTTATCTATTTTTAATAAAATGAAGAAAACAAATGCAATTAAATGAAAAATAAAATGAATTAAACTGAAAAAAAGAGAAAGTCAGCACAATCAATGGCTGATATTCAAACATACACGCGCGGGATTGGACTTGGCGCGCATCTGGACGGCCAAGATTCAAAATTCACTAATTATGATTAGTGCCCTAATCTGAACCCTAAACAAAATCAGGTGACCGGAACAGTGTTCCGGTCATCTTCTCCGATCAACCAAAAACTCAATCTCACTCTCCAGGCCATTTCAAAGGCTCTAACTCTCCAGAATTCATCCTCTACCCACCCCAAACACGAATCAAGCACAAAATCATGTTTAACTTCCAACACAAACACGAATAGAATCAAAGAAGTTTTTAGGTCAAACTTTCAGAACATCATAACATGCTTGTTTCTGGCTCATTTTCAAAAATAAATAGATCCCCATGATCAGGGCAACATACAGAACAATATTCTAACAAGAAATTAAAGTTCTGGAAAAATTGTTCATCATGCTACCTGAAATGGAGCTTTCTATTCAGGAGCTTTCTGGCTGTTTCTTTGGCTCAAACAAGTCCCAATGATCCTCCTTAGAAGCTTTTGACACTTAGTTGGAGTTTATGTGGCCTCTAGAGAAAGTTGGCAGAAGCTCAGGTCAAGGGTGTGTTGAAATCGTATTTTTGATTGTGAAGGTTTTAGGGCCAAATGAAGGGTGGGAAATGATCAGTGGATCATGGTGAGTTGAATGGTGAAAGAAGTTTGAAGGTTTGATGCTTGTGGAGTCAGTTTCGAAAGAAAATGCAAGAGGGGTGATTTTTGTGAACTTGTGAATGCTGAAGTCTTAGGTTGTGTTCTTGTGTGTTATGGCTTGCATAAAGTCCACATATCAAGTTGTGATAGGTCTGTGGAGTTGGTGTGGGCTATGCTGATTGGTATGGGGTGATTTGCAAAAAGTCAAGCAAGTTGTACTTGGAGGTATGGGCAAGTGGCAGGCTGAGATAGGGGTATGGCTTGGCTCATCTGAGTTTAGGGAGAACCATGGAACTTGATTTGAGATGATTCAGCAAGTTGCATGAAGTTTATGATATGTTTTGCAATTTTCACAAGATTTGGCCCCTTTGGGAATTCATGAAGTTCAAAGCATCAAAATTCATAATTCTTGGGCCAATTCTGATTTTTAGAAGTCACATGATCATGTTGTAATGAGTTTGTGCACATTTGAAGCCTTTAGAACACTTGATCAAGTCATTTTGCAAAATGCCTCTTTGGTAGAAAACTTCAAATTTTGTGATTTTAGCCAACTTTGACAAGCCATAACTTTTGATCCAAAATGAATTAGGTCATGTTCTTGTACTTTTTGAAAAGGGAATGATCCATTCTACAACTTTCATGACCAAAGTTTTTTCATTTGAAGCATTTTTGAATCAAAAAGCAAGGGTTGAAAAAGTTTCTCAAAATGGCAATTTCATTAAAAAGTCAACTTTGCAAAAGACTTGAAATTCTTCAATTTTGTGAACTTCCAACTTCTTCTATGATCAAATAAAGATCATATACAATTAAAATGATGAAGAACACCCTTTGGTTGGGTCATTGGGGGCCTCAGATGCCCTGATTTTGCACTGACTTGCTTGAAAAGTCAACTCTTGATCAGATGACTTCCCCATGGAATTTCTTCATGAAAATTGATATGCATACTCCTTATACCATATAGAGGCCAATAGAAACAATAATGACCAAAAAATTTGGAGTTATGGCCTCTGAAACCAAAACCCTAATTCTAGGTCAACTGTGCAGTCAAGCCTGGCTTTGCTTCCATACCATTCTCAGTTCTTGTGATTTTTTGACATTCTTGACTTTGAGAGGACATAATATGATGCTTGAACATACATGGACCCCTTTGAAGTGATTGATGGCCTTTGGAGTGGCTCAAGAAACTCTTGTATTGCTCAGATCACAAACCCTAGATGCAGATGACTTAGGATCAAATGTAGTGAATCAAAAATGCAATATGAGATGCTATGATTGAGTTTATGCATATGAAATGATCAAAAGCAATGGTGTGAATGGGTGAGGGCAAATTTGGGGTGTTTACAGCTGCCCCTATTCAAACATGAGTTAGCTGTGCAGGATGTAAGCGACGACTTATCAGGCAAACAAGATAACTTGTGGTTGAATACCAAAGACAGTCCAAAATTTGCACTCACAGAATGAAGAAGAAAAGGGATATAGATTGTAAAAGAAAATAAAGTATATTATAAAGTGGGTGAAGGAGGACGACCGTCGAGCAGAGGACGACTGCTGGGGAAAAGCAATGACGGGGACGGCCGACATGCTGGGGATACGGGCGATTATGATGGGGACGGCCATCAGGTAAAGCTATAAGATTCTCTGGGGATTAATGAAAAATGATGGGGACAGCCATCAAGTTCATAAAGTAATGCAAGCAACGATGGGGACGGCCATCGGGCTAAACTGATGAAGGACGGTCATCAGGAAAAGGAAAAGGGACCACGACGGGGACGGCCATCGGGTTAAAGAATGAATGAAATAATGATGAGGGACGGTCATCAAAGGTGAAGGACGATCACCTAGCAGGGGACGGCTGCTCTGAAAGGGGTAAGATGAGGGACGGTCATCTAAGGTGAAGGACGATCACCTGGCAGGGTACGGCTGCCGAAAATATCGCGACATAGGACGAACGCCGGATAAAAAGTCAACGATGGGGACGGCCATCGGACGAGCATGATGAAGGACGATCATCAAGAGGTGAAGGACGATCACCTAGCAGGGGATGGCTGCTCTCAAGGTTTATCATGACGCAGGACGAACGTCAGATAACAAGATCAACGATGGGGACGGCCATCGGATAAAATGATGAAGGACGATCATCAAAAGGTGAAGGACGATCACCTAGCAGGGGACGGCTGCTAAATATCACGACATAGGACGAATGCCGGATAGAAAAGGTCAACGATGGGGACGGCCATCGGATGAGCATGATGAAGGACGATCATCAAGAGGTGAAGGACGATCACCTAGCAGGGTACGGCTGCTCCCAGGGTTTATCATGACATTGGACGGATGTCAGATAGAGAAGAAATTTTGCTTTGCGGGCGATCTACTGGGGAATAGTAAACACGGACGAGTGTTTATATCCAGGAAATAAAAGGTATAAGTGTTTGGTGTTGTGTATAGATTAATGATGCGGACGAGCATCCTTAAGACTATGATACGGACGAGTATCAGGTAGAAACAAATACTGACACGTGTTCAGAGATGATGATACGGACGAGTATCAACCGGTTAACAAGGAACACGGACGAGTGTTGATTCTGAGGGGACTCTCCTGGGGAACAGTAGACACAGACAAGTGTCTAAATTCAGAAAGACAAGAGTGTTTGACACAGTGTATGGATTAAAGATGCGGACGAGCATCCCTAAGACTTTGATACGGACGAGTATCAGGTAGAAACAAATGCTTGACGCATGTTCTGAGATGATGGTACGGGCGAGTACCAACTGGTTAACAAAGAACACGGACGAGTGTCGAATCTGCGAGGATACAAATGGTGTATACAAGATACGGACGAGTATCTGTATAAGTAAAATAAGTATGAGTAGTGTATATTGATGGGTGTTTAACCTGCTGGAGAGAGTGACACAGACGAGTGTCAAAAGGAGAAGAGTATAGTATAAACAAGTATCTAATATACAAAGTGTTTAAGTAATTATGTTGGGGAAAGTGACACGGACGGGTGTCAAGGAATTGTGTATGTATGTATCTGTGAGTGCAAAGAGGACGCTTTGGCTTTTTGCTGGGGATATGACACGGACGGGTGCCACAGGGAGTATATACTGATGTTTGTGGGTGTAAGGCAACTGCTTTAGCTCTTCGTTGGGGAATCTGGGGAGCATTCTGTATATTGTTGATGGATTACCATTATTCACAAGTGTTTGATTCAGACCATGACTTATGATTATGCCACATGTTTGATTTTTGCCGTAATGCTCCGTATTAAAACAGAATGCTACGCTTTGTTTGGTGAATATGATGCGAATGCTATGATTATGCAAAAGATACCGATCCGGGATTCGGATCCCGCTGCTGTGAAGACCTCTGGTTGATCCGTTTGAAATGAGCATCCCAGCTGGGGATAAGATCGTTGGTAGATCTTGTACATATGACTCTGCTTGGGGAAATAGGCCACTGATAGACCTATTCTTGGTAATGAGGGACCCAGCTGGGGCTTGTAGAAGTCTCTGTCACTCTGTTGTGATCCTTTCGTGCGTTGCTCTTCTGGATAGAGGCTGAAACTCTGTGGGGAGATGGTTCCTTGGCTTTCATATTTGGCTGAGGAGGAAGAATGATTGGCACCTCGGCCGGGGAGAAACAACAAGTGGCAACTCAGCTGGGGAGCAAGCACTTGGGTGCTAAGACTGAGTGAGTGTTGATTTGCCAGCCTGTTAGGAGTGAAGCTTTCATGCCCCATGTCGTGCTTTGGATACCTGCAATCCTGCAAAGATAGAAACGTACAAGTAATCCCGAGGTATCCCTTACCGGATTCCATCATAGGAGTCTAGACACTCCCGGGAGTAAACATATTTCCTGCAAGCACGTATTTAAAAGAAGCATCTGTATTTATGTAATCAACATCTTATAGACATCAGACATTTTGCAAATGAAAATAAAGTGTACGAGACGAGACATGACTGAAAATCTGATTTTATTAATTCATATGCCCTGAATTGGCAAGATACAGTCAAAGAAACAAATCCCATAGAATGAGGAGATTGTTATAAATTGAGAAGCAAAATGTTGGCAATGTTGACGATGCTTCAAGGAGCTTCCCTTGGCTATGACTTGTATGACTTTTGACGTTCTTCTCGTCTTGCTTTCTGAAGAAGGCTGATTCTGAAAGAGGCTTGATCCTTTCGAAGCCTACCAAGTTGTAAGTGATACCGACGAATTCAGAGTGCAGTTGTTCGCTTATTCCCTTATTTTGCATGGATCGCCCTTTCGGGTTTTCAATCCATCGGGATACCCATTTTTGCCTGAGCTGTCCAATGCGGCTTTTCAACTCAGCGGGTGTACATTTTTTTGTTTATTTTTCCTTATTTTTGCCCGAGTCTTTTATTCTGTTTTTGACTCGCCGGGATGCCCTATTTTTGCCTGGACTTACATTCTGTCTTTATGTCCAGCGGGTCATTTTTTATGCGAAGTATTTTTTAACTGCATCTGAATTCACAGGGGACGGGAAGTCTTCACCATCCATAGTGCTGAGCATCAGTGCTCCACCAGAGAAAACTTTCTTTACTACGAATGGTCCTTCATAGTTTGGAGTCCACTTGCCCCTGTGGTCTGTATGAGGAGGGAGGATTCTTTTCAGCACAAGATCTCCTACTAGGTACTCTCGGTGCCTGACTTTCTGATCAAAGGCTTTCTTCATTCTTCTTTGATACAACTGCCCATGACATATTGCAGCCAATCTTTTCTCTTCAATCAGACTCAGTTGCTCGTATCGGGATCGGACCCATTCTGCTTCGTTCAATTTAACATCCATCAGTACTCGTAGGGAGGGTAACTCAACTTCAACAGGTAGGACTGTTTCCATACCATACACAAGCTGATACGGTGTTGCCCCAGTGGATGTTCTGATTGATGTGCGGTACCCATGCAAGGCAAATGGTAGCATTTCATGCCAGTCCTTGTTGGTGACTACCATCTTCTGCACAATCTTCTTGATATTCTTGTTAGCCGCCTCAACAGCGCCATTCATCTTTGGCCTGTAAGGAGAAGAATTATGGTGTTGGATCTTGAAGTCCCGACATAGCTCTGCCATCATCTTGTTGTTCAAGTTGGAACCATTATCAGTAATGATTCGCTCGGGAACTCCGTATCGACAGATGATATCTCTCTTCAGAAATCGGGCTACCACTTGCCTTGTAACATTTGCATAGGAAGCTGCTTCAACCCACTTGGTAAAATAGTCAATGGCTACCAAGATGAATCTGTGACCATTCGAAGCAGTCGGCTCAATCTTGCCAATCATGTCAATGCCCCACATAGCAAAGGGCCAGGGTGAAGACATCACGTTCAGAGGATTGGGAGGCACATGCACCTTATCCGCATAGATCTAGCATTTATGGCATTTTTTGGCATAGGCACAACACTCGGCATCCATTGTGATCCAATAATAACCTGATCTTAGCAATTTCTTGGCCATTGCAATGCCCTCCTGCGTGGGTACCAAAGGATCCTTCGTGCACCTCGTGCATCAACAAGCCTGCTTTTGTTCTATCAACGCATCTGAGGAGTACCATATCAAAGTTTCTCTTGTATAGGGAACCATCAGTGTTCAGAAAGAAACTACCAGCAAGCCTTCTTAAAGTCTTCTTGTCATTGGAATATGCCCCAGGTGGGTATGTTTGATCCTCCAAGAAGAACTTAATGTCATAGAACCAAGGCTTATCATCTTTGACAATGTCTGCTGCAAATACATATGCTGGTCTGTCAAGTCTGGACACTGAAATCCGAGGCACAAAGTTGGTAGCTTGAACTTTGATCATGGATGAAATGGTAGCCAGAGCATCTGCAAACTGGTTCTCGTCCCGAGGGATATACTCAAGCTTGACCGTTGTGAAGAAAGTCAATAACCTCCTTGTATAATCCCTGTAAGGTATCAGATGATCCTGGTGGGTGTACCATTTGCCGTTGGTTTGATTAACTACCAGAGCTGAATCTCCGAATACAGTCAATGTCTTGATCCTGAGGTCAATGGCTTCCTCAAGACCCATAATGCAAGCTTCGTATTCAGCTTCGTTGTTAGTGCAGTTAAAGGTGAGTTTTGCCGAGAAAGGCATGTGGACTCCCTTAGGTGTAATGAGCACTGCACCAACACCACGACCATTCATATTAACAGCCCCATCAAACATCATAGTCCATTCTTCTTCCGGGTCAGGCCCTTCAGTGTGAACAGGCTCTTCATGATCTTTCACTTTTATGAACATGATGTCTTCATCAGGGAAGTCAAATCTCATAGGCTGGTAATCATCAATAGGTTGCTCAGCAAGATAATCAGACAATATACTGCCCTTGATGGCTTTCTGAGATGTGTACTGGATGTCGTATTCTGTGAGGATCATTTGCCATCTTGCAACCCGTCCGGTAAGAGCTGGCTTCTCGAAAATGTACTTAACTGGGTCCATTTTGGATATCAATAAAGTAGTGTGGGTCAACATATACTGTCTCAGTCGGCGAGCAGCCCACGCTAAAGCACAGCAAGTTTTCTCGAGCAGTGAATAACGTTGTTCACAGTCGGTAAACTTTTTGCTCAGGTAGTATATTGCATACTCTTTTCGACCAGACTCGTCATGCTGGCCCAGCACACACCCCATTGACTCTTCTAATACTGTTAAGTACATTATCAGAGGTCTTCCTTCAATTGGAGGCATAAGTACTGGTGGTTCTTGCAGGTATTCTTTGATCTTGTCAAAAGCCCTCTGGCAGTCTTCTTTCCACCTGACCGTTTGTTCTTTTCTTAACAGCTTGATCAAAGGTTCATAGGTTGCTGTAAGGTGAGATATGAACCTGGAAATGTAGTTCAATCTACCTAGAAACCCTCGAACTTCTTTCTCAGTCTTTGGTGCAGGCATTTCTTGAATGGCTTTGACTTTATCAGGGTCAACCTCAATCCCTTTCTCGCTTACAATAAAGCCCAGCAGCTTACCAGATCGCACCCCGAATGTGCATTTGTTGGGGTTCAACTTCAGTTGGTACTTCCTCAGACGCTTGAATAGCTTCAACAAGTTCACCAGGTGGTCTTCTTCTGTGAGGGACTTGTCAATCATGTCATCCACATAACATTCGATTTCTTTATGGATCATATCGTGGAATAATGTTACCATAGCCCGTTGATATGTTGCACCATCATTCTTCAATCCAAATGGCATCACCTTGTAACAGAACGTGCCCCAGGGTGTGATGAAGGTTGTCTTCTCCATGTCTTCAGGTGACATCTTGATCTGATTGTATCCTGAAAATCCATCCATGAAGGAGAACACCGAGAACTGAGCTGTATTATCAACCAATACATCAATGTGAGGTAATGGGAAGTCATCTTTCGGGCTGGCTCTGTTCAGGTCCCGGTAGTCAACACACATCCTCACTTTGCCGTCTTTCTTAGGCACAGGTACTATATTAGCAACCCACGGCGGATAGCTAGTTACAGCAAGGAAACCGGCGTCCCACTGCTTTTGTACCTCTTCCTTTATCTTCATTGCCATATCTGGGCGAGTACGGCGCAGCTTCTGTTTTATTGGCGGGCAGTCTTCTTTCAATGGCAGCTTGTGCATGACGATATCGGTGTACAACCCTGGCATGTCTTGGTAAGACCAAGCAAACACATCCGCATACTCCCGAAGCAGATCAATCAGTTGTTCTATCACTGAGTTTTGTAGGCAGGCCCCGATCTTAACATCTTTCACGTCTTCATTCGTACCAAGATTAATTGTTTCAATCTCCTCCTGATGAGGAGTGATAAACTTCTCCTCTTGCCTTAACAACCTGGCTAGCTCTTCAGGTAGCTCGTAATCTTCTTCAACCCCTTCATCAGCTTGATTGATTGGATTGTCAAAGTCATACGAAGCCATAGCTGTGTTGTTGTCGGTGCAGTCTGAAAGGCATTCTCTGCAAGGGTTTAGATTGTTCATTTTAGTGATTGATTTTAATCTTG
Source organism: Lathyrus aphaca (assembly GCA_963966055.1). NCBI lineage: Eukaryota > Viridiplantae > Streptophyta > Magnoliopsida > Fabales > Fabaceae > Lathyrus > Lathyrus aphaca. Next base: position 423,609,254 of record OZ014519.1, on the reverse strand, counting down.
TTTAGAAAAAGTGAAATGAAGTTTATCATTTTGAAAACACTGCCATTTATTTTTGTACAAAAAGAAAAATGAAAAACAGTGAGCAGAAAAGAAAAAGACTCATTTGCAAAAGATGTCTGATTATCATTGATTGATCTGTTTGCACAAAATTACAGATGGCCCGATTACAAAATGAGTCTTGTCATCTTGGGCAAGATGCAAGACTTGATGCATGCTTAAAATATACAGGAAATAATAATTACTCTGCAGGAGTAACCCTTATAATTTCCTGGGAAGACCAGTTTGAGATACGGCTCCCCGGGATCCTTGGACGTATCCAGCTCTCCAGGTTGCGCTCATCTTCCGACTCATCTTCCAAGTTGTTTACAGCATCAGGGGTGAGCATCCCCCCACTAACAAAACTGGGCTTCTTAGCAGCCTCTGCTTGATCTTGTTGAGTTGGTTTGTAACCCAACCCAAATCTATCTTCTTTCTTTTCCACAGGCAACAGCTTGCCCCAGCCTTGAGCATTTCCCTCTTCAACAACCTTCCTGGCTTGCTGGTAGGATGTCATGGAAGTCCCAAGTACAGCAGATGCTTCATTAATGTTTAGGGCTTCAAATCCCTGACTCATGGTTTCATGGATCTCCCCATCCATATCAATATATTTGTATGTAGCCAGATGGCTAACAAAAATATCTTCCTCTCCACAAATAGTAACGACTTGGCCCTCCCACTCGAATTTTAACTTCTGGTGAAGGGTTGAGGTCACGGTGCCAGCGGCGTGTATCCATGGTCTACCCAATAGACAGCTGTAGGCAGGCTGTATATCCATCACGAAGAAGGTCGTTTTGAAAGTCTGTGGACCAATCGTTATAGGCAACTCAATTTCTCCCAGAACTAATCTCTTAGAAACGTCAAAGGCTCTTACTACCAAGTTGCTGGGACGTAATGCTAATCCTTCATACTCCAGCTTCACAAGGGCTTTCTTAGGTAGGACGTTGAGGGATGACCCTGTGTCCACCAATACATGAGAAAGAACTGCACCCTTACACTCCAAGGTAATGTGCAAAGCCTTGTTGTGATTACGGCCTTCCGTTGTCAAATCAGTGTTGGTAAATCCTAGTCCATGACTAGCGTTAACATTCCCAACTACAGCTTCCAACTGATTGACGGTAATCTCCTCTGGCACATAAGCTGCGTGCAAGACTTTTAATAGTGCGTTCCGATGAGCCTCGGAGCACATTAGCAATGATAAAATGGAGATCTTGGAAGGTGTCTGGTGAAGCTGGTCCACTATCTTGTAATCACTTTTCTTGATGATTCTCATGAATTCATCAACCTCTTGATCAAAAGGGGTCTTTAAAGCTTCTTTAGCAACTTGTTCTTCTTGCACCATGCTCTTCCCTTTTGCCTTAGCAGCAGCTTCTGCTTCAGCAATGGGTCTTGGAATTTGTGGGGCGAAAAGACGTCCGCTTCGAGTGAAGCCTTCGCCTCCCCCCACGTTGTCTATTTGTGGTGAAGAAGTTGATGATTCAAGAGTGATTTTCTGCCCCTCGCAGTATAAGTCAGAGCCATAATGCCAAGGAATGGCATTACTGCTTTCATACGGAACAGGCCCAGGTACCGTGATGGTAACCGGGCTGACTGCAGTAGAGGAGGGTGCTGCAATAGTATGTGGATCATAGTAGATAGTAACTGGTGATATGGCAGGAGATGCCACTGCTTGTTGTTGAAAATTGTTGTTCGGAGGAATACTTGACGGATCATAATAAATAGTGACTGCTGAGATGTTTGCTGGTGTTGTAGGAGAAGATTCTGAATAGAGGGGTGCTGACGTTGTAGAAGTAATGTTTGTTGATAGGTGGCTTGTTGAAGTGATATTTGAAGCGTTTGTTGATGAAACTGAAGAATTGTTTGGAATAATTGTTGTTGCAGTTGTAGGAGACTCTGGAACTGTTGTTGGTGAGATTGTTGGATTTGAAGGTATTGATGTTGTGATTTGAAGTAGACCATTCTGGATAAGACTGTCTATGCCGCCTCTCAAGTTGTCACATCCATTTACCGAAATGTTGCAATAACCGCACCCGAGCTCACACCCAGGGAATATCTGGCATTCAAGGAGTTGAGCTTTAATCTCTACCAGGGGTGTCCGAATCTGCCCAACACTGGTTATTAAGAAAGACGGCATATCTTCCTCAATAGCATTGATTCTGGGCCCTCCATGGTTGGGCATGGGGTTTTTGTTAACATTTGGCGGGGGTGCAAAGTTTAGAGCTTTAGAATCTACCAGGTCTTGCACCTTCATCTGTAAAGCTCTGCACTTCTCTGTACTGTGGCCAGGTGCGTTAGAATGAAAAGCGCATATGGCATTGGCGTCGTAATTTCTTGGCAAACTGGAAGGATCTGGTGGTGCCAACGTCCTTAACTCAACCAGGTTGAGCTTCAGGAGCTGTGGCAGTAAAGCGGCATAGGGCATAGGGATTGGATCAATCACCCTATTGGCCTGAGACGGTCTCTGTTGGAATGGTCTTTGCTGACTCTTGTTGTTGTTGTTGTAGTTTCTCTGAGGAGGATACTGAGTTTGTTGCTGGTAATGGGTTTGTTGCTGTGGTTGATATACTGGTTGCTGAGGAAGTGGAGAGGGAATGGTGACTGCTGCCACTGACCTATGAACATATTGTGGTCTGCCCCTGCTGGCCTGAATAGCATTGGATTCACCAGTTCTTCTTGGACCTACAAAAGGTTTTCTGGGGTTGTTGGACGAGCTCGCACCATTGTCAGAAATCTTGCCCATCTTTAATAGGCTCTCAATTCTTTCCCCGGCTATGACCACGTCAGCAAAGCTAGTGGAAGAAAAGGCAGCTAGCCTGTCAATGTATGTCCCTTGGAGGGTGTTCATAAACATATCAGCCATTTCCCTCTCTGACATGGGTGGCTGGACAGCAGCAGCAAGCTGTCTCCACCTCTGGGCGTACTCCCGGAAGCTTTCCCTGGATGATTGAGACATTCCCATCAGGAGGGTCCTGTTGGGAGCCATATCCAAGTTGTACTGGTATTATCTGATAAAGGCCTCAGCCAGGTCCTTCCAGCATCTAATGGTTGCTCTAGTCAAGTGAGAGTACCATTCCCTTGAAGCTCCTGTTAAGCTATCTTGAAAATAAAACATCCATAGCTTTTCATCCATGGTATATGCCTTCAGCCTCCCCAGAAAGGATTGTAAATGGGTTCGGGGACAGGAAGTTCCGTTGTACTTCTCAAAGCACGGAGGTTTAAACTTGTGGGGAATCCTGACCCCGTCCACTAAACCCATGTCCATAACATCAAAGCCCAAGGAATTCTGGGACTCCAAGGATCTCAATTTTTCAGCAATTTCATCTAGCCTTCTGTCATAGGCTTCATCCCCAGCTCCCATCACAGTAAATTGATCTTCCTGGGGGTCTTCCTGTAACACTCTTCCTGCAGTGGCATTCCCTTGCACATTAGCAGGGATGTTGATCTCTGGATGAAGGTGGGGTCCATAGACTGGAGGATTAACATGAGGCTGAACCCTCTCATTATTGCTTGTCCCCCCAGTCCCTAGATGGGGTTCCTCCTGGGTCTGCCTTTCTACTAGTGCCCTTAATCTCTCTTGGCTCTGTGCCAATCCATTCATCACCTCCATAAATTGGGTCATCTGATTTCTCATTTCCAGTCTCTCATTGGCCATTTGAGTCCTGACCTCTGTAAGGTCCTGCTGTACTTGGTCCATTTGTATACCTGGAAGGTTGTTGCGGGTGGGATATCTGTGTGGACGGTTGAGTGGGAACACCCGACGTCGAGCAATAGTTCCTGAATCACAACAGAGTTAGTAACAACAAAACAAAAACCTACAAAACAAAACAAAAGTTAGCATGCAATGCAGTATGCTTATTTGTTTCCAAGGTATCCGGCTTGGCATATGGTTTTGACCTTTCCAGACCCCTGAGGAAGGTGCTTTGATGTTGCTTGAGAGAAAAAGAATTCAGATGAAACAAACTAATGAATATATTACAAATGGAAAAAAACATACATAGTTTGTTTTCTTACAATACATGCCCTCTGAGGGGTCAAAAATACAACATAAAAGAAAAGTACATGAAATGAAAGCAACAACAAGCAAAAGTCAGACACCAAGACCAAACTCATCCTCCTGGACTTCCTTCAAAAGTGCTTCAGTCACAGGATTAGATGGATGCTCCGTGAGGTTCCTGATGAGAAGATTCCTGGTGGTGATGGCAGTGGTTAGCTTCTTGTGTCTGCCCTGGTCCTTTGACCTCTTCACACCAGCCCTAATCTTCAGCTCTGAGATCTCTCTCTGGGCTGCTACCAGGGCTTCCTGTTGCTCCTTTGCATTAGCCTCCAACTGCTCAATCTTGTCCTGGGTTCTCTTATCCTCCTGAGTGCGAGCTTCAGTGCTCCTGACCCACCTAGCTTGGCTCTCCTTCAGATAAAGATCAGTCCTAGCTCTCTGGAATTGGGCCTCTTTGCAGGCGTTCTTCAAAATTTGTTCTCCAGCCCTTGACTTCTTGATGTAGTCTTCTGACTTCTCAATCCTGGCTAGATGCTCCACCTTTAGCTTTTCTAACCTCTCAATGTCCAGACGACCATCACTCCTTTCCTAGAGGGTCTTCTATAGAGCCTGAGTCAGATTCTCATTTCTCTCTTTTAGCTTCTCAAACTCTTCCAGGCTGACAGTTGCTAGAGGTGGTGCTGTGGAAGGTCCAGGTACATCTTCAATGGTAAAGGGCATCCCAGAAATTTGAGCCCTGGCATGTGACCACTCATAGCACTGAGCTGAGGCCACATTGTTGCATCTCCCCAGAATGGCCATCCCTTTAGCCTGGACATTGTCCCAAGCCCAGGATGCTTGCCTGACAATAGCCAGATTAGGATTGATCTCACAATAAAGGGTCTCAGCTAGATCCTGTACTCTAGGTGGGTGGACCAATGCATAGCCCAGTTGTCTTTTGAATAGCAGAGGGTTGTATTTGATGCAACCCTTCACTCCTATCAGGGGTACATTGGGAAATTGCCCACAACTAGTAATGATGTCCCTGCCCTTGGTGCTCTGGGTGCACCACCTGATGTCATCTGAGGTTAAAGCAACAAGCCTCCTGGCCCAATTCTTCTCCTGGTGAGGGTTCAAGAATGCATCCGTCTTGGGCAGGTGTTTGAGTAACTAGGTATGGAACAAAGGAGCACAGCATCTTACTAATCTTCCCCTTTGCTTTTCATTCCTTTGGTGAACAGAGTAGTAGAAATCTCCCAGTAAGGTGGGTACTGGGTTCCTCAGAATGAAAAGATGGATTGCATTCTTGCTAATAAACTTAGGCTCATCTGCAAATAATATAACCCCATATATGCTGAGGGCTAATAATGCACAGACTGCCTTCCACTCCCCCAAGGAGGCCTTCAGAATAGCCTGAGAGGTCAAGAAATCCAAGTGTAGACCAGAGATCCCAGCCTTTGCTGTCATGTTCTGCCCAATCAGAACTGGTTCCAGATACAATGCCTTTGCCACCTCTTCATTACTAGGGAAAGCCATCTCAGGGTTGAAGGGGACTCCACCCCTGATAGGTACACCAATCAGTGATGAATACTCTTCCAACAAGGGTCCCAACTGAAAATTCTGGAAGGTGAAGCACCTCAGAGGGGGATCATAGAACTGCAGGCAAGTATGAATCAAGCTCCTCTGTGAAGGGTCCAAATCCATAACCACATCAAGGATCCCTCCATAATGTTCTCTGAATAGTGGTATATGGTCTGGAGTAATCAGGGCCTGGACCTTCCTGATGCCAGCTAGCTCAGGCTCAAAGAAATGATAGGAGATGTTGCTCTTCTTAGGTGCCATGTTGCTGAAGAAAAGCTGAAACTGATGCTGATGATGATGACTGATACTGGAGATAGGCTACTGACAGACTAATACTGATGGTGCAGGTGGCTGAAGCAGGTAGCTGATGAGGAATAGCTGAAGCAGATGCCGGTGAAGATAGGTCTATGTAGATGAAGGGGTCAAAACCAAGCCAAAATACAGTATGGATACCCTGAAAAACAAATAAGCAAATGTCAAATGATGCAATGATGATGTATGCAAATGATATGCAAGGGTTTGTGATCAAGCTGGATCTGATTACTGCCTTGGTATAGGTCCATGTATGTTCAAGAAATCCGGATGGAGGTTCATAAGTCCAGTAACCAAGGTGGGGGACTCAAATAAAGAGTCACATGTCCTGGGTTAAATCACAAGAACTGTCCAAAGTGAAGCATTCTCACACATAACAAAGTATCAGGGTATGCTGAGGTCAAGGGTACCTGCAAACCTGTAAACAGCCCAACCCCCTCACAGGTGGTGCTCTAAAACAAGGATCCTCAGACTTGGATCTGTTATGAGAAGTGTAAACACTTCTAACCCGGAGGTACAGTGTTTACAATAACCATAAAAGATCCTCCTCTAATTCACCTCAGTTTCTGAAGGTCATAATAAAGGTCATCCAGACTTAGCAGGCTTCCCAGATAGCCCTAGCACTACAGGAAATCTGTAGCACAGAGTTCTCAAGAAGAAACCCATATCTGAACCGTGTTTCATATTCCCGCACCAGACCGAAATGGAATGGGAAAGAACATGAACCACTCTAGCCTAGGTGTCACTCAGGTCCCAGGTATAGGACCTTAAAATCTCAATAGAACACCCACCCACCAAAGAAACAAAACAAGATCCAGCCATAACAGTATGACAGTATGATGTATATAAAGCTGTAAAGAAAGCAGTAAACAAACTGTACATAAAGCAATAAATAAAAACAAATATACAAACACAAATAGCACATAACACCCCAGTAAACACAAATCAAAAAAGCGCTAGGAGGAACCCACAAAAAGAACCAGATGCCCTGGTTACAGTATAAGGGTCCCCAGCAGAGTCGCCAAGCTGTCGCTCCCGATAAATGGGAATGGCCAAGATAAAGGTACAGACGCGAACGGTCGGCGAAGGGGGGATGTGAGAACACACAGGAGTGAACTCACAGGGAATGAATAGAGTCGCCAGCTAGGCATTTTTATCCCGGAGGAAAGGTAATGCTGCATAGACCTAGAAAGATATGGATAAGACGGTTGCGAACCAGAGAGACTGAGAAAGGGGGTTGGTTACAACCTGGGAAGGTATTAGCACCCAGATTGTCCGTCGTACTCGACGGGATCCACGCTTAAAAGATTTGTGTTTTAAAGGGGTAGTGTCAGTGCAATTTGTGTATAAAAGAGCTGGAAAAGGATGTAAGTGTCAGTGTAAAAGAAATGTGAAGTGTATAAGAGAAGTGTCAGTGTAAGAATAGGAGTATGAAGCTCAAGACTATGAGGCTTAAGTAATAATGCCGGAAGGAGGGGGAATATACAGAGACTTTTGTTCGATAACTGTTAAGTTATGCCTACGTATCCTCTCGTGCAATGAGGAAGTCAGAACACCGTAGTTCGACCCAAAGAGACTGAAAGACAAATTGACTTGTGAACTACTTACTTGTCTATGCTCAAGTGTATGACCTGTCTGGCTCAGGTGCAAACTGTCTTGCATTAGACGAAAGAAGCAAGTTCTCGTTTATGAGTGAAGATGATGAGAAAAGAATCCCGGAGGAGACGATTATTGTTTGTTTTTGAGTTTTCAGTCTTTTATTGCTCTTGAGGGTTTGTCATAAATTAATGAGCTTAAGCCTAAACCAATGGATTAGTAAACTCATCACATCTTCCCTCTGATTAGGGGTAATGAGAATGCCTTAAGTGTGAAGTCAGCATCACACACTTAATCACCATGATGTAGGATTAAGATCATTAACCTACTTGCAATTATTTAGATGTTTTTGGTGTTTTTGTTTAGTGTTAAGTAATGAGATTAAGCCATAATCAAGGATTAAACAGACTCATTACACCATCCTAATAGAAGGATAATAGATGAGAATGTTTAATGCTGAGGAAAGCTCCTCAACTTAATCCATGATTAGGGATTAAACTCATGACAAAACAAAACCTTTATTAAGTGGATTTTAGTTAATGATAATATGAAGAAGTGATTTTTATGGTTTGTAAGACAACTTGAGGGGGACTTGTCCATTAACACTAGGGTTAGTCCTTCTTAACCAATTAAGGAAGAATTAGAACCCTAATGCAAGGCCCAAGTTACAAGCTTGATGTCTTGATGATTATTAAGTGAATTGATTAAAGGATTTAAACACATTAAGGGTTTAACACTTAGGATTAAAGTTATACACTCCATCCTAATAGAAGGATGCAGGCATAAGCTTAATCACAAAGCCTCAAAGCCTTTAGGGTTTAGTCCTTGATTTGTGAGATGAGAAGAGAAGACTCAATGAGACACAAAGGTAAAATCTAAATGGGGGACTAATCAAAACCCTAATTATTGTCATTCTTGGTTGTTCCTAAAGTTTGTGAGGTTTACAAGAGAAATCTTCAGAGGAACCACCATGAAGCAGATGAAAGGATCAAAGAGAAGCAAAGTCACTTGCTTCATTTAAGAAGACAAGTCACTTGAAGAAAGAAAGTAAGATGAAGAAGAATGAGCAAGATCAATCTCAAACACAAAACAAAATGCAGCAATGATGCATAAGAGGGATGAAAAGAAATTATGAGAAGTGAAGGCAAATTCACTTCTCAAAGTGACTTACCACCTGAAAAGTTAGTGAAAGAAATGCAATGCAATGCAAGATGAGATGAAATGACATGATGCAAATCAAAACCAGAAGCAAATACATGATGTTAATGATGCTATGAGATGATGCAAACATGAATCAAGGCATGAGGATGATCATACAAACCTATGGATGCAAATGAAGCAAGTTTAGAACCATGATCATACATGAAAAGTTATGAAGTGCAAATGGCATACAACATGGCTAATGCAAGATGCAATGATCAAACATGTTTTTAATATGTCTTAAGATGTCTAATGAATCAAATGGATGCATAAAATGTCATGGCAAGTCATGGTATGCAAGCAAATGCAAGATGGATGCAAAAGGAAGCCCAAATTAGGGTTTATGATCAATGCACCAAACAAAAACCAAAACCAGAAGCAAACATCATGATAAAAAATTGAAAATGCATTCAAAGGAACCCTAGACCTATACAAACTCACTGCCCAAAGGAGGGGTTCTAACTCCTAACCTAATGAGAGTTGTGAATTTCTTAAGATTTCTAGGGTTTTAGGGTACCTTGCCAAGAAAAATGTCAAACAAATTGAAAATGCAAAATCAAATCATGCCAATTTAATCCTATGAACTACATGATATGCAAGACACAATGCAAAAAGAATCAAAGTCCAACTCTCAATGGTTAGGCAGAAATGAATTTTGGAAGTTTGGGACAAAATATTGCCTTGAAATGATTTTAATTCCATGAAAAATTGTCAAAAGACATCAAGATCAAAAAATAAATTTGGTTTGAGGGTTGGACAATGTTTCTAAATGATTTTAAAGGTTTCATGAATTTTTTGGTGATTTTTAAATACCTAAAAGTATTTTTAATTAATTAATTCTCATAAATTAATTAAAAATAAACTTTTAAATGATTTAAAAAATATTTTTTAATGCAAAAAATAAAAATAAAAATGTTTTTGGTTTCTGAAAATTAATAAAAGCTTGTATAAAAATTTTCAGAATTTTTAAAAGTGTTTATCTATTTTTAATAAAATGAAGAAAACAAATGCAATTAAATGAAAAATAAAATGAATTAAACTGAAAAAAAGAGAAAGTCAGCACAATCAATGGTTGATATTCAAACATACACGCGCGGGATTAGACTTGGCGCGCATCTGGACGGCCAAGATTCAAAATTCACTAATTATGATTAGTGCCCTAATCTGAACCCTAAACAAAATCAGGTGACCGGAACAGTGTTCCGGTCATCTTCTCCGATCAACCAAAAACTCAATCTCACTCTCCAGGCCATTTCAAAGGCTCTAACTCTCTAGAATTCATCCTATACCCACTCCAAACACGAATCAAGCACAAAATCATGTTTAACTTCCAACACAAACACGAATCGAATCAAAGAAGTTTTTAGGTCAAACTTTCAGAACATCATAACATGCTTGTTTCTGGCTCATTTTCAAAAATAAATAGATCCCCATGATCAGGGCAACATACAGAACAATATTCTAACAAGAAATTAAAGTTCTGGAAAAATTGTTCATCATGCTACCTGAGATGGAGCTTTCGATTCAGGAGCTTTCTGGCTGTTTCTTTGGCTCAAACAAGTCCCAATGATCCTCCTTAGAAGCTTTTGACACTTAGTTGGAGTTTATGTGGCCTCTAGAGAAAGTTGGCAGAAGCTCAGGTCAAGGGTGTGTTGAAATCGTATTTTTGATTGTGAAGGTTTTAGGGCCAAATGAAGGGTGGGAAATGATCAGTGGATCATGGTGAGTTGAATGGTGAAAGAAGTTTGAAGGTTTGATGCTTGTGGAGTCAGTTTCGAAAGAAAATGCAAGAGGGATGATTTTTGTGAACTTGTGAATGCTGAAGTCTTAGGCTGTGTTCTTGTGTGTTATGGCTTGCATAAAGTCCACATATCAAGTTGTGATAGGTCTGTGGAGTTGGTGTGGGCTATGCTGATTGGTATGGGGTGATTTGCAAAAAGTCAAGCAAGTTGTACTTGGAGGTATGGGCAAGTGGCAGGCTGAGATAGGGGTATGGCTTGGCTCATCTGAGTTTAGGGAGAACCATGGAACTTGATTTGAGATGATTCAGCAAGTTGCATGAAGTTTATGATATGTTTTGCAATTTTCACAAGATTTGGCCCCTTTGGGAATTCATGAAGTTCAAAGCATCAAAATGCATAATTCTTGGGCCAATTCTGATTTTTAGAAGTCACATGATCATTTTGTAATGAGTTTGTGCACATTTGAAGCCTTTAGAACACTTGATCAAGTCATTTTGCAAAATGCCTCTTTGGTAGAAAACTTCAAATTTTGTGATTTTAGCCAACTTTGACAAGCCATAACTTTTGATCCAAAATTAATTAGGTCATGTTCTTGTACTTTTTGAAAAGGGAATGATCCATTCTACAACTTTCATGACCAAAGTTTTTTCATTTGAAGCATTTTTGAATCAAAAAGCAAGGGTTGAAAAAGTTTCTCAAAATGGCAATTTCATTAAAAAGTCAACTTTGAAAAAGACTTGAAATTCTTCAATTTTGTGAACTTCCAACTTCTTCTATGATCAAATAAAGATCATATACAATCAAAATGATGAAGAACACCCTTTGGTTGGGTCATTGGGGGCCTCAGATGCCCTGATTTTGCACCGACTTGCTTGAAAAGTCAACTCTTGATCAGATGACTTCCCCATGGAATTTCTTCATGAAAATTGATATGCATACTCCCTATACCATATAGAGACCAATATAAACAAGAATGACCAAAAAATTTGGAGTTATGGCCTCTGAAACCAAAACCCTAATTCTAGGTCAATTGTGCAGTCAAGCCTGGCTCTGCTTCCATACCATTCTCAGTTCTTGTGATTTTTTGGCATTCTTGACTTTGAGAGGACATAATAGGATGCTTGAACATACATGGACCCCTTTGAAGTGATTGATGGCCTTTGGAGTGGCTTAAGAAACTCTTGGATTGCTCAGATCACAAACCCTAGATGCAGATGACTTAGGATCAAATGCAGTGAATCAAAAATGCAATATGAGATGCTATGATTGAGTTTATGCATATGAAACGATCAAAAGCAATGGTGTGAATGGGTGAGGGCAAATTTGGGGTGTTTACACATACCATGACTTGCCATGACATTTTGTGCATCCATTTGATTCATGATACATCTTAGGACATGTTAGAATCATGTTTGATCATTGCATCTTTCATTTACCATGTTGTATGTCATTTGCATTCCATAACTTTTCATGAATGTCCATGATTCTAAGCATGCTTCTCTTGCATCCATATGTTTGTATGATCATTCCCATGCCTTGCCTCATATGTGCATCATCTCTTAGCATCCTTATCATCACACACATGCTTCTGGTTTTGATTTGCATCATCCCATTTCATCTCATTTTGCATTGCATTGCATGCCCTTCACTAACTTTTCAGGTGGTAAGTTATTTTGAGAAGTGAATTTGCCTTCACTTCTCACAAACTCTTTTCATCTCTCTTATGCATCATTGCTGCATTTTGTCTTGTGCTTGAGATTGAGCTTGCTCATTCTTCTTCATATTACTTTCTTTCTTCAAGTGACTTGTCTTCTTAAATGAAGCAAGTTAATTTGCTTCTCTTTGCTCCTTTCATCTGCTTCCAGGTGGTTTCTCTGAAGATCTTTCTTGTAAACCTCACAAACCTTAGGAACAAACAAGCATGACAATAATTAGGGTTTTGATTAGTCCCCCCATTTGAGTCTCATTTGAGTCCTTTTTTCTCATCTCATAATCAAGGACTAAACCCTAAAGGCTTTAAAACTTTGTGATTAAGCTTATGCCTGCATCCTTCTATTAGGATGGAGTGTATAACTTTAATCCTAAGTGTTAAACCCTTAATGTGTTTAAAATCCTTTAATCAACCCATCTAATAATCACTAAGACATCAAGCTTGTAACTTGGGCCTTGCATTAGGGTTCTAATTCTTCCTTAACTGGTTAAGAAGGACTAACCCTAGTATTAATGGACAAGTCCCCCTCAAGTTGTCTTACAAACCATAAAAATCACTTCTTCATCTTATCATTAACTAAAATCCACTTAATAAAGGCTTTGTTTTGTCATGAGTTTAATCCCTAATCATGGATTAAGTTGAGGAGCTTTCCTCAGCTTAAACATTCTCATCTATTATCCTTTTATTAGGATGGTATAATGAGTCTGTTTAATCCCTGATTATGGCTTAATCTCATTACTTAACACTAAACAAAAACACCAAAAACATCTAAATAATCACAAGTAGGTTAATGATCTTAACCCTACACCATGGTGATTAAGTGTGAGAAGCTGACTCCACACTTAAGGCATTCTCATTACCCCTAATCAGAGGGAAGATGTGATGAGTTTACTAAATCCATGGGTTTAGGCTTAAGCTCATTAACTTATGACAAATGTCCAAAAGCAATAAAAGACTGAAAACTCAAAAACAAACAATAATCGTCTCCTCCGGGATTCTTTTCTCATCACACTCATTCTACAAACGAGAACTTGCTTCTTCCGTCTAATGCAAGACAGTTAGCACCTGAGCCAGACAGGTCATACACTTGAGCATAGACAAATAAGCAGTTCACAAGTCAATTTATCTTTCAGTCTCTTTGGGTCGAACTACGGTGTTCTGACTTCCTCATTGCACGAGAGGATACGTAGGCATAACTTAACAGTTATCGAACAAAAGTTTCTATACATTCCCCCTCTTTCCAGCATTATTCTCTTAGCCTCATGATCTTGAGCATTTTATTCCCTTTCTTACACTGACACTGTACATTTATACACTTCACCTTCTTTTACACTGACACCTGTGCATCCTTTTCCAGCTCTTTTGCACACAAATTGCACTGACACTACCCCTTTAAAACACAAATCTTTTAAGCGTGGATCCCGTCGAGTACGACGGACAATCTGGGTGCTAATACCTTCCCAGGTTGTAACCAACCCCCTTTCTCAGTCTCTCTGGTTCGCAACCGTCTTATCCATATCTTTCTTAGGTTTATGCAGCATTACCTTTCCTTCGGGATAAAAATGCCTAGCTGGCGACTCTTTTCATTTCATCCTTTCGCCGACCGTCCGCGTCTGTACCTTATTTGAGTTAGCCTCATTTATTGGGAGCGACAGCTTGGCGACTCTGCTGGGGACCCTTATATTGTAACCAGGGCTTCTGGTTCTTTTTGTGGGTTCCTCCTAGCGCTTGTTTGATTTGTGTTTACTGGAGTGTTATGTGCTAATTGTGTTTGTATATTTGCTTTATTTACTGCTTTATGTACAGTTATTTATTGCTTTCTTTACAGCTTTATATCATCATATTGTCATACTGTTCTGGCTGGATCTGGTTTTGTTGCTTTGGTGGGTGGGTGTTCTATTGAGAGTTTAAGGTCCTATACCTGGGACCTGAGTGACACCTAGGCTAGAGTGGTTCATGTTCTTTCCCATTCCATTTCGGTCTGGTGCGGGAATATGAAACACGGTTCAGATATGGGTTTCTTCTTGAGAACTCTGTGCTACAGATTTCCTGTAGTGCTAGGGCTATCTGGGAAGCCTGCTAAGTCTGGATGACCTTTACTATGACCTTCAGAAACTGAGGTGAATTAGAGGAGGATTTTTTATGGTTATTGTAAACACCGTACCTCCGGGTTAGAAGTGTTTACACTTCTCATAACTGATCCAAGTCTGAGGGTCCTTGTTTTAGAACACCACCTGTGAGGGGGTTGGGCTGTTTACAGGTTTGCAGGAACCATTGGCCACATCATACCCTGATACTTATTATGTTGGAGAATGCTTAACTTTGGACAGTTCTTGTGATTTAACCCTGGATATGTGACTCTTTATTTGAGTCCTCCACCTTGGTTACTGGACTTATGAACCTCCATCTGGACTTCTTAGACATACATGGACTTATACCGAGGCAGTAATCAGATCCAGCTTGATCACAAAACCCTTGCATATCATTTGCATACATCATCATTGCATCATTTAACATGTGTTTATTTGTTTTTCAGGGTATCCATATTACATTTGGCTTGGTTTTGACCCCTTCATCTGCATAGGACCTTGTTCACCAGCTATCTGCTTCAGCTATCTTCATCAGCTGCCTGCTTCAGTCACCTGCATCACCAGTATCAGCCTATCAGTGGCTCATCTCCAGTGCTAGTCTCCATCATCAGCATCTGTCTCAGCTCTTCATCAGCAGACATGGCACCCAAGAAGTGCAACATCTCATATCATTTCTTTGAGCCTGAGCTGACTGGCATCAGGAAGGTCCAGGCCATTATTACTCCAGACTATATACCACTATTCAGAGAACATTATGGAGGCATCCTTGATGTGGTTATGGATTTGGACCCTTCTCAGAGGAGCTTGATTCACACTTGCCTACAGTTCTATGATCCTCCTTTGAGATGCTTCACCTTCCAGAATTTTCAGTTGGGACCCTTGTTGGAAGAGTATTCATCACTGATTGGTGTACCTGTCAGGGGGGTGTCCCCTTCAACCCTGAGATGGCTTTTCCCAGTAATGAAGAGGTGGCAAAAGCACTGTATCTGGAACCTATACTGATTGAGCAGAACATGACAGCAAAGGCTGGAATCTCTGGTCTACACTTGGATTTCTTGACTTCTCAGGCTATCTTGAAGGCCTCCTTGGGAGAATGGAAGGCAGTCTGTGCATTGTTAGCCCTCAGCATATATGGGGTTATATTATTTGCAGATGAGCCCAAGTTTATCAGCAAAAATTCCATTCACCTTTTCATTCTGAGGAACCCAGTACCCACCTTACTGGGAGATTTCTACTACTCTGTTCACCAAAGGAATGAAAAGCAAAGAGGAAGGTTGGTGAGATGTTGTGCTCCCCTATTCCATACCTGGCTGCTCAAACACTTGCCCAAGACTGATGCATTCCTGAATCCTCGCCAACAGAAGAATTGGGCTAGGATACTTGTTGCTTTGACCTCAGATGACATCAGGTGGTGCACCCAGAGCTCCAAGGGCAGGGACATCATTACTAGTTGTGGGCAGTTCCCCAATGTACCTCTGATAGGAGTGAAGGGTTGCATCAACTACAACCCCTTGCTATTCAAAAGACAATTGGGCTATGCATTGGTCCACCCTCCTAGAGTGCAAGATCTAGCTGAGACCCTTTATTGTGAGATTAAGCCTAATCTGGCTATTGTCAGGCAAGAATCCTGGGCTTGGGACAATGTCCAGACCAAAGGGATGGCCATTCTTGGGAGATGCAACAATGTGGCCTCAGCTCAGTATTATGAGTGGTCTCATGCCAGGGCTCAAATTTCCGGGATGCCCTTCACCATTGAGGATGTACCTGGACCATCCACAACACCACCTCCAGCCACTGTCAGCCTGGAAGAGTTTGAGAAGCTAAAAGAGAGGAATGAGAATCTGTCTGAAGCCCTGAAGAGAACCCTCTGGGAGAGGAGTGATGGTCGTCTAGACATTGAAAGGTTAGAAAAGCTTAAGGTAGAGCATCTAGCCAGGATTGAGAAGTCAGAGGACTACATCAAGAAGTCAAGAGCTGGGGAACAGATTTTAAAGAATGCCTGTAAAGAGGCCCAGTTCCAGAAGGCTAGGACTGATCTCTATCTGAAAGAAAGCCAAGCTAGGTGGGTCAGGATCACTGAAGCTCGCACTCAGGAAGATAAGAGAACTCAGGACAAGATTGAGCAGTTGGAGGCTAATGCAAAGGAGCAACAGGAGGCTCTGCTAGCAGCCCAGAGGGAGATCTCAGAATTGAAGCTTAGGGCTGGTGTGAAGAGGTCAAAGGACCAAAGCAGACACAAGAGGTTGACCACTGCTATCACCACCAAGAATCTTCTTATCAGGAACCTCACAGAGCATCCAGCTGACCCTGTGACTGAAGCACTTCTGAAGGAAGTAAGGGAGGATGAGTTTGGTCTTGGTGTCTGACTTTTGCTTGTTGTTGCTTTCATCTCATGTACTTTTTTATGTTGTATATTGACCCCTCAGGGGCATGTATTGTAAAAAACAAACTATGTATGATTCACCTTTTGTAATATATTCTTTAGTTTGTTTCATTTGAATCGCTTTCTCCCAAGCAACATCAAAACACCTTCCTCAGGGGTCTGGAAAGGTCAAAACCAAATGCCAAGCCGGATACCTTGGAAACAAATAAGCATACTGCATTGCATACTAACTTTTGTTTTGTTTTGTAGGTTTTTGTTTTGTTTGTTACTAACTCTGTTGTGGTTCAGGAACTATTGCTCGACGACGGGTGTTCCCTCTCAACCGTCCGCACAGATATCCCACTCGCAACAACCTTCCGGGTATACAAATGGACCAAGTACAGCAGGACCTTACAGAGGTCAGGACTCAAATGGCCAATGAGAGACTGGAAATGAGAAATCAGATGACCCAGTTCATGGAGGTGATGAATGGTTTGGCTCAAAGCCAAGAGAGATTAAGGGCATTGGTAGAAAGGCAGACCCAGGAAGAACCCCATCTAGGGACTGGAGGAACGAGCAACAATGAGAGGGTCCAACCTCATGTCAATCCACCAGTGTATGGGCCTCATCTTCACCCAGAGATCAACATCCCTGCTAATGTACAAGGGAATGCTACTACAGGCAGAGTATTACAAGAAGACCCCCAAGAGGATCAATTCACTGTGATGGGAGCCGGGGATGAAGCCTATGACAGAAGGCTAGATGAAATTGCTGAAAAATTGAGATCTCTGGAGTCTCAAAATTCCTTGGGCTTTGATGTCATGGACATGGGATTAGTGGACGGGGTAAGGATTCCCCACAAGTTTAAACCTCCGTGCTTTGAGAAGTACAACGGAACTTCCTGTCCACGAACCCACTTGCAATCCTTTCTAGGGAGGCTGAAGGCATACACCATGGATGAGAAACTGTGGATGTTTTATTTCGAAGACAGTTTAACTGGAGCCTCAAGGGAATGGTACTCTCACTTGACCAGAGCAACCATCAGATGCTGGAAGGACCTAGCTGAGGCCTTCATCAGGCAGTACCAGTACAACTTGGATATGGCTCCTAACAGGACCCTCCTGATGGGAATGTCTCAATCATCCAGGGAAAGCTTCCGGGAATACGCCCAGAGGTGGAGACAGCTTGCTGCTGCTGTCCAGCCACCCATGTCGGAAAGGGAAATGGCCGACATGTTCATGAACACCCTTCAAGGGACATACATCGACAGGCTAGCTGCCTTTTCTTCCACCAGCTTCGCTGACGTAGTCATAGCTGGAGAAAGGATTGAAAGCCTATTAAAGATGGGCAAAATCTCTGACAATGGTGCGAGCTCGTCCAGCAACCCCAGAAAGCCTTTTGTGGGGCCAAGAAGAATCGGTGAAACTAATGTTATTCAGGCCAACAGGGGCAGACCACAGTATGTTCATAGGTCAGTGGCAGCTGTAACTATTCCCGCTCCAATTCCTCAGCAACCAGCATATCAACCACATCAACAACCCCACTACCAGCAACAAGTTCAATATCCGCCTCAGAGAAACTACAACAGCAACAACAGCAGCAACAATCAACAAAGACCTTTTCAGCAGAGACCATCTCAGGCCAATAGGGTGATTGATCCAATCCCTATGCCTTATGCCGCTTTATTGCCACAGCTCCTGAAGCTCAACTTGGTTGAGTTAAGGACGTTGGCACCACCAGATCCCTCCAGTCTTCCGAGAAATTATGACGCCAACGCCAGATGTGCTTTTCACTCCAATGCACCTGGCCACAATACAGAGAAATGCAGGGCTTTACAAATGAAGGTACAAGACTTGGTAGATTCTAAAGCTCTAAACTTTGCACCCCCTCCAAATGTCAACAAGAATCCCATGCCCAACCACGGAGGACCAAGAATTAATGCTATTGAGGAAGATAAGTCGTCTTTCTTAATAACCAGTGTTGGGCAGATTCGGACACCCCTGGTAGAGATTAAAGCTCAACTCCTAGAATGCCAGATGTTCCCCGGGTGTGAGCTCGGGTGCAGTTATTGCAACATTTCGGTAAATGGGTGTGATAACTTGAGAAGCGGCATAGACAGTCTTATCCAGAGTGGCCTACTCCAAATCACAACATCAACACCTTCAAATCCACCAATCTCTTTAACAACAATTCCCGAGACTCCTACAGCTGCAACAACAATTATTCCAAACAATTCTTCAATCTCATCAACAAATGCTTCATCTATCACTTCAACAAACCAGATATCAACAACCATCTCTTCTACAACATCAGCACCCCTTTATTCAGAATCTTCTACAATGCCAACAGATATTTCAGCAGTCACCATTTATTATGATTCGTCATATGTTGCTCCTAACAACAATCTTCAACAACAAACAGTGGCATCTCCTGCCAGGACACCAGTTACCATCTATTACGATCCGCACACTATTTCAACACCCTCCTCTGCTGCAGTCAGCCCGGTTACCATCACGGTACCTGGGCCAGTTCCATATGAAAGCAGTAATGCCATCCCTTGGCATTATGGCTCTGACCTTTACTGCAATGGGGAGAGAATCACTCTTGACTCTTCAACCTCTTCTCCACAGATTGATAATGTCGGGGGAGGCGGAGGCTTCACCAGAAGCGGACGCCTTTTTGCCTCGCAAGCACAAAAACCTAATGCCGAAGCAGAAGCTGCTGCCAAAGCAAAGGGAAAGAGTGTAATATCTGAAGAACCCATTCTCAAGGAAACTCAGAAGACATCTTTTGAACAAGATGTAGACGAGTTTATGAGAATTATAAAGAGGAGTGATTACAAGGTGGTGGATCAGCTCCACCAAACTCCCTCAAAAATCTCCATTTTATCTTTGCTGATGTGTTCTGAAGCTCACCGGAATGCATTACTAAAAGTCTTGCACGCAGCATATGTGCCAAAGGAGATCACCGTTAATCAGCTGGAGACCGTGGTAGCAAATGTCAATACCAGCCATGGGTTGGGTTTTACCAATGCTGATCTAACAACTGAGGGAAGCAACCACAACAAGGCTTTACACATCACCCTAGAATGCAAGGGTGCTGTTCTATCACATGTACTGGTAGACATTGGGTCTTCACTCAATGTTTTACCAAAGAAAGCCTTGGTGAAGCTGGAGTATGATGGCTTGGCATTACGTCCAAGTAATTTGGTAGTGAGAGAATTTGATGGCTCTAAGAGATCAGTGCTAGGAGAGATTGATCTGCCTGTGATGATTGGCCCACAGACTTTTAAAATTACCTTCTACGTGATGGACATTCAGCCGGCCTACAGCTGTTTGTTGGGTAGACCTTGGATCCATGCCGCTGGCGCAGTTACGTCTACCCTTCACCAGAAGCTGAAATTCGAGTGGGAGGGCCAGATCATCACCATTTGTGGTGAAGAAGATATTTTTGTTAGCCATCTGGCTACGTACAAATACATTGAGATGGATGGAGAGATCCATGAAACCATGAGCCAGGGATTTGAAGCCCTGAACATTAATGAAGCGTCTGCTGTACTTGGGACTTCCATGACATCTTATCAGCAAGCCAGGAAGGTTGTTGAAGAAGGGACTGCCCAAGGCTGGGGCAAGCTGTTGCCAGTGGAGAAGAAAGAGGACAGATTTGGGTTGGGTTACAAACCAACTCAACAAGATCAATCAGAGGCTGCTAAGAAGCCCAGTTTTGTTAGTGGGGGGATGCTCACCCCAGATGCAGTAAACAACTTGGAAGATGAGTCGGAAGATGAGCGCAACCTGGAGAGCTGGATACGTCCAAGGATCCCGGGGAGCCGTATCTCAAACTGGTCTTCCCAGGAAATTATAAGGGTTACTCCTGCAGAGTAATTATTATTTCCTGTATTTTTAAGCATGCATCAAGTCTTGCATCTTGCCCAAGATGACAAGACTCATTTTGTAATCGGGCCATCTTGTAATTTTGTGCAAACAGATCAATCAATGAATATCGGACATCTTTTGCAAATGAGTCTTTTTCCTTTTCCGCTCACTGTTTTTCATTTTTCTTTTTGTACAAAAATAAAATGGCAATGTTTTCCAAAATGATAAACTTCATTTCACTTTTTTCTAAACAAAGATTAAAATCAATCACTAAAATGAACAATCTAAACCCTTGCAGAGAGTGCCTTTCAGACTGCACCGACAACAGCACAGTTATGGCTTCGTATGACTTTGACAATCCAATCAATCAAGCTGATGAAGGGGTTGAAGAAGATTATGAGCTTCCTGAAGAGCTAGCCAGGTTGTTAAGGCAAGAGGAGAAGGTTATCACTCCTCATCAGGAGGAGATTGAAACGGTTAATCTTGGTACGGATGAAGATGCGAAAGAGGTTAAGATCGGGGTCTGCCTACAAGACGCAGTGAAAAAGCAATTGATTGACATGCATCGTGAATATGTGGATGTGTTTGCTTGGTCTTACCAGGATATGCCAGGGTTGGACACCGATATTGTCATCCACAAGCTGCCTTTGAAAGAGGACTGCCCGCCGGTTAAACAGAAGCTACGCCGTACTCGCCCAGATATGGCAATGAAGATAAAGGAAGAGGTGGAAAAGCAGTGGGACGTCGGGTTCCTTGCTGTAACTAGCTATCCGCCGTGGGTTGCTAATATTGTACCTGTGCCTAAGAAAGACGGTAAAGTGAGAATGTGTGTAGACTACCGGGATCTGAACAGAGCCAACCCGAAAGATGACTTCCCATTACCTCACATTGATGTATTGGTTGATAATACGGCTCAGTTCTCGGTATTCTCCTTCATGGACGGATTTTCAGGATACAATCAGATCAAGATGTCACCTGAAGACATGGAGAAGACAACCTTCATTACACCCTGGGGCACATTCTGTTATAAGGTGATGCCATTCGGACTGAAGAATGCTGGTGCAACCTATCAACGGGCTATGGTAACACTATTCCACGATATGATCCATAAAGAAATTGAATGTTATGTGGATGACATGATTGCCAAGTCCCTCACAGAAGAAGACCACCTGGTAAATCTGCTGAAACTATTCAAGCGTCTGAGGAAGTACCAACTGAAGCTGAACCCCAACAAGTGCACATTCGGGGTGCGATCTGGTAAGCTGCTGGGATTTATTGTAAGCGAGAAAGGGATTGAAGTTGACCCTGATAAAGTCAAAGTCATTCAAGAGATGCCTGCACCGAAGATAGAAAAAGAAGTTTGAGGGTTTCTAGGTAGATTGAACTACATTTCAAGGTTCATATCTCACCTTACAGCAACCTGTGAGCCTTTGTTCAAGCTGTTAAGAAAAGAACAAACGGTCAGGTGGAACGAAGACTGCCAGAGGGCTTTTGACAAGATCAAGGAGTACTTGCAAGAACCTCCAATCCTTATGCCTCCAATAGAAGGAAGACCTCTAATAATGTACTTGACAGTGTTAGAAGAGTCAATGGGGTGTGTGCTGGGCCAGCATGACGAGTCTGGTCGAAAAGAGTACGCAATTTACTACCTAAGCAAAAAGTTTACCGACTGTGAACAACGTTATTCACTGCTCGAGAAAACTTGTTGTGCTTTAGCGTGGGCTGCTCGCCGACTGAGACAGTATATGTTGACCCACACTACCTTATTGATCTCCAAAATGGACCCAGTTAAGTATATTTTTGAGAAGCCAGCACTTACCGGACGGGTTGCAAGATGGCAAATGATCCTCACAGAATATGACATCCAGTACACATCTCAGAAAGCCATCAAAGGCAGTGTATTGTCTGATTACCTTGCTGAGCAACCTATTGATGATTACCAGCCTATGAGATTTGACTTCCCTGATGAAGACATCATGTTCATAAAAGCAAAAGATCATGAAGAGCCTGTTCACACTAAAGGGCCTGACCCGGAAGAAGAATGGACTATGATGTTTGATGGGGCTGTTAATATGAATGGTCGTGGTGTTGGTGCAGTACTCATTACACCTAAGGGAGTTCACATGCCTTTCTCGGCAAAACTCACCTTTAACTGCACTAACAACGAGGCTGAATACGAAGCTTGCATTATGGGTCTTGAGGAAGCCATTGACCTCAGGATCAAGACATTGACTGTATTCGGAGATTCAGCTCTGGTGGTTAATCAAACCAACGGCAAATGGTACACCCACCAAGATCATCTGATACCTTACAGGGATTATACAAGAAGGTTATTGACCTTCTTCACAACAGTCAAGCTTGAGTATATCCCTCGGGACGAGAATCAATTTGCAGATGCTCTTGCAACCATTTCATCCATGATCAAAGTTCAAGCTGCCAACTTTGTACCTCGGATTTCAGTATCCAGACTTGACAGACCAGCGTATGTATTTGCAGCAGATGTTGTTAAGGATGATAAGCCTTGGTTCCACGACATCAAATGCTTCTTGGAGGATCAGACATACCCACCGGGGGCGTCTTCCAATGATAAGAAGACTCTAAGAAGGCTTGCTGGTAGTTTCTTTCTGAATACTGACGGTTCCCTGTACAAGAGAAACTTTGATATGGTACTCCTCAGATGCGTTGATAGAACAGAAGCAGACTTGTTAATGCACGAGGTGCACGAAGGATCCTTTGGTACCCATGCGGGAGGGCATGCCATGGCTAAAAAGTTGCTAAGATCAGGCTATTACTGGATCACAATGGATGCCGACTGTTGTGCCTATGCCAGAAAATGCCATAAATGCCAGATCTATGCGGATAAGGTGCATGTGCCTCCCAATCCTCTGAATGTGATGTCTTCACCCTGGCCCTTTGCCATGTGGGGCATTGATATGATTGGCAAGATTGAACCGACTGCTTCAAATGGCCACAGATTCATCCTGGTTGCCATTGACTATTTCACCAAGTGGGTTGAAGCAGCTTTTTATGCAAACGTTACAAGGCAAGTGGTAGCCAGATTTCTGAAGAGAGATATCATTTGTCGATACGGAGTTCCCGAGCGAATCATTACTGATAATGGTTCCAATTTAAACAACAAAATGATGGCAGAGCTATGCCGAGACTTCAAGATCCAACACCACAATTCTTCTCCTTACAGGCCAAAGATGAACGGCGCTGTTGAGGCAACTAATAAAAATATCAAGAAGATTGTGCAGAAGATGGTAGTCACCTACAAAGACTGGCATGAGATGCTACCATTTGCCTTGCATGGGTACCGCACGTCAATCAGAACATCCACTAGGGCAACACCGTATCAGCTTGTGTATGGTATGGAAGCAGTCTTACCAGTTGAAGTGGAGCTACCCTCCCTACGGGTACTAATGGATGTTAAGCTGAACGAAGCATAATGGGTTTGATCCCGATACGAGCAACTGAGTCTGATTGAAGAGAAAAGATTGGCTGCAATCTGTCATGGGCAGTTGTATCAGAAAAGAATGAAGAAAGCCTTCGATCAGAAAGTCAGGCTCCGAGAATACCAAGTAGGAGATCTTGTGCTGAAAAGAATCCTCCCTCCTCATAAAGACCATAGGGGCAAGTGGACTCCGAACTATGAAGGGTCATTCGTGGTAAAGAAAGTTTTCTCTGGTGGAGCATTGATGCTCAGCACTATGGAGGGTGAAGACTTCCCGTCCCCTGTGAATTTAGATGCAGTTAAAAAATACTTCGCATAAAAAAAATGACCCGCTGGACATTAAAACAGAATGTAAGTCCAGGCAAAAATAGGGCATCCCGGCGAGTCAAAAACAGAATAAAAGACTCGGGCAAAAATAAGGGAAAATAAACAAAAAAATGTACACCCGCTGAGTTGAAAAGCCGCATTGGACAACTCAGGCAAAATGGGTATCCCGATGGATCGAAAACCCGAAAGGGCGATCCATGCAAAATAAGGGAATAAGCGAACAGCTGCATTCTGAATTCGTCTGTATCACTTACAACTTGGTGAGCTTCGAAAGGATCAAGCCTCTTTCCGAATCAGCTTCCTTCAGAAAGCAAGACGAGAAGAACGTCAAACGTCATACGAGTCATAGCAAAAGGGAAGCTCCTTGAAGCGTCGTCAACATTGCCAAATATTTTGTTTCTCAATTTGTAACAATCTCCTTATTTTAGGGGATATGTTTCTTTGACTGTATCTTGCTAATCCAAAGCATATGAATCAATAAAATCAGATTTTCAGTCATGTCTCATCTCGTACATTTTATTTTCATTTGCAAAATGTCCGATGTCTTTAAAATACTGATTGCATAAATACAGATGCTTCTCTTCTAAAGAATACGTGCTTACAGGAAATATATTTACTCCCGGGAGTGTCTGGACTCTTACAACGGAATCTGGTAAGGGATACCTCGGGATTACTTGTGCGTTTCTATCTTTGCAGGATTACGGGTGTTCAAAGTGCAACATGGGGCATGTAAACTTCTCCCCAGCCAGCCGGCAAATCATTATCTGCTCAGTTCACCTCCCCAATTGGCACCGGAGGTGGTTTCTCCCCAACTGAGTTGTCAAGTATCATCCTCAGCAGAACCCTTACAGGAATCTCCAGGAAGACCTTCCCTTGGTCTTTCTTCTCCCCCCAGCCAAGTTGACATTTATTCTTCCCCCACAGCCAAGTGCAAAAGCCGGGAAACCATCTCCCCACAGAGCTTCAGCCTCTATCCAGAAGAGCAACGCATGGAGGATTCACAACAGAGTGAAGAAATCTTCTACAAACCCCAGCTGGGTCCCTTATAACCAAGATAGGTCTATCAGTGGCCTATTCCCCCAAGCAGATACATCTCATCAGATCTACCAATGATCTCATCCCCAGCTGGGATGTCCACTTCAAGCAGATCAACCAGGGATCTTTGCAGCAACGGGATCCGAATCCCGGTTTGTTATCTTTTGCATAAACATAGCATTCGCATCATATTCACCCCACAAAGCGTAGCATTCCGTCTAATACGGAGCATTACGGCAAAAATCAAACATATTGCATAATCATAAGCCATGTTCCGAATCGAACACTTGTGAATAAAGACAATCCATCAACAATATACAATATGCTCCCCAGATTCCCCAGCGGAGAGTTAAAGCTAAAGCAGTTGCCTTACACTCACAAACACCAGTACATACTCCTTGTGGCACCCGTCCGTGTCATCATTCCCCAGTAAAGTCGCCCGGGCATTCCTTACAAACAGACACTTCTCTTACAAATACATATCTTTCCTGACACCCGTCTGTGTCCTATCCCCAGCAGAAAGCCAAAGCGTCCCCTTTGCACTCACAGATACATGTATATACAAATTTCTTGACATCCGTCCGTGTCACTTTCCCCAGCATAATTACCTAAACACTTTACACTTGTTTATACTATACTTTTCTCCCTTTGACACTCGTCTGTGTCACTCTCCCCAGCAGGTTAAATACCCGTCTATACACCACTCATACTTATTGCTCTTATTTCACTTATACAGATACTCGTCCGTATCTTGTATACACCACTTATTACTCCTCAGATTCGACACTCGTCCGTGTTCTTTGTTAACCAGTTGGTACTCGTCCGTACCATCATCTCAGAACATGCGTCAAGCGTTTGTTTCTACCTGATACTTGTCCGTATCATAGTCTTAAGGATGTTCGTCCGCATCTCTAATCCATACACTGTGTCAAACACTCCTGTCTTCTTAAATTTAGACACTCGTCTGTGTCTACTTTTCCCCAGAAGAGTCCCCTCGGAATCGACACTCGTCTATGTTCCTTGTTAACCAGTTGATACTCGTCCGTATCATCATCTCTGAACACGTGTCAGTATTTGTTTTTACCCGATACTCGTTCGTATCGTAGTCTTAGGGATGCTCGTCCGCATCCTTAATCTATATACAACACCAAAACACTTATACCTTTCATTTCTTGGATACAAACACTCGTCTGTGTTTACTATTCCCCAGTAGATCGCCCACAAAGCAAAATTTCTTTTCTATCTGACATTCGTCCTGTGTCATGATAAACCCTGAGAGCAGCCGTACCCTGCTAGGTGATCATCCTTCACCTCTTGATGATCGTCCTTCATCATGCTCATCCGATGGCCGTCCCCATCATTGACCTTTTATCAGACATTCGTCCTATGTCGTGATATTGAGCAGTCGTCCCCTGCTAGGTGATTGTCCTTCACCTCTTGATGATCGTCCTTCATCATTTTATCCGATGGTCGTCCCCATCGTTGATATTGTTATCTAACATTCGTCCTATGTCATGATAAACCTTGAGAGCAGCCTTCCCCTGCTAGGTGATTGTCCTTCACCTCTTGATGATCGTCCTTCATCATGCTCGTCCGATGGCCGTCCCCATCGTCGATTTTTTTATCCGGCATTCATCCTATGTCGCGATACTTTTGGCAGCCGTACCCTGCCAGGTGATCGTCCTTCACCTTAGATGACCGTCCCTCATCTTATCCCCCTCAGAGCAGCCGTCCCCTGCCAGGCGATCGTCCTTCACCTTTGATGACCGTCCCTCATCATTATTTCATTTATTCTTTAACCCGATGGCCGTCCCCGTCGTGGTCCCTTTTCCTTTTCCTGATGATCGTCCTTCATCAGTTTAGCCCGATGGCCGTCCCCATCGTTGTTCGCATTACTTTATGAACCTGATGACCGTACCTCATCATTTATTTTTACCTATAATCCCCCAGAGAGTCTTGGTGGCCGTCCCCATCATAATCTCTTATATCCCCAGCATGTCGGTCGTCCCCGTCATTGCCCTTCCCCCAGCAGTCGTCCTTTGCTCGGCGGTTGTCCTCCGTTGCTCGCACTTTATAATTATACTTTATTTTCCTTTTGAAATCTATATCCCTTTTCTTCTTCATTCTGTGAGTGCAAATTTTGGACTGTCTTTGGTATTCAACCACAAGTTATCTTGTTTGCCTGATAAGCTGTCGCTTACATCCTGCACAGTTAACTCATGTTTGAATAGGGGAAGCTGTAAACACCCCAAATTTTCCCTCACCCATTCACACCATGTCTTGTGACATCCTCATATGCATAAATCCAATCATAGCATCTCATACCACATTTTGATTCACTGCATTGCTTCTAAGTCATCTGCATCTAGGGTTTGTGATCTGAGCAATCTAAGGGCCATTTGAGCCACTCCAAAGGTCATCAATCACTTAAAAGGGGTCCATGTATGTTCAAGAATCATATTATATCCCCTCAAAGTCAAGAATATCAAAGAATCACAAGAACTAAGAATGGCATGGAAGTAGAGCCAGGTTTGACTACACAGATGACCTAGAATTAGGGTTTTGGTTTCAGAGGCCATAACTCCAATTTTTTTGGCCATTCTTGTTTCTATTGGTCTCTATATGGTATAGGGAGCATGCATATCAATTTTCATGAATAAATTCAATGGGGAAGTCATCTGATCAAGAGTTGACTTCTTGAGCAAGTCAGTGCAAAATCAGGGCATCTGAGACCCCCAATGACCCAACCAAAGGGTGTTCATCATCATTTTGATTATGTATGATCTTTATTTGATCATGGAAGATGTTAGAAGTTCACAAAATTGGAAAATTTCAAGTCATTTGCAAAGTTGACTTTTTTGGGAAAGTTGACTTATTTTGAAAATTGCCATTTTGGGAAACTTTTTCAACCCTTGCTTTTTGATTCAAAAATGCTTCAAATGGAAAAACTTTGGTCATGAAAGTTGTAGAATGGATCATTACCTTTTCAAAAAGTACAAGAACTTGACCTAATTCATTTTGGATCAAAAGTTATGGCTTGTCAAAGTTGGCCAAAATCACAAAATTTGAAGTTTTCTACCAAAGAGGCATTTTGCAAAATGCTATGATCAAGTGTTCTAAAGGCCTCAAATGTGTACAAATTCTTCACAACATGATCACATGACCTCTAAAATTCAGAATGGGCCAAAGAATCATCTCATTTCATGACTTGAACCTCAAGAAATCCCAAAGGAACCAAACTTTGTGAAACTTGCAAAACCTATCACAAACTACAAACCACTTGTTGCATTGCCTCTAGACCTTTTCCATAGCTTCCCTTGATTCAAGCTGAGCCAAAGCAAGCCAAAAAGCAAGTTGTACAATTGCCCATACCTCAAGTACAAATCAAGTTGACATTTTGGCCAAAGACCCATACCAATCACCATAGGCCACCAACAACTCTCTGACCTATCACCTTTTGATACATGGACCAAAGCCAGCATAACACACCACACCATTCATGCTGAAACACACTCCAAGCCATAGTTATCAAAATCTCTCCAACTTGCATTTTCATTCAAAACTGATTCCACAAGCCTGAAACACACAAACAAACTTCACAAACAATCTCAGCATGCCTCACTGATCAAAAACCACCCATCACCATAGCCTGAAAGTCACTGAAACCAAAACACGATCACCACCTTCCCTTAAACAGAACTTCTGCCATCTCCCAAATCAGCCATCAACAAGAGTTGTGAAGCATCCCATTGAGCTCAGGAGGACCAAAGGAGTGAGTTTGCATAGGAGAAAGGGTCAGAAAGCTCCTGTTCGAAGGACTTCAGTTCAGGTATCCATCAAGAACAAATTTTCCAGAACTTCATTTACTTGTTATAAATTGATTCTACATGTTGTCCTGATCACCATGATGTGTTTAAAAGTGAAAATGGTGGAGTATTGAGTATGTATGAGTTGTCTGAAATTTTCTGCCCTAAATATGTCTTGCTTCGATTTGCATGATTGATGAATGAAAAATGGTTTTTGTTTGGGGGTTTTTATTTAGTGTTGAATGGGGATTGATTCTGGGCAGTTAGGTTTCATTTTCATGGAGTTTTGAGGAAGTTAGCAACTTTCAGGTGAGGGTCTGGCCGGAGAAGACGACCGGAAGTCTTCTCCGGCCACCTGAAGTTAATTAGGGTTAATCTGTGTAATTATGAGAGTTTGAATTCTGGCCCTTGGATGTGTTGACCCGCGCGCGTTTGGTTGGTCAGGATTCCACCATTTTGCCCTAATCCTCATTTGACTTTTTTAATTCAGTTTAATTAAGTTTAATTAGAAATTAGTCCAGTTTGAATTTCAGCCACTGGATCACGCGCGCAGTCAACTCCCGCGCGTCCAGTTTGAATGTCAGCCCTTGATTTTGCTTACTTCTCTTTAAATTCATTTTATTTTCATTTTTATTTCATTTGTTTTCTACAATTTATTAAAAATAGTAAAACATCTTTAAAAATTCTGAAATTTTTTGTCAAAGGTTCAATTAATTTTCAGAAACCAAAAACATTTTTATTTTTATTTTTTGCATTAAAAATTATTTTTAAAACATTTAAAAGTTTATTTTTAATTGATTAATGAGAATTAATTAATTAAAAATACTTTTAGGTATTTAAAAATCACAAAAAAATTCATGAAACATTTAAAATCATTTAGAAACATTGTCCAACTCTCAAACCAAATTTCTTTTTTGATCTTGATGTCTTTTGACAATTTTCCATGGAATTAATTTCATTTCAAAGCATTATTTTGATCCAATCTTCAAAAATTCATTTTTGCCTAGCCTTTAAGATTTGGACAATGATTCTTTTTGCATTGCATCTTGTATAACATGTAGTGTATAGGATTAAATTGGCATGAATTGATCTTGCATTTCCTATTTGTTTGACATTTTTCTTGACAAGGTACCTTAAAACCCTAGCAAATCTTAGAAAATTCATAACCCTCATTAGGTTAAGAGTTAGAACCCCTCCTTTGGGAAGTGAGTTTGTATAGGTTTAGGGTTCCTTTGAATGAATTTTCAAATTTTTGTCATGATGTTTGCTTCTGATTTTGAATTTTTGTTTTGTATATGGATCATAAACCCTAATTTGGGCTTTCATTTGCATCCATCTCTCATTTGCTTGCATACCATGACTTGCCATGACATTTTGTGCATCCATTTGATTCATGATACATCTTAGGATATGTTAGAATCATGTTTGATCATTGCATCTTTCATTTGCCATGTTGTATGTCATTTGCATTCCATAACTTTTCATGAATGTCCATGATTCTAAGCATGCTTCTCTTGCATCCATATGTTTGTATGATCATTCCCATGCCTTGCCTCATATGTGCATCATCTCTTAGCATCCTTATCATCACACACATGCTTCTGGTTTTGATTTTCATCATCCCATTTCATCTCATTTTGCATTGCATTGCATGCCCTTCACTAACTTTTCAGGTGGTAAGTTATTTTGAGAAGTGAATTTGCCTTCACTTCTCACAAACTCTTTTCATCTCTCTTATGCATCATTGCTGCATTTTGTCTTGTGCTTGAGATTGAGCTTGCTCATTCTTCTTCATATTACTTTATTTCTTCAAGTGACTTGTCTTCTTAAATGAAGCAAGTTACTTTGCTTCTCTTTGCTCCTTTCATCTGCTTCCTGGTGGTTTCTCTGAAGATCTTTCTTGTAAACCTCACAAACCTTAGGAACAACCAAGAATGACAATAATTAGGGTTTTGATTAGTCCCCCCATTTATATTTTACCTTTGTGTCTCATTTGAGTCCTTTTTTCTCATACTCATCCATGTTATTGGTACAATAGAAACAAAGTCTGGCAGTAATCGGGGTATGACAATCTTCGGGGGAACTGATCACAACACCAACACCATTACCAAGTGCATTAGAAGCTCCATCAAAAACCATAGTCCATTGGGATCCTTGTTCAGGTCCGTCATATTGTCCAGGTTCTTTGGTAATAATCATAATGTCTTCATCAGGGAACTCAAAACTCATTGACTGGTAATCATCCACTGCTTGATGAGCCAAATGATCGGCTACAACACTTCCTTTAATGGCCTTCTGAGTAGTATACTGTATATCATATTCTGTTAAGATCATTTGCCATCTCGCTATTCTTCCGGAGAGAGAAGGTTTCTAGAATATGTACTTGATTGGATCCATCTTCGAAATAAATATGGTAGTATGAGTCAACATATACTCTCTTAGTCGGCGAGCAGCCCATGCCAAAGCGCAGCAAGTTTTCTCGAGTAGTGAGTATCTTGTTTCACAGTCGGTTAACTTTTTGCTAAGGTAGTATATTGCCTTCTCTTTTCGACCAGACTCGTCATGTTGCCCCAACACACACCCCATTGAGTTGTCTAACACTGTTAAGTACATAATCAAGGGTCTTCCATCAACTGGTGGCATCAAAATAGGAGGTTCTAGAAGATATTTCTTGATTTCATCAAATGTTGTTAATTGGGAAATAAATCTTGCAATGTAATTTAATCGTCCCAAGAAACCTCTAACTTCCTTCTTAGTACGGGGAGCTGGCATCTCTTGTATAGCTTTCACCTTTGCAAGATCCACTTCAATACCTTTTCCACTAACAATGAAACCCAGGAGTTTACCAGATCTAACTCCAAAAGTACACTTGTTTGGGTTCAATCTCAACTTGTATTTCTTCAACCTTTTAAACAACTTATGCAGATGATCAAGGTGTTGCTCTTCATTCTGGGACCTGGCTATCATATCATCCACATACACCTCTATCTCATGATGAATCATATCATGAAACAAAGCCACCATAGCACGCTGATATGTTGCCCCGGCATTCTTTAAACCAAATGGCATCACTTTATAACAAAAAGTGCCCCACTGTGTAACAAATGTAGTCTTCTCCATATCTTCAGGTGCCATCTTGATTTGATTGTAACCAGAGAAACCATCCATGAAAGAGAATACCTTATGCTGAACAGTGTTGTCTACCAGAACATCAATATGAGGAAGTGGAAAGTCATCTTTGGGGCTGGCCTTGTTCAAATCCCTGTAATCTACACACATACGTACCTTACCATCTTTCTTAGGTACCGGTACCACATTTGCAACCCATTGAGGATAAGAAGTCACAGCTAAGAACCCTGCATCAAACTGTTTCATCACCTCTGCCTTAATCTTCTCTGACATCTCAGGACGCATGCGACGAACCTTCTGCTTCTTTGGACGACAATCTTCTTTTACCGGTAAACGGTGAACCACAATGTCTGTATCCAACCCTGGCATATCTTCATAGGACCAAGCAAAGATCTCCACATAATCATGTAACATTTGAATCAATCTGCTCTTAACACCATCTTCTAATTCAGCCCCTATCTTGACCTCTTTCCTGTTTTCTTCAGTTCCTAGATTCACAACTTCGACTGGCTCTTCATGTGGCTGTATAGCTTTCTCTTCTTGTTGTAACAACCTAGCAAGCTCTACAGGTACTTCACAATCGTCCTCCTTTCCATCTTCAGCTTGATAGATCGGATTCGTGAAATTATAATTAGCAATAGTAGAACTATTATCAACAGGATCCAGAGTGGATGAGGATCTTCATTTTAGTGATGTGGGTGTGTGTAAGAACACATAGCTGATAAAACAAAAATAAAGTAAAAGAAAAACAAGGAACACAATATTTACGAAAACGAAACGTCCACTGATTTTTATTGAATGAAGTACGCAAATGAAATGACATCCCGAAACAAGCATACCATTGTGCCCCGGGTGAGGCACAAGGCTTGAAAGTTTAATTGTTCAAGAAATTACAAACTTAAAAGTAACAACACAGTAATAGTATTTACTCCTGACTAAAGGAGATAGGAATAACATCTTCAGCTTTCCAATTATTGAGCCCATCACCCACAGTAGGAAAAATCCAAGCATCCAAGTTGTAGTCTTCATCATAGTCACCCACAGCATTGATCTGATTTTTCATAATCCCTTGATTGGTGATACGAATAGCACGAGCACGACGAACAGCCTTCTGGGACTCTGCAGTGAAACCCAAACCAAACTTGTCAGACTTGTAAGGAATGTCAGGAAGCTGACCCCAAATAGTACAACCACCTTCATCCACCATAACTCTAGCATCCTTGAGGGAGGCCATTGTAGGAGGTACTCTGGTGACCACGGGAACTTTCTTGACAACAGGAGGAGCTTCAAAATTAGGAACAACCCAAGGAACTACTTCAAACGTCTGGCATGGAGTTTCAACATATTCACCTTCCACTTCAAGATATTTAAATGTGTTCACATGGCTAATCATATATCCTTCCTATCTGTAAACAGTGACAACCTTTCCCTCTACTGGATATCTCAGCTTCTGATGTAAGGTGGAGGTCACATCACCTGCCCCATGGATCCAAGGGCGCCCAAGCAAACAAGAATACGAAGGACGAATATCCATTACATAAAAGGTAGCATTGAAGACCTGAGAACCTACTTTGATTGGGAGATCTATTTCTCCGTGCACCACTCTTCTTGAACCATCAAAAGCCTTCACCACTATATTACTTGGTCTCAACACAGCATCTTCGGGACTAAGCTTATTCAGAACTTCTTTGGGAAACACATTCAGCGAAGAACCATTGTCTATTAATACATGTGACAGGGTAGTGCCTCTACATTCAATAGAGATATGTAGAGCCCTGTTATGATCCCTCTTGGCAGGAGTCAAATCAGCATCGGAGAAACCTAACCCCTTATCATAGGTCAAGTGTGCAACACAATTTTCAAACTGATCTACAGAAATCTCATTTGGTACGTGAGCAGTCTTCAAAAATTTAATCAAAGCTTTAGCATGAGCCTCAGAACACAACAATAAAGACAACATGGAAATATTGGAGGGAGTATGCCCCAATTGATCAACAATGTCATAATCACTTTTGCGAATGATTTTCAGTACTTCTTCCATCTGCTTAGAAAGGTCATCAGCAGTTGGTACATCAGTTTGCACAGGTTCAATAACAGGACCTTTGCCCCGAGCATCAGCAGTGGAGGTAGTAGTTGGAGTAACTGTATTCTTGGAAGTAACCAAAGGAGAGAAAACTCTTCCACTTCGCGTGATCTTACTAGATCCAGCAATATTATCAATATCAAGATTTTCATTAACAACAGGTGGCTCAGCTAAGGGTTCCTACTTAACACCATTAATATAAACATCGGAACCATAATGCCAAGGCACAGCTTTATCAGAAGTATACGGAATAGGACCAGGAGTGGTAATGATCATAGGAGCCACTCTAGCTTCAGCAACAATCTTCACAGGGCCTTCAGCAGTAATCTTAATTGGACCCTTATGAGTGATTTTGACAGGACCCTTGGAAGTAATCCTTACCGACACTTTATCAACCATATCCACCTCTTCAACCTTCGCACCTTTAGTTATGTGTTCAACCATGCTCTCTACAGAAGGTGTTCTCTCAAATAATATGGTGTAATTGTCCATGAGGCATTGAATACCGTCCTTCAGCTTCCAGCAACTATCCGGTTTATAAGCACAATAGAAACAATCTTCATTACAACCTAGAAAGAACCCAGCTTGTACCAACTTCTTCTTAATAACAGACAATGGTGTAGTCACATCTGCAACTGAGGAAATATGTGAAACTTCATCAATGGCATTGACAGTCTTCTCATGATTTAGCATGGGAGCAGTAATCACATTTGGAGTACCCGGAGGGTCAAACTCAATTTCTCCAGCATCGATCATATCCTGAATCTTATTCTTCAATATCCAGCAATTATTGGTATCATGTTCCTGACAATTAGAATGATATGCACACCATGCATTAGGATTATATCTGGGAGAGGTAACATTGGGATTCTGAGGAGGGTCCTTCAAAGTGATGAGTTCACCCTTCAACAAGTGTTGCAAGGCTTGGGCCAGTGACATGTTGAGCTTGGTGAATTGTCTTCTAGGCCTTTGCTGATTGCCCTGTAGTGGCTCTGGTGCTGCAGGAGTAGGATTGGAGATATGAACTACACTCACAGATTGGTGCCTCCTATTACGATCAGGTTGACCATAAACAGCATTTGACTCTTTCTTCCCACTAGGGGGCTTCTTTGTAGTACCTGATGAAGAAGCACCCACTTGTATCTTGCCACTCCTTATACCACTTTCTACGCGCTCTCCTGTCATTATCAGCTCAGCGAAGCCAGATGATGAGCTTCCAATGAGATGACTATAAAAAGGGCCATTCAACGTGCACATGAACATATCCACTAACTCCCTGTCAGTTAGAGGAGGTTGTACTCTTCCAGCCAAATCTCTCCACTTCTGGGCATACTCCTTGAAGTTCTCTTTAGCACCCATAGACATGCTTTGGAGTTGCATGCGAGTTGGTGCTAGATCAACATTATATTGATATTGCTTATAGAAGGCCTCAACAAGATCATTCCAATCACGGATGTTGACACTCTCCAATTGATAGTACCATTCCAATTGAGCTCCAGACAAGCTCTCTTGGAAGTAATGGATCCACAACTTTTTATCAACAGTATGAGGTTGGATTCTCTGGACATAAGACCTCAGATGCAGTTTGGGGCAAGAGACACCATCATACACTACAAAAGCAGGGACCTTGAAACCAATGGGTATAACCACTCCAGATATCAAACTCAGGTATTCAAAATCCATCCCAGAAGACTTTTGCAATTCCATAGCATCCATTCTATCCGCCAGCATCTTGAACTTATCTTCATTAGGATCATGATAGTAATTAGCTTCAGAATCAGAATCCCCCATTGTATTATGGAGACTGCCTCCCTCTTTCTCAGACTCCTCAGACTCGTATTCTTCAACCTGTTCCTTGGTCTTTACAGGACCTCTGAGCCTTCTTCCCATGTTGATTAGGCCTCCTGACCTTCTAGTCTTCTTGGTCTTTTTGGCCAGCAGTGTCTTCAATTCATCTTGCCCCTTGGACAAGTTCAGAATCAGCTCTTAGAACTGTGCATTCTGTGCCTGGAGATCTTTGACTCTTTGTTCAAGAGCCATTGCTGAAATAAACAGCGAGAAGATAAGATACCTATGCACAAGAAACCTGTGATGCAGTGATATGGTATGCAAATGCGTATGCAATGTTTTCAAGGACCGCAGGATTTAAATTTGTTTAAACAACCAAAAAGTAAACTTTTATTAGTAATAAATTTGTTTTGCCCCTTGGGCTTACAATAAAAATGAAATAAATACAAGAAATGGGGTTTTAAGTCTCCCATGGACGTTTTCTCTTTGTGTTGAGGTATGAGTTGAGATTCCGTTCCTCGTGAAGTTGCTTTGTTAGCTCCAGGATTCTTTCTTGACTTGCTTTGTAATGAGTCTCAAAAGTATCCCTTTGCTCCTTCAACTGGATCCAGGACCTCTATAAATATTCCATGTCAGTGGGCATGTCTGGGTGAAGGATGGTATAAGAATTATCTCCTTCAGCAACAGGCTCCATAGTAACTGGCAGGATGGCAGGATATGGCATCATAAGAGTCTGAGCACGAGATCGCACCCATCTGAGATAAGCTTCCATAGGAATAATGTACTTAGGCTCCAGAGTCTTGTTGTCAACCTTGTTCACTTTTCCCCATGCTCGTATGAACCTTTGACGATAACCTTGTAGATCATTGTCGTAATCAAACACAATACCCTGAATCAACATGTCATGAGGACCATCACTCCGAGTGTAACCAAACTGACGTAAAGCTAAGGAAGGATTATAGGTAATGCCCCCTCTTATGCCAAGGAGTGGCACATTAGGAAACTCCCCACAACGGTCAATGATAGTAACATTCTCCATAGATCGAGAGCACCAATGAATATCTGAATGAGAGAGTGACATAATCCTCTTGGACCACCTGAACCCTTGTTCATTCTTCATCACTGATCAAGGAAGGTGAGAAATAAACCACCTAGATAGCAAAGGTATGCAGCACATCAGAGTTCCTCGTGCCTTCGTAGTACGAGTATGAAGAGAATGCAGAATGTCCCCAAGTAATGTAGGCACTGGATTGTGACTCAGGAATATGTTGATGGCATGAACGTTTATGAACTGATCTGGATTGGGGAACAACACTAAGCCATAAATCAACAAAGCTAAGATCTCCTCAAAAGCATCATAGCTCATAGCTTTCAAGAACACTTGAGCCTTCTCTATCAACACCTTAGCAAGAATACCCTTAACTCCGCTCCTTGTTTCTAGAACAATGTATGACTTCTTTAGATGTAGAGCTGCAGCAATGACTTTAGGTTTAGGCTTTTTCTCTAAGCCTGTGAAGGTTTCTGATCAAGTATAGGTATACCCAGTAATTTAGAGAACTCTTCCATTGTAGGAACCAGCTGATAGTCGGGGAATGTGAAACAGTGATGCTTAGGATCAAAGAACTGAAACAGAACACTCATCATGTCTTCATTGAACCCTGAAGTGACTAGATCCAGTAGGTGACCATGTCTCTTAATGAACTGGGAGTTTTCAGAAACTTGAGAGACCAATTCTTTAAGCTTAGGAGGTATTCCTACAAAGTTGATCCTGATAGTATTCCTACGAGTAGAAGCCATGACCTGCAACAAAGAACAAAGATAAATCCTTTGGTCCTTGAAATGGTTAGTGAAAATGCTATGCTTATGATGCATGAGGATGCTATGATGTTATGCTCAATCACAAACATGTGGCACACACAAACAAGTCACACAATAGCCCTAGGTTTAGAGGCTTGCATGGGGTTTAAAGGTAAGTACCCTCCCCTGAAGTTAGTTGGTTCATCCTGTCCTATAAAGTAACCATGTTCTAAGGGATCTCAATATCATTGATCCTTCACAAGGGTGGTTGTTCAGTAGACAACTTACTTGCCAACCAAA
This sequence comes from Lathyrus aphaca, assembly GCA_963966055.1. Lineage (NCBI taxonomy): Eukaryota > Viridiplantae > Streptophyta > Magnoliopsida > Fabales > Fabaceae > Lathyrus > Lathyrus aphaca. Next base: position 423,571,057 of record OZ014519.1, on the reverse strand, counting down.
ACCCTCCAAGTTTAGGATCTCAATGAGTGTAGCATCGAGTATCAACCAACTTTAGTCTTCACCAAAGTCGTTTATCTCACTACTTTCTAAAGGCCAAGATGGGATAACTAGGGTTCTAAAAGTTAATTAGTGTATTGACAACATATGGCAGCCTCATATTATCCTCAACTTGACTTAAGGAACATAAGCACCAACCAAGAAGTCACACTAACTATGGCCACCAGATCAACCATATCGGTTTTGACCTTAAAAGATTTTTGGGTTCGGGGGGTAGGTTATGTAAAGGGAAGGTGTTAGCACCCTTTACATCCATGGTTATCCATGGGCTCTTAGTTACTTAGCTCACTTTAAAATGTTCTGAGAAGTGTAGTGTGTGATTAGAAATTGTCTTAAGTACTTTATAATGATCCATGTACGGACATATATAAAGCTTTTGTTTTGAAAATTGTTTGAAAATGTGAAGTGTTCATGAAATGTTTTTGAATGAGTGAGCAAGTACATAAGAGGAACCTACCCTAAGTTAAATATTTTTTGTTCTTAAATTTCCTTTAAATGGTAAGACTATCCCTATTATTAAGGAATAGGTAGTCATTACCTTGGATGTTATATGGGACATGTGAAGGGTCATCTGTGTTTAGGCAACTGTAAGGTGTCTTAGCAATACGAAGGGACTTATCATCTTTTATTCGAAAGGGACAAGATCATTTACGAAGGCAACCATGAAGGGACTTGATCTTATAATTCTTTAAAGGGACTAGATGATATCAGTAAGAGAAGGGACTTTGCTTTATACACCTTACTTGACCTTTTATTTAGGCAACATGAGAAGGAACCCTTAAGAAGTGAGATGGCGATCCAGGATCGACTTACGTGTGTGCGTGTACAAATTCAAATATTTATCTTATAATTAGTGATCTAAATTAATTTTAAAAGCAAACATGTTTTCACTCCCTAATTTACTAACCATAGCAATTTATAAATAAATAAATAAAAATTACTACAACTATTACAAGGCTTACACAATTACATTATAATAAAACAATTTTAAATAATAAGCATATAAATAAATAAAAGGTTAGTAATAATAAAAAAATAAATATAAAAGAACAAAAAAGGGTTAGTCATAATAATATAATATAGCAATCAAATTAAAAGTTCAAATTTAAATAAATAATCATTTTTTTTAAGAATTTTTAAGAAGAAGAATAAACAATAATAATTATATACTAATAAACATGATTAATAGTTTAATAATTTAATTATATATACATATTAGAAATATTTATTAATTATAATTAAACAAACATAATAAGAAATTAAAATCATAAAAGAAAATTAGGGTTTTGAATTGTTTAGAAAAATAAATTAGGGTTTTAAATATTAGGTTTTAGAAAATAATTAGGGTTTATATAATTAGGGTTTTAAGTACAAAAACATTTTAATTTAATACCTAATACTAATTTAATTATTAAACAAATATACATATATTTTAATTCAAACAAATAAGAAATTAGCTTTAGAAAATATTTTTTTTTAGAAATTTTTTAGAACATATAAATATTAACCTAGAATTATTTACATATTAAACATAATTATATATTTTTTATAATAATTAAACAAAAGAATTAAATAAACAAATCAAAAATAAAAGAACAAAAAATTGCAACTTACCTGGGGCTGGGATTCGAACCCAGGCCCTAGGCTTTACACATCCTGGACCAGCCTCCCTTCCACTGGGCTATGCGTACTTTGGTGAACAATGTATGACTAGCATTCATTATATTTTAAGCCTGAAAATCATGAAGAAAATAAGCAAAAAATGTTGAGGCTGGGGTTCGAACCCCTGCCCAGATCCTTATACATGCGCGTCCTTACCACCACACCATCAACATCATTCAGTTATTATAATACAAACATTAATATATAATATATATTAAATTTCAAATTTTGATTTCGCACCAGTCATCTTTTACCTCCAGACCTGCAAATTTTCCTGCGAATTTTGCTACAAGTTTTCCTGCGAGTTTCCATTTGCAGCAAAACCTGCGAAATTCAATCATCAACAAAACAGTAACATTTTATCAAATTGAATATACTAACATGATCCAGAGGTTAATTAGAGTTGATTTATGGTCTTAGAATTCATTTATAATTGATAAATCATGAAACCCTAAAACGGCCGAAGAACCCTAGCCATGGTGATTTCTCCATCTTGGACCTAAAATCAAATTAATTTATCCAGAAAGCATCCAAACATCATCATAAACACAAACCAACAGTTAGTTTTCATTAACAATGTGTAAATCATTCAAATCGAAAAATTTTAAAACATGAACAATGTGCATTCGGTTAGCATGATATGTCATGATTTTGATGGAATGGAGGATTGGTTTCGACTCAGCGATATCCAAGGAACCTTCTTGTGTCTTTAAAATACATTAGAACTCCTTGTAAGGGTGAAACCGAAAATTGGTTTTGGATGAATTTTTGTGAAGTTTGAAAGTGATATTAGAGGCTGCCAATTCGTCTTCTATGGTTTGCTTAATGTTCATTATATATGAGTGAGTGAATTAGGTCAAAGACTTCACCAATTTGATGGATATTTGGATCATTTGAAGATTGAAAAAGATTTGCTCTTAAAACTTGATTTATTTTGATATAACAGTGCTATGTTTGGATGATCTGATTTTAAATGGTACCAATCAAGTTTAAATATTTTTTAAGACATTCTAGAAACCAAATCCTTTTCAAATATATGATTTTTATATTTTATTTCAATTTAAATTGTATTTTAATGAATAAAATTCAAATAAATATGAAATAAAAAATAAAAAATCAGAAAATAGGTGGGTTGGGTCGTGCTTGATGATATTGTAAAGTTTGGATGGCAATTTGGTGGGCTCATTTAGCAAAAATTGGTTTTAAGGCCTTATTTGCTTCATAAACTTCCCAAAAAGTTCCCAACTTTGCAAGGGCACAAATACTTCAATTTTAATGCTATGAAGGTGTTCTTGGACATTTTGGAAAGCTTAAAGAGTCCTCTAACAAACATCTTTGGTCTCATGTCCATATCTTTTACCATTCTCAAGTTATGCTCTTTGGAAGTTGTTGACTCTTTGTTGACTTTTAAAAGGACCTATAATGTCTTAGCTCATACCTTCCAAATGAAGCATTTTTGGGCTTGGCTTGTGAGACACAAAGTTGTATAGAATTCAATTTCCTCCAAAATTATCTTTGGATGGAAAAAATTTGATGAAGAATGTGAAAGTTATGGCTGGTCAAAGTTCAGTTCACTTTTCCTATGAAAACCCTAATTTAGAAACTCCTGATTCTTGATGATCTGAAATCTCCTTGATGAATCATGATCAACCCTTGATCAAATGATGAATTTTACCTCATATAATTGATGTTGGCAAAAAATCATGAAGTTTGACTTTGGTTTGACCACAGTTGACCTCAGTTTGACTTTTTAACTACTTTGATTGATTTTAACCTATCTGATCATCTGACTGAACAAATCTTTTGGGAAAGTCTTGAAACTTGACATGGGGATTCTTGAACACATATAAGATGTTATGAAGCTCACTTGAAGTATTAGAAGTCCATTTAGCCTGATTAAAGTCAAAACCCTAGTTTAGGATGCATTGCTTAGGAGGATGCATTGTCTGAGGGAATTGTCAAATTTTCTGACTAATTGTGAACTTTGTGAACCTTGTGAACCTCATGAGATGCCTTGTGAACCTTGTGAACCTTGTGAGCCTATTAGTACACAATGTCTTATATTGTGGAGGGCAAATTTTGGGGTGCAACAAAGTGGGTTTGCCAACAAATGTTGTTTGCCACTGTCACCACTTGAGAGGGATGTTTCCACAAAGGTCCTCAGTGATAGGTCCCCAGATGCACATAACTATCAAGGTCGTATCCTGGAGTGGAGAAAACCCCCCACACATAATATTTCCAAGAAGGTCGCAATCTGGATGTGGAACACACTGCCACTCATCATGATGATATATCATGGAAGTACAATGTTTGTCCATGCTAAAGTCTAGAGTGAACTCGAGCCTTGGTATTGGGATCATCTCACAGTAACTCTCATCCCGCCAAGAAAACTAGACAGTCCAAACAGTATTATGATGATGCATGATAAAATAAATACTGAAAGCAGTAAATAAAACTGTAAAGTAAGACTGTAAATAAAAACAGTAAACTAAACACACAACAACAAACACATAAACACCCAAAGAAACAGAAACAAACAACCGCTAGGATTGACTCACGTAGGGAACCATAGATTCTGGGTTCGATCCCCAACAGAGTCGCTAGTTGTCGCTCCCGGGATTTTAATCCTAGTACAAACGCGAAAGTGGCATAGAAAAAGAAGAAGAGTCGCCAGCCAGGCATTTTTATCCCAAGGAAAGGGAAAGGTAATGCTTCATAAACCTGGGAGAAGGAAAGAACAAGGTCTTGCAAACCAGAAAGAATGGGTTCGGGAGTCGGTTACATGAAGGGAAGGTATTAGCATCCCTTCACGTCCGGCGTACCCGACGAGATCCACGCTTACTTGAATTGTTTCAAAGGGTGAGGATAAACTGCTACTGAACTGAAATTGGAATTGGATAAAGAAAGAAAGCGAATGGGGAAAATGTAGGGAAAATAAAGAGATTGCTCGAATGGGCCCTACCCCCTGCCTACGTATCTCATGGGAATGAGAATCAGAGTCGACATAGTTCCCCTAACTAGGGAGAAAAATTGTTTGTTTGTGTTTTTTATGGCTTGAGCTGCTTATGTATATGCTCAGGTGTTGCAGACTCGTCTAGCACGAGTATGTTTACCGTCTTGTAAAGAGACAAGAAGAAGAAAGTTCTTTCATTAAGAGCGAGGGAGATGAGAAAATAATTCCCGAAGGAAAGACGCTTATTGTTGGTTTGAATGCTTTTAGAAGCTTTTATTGAATTTGGCACAAGAAAGTGTATTCAAGTCCCTTTCCATGGAGTATGTACTTCTTACATCACTCCACTATGGAATTAGGAAGAAGCACATCCAATCAAGGAGAAGACCCCTAAGACTTGGTTCCAAAGATTAGGGCTTAAGTACACTAACCCATTGTATTTATTAAGTGTTTTTGTATTTTGAAGTGAAGAAGTGTTTTTTAAGCTTTTCTTTGTGAAAATGACTTCAAGTTTAGACTTGTACATCAATCTAGACAAGTTCACATTACCCCAAGATGGGATAGATGAAAATTCCCCATGGAATAAGTCCATAACACAAGAGTTCACTTCAACCTTTATTAAGTCTTTTGAAGTCTTTTTGAGATGAGAAGTGAGTAAGCACCAAAAGTATCTTCAAAGGTAAAATGTCTAAGGGAGACTAAACCTAATGAATTTATCATGCTTGGATATCCTCGGTTTGTGAGGTTTGAGGATCTTTGTCCTAAAGAAGAAGGAAGAAGAGAAGAAGAGAAGAAAGAAGAAAGGAGAAAGGATTAGAAAACAACTTACTCCCAAGATGGAAGTTATGTTGCTTCTAAAGGGGGTGAGAAGCAATTATGAAAAGACAAAGTATATTGAATGCTTAACCAAACACGAGTATGAACATTAAAAGAGAAAAGCTAGATGGTAATGTGGAAGTTTATCCATATCCCTTTAACTTACCAAAGCCCCTGCAAGGTTAGTAAAAGAAACATGAAAGTTCAAAAGAGGGAATATGGAAGTCAAACACATAAAACACATAAATGAAATAAAAACAAAGGTCCCAAGACCTTACAAGACAAAACAAAATCATTATAACACTTACAAAGTTCAAGGAACTCAAACACAATCAAACAACTTGCAAAGATGCACAAGAAAGATGAAGAAGGTCAAAGAAGATGCAAAAGAAGAATTAAGAAGGAAAAGGTGCACAAACATGGTTAAGGACACATGATAAACCTCAAAGTCAGAACTCAAACATCACATTTAAATGCCTAAAGTCATACTAAATGAACATACCAACATGCATGAGTTAGTTCATGGCATAATGAGAGATGAGGAGAGAAATGCAAACACACATTCATGTTATAAGGAAGAAATGAGGTGAAGATGAAAGTAGAGGATGAAAAGATGATATGAAATTATCCAAGTCAGCAGGATATTCATAATATGACATGTTAAGTATGCACCAATGATCATGGCAAAATCACATAGCGATCAAATTCATACAACTTAGCAAACATGCAAGAAGAAGTCTCATAATGGAATGAATGCTTCATACTTGAAATGAAATACAAAAGATGCAAAATGTCATACAAGTATGCATGTTTGGGTATGAAGTCAGTAGCATATAAAGGATGTAATGCAAATGGGATGATGATATGGACATGTTAGTGGCACACAAGCAAGCATGATAGGTAAAGGATGAATGCATGGAAAGGATTAGGTCAAAACCTCACATAAGATGCATCAAACCAAACACAAAGGCAACAAACACCAAGTGGATTCAACAATGATCAAATATGACTTCTAAAAGTCTAAACACAACACCTAAACTCACACAATAGATCTCAAATGATGGCATAAATGCCTCATAGAAACTAGGGTTAAGGAAGTGATGAGAATGACTCATGAAAAGTAACTTTAATTGTAAGTGATCAACCACATGTCAAAAATTGTTCAAAAAATGTCAAATTATACCTAAGGGTACCTAAGTTAGAGGCTAATCACTCACCAAAATCTCACACGAAAATTCAAAAGGGGACTATTTCAAACAAAGGTTTAAGGCTACATAAGGATCAAATAGCAAAGATGCAAAAGGAAGGGACAAAAATGCAATTAAAAATAATTTTAAAAATATTTAAAAAATGTTTGTATGATTTTTAAGATGTTAGTGAATGAATGCAAAAGGAATGGGTGGAAAAATATTTAGGAGTTAGGAAAAAGAAATTGATAAATTTGGACTATAAGAGCAAAAGTCCATTGAAAAAGAAATATGAAAGAAAATCAAAATAAAATCCAAAACTCGATAAAATCAGAAATTAAAGATGTGAAAAATTTATAAAATTGATTAAGATGCTACATGAATTTTTATATAATTTTTATACAATAAAAACTATTTTTAATAAGAGAAAATTAAAACAATGTTAAAACAAAAATGAAAATTGAACAAAAGAAAGACTGGGGTGTGATTATAGTAAAAACAAAGTTATAAACTACTATGGGCCTAAAGCCTGGAGGTGCAAATATTAAGAAACAAAAAAAGCCCATAGCGCATTGGAGCTGGTGGTGTACGGTGTTCCCTAGTCAACATGCTTGACTGATGATGGCCATTAGATCCTAGGGTTTCAGAAGTCTTCTCATCCAACGATCAAGGAAAAGGTGGTGCATTGTAAGAATTAGCAGGATGTACGCACGGGATCGGCCAAGAAAAGGTCCTACCGGACGGTGACAGGTGTCACCACCGGTGTGGACAAAAAACACAAAATCCTATCACCTTATCTAACGTTCATAAAGGAGGGAGTAATCAAAATTCCAAACATTCACTCTCTTCTCACTCCTATCTTTCTCTCTCTCTCTCTCACGCTACATCCTATCACTCTCTTCTAAAACCCTAAGTATGTAACTCTCCCAAAGCACTGTAATAGTTGTAGGATTTATTCTCTCGCACTTTATTTACCTGCGCTTATACTTGTATGCATGTATCTATATAACTGTTAGATGTATGCTAATAGGATTGTATGGTAAGCCTAAAAGCAAACGCTAGATAACCTTAATTCAAGATAAAATAACTAAAAACAACACACTTTTCACACCTACACCTCTGATACGTAGCACTTCTGGGGGGATGAATGCATGTCTTGTCTTTTGTGTTGAATTATACTTAGTTGATGAATTTGATTAAGTTATTTATTTTGAAAGCCATGTTGAAGTACTTTAAAGGTGAAAACAAATGATGTTATTTTAAAATTGTAATTTTGATGAATCCGCTGCGTAATTTTTGAAGTATTATTGCTAATGAAACATAAGTTGATTGGTTTTAAAGTTGAAAAATGTGATATCCCATGTTTGTGGAGAATATTTTATAACTCTGATTTAATTTTAAAGTCGGGTAGAAATGGGGTGTTACATATGCAATTATTATGAACGGCATACCACACAATAACAACATATGCATCAACTGCAACAACTTAAATCAACATTGTCATCATAACTTGTATATTCCATTTGACTCATACCAACACAACAGAGTATGACAACGTCTACCATACAACGCTTCATTCGGATCCATTCCAATACTAGCATGAAAAATGTTGTTGTATGTAAACTCAACCAACGACAAATGACTATCCCAAGATCCTCCTTGGTCCAATACACAAGCTCTCAGCAAATATTCTAAAGATTGGGTCGTTCTTTCCGTTTGACCATCCTGACAAGTTGTTGATTCTCCACATGCAGACTTCCAAGCCTCAAGATTCTTTATGGTCTCCAAAAGTCAACAACTTAAACTCTTTGATGGTGGAAGGCGGCGGCGCCGTCGTCTTCTTTGGTACCCAACCACCGCCAATCACCAAACCTTGAACACAAACCTACCCTATTTCTCGTGCTCATTTCAAATCAAAAAACGGTTTAATCCAAATCCTCCCTAAAAAGTGATATCGTACAATCCGAAAACAACATAAATAATAATAAGATTGTAGCATACATAACTCACAATGAACTCACTAAGAAGCCACGACTATCAATAAGGAGCGGATTTTGTACCTAATTTTTATCAGCAACGAAGAACACGTCACAAGGTACGATTTCGCTCGATCATGTCATTGTTCTTCTTCTATCCACACGTCAGCATTCTTGATGTGTATTGCGGTGAATGATTCTGCGTGTGATTCCTATTTTTGTTTGCGGATGAATTCTTGATGAAAATGAAGATGATGTGATTTCTACAGAGGTTTTGAAATCGTGTTGTTTCTGCTTCTTTGATTTTTCAGGTTATCGATCAACAATCGAATCGAGGAGTTCTTGGTCATTCGTATTAACGATGAACACATGACAATCGTCTCGAAGATTGCTGCAGAAAATTGAAGGAGATCGTTGAGGATCTAACATGATGATGATTGAAGGTTTACGCGGTTATCATCGAGAGGTTGATGAAGCTTTGATTTCAGAGGATTGAGGAGGTCCACGGTAGTGATGAAGATTGATAAGGGATGACTAAGATGGAGATTGGAGAGGTGGGAGGAATTGACTTAGTCTCCTTTGATGAAGACGAATTTTACGATCCATTGAAGAGTGAAGTAAGTGAATTCGTTTTTTTTAATTTGTTAGAGTTTTTTCAAGTTTTATGAGTCTTCTTTTTTTCTTCTCAATTCCTTCTATTGAATTCTGTTATATATTTTTTGTTATCAATTTTTTGTTTTACTTTTTCCAATTTTAACCATGGCCAATGCGTGTTGTTACTGAGTTTTTTTTCTGCGTTTTGTTTGCTTTTCGCCCGCATTTTATTCACAGCATCAGCATGATATTGTGCGTTTTATTTACCTTTTGTTTGCGTGTATATAGTAGTTGGTTGCGTGAATGTGTACGTAGAGTATGTGATGTCTCGGAAACAGCTTCATTTTCAGCGGTTGGAAGTGTTTTCGGCTTGAGTTTGGCTAGGAGGAACTTAAGTATGAGCTGATGGATGTGCGTGTAGCATGTGTACGGCTGAGAAGTGAATGTAGGTGATGACTCTTTTTTTCTTTTCTCTATTTTTTTTTAATTATTTTGTAAGAAGAAATGAAATGGGCTTAAGGAAAGAAAAGATGTTGGGCTTGAATTTGACTTTGGATATGGGCTTTGAATGGGGTATTCAATTAAACTGAAATATTGGGATTAATTTGAAAGTAAATTAATTTGAAAGATATTGCTTTCAAGATAGATTTAACTAATGGATTATGGATTATGGATTTCCATTAAAATGGGCTAATATGGCTTTAAATGGATGAATATATGGTTTCAAAATGGATGTTGAGCTAGAAGTGAATTTAAACATATGTTTGGATTTTGTATGGGTTTAGAGAATGGATTCGAAAAATGGAATTAAAACGAATAATAAATGATTAGTTGATCAAAATTGGAAATAAAAAATGGCAATGGGATTTTAATTTGATAAGAAAAACGAAGGGATATATCTTGGGATAAAATTGGGTATGGTTAAGAAAAGAAATAAAAATGGATATCTAAATGTGGTACATTTAAGTATAAATTCTTGGAGACCCACATGACCAAACTTTACACGCTTAACTCAGATCGAACTTCCAATTCCAAGAAGACTCTCATTCATACTAAGTCCTCAATTTCAATAACTTTGATCTCAAATTCCCTTCAACTTGTATAGAGAGCAACCACCAATCAAGAGGACAACCATGCCTTGATTACAACCTGAGCCCAAAAATTGATCTCTTACACCATGACTCAATGCCTTGCCACTTAATTCATATGCATCTTGCCTTTATGACCCATGACCTCAACACAGAAGCACATCTCTGAGAAAACCTTGAAGATGCAAATGAGATCTAAAATATAGAAAGAGGCACCACCACCAGACTATTGTTAATATGAACCCCTAATTCCTTAATCCATGAGGGAACCAGTTAGAACAATCTCCAATGAGGTGAAAACCATGAACCAGAAGTAAACCATAATTCTCAGAGGGCCTTGATCCCACGTCTTAGGAACCCAATGATGCATGTCTAATTTTGTATGACTTGAATGTAATGCAATGCATGAAAATGTATGCTAAATGATGCGAAAATGAGAGGGAAAATTTTGGGGTGTTACAGGTACAATATTATCTTCATACGAAAAGTGCTTTGACTGAGTTCCTATGAGTTAACAAGGCCGTCCTATGCGAGTTCCCAGTGGGTCCTCGGGTGAGAGTAGGTTTTCCAAAAAAATGTGGTATGCCACTGTCACGACTAGAGATGGATGTTTTCACGAAGGTCCTCAATGATCAGTCCCCAGATGCACATAACTATCAAGGTTGTATCTTGGAATAGGGAATACCCCTATAACGGAACATTTCCAAGACGGTCGCAATCTGGGTGTGAAAATCACTACTACTCGCATGACAAGATATCATGAAAGCAAAGTCACTGTCCATGCTAAAGTTTATGGTGCACTCGAGCTTGGGCATTGATCTCATCTCACAGTAACCTCATCCTGCCAAAAAAACCAGTCCAGACATACCAATATATGATGCATGAAAAGTAAATACGAAAAGCAGTAAATAAAACTGTAGAATAAAGTTGTAAATAAAGCAGTAAAGCTAAACTAAAATACACAACAACAAACAGATAAACACCCAAAGGATTAGAAACAGACAAGCGTTGGGATTGACTCGCATAGGGAACCAGAGATTCTGGTTGGGGGTCCCCAGTAGAGTCTCCAGCTGTCGCTCTCGGGATTTTCATCCTAGTAAAAATATGAAAGTGTGGGGAAAAGGAAGAGTCTCCCGAGAGAACAGGTAAGGGAGTCGATCACGAACTGTTTCAAAGGGTATAAACACCCACTTCATCTGTTGTTGAACTAGGAAAAAAGAATGGGAAAATGTAGGGAAAAGAAAGAATTGTGATCGAATGGGCCATATCCCACTGCCTACGTATCTCATCAGGAGTGAGAATCAGAGTCAACGTAGTTCCCCTAACTATGGATGAAATTTGTTTGTTTGTATGTTTTATGATTGAACTACTTATGCCTATGCTCAGGTGTTGCAGGCTCGTTTGGAACGAGTGTGTTTACCGTCTTGCAAAAAGACAAGTCGAAGCGAGTTATTTCGTTTTAGAGTGAAGGAGATGAGAAGAGAATTCCCGAAGGAAAGGCGCTTTTTGTTTGTTTAATTCTTTTTAGAAGATTTTATTGAAAATTTCACATAGGAGAGTGTATTTAAGTCTCATTTAATGGAGTGTGTACTTCTTACATCACTCCAAGATGGAATGAAGAAGAAGCACACCTAAGTAAGGAGAAGATCCCCAAGACATGGTTCCAAGGATTGAGGCTCAAGCACACTAGCCTACCTTATTTGTTGTGTTTTTGTTATTTTGGGTGGAGAAATGTTTTTTAGGTTTTTCTTTGTGAAGATGACTTCAAGTTTAGACTTGTACATCATGCTAGACAAGTTTACATTACCCCAAGATGGGATATATGAAAATGCCCCTATGGAATAATTCTTTGACTCAAGAAGTCACTTCAACCTTTATTAGGTGTTTTTTAGCCTTGTTTTGTGATGAGAAAGAGAAGACACCACAAGAAATCCAAAAGGTGAAAGTCTAAGGGAAACTAAACAAACCTACATAAGTTGTAATGCTTGGATATTCTATGGTTAGTGAGGTTCAAGATATCTATCCTAATGAATAATAAGGAGGAGAAAAGAAGAAAGAAGAAGACAAGAAGAAAAGGATTAGAAGACAACTTACTTCCAAGATGGAAGTTAAGTTACTTCTAAGAGGGAAGAAGAGCAATTGTGCAAATCAAAGTATCTTGGATGCTTACACAAACACAAAATTGAAATTTAAAAGAGAGAGAAGAGGCTGGAATATGGAAGCACATCCACACTCCTACAACTTACGAATGCCCGTGAAATGTTAGTAAATGAAGCACAAAAGTTCATAAAACATGAAAGGGAAGCCAAGCATATAAAGAAAACAAATGAAATGGATATAAAGGCCAAATGAACCCTACAAGTCAGAACCAAACCATAAATGAACTTAAGGAAACTCAAAGAACCCAAACCAAATCAAACAAATGCAAAGAAGCACCAAAGAGTCAAAGAAGTTCAAAGAAAACACAAATGAAGAAGTAAAGATGCAAAAGAAGTCTAACATGGATGAAAACACATGAGAAGCACCAAAGTCAGAATGTTATGTAAAATTAGAAGGAATAATGTGATCCTATATGAGCATACCAAAATGCATGAGTTAGGTTATGATAGAATGAGAGATGAGGAGAAGAAGACAATCACATGTTCATGTAAGAAGAAACAAGTAAAGCAAAGGTGAAAGTCAAAGATGAAAATATGAAATGAGATGATTGAAGTCAGTAGAATATGACCAATATGACATGGTAAATATGCACATATGAACATATCTAATGTGCATATCAAACAAGTCTAAACAATTCAACTAACATACAAATGAAAGTCACATAAGGAAATGATGCTTCATACTTGACATGGAAGACAAAAGATGCAACATAACATACAATTGTGGATGCTTATGCATAAAGTCAGTAGCATACTTGAAGTGTAATGCAAATGAGGTGAAGATATAAACATGTTAGATGCACACAAACAAGCATGAGGAGCATTAAGGGAAAAAACATGGAAGAATTAGGTCAAAGGTTAACAAAGATGCTTACACTCAAGCAAAAGGTAAACAAAAATCACAATGAACCTATAAGTGATAAAATGAGATCAATAAACCTCTAAACAAACCAATAAAACCCCTACAAGAGACCTCACATAATGGCATAAATTCCTTCAAGCAATTAGGGTTAAAGGATAACAAGGAAGGATCATGAAACGTACCTTAAATCACAAGCAAACAAACACACATCAAACAATATTAAAAAATTATAAAAATGTACCTAAAGTGACCTATGTCAGAGGTTATTTACGTGTTAAAATCTCATATAAAAACTCAAAATAAAACTAACTCAAACAATGCTTCAAAGTCAAGTAGGATCAAGGAACAAGTATGCAAAGTATAAGGACCAAAATGCAATATGGAAAGGCTTAAAAAATATAATAAAATTGTTTTTATGAATTTTTGGATGTTGATTAATTGATGCAAAAAGAAGTGTTAAAAAATGTTTAATGAACTATGCAAAATAAAAGTTGGAAGTTGAGGTGTCAAAATAGAAGCAAATGAAAAAAAAAATCAAAATATGGTGAAAAATGATTAAAATCAGAAATGAAAAATTACAAAAATTAGTTTACTATGTGAGTATTCTTCATGAATTTTTGTAAGATTTTTGGATGATTAAAAATGATTTTAAACATTAAAATGTGAAAATTATGTGAAAAAAAAATTAAAATGAGAAATATTTGGCCAGGGGGTGCAGGCGAAGCAAAAAACACGTTCAAACTGGAAAATGGGCTCAGGGGATGGATGTTGGTAGCAAGTGTTAGAACAATTATGGTTCTAAACCTCTAAGAGTTTTGATGATAACAAATATTATTATGCTAGAATAGAAGTTCTAATAACTACCCTTATTACATGTGTAGAAGAGGAATTTAATTAAAGGAGACGTGCATTACTAGAAGATATATTGAGCCATATATAGAAGATACACTTAATGAAGAATCCATCATTTAATGACATGGTTTAATGGTTGCGCATCAAGACTTTATTATCTCTGATTTACATCTAGAAGATGATGATCTTCATAATGAAGACATTAATTAAAGAATATTTTAATTAATGGTAAAGACAAGTATCTCTTGTTTTGGAAGGAATTTATGGTATTAACTAATATCCTAAACTAACTCAAGATGTCTCCAACGGCTACATTTATTCAAGAACTATATAAAGGAATCAAATTGAAGATTTGAATACAATACACTCACGAGCAAAATACTGAATCTTTTGTGCTAAAACATTGTAACAATCACTTAGTGATCTTAGCTTTATTAGAAGCAAAATTGTTACTAGATTATTATTATTGTAATAGTTAAGTGATATTCCTTGAGTGACTAGTTTCAGTCAGAAGACTCAAGAGGACATTGACTATAGGTCAGTGTGTGTATTCATTTATTGAATAGTGGATTAAGACCTCAGTGATAGAGGCAAAATCATCTTGGCGGGTGGACTGGACGTAGTTTGAGTTCAAACGAACCAGGATAAATCAACTTGTCATTAGAAGTTATTTTTAGTTGTTAAAGAAAACCCAATTCCAACCCCCCTTCCTTGTGTTTTACGCACCTTCAATTGGCATCAGAGCGCTAGGTTCTGAGAAAAACACTTAACCGTGTCAGTAAAAGATCCAGAAGTTAAAACACATGGCAGAAGCTGGCAATAACAACAATGACTACCAAAATGACAAGATCAACGTTAAACCTCCAGTGTTCAATGGTGACAATTTTGACTACTGGAAGGATGTTCTGGAAAGTTTCTTTCTAGCTCTAGATGGAGATCTTTGGGACATGGTGACAGATGGATACATTCATCCTGTTGGAGCAGATGGTAAGAAGATTGAAAGAAAAAATATGACAGCTCAACAGAAGAAGGAATTCAGAAATCACCACAAAGCTAGAACCATACTTCTAAGTGCTATCTCATATACAGAATATGAGAAGATCACAAACAGGGACTCAGCTAAACACATGTTGGATTCTCTAAGGATGACACATGAAGGCGACACTCAAGTCAAGGAGACTAAAGCTCTAGCCCTCATCCAGAAGTATGAAGCTTTCAAAATGGAAGAAGATGAGACAATTGAAAAAATGTTCTCAAGGTTCCAAATTCTGGTAGTTGGACTGAAAGTTCTTGACAAAGGTTACTCAACAGCAGATCATGTGAAGAAAATCATCAGAAGTTTACCAAAGGCTTGGAGGCCCATGGTCACTGCTCTAAAGCTATCTAAAAATCTGAATGAAATATCCTTAGAAGAACTGATCAGCTCCTTGAGAAGTCATGAGATTGAACTAGAAGAAGATGAACCCCAGAAGAAAGGTAAGTCTGTAGCTCTTAAATATAACAAATTTGTTTCTAAAGCTTTACATGCAGAAGAAGAAGAAAGTTCTAGATGCTCATCAGAAGAAGATGAATTATCTCTCCTATCCAGAAGAGTCCAAAACCTCTGGAAGCATCGTCAGAAGAAATTCAGAAATACCAGAAGAACCAACAACTATTCTGAATCATCATCTGGTCACAAGAAACCCAGAAGCAAAGAAGTTGTGTGCTATGAATGCAAATAACCAGGACACTACAAGAGTGAATGTCCAAAACTCCAGAAAGAAAAACCCAGAAACAAATTCAGCAGAGAAAAGAAAAAGAGTCTCATGGAAAATGGGATGATTCTGAATCATCTGAAGCAGAGTCAGATTCTGAAGATGAACAAGCTAATATTGCACTAATGGAAAACATACCAGAAGATGATCACTCATCAGAATCAGAATCAGATTCAGAAGAGATGTCTTTAACAGCAAAACTGAAACACCAATCATGGTACCTGGACTCTGGATGCTCACGACACATGACCGGAAGAAAGCATATGTTCCAAAGTCTTGAATTAAAAGATGGAGGTCACGTAGGTTTTGGAGGTAATCAAAAAGGAAAAATTATTGGCTCTGGAACTATTGGTAATGGAAACCTTCCCTCTATCTCTAATGTTCTCTTAGTAGAAGGATTAATGCATAATTTATTATCCATAAGTCAATTAAGTGATAATGGCTATGACATAATCTTTAATCAAAAGTTCTGTAAAGCTGTTAGTCAGAAAGATGGAACAATCCTCTTCAGTGGAAAGAGAAAGAACAACATTTATAAAATAAAACTTTCAGAATTAAAAATTCAAAATGTAAAATGTCGAATGTCTGTGGAAACTGAGCAATGGGTCTGGCACAGAAGATTGGGACATGTTAATATGAGAAGATTATCTCAACTTAACAAACTCAATCTAGTCAGAGTACTTCCAAATTTGAAGTTCAACTCAGAAGCTCTGTGTGAAGCATGTCAGAAAGGCAAATTTTCAAAACCTGGTTTTAAAGCTAAAAATGTTGTATCTTCCTCTAGACCATTAGAACTTCTGCACATTGACTTGTTTGGCCCAGTGAAAACTGCTTCTGTCAGTGGCAAGAAGTATGGATTGGTGATCATAGATGACTTCAGCAGATGGACATGGGTAAAGTTTCTTAGACACAAGGATGAGTCAATTGATGTATTTTCTAACTTCTGCAAACAAGTTCAAAATGAAAAAGAATTTAAAATTATTAAAGTCAAAAGTGATCATGGTGGATAATTTGAAAACAAACAATTAGAATTTTTTTTTTAATGAAAATGGAATCTCTCATGATTTTTCTTGTCCTAGAACTCCTCAACAAAATGGGGTTGTAGAACGTAAGAATAGAACATTGCAAGAGATGGCCAGAACCATGATCAATGAGACTAATATGGCTAAACATTTTTGGGCAGAAGCAGTAAATACAGCATGCTATATTCAGAATAGAATCTCTATAAGACCTATTCTTGAAAAGACTCCTTATGAATTGTGGAAGAACAGAAAGCCCAACATTTCATATTTTCACCCCTTTGGGTGCATATGTTTTATTCTGAATACTAATGATACTCTGAATAAATTTGACTCTAAGGCACAAAAGTGTTATATGTTAGGATACTCTGAACGTTCAAAGGGATACAGAGTATACAACACAGAAACACGTATTGTGATAGAATCTATTTATGTCAGATTTGATGATAAGCCTGGTTCTGAAAAACCAGAGCAGAATGAATTTATTGGAGATATAGAAGTTGAAATTCCTACAGAACAAAACAAGACAATTACTCCAACAAACTCTGAAGAACCCACTCAGAAGAAACTATCCAGATGCATAGTGAATCATCCAGAAGATAAAATCTTGGGAAAGAAGGATGAACCAATCAGAACAAGATCATCATTCAGAAACTCTGAAGAATCTCTAATGGGACTTGTTTCTCTGATTGAACCAACTTCTGTAGAAGAAGCTCTCTCAGAAAATGATTGGATTCTGGCTATGCAAGAAGAACTTAACCAATTCACCAGAAATGATGTATGGGATCTAGTTCTTAGGCCCAGAGGATTCAACATCATTGGCACCAAGTGGGTATTCAGAAACAAGCTAAATGAGCAAGGAGAAGTTGTCAGAAACAAAGCAAGACTGGTTGCACAAGGTTATAGTCAACAAGAAGGAATTGACTATACAGAAACCTATGCACCAGTTGCCAGGTTAGAATCAATTAGACTTCTAATCTCATTTGCTGTAAACCATAATATCATTCTATATCAAATGGATGTCAAGAGTGCATTTTTAAATGGTTATATTGATGAAGAAGTGTATGTACACCAACCCCTGGTTTTGAAAATATAAAATTTCCAGAACATGTTTTCAAACTCAAAAAATCTTTATATGGTCTGAAACAAGCTCCTAGAGCTTGGTATGAAAGACTAAGTACTTTTCTTCTGGAAAATAATTTCATCAGAGGGAAAGTGGATACAACTCTTTTCAGTAAAAACATTAAAAATGATCTTCTGATATGCCAAATATATGTAGATGATATAATTTTTGGTTCTACTAAAAGTGCCTTGGGAAAGGAATTTGCTAAGTCTATGCAGGCAGAATTTGAATTGAGCATGACGGGAGAATTAAAGTTCTTCCTGGGAATTCAAATAAATCAAACATCAGAAGGAACATATATCCATCAAAGCAAATATGTCAAAGAACTTCTGAAGAAATTTGATTTATCAGAAAGCATCATATCTAAAACTCATATGCATCCTACATGTATTCTGGAGAAAGAAGAGGTAAGTAAGAAAGTAGATCAGAAGCTCTACAGAGGTATGATTGGCTCTCTCCTCTATCTAACTGCTTCTAGACCAGATATTCTATACAGTGTATGTTTATGTGCTAGATTCCAATCAGGTCCTAGAGAAACTCACTAAACAGCAGTTAAGAGAATCTTTAGGTATCTGAAAGGTACTACTAATCTTGGTTTATACTACAGAAGATCCCAAGATTATAAACTTGTAGGATATTGTGATGCTGATTTTGCTGGAGATAGAACAGAAAGAAAAAGTACTTCTGGAAGTTGTCAATTTCTGGGAGATAATCTAATTTCTTGGTCCAGCAAAAGACAGTTAACCATAGCATTATCAACTGCAGAAGCTGAATACATTGTCGCAGCTGGATGCAATACTCAGATGCTCTGGATGAAAAATCAGCTTGAGGACTTCAACATCTATGAGAGTAACATTCTCCTCCTCTATGATAATACCTCTGCTATTTGCCTATCTAAAAATCCAATTTTACATTCTAGAGCTAAACACATAGAAGTTAAACATCATTTCATTAGGGACTATACTCAGAAGGGAATTTTAATGTTAAAATTCATAGATACAAATCACCAATGGGCTGATATTGTTACAAAACCCCTTCCTGAAGATAGATTTAATTTCATACTAACCAACCTTAGCATGAAATTATGTCCAGAATGAAAATGCTTTAATTATATGTCTTTAACTCTTAGAAGTTCTGAAATTAATCCTCTATATTATTCCTTCAGAAGATATTATGTTCTAACTGTTTCATTCTGAGAACTTCTGTTCAAAGGAATAACATGCAGATTTTCACATCAACAAGTGTCAACAAGGATCTAAGGAATCCCATCAGAATTAAAACAAGTGTCCAAATTCTGAAGAGTGACAGAACATGCATTGGACAATTGTCCTCTACAGAAGGACATCTGTTGATCTTCTGGGAAACTGATACGGCTGACTTGACACCAAAAAGGCAAAAATCTCTTGGGTAACTGTTCCAAAATCTTTTACGCCTTCCCCTATGTTTGCTGCATTTATTGCATTTAATCATTATGTTTTTTAAATTTAATTTTTCCCACTAATTTCTCGTATTATTAAATGAAATTATTTTCTATATAAAAAACTTTTCATTCTCACTTTTTACTTTTTACCCTAATTGCATCTTTACTGGAAAAAATTTCACCCTCACTTTTGCGTTCTCTCTGAGATTTGTTTTCTAAAACCCTAAACCACAAAAACCTCATCTTAGTAACAATGGCTTCCTCTCCTCATCAACGAAAAGACTTCACTGATGTGTTTTACGTTGAACCCGTGAAGACCCTTATTACTCCTACTGACAAACTGGAAGTTCTTTGTGAGCTCTTTGTGGATTTCGACAGTTTGAAAGATAATGGTTTTGATCTCCTTCCTGCCGTCCAAGCTCAAGGCTGGGAGAAGTACTTTGATCGTCTCATGGGACCAGTTTTCCCAAAATTGGTCAAGAAATTATGGGCATATGCAACTGCCTCCAACACTCACGTTACTTCGTATGTGCTGGGTAAAAGAATAATAATTTCTGAAGACCACATTGCCAAGCTCATAGAATCTGATGGAAATGATATTAAGTGTAGTGAAATGGACAAAATGTCTGATACAAAGCTGATAGCCAAGGAAATCTTCACTTCTGGCCAACCTTCTAATAAGATAAAGGATCTGAAGATTCCTCTTAGAATTTGGGCCAAGATCATTCTTGGAACAATCTGCCACAGGAAAGCTACAAACTCTCCAGACTATATCAACATGGATCAGCAGTTCCTGTTGTACTTTATTGCAAAATAGAAGAAGGTCAACCTTGCACACACTCTGTTTCAACATCTGAAAAATAGTGTGAAGGAAACAAGAGATGGGGAGAAAACCAAGAGGGATTGGATTCCTCTAGGACGTTTAATATCTGACATTCTCTGTGAGAATAAGTTGGTGGACTTTCTGGCAGAACTAAACCAGATAGAACTTCTTGAAACAGATGTTGGTAAGCCTCTAAATGCAAAGAATCTGAAGAAGATGAAGTTTATAACTTCTATCACGAAAGAACCTGTCCTCTATTCTAGAGAAGTTATAACCACCAAGAAGATTCCCCTGCAGAACTTCCCCCTCTTCTCTTCTGACACACCTCCAGAGGTTGTGGTAAATTACTTGGACATATGCAAGAAACATGGTGTGGATCCAATGTTCAAGGTAACAAAACTCTCTCAGAAAACTCCAGATGTTGCCTCTGCTAGAAGCAAGAAAAGAAAGGCTGGAGAAGGATCGTCTCAGAAGGCTCCCAAATCAACCAGAAGAACAGGTAATACTTCTGCCTCTAACTCTGAATTCATTTCTGTAGTAGAAGCAGTTACAGTAGAAGTGTCTGAAACCCCTTCTGACCCAACACCTTCTGTTGACATTCCTTCTGCACAAATTCCATCATCTGAACCAACTCAATCCTCTAAACCTATTTCACCTTCTAACCCTATTCCCTCTGTTATACCTGCAACTGCTGCTGTCTCATCCATTTTATCATCACTTAATCTACTAGAACATGAACACCATCAACCACAAACACTTTCAGATTTTGATATTCCAATTGATACAACACCCCTTTTTGATATTGACCGTTCACCAA
Source organism: Lathyrus aphaca (assembly GCA_963966055.1). Lineage (NCBI taxonomy): Eukaryota > Viridiplantae > Streptophyta > Magnoliopsida > Fabales > Fabaceae > Lathyrus > Lathyrus aphaca. The sequence goes on along the minus strand of OZ014519.1, from coordinate 423,549,898 downwards.
CAGCTGAAACACACACTGCCCTGCAACATGTGCTCTCTGACATTGATGATTTCCAACCCCCAGAATCTGTCCAAATCCCATCCTCTGAAAATTTTGAAACACATCCCCAGAATTCTTCCCCTATAAGAGAAAATTCCCTATCTTCATATGAGTCTACCCCTCCTAACTCACAAAATTTTATCACCATCCCTGATACACCACCAGAAGAAGCTGAACATGAAAATCCCCTGAGAACCTCTGTTAACATTGAAGCTTTACACAAATTATCCTCTGTTTCAAACAAAACTGTCATACCTGCACCAAAACCAAAACCCTCAAAAACAGACATTTCTGCACGGCTACTTGCTTTTGAAACAGTAATGAAACTGAAGTTAGAGGATCTGAAGTCTGCTTGCTCAAAACTTCCTGATCCAGCTGCTTCTGACTTTCTGTGGGCAACCTTCAGAAAATGGTTTAATGCTGAGACAAAGAGACTCAAGGACATCTGCTATGACATTGCTCACCAGAACTTCTGTGAGTATCTCAAAGCAGTTGTTCCTAACATTGAACAGAATAAACCTTTTCTGCTGGACAACAAACCCTGGACAGAGTCAGAACCTCTGGAAGAAACCTCTGGACTTCAAATGGTTCTGGTACCTTCTGAAGAAGATCATGATGATGAACCTACTCAATCACCAGCTACTATAGAAGTTCCTGAAAATCAAGCTGCTCCAGAAGTTGAAGAATCTCTGCCAATAAATCTTGTTCTGCAGACCTTGGAAGAATTGAAGAAGGAAAATGAGATGGTTAAGCAACGCCTAGATAAGCAAGATGAAACCACTGCTGAGTTGAAGACAATGCTTGGAAAGAAAGTGGAATCATCCTCTGAGATCAAGTATCTGCTGGAGGCCTTAGTTACTAAGATGCACTCCTGATTTTCTGTTTATCTTCTGCTTAGCTCTTTTTGTTTTATCTTCTGTCTCTTCATGACTTTTCAAGTTCTACTGGTTTTGTTCTTACTAGCTTTTTAACTCTGTTTAATGAAAACTATTTTGCTTATATACTCTTGCATTCTTTCTGCATCTATTCTTTTTTATTATGACAAAAAGGGGGAGAAACGTAGAAGATCCTGATCTATAGCGGTTTATCATGATTTGCCTCTAACATGTAAAAGTCTAATAAAACTATTTGAGTGTGATTCTAAAATAGAAACAGGTCAAGTAATCAACTCAGGGGGAGCTAAGGCTAATGAAACTTCTGAAGGATATAACTTCTGAAGAAATCTTTAATATTTGATTCAATCAAAGGGAGTTCTTCTAATCCTATTAAACTCTATTCTCAATATCTAAATAAATGTTTTGTCATCATCAAAAAGGGGGAGATTGTTAGAACAATTATGGTTCTAAACCTCTAAGAGTTTTGATGATAACAAATATTATTATGCTAGAATAGAAGTTCTAATAACTACTTTTATTACATGTGTAGAAGAGGAATTTAATTAAAGGATACGTGCATTACTAGAAGATATATTGAGCCATATATAGAAGATACACTTAATGAAGAATCCATCATTTAATGACATGGTTTAACGGTTGCGCATCAAGACTTTATTATCTCTGATTTACGTCTAGAAGATGATGATCTTCATAATGAAGACATTAATTAAAGAATATTTTAATTAATGGTAAAGACAAGTATCTCTTGTTTTGGAAGGAATTTATGGTATTAACTAATATCCTAAACTAGCTCAAGATGTCTCCAACGGCTACATTTATTCAAGAACTATATAAAGGAATCAAATTGAAGATTTGAATACAAAACACTCACGAGCAAAATACTGAATCTTTTGTGCTAAAACATTGTAACAATCACTTAGTTATCTTAGCTTTATTAGAAGCAAAATTGTTACTAGATTATTATTATTGTAATAGTTAAGTGATTTCCTTGAGTGACTAGTTTCAGTCAGAAGACTCAAGAGGACATTGACTATAGGTCAGTGTGTGTATTCATTTATTGAATAGTGGATTAAGACCTCAGTGATAGAGGCAAAATCACCTTGGCGGGTGGACTGGACGTAGTTTGAGTTCAAACGAACCAGGATAAATTAACTTGTCATTAGAAGTTATTTTTAGTTGTTAAAGAAAACCCAATTCCAACCCCCCTTCCTTGTGTTTTACGCACCTTCAGCAAGGTCCAGTCCAATAAGAGGTCAGTGCAGGTCAATATTTTATTATAGACTCTGGTCAACAATTGACCTTAATCAACACCACCAGATTAATCCAACGCATCACACAAAGTCAACATAATCAACAAGTAAACAAGATCAAAGGTTATGATCAACACGTGCACAATAAGCATCATAGAAACATGCACACGCAGATTAATTGTGAAACAAAAACCCACGTGACTTGCACAAGTATTTTAATACGCTGATAAGTCTAAGGACATCAAATCAAAACAAGACGAATATGATTTGGTCTTCTTCCTTCCACCTGTAATAAACACTAATGTTGGAGCCTAGCTCTGGTCACCATCTCTGGCAAGCCTCTCATAAAAAATCTCCAGAAATTACAAACTCTACCATATTTCAACTCTAATTTTAATGTTGATTTCAAATATCACCTTCGTTTCATCATACAATGCATACATAGCTCAAATCGAAGAGAACAAGTTCAGATCTAAAAATTTCAAATCAAGATTAAACTCATGATACACATCCAATTTCTAATATAATCAAATCAGCATGATCAGCATAATTCAGAGAACACAATGCACACCAAAATTTCAAGATCTAGAAGCATGAAAATTGAACTCACCTGGAAAGTTGCAGTTATGGAAATACTCCTAGAATACCATCAGAATGCTGCAGATCAACTCCTTTGAACCTCTAATTGCAAAAAAAAAATGCAATTAGAGCTTGAATTTGACCTGAATCTTGAGATTTAAAGATGAATCCTCTTGAACTTGACTTTATGAAATACTTGCTTAGAGCTTCAAATAGTGGTTGATTCTTGATCTATGGAGTTCATTTATCAAGAATATGAAGAGAAATTGCAAAGAGACTTTGTGAGGAGATAGATTCGAAGAGATGAATATTTTGTGCAATTTCTTGAAATCTCAACAATGGATGAAACTTAGCTCTAACCAGTGGGGTTAATAGCTTTTATATGGTGATTTTTGGCATAACCATGGTTAGAGATCCATTGGATCCATGGTTAAGGAGTTTGGAATGAATTTCCAAAATTGCAACTTGAAGTGTATCCCATGGTTCCCACATGAATGAGCCTCGCCATGTGCATGCATTGCTTTCATTTGATCCCCTTATCAGAATTAGATTGAGTTTATGACTTGTGGTTACTTGGTTTTTGAGTTTTGAATCATTATGCATTTTGGACATTTGAAAAATACATGAGGAATAAGCCATGAAGTGTCATGATTCAAAATCCAATTTTCCTTTAAATGAAATGTAATTTGATGTTATATGCTGAATTGGGAAAATTGAAACCAGTACAAGTCATTTTGAGGCCCTTTTGCAAAAGTGGAAAAGTTGGTACATGTGAAAAACCCTAAAAACCACTTTGAGGTCTTTTGATCATAACGTGTGATCCACAAATTATATGAAGATAATATAATACTTTTTGGAAAGGGGAGTGAATGATCTTTGATAACGAGAAAAAGTATCGATTATATTGCTATGTTTCAATACCGTTTTATCGCATAATTGTCGTTTTAACACCCGATTCCTCGAGTTTTCTTTGCCATTTTGCAGGTACATCATATACAGAGCTAAATCAAGAGCCACAAGTGAAATGAGAAAAAACAACCATTAAAAGATGAAGAAATGAGGAATTCTGCATAACCTGCATATTTTGTTACACTCACGGTCGTCACCTAGGTGTCACGACCGTGACACGCCAAAAGGAGCACTCACGACCGTGACAAATCCCTCACGACCGTGACGCATATCATACAAGGACACGAACGTGACACCCTTATCACGACCGTGACAAGGGAAAACTAGGGTATTTGACTGAAGACTTGGTCATGAACGTTACGCTGCATGAAATCCAACGTGCCTATTTTCCAACAGACCCAGTATTCACACGTTCCCTGGATTCTCTCATTTTCCTACGAGGCCCAAGCAACAATTCAACTGCCAAGCCCATTTAGTTTGCTATAAATAGCTTTATTTGAATGAACAATTTACAGAGAGTTTTAGTTTTTAATTTCTTGCGGAAGCTCTGCCGATTTTATTTTGCACTCTTTATTTTTTTCAGCATTAATTTCATTGCTTTATTTTTATTGTATCCCAACCAACCTTATAACAATTTCCAACATCAGGAAATTGTTATAAATTAATTTGTTTCAAAGCCTTCAGATTCTTTTAGAATTTATTTTCGATTCCGGTCAATACTCCGAGCTTTCCAGCCTGTGGAAGAAGGAGTCTACTACTTTTATTGATATCCAGGTTTATATTAAATTGCATTTATATTTATGTTGACTATTTATTTTTCTGCCATGCATACTTTATTTTATGTTTCTCTGCCTCTGTCTGGTTCAACAATAATGAGTAGCTAAATACCTTAGGGCGGTATGTAATTAAAACAAACTAAATCGGTAAAATCAACTCTAGGCTTAAAATAATTAAGAGCTTAAAATTCTGGCTGGGACTTTTTATTATAAAATCAACCTTTTTGTTACGAGAGTAAGGAAAGTGTATTAGGTTAGGTCAAGACCACGAGAGTGTGAGATTTTAACCAGATAGCTAAAGTTAGGCATTTAATTTAAATACAGCGAGAGCGCTTTAAAATTAATTAGAATTACTAAGTTTCCAAAAATTATCTCTAAACACTTATGGGCTAGCGAGAGCAGGCATAGGGCTTTAGGGGTAAGATCTGAGATAAGACCACGAGAGTGTGAGTTAAAGATATTTAAACTGGTAACCTCTACAAAATAGATTAAGTGAACCATCTTTATAAGCCTAGGTTAGATTGACCCGCCTAAGTTAGCATAATTTCATACCGACCGCCTTAGTATTATTTATTAAACTTAATTTAATTTCCGCCTTTAATCTTTAAAAATAACCAAAAATCGTGACAACCCTTCACCTTAGCTAAACTAGAAATTGCTCTAGCACTAAGTAACCATAGAGTCCCTGTGGATCGATAATCTTAAATATTACTTTGATAGGCTGTGCACTTGCAGTTATGATACCGCTAGACACATAATTAGATACGTCTTTAGCCCATCAAGTTTTTGGCGCCGTTGCCGGGGACCTTAATTTAGTTACTATTACGCCAGTCCTTCGCAAGCTGAACCGCATTCCAGCATTGTCGCACCGGCTATCAACCGAAACGATTTCGAACTAAAACCTTCGTTGATATCAGCCGTGCAACAAAATCAATTCGCCGGAAATCCTACCGAGGATCCGAACCTTCATCTTTCGATCTTTGTGCAATACGCAGATACCGTAAAAGCCAATGGAGTTACCCAAGAAGCTATTAGACTACGTCTGTTTCCTTTTTCACTTCGAGACAGAGCAAGAGCCTGGCTTCAATCTCTGCCTTCGAACTCAGTAACTACGTGGGAGGAACTAAAAAGAGTTTTCTTGACCAGATATTTCCCACCTTGCAAGAAAGCTATGCTGAGAGCTCAGATCAACAGATTTAAGCAAAGGGAAAACGAATCACTTTTCGAAGCTTGGGAACGCTATAAGGATATGCTGAGACTTTGTCCACATCATGGATTAGTAGAATGGATGGTCATCCATACCTTCTACAATGGACTCTTGTACAATACAAGAATGACAATTGACGCTGCCGCAGGCGGTGCACTAATGGACAAAGAATATAACGATGCCTATGCACTTATCGAAAGTATGGCTCAAAACCATTACCAATGGGGAAGCGAGAGAGTCGCAACCGAGAAACCAACAAAATGAGGTATGTACGAAGTGAGTAGTATGGACCAAGTCAATGCAAAGTTTGACCAACTAAACCAAAAGATCGACAACTTGGCCATAACACCAACAGCCACCGTGGCTGCAGTAACACCTAACTGTGAGCTATGTGGAGTTCCAGGACATGAAGTTCCTGATTGTCAACTATTAACAGGAATTCCCACAGATCAAGTGAATTATGCTCAAGGAAACCCATACTCAAACACATACAACCCAGGTTGGAAGAATCATCTGAACTTCTCCTATAAGAATAACAATGCTTTATACGCACCAGGTCAAGCACCAGCTACAGTACCAGGATATCAAAAGACTGCTCCTAATGTCCCTAGAAAATCGAACCTTGAATTGATGATGGAGAACTTTATAGCTAACCAATCTCAAACAAACAAGGACTTCTTAAACCAAAACATACACACTAGTGAGCAGATTAAGCAATTAGTAAGCAAAGTAGATGCATTAGCTACACATAAAAAAATGCTTGAAACTCAGATTTCACAAGTAGCTCAACAACAAGCACCTACCGCTGCACCAGCTGGAGTATTTCCTTGACAACCTCAACCTAATCCGAAAGGACAAGCTAATGCTGTGATATTAAGAAGTGGCAAGGAACTTGACGGACCTACCGATCCAAGACTTGACAATCCAGCCATGTACCAAAAACCGGATAAACCGACTGAAATGGTGAATGATCCAGAAGAAAAGGAAGATGATAATCAAGAGGCAGTGGAGAAAGAAAAGCCTTATGTGCCTCCACCACCTTATAAACCACCAATTCCGTACCCTCAGAGATTAACCAATTCCAAGACGATGGGCCAGTTTAAGAAATTTGTCGAACTTCTGAAACAGTTGAATATTACTATTCCGTTTACAGAAGCTATCACTCAAATGCCCTCGTATGCTAAGTTTTTAAAAGAGATCTTATCTAATAATAAAAAGATAGAGGATAACGGAACCGTTACACTTACTGCTGAGTGTAGCGCCATAATTCAGAATAATATGCCTCCTAAGCTAAAAGATCCAAGAAGTTTCTCTATACCCTGTGTAATAGGAAAATTCGTCATTGACAAAGCTCTATGCGATTTAGGAGCCAGTATCAGTGTTATGCCCTTAACGATTTGCAAAAGGCTAGACATGGGAGACCTAAGACCAACTAAAATGTCTGTTCAACTAGCCGATCGCTCTGTTAAATATCCTGTAGGCATACTAGAAAACGTCCCAGTACGTATAGGACAATTCTACATCCCTACTGATTTCATAATCATGGACATCTCTGAAGACTCCACTACACCTATCATACTAGGAAGACCATTCTTAGCTACCGCCGGAGCTATAATAGACGTAAAAAAGGGAAAGCTAACCTTTGAAGTAGGTGAAGAGAAAGTTGAATTTATTTTAACATAATTCTTACAATCACCAGCTATAGAGGATACATGCTATCTATTGGACGTAATTGACGAATGTGTAAGAGAAATGGAAATGAAAAAAACTACCTATTCTGAAATTATGAAAATCCAAATCCCTCCGATTTTCGAAGATGATAATTGGCGTGCACCATATCAGGATGATAGTCTAAGCGAAAGTTTAGCACTTACACCGGATCCCATGCCAAGTAAGGATAAACCTACATTAGGATTAAAAACTTTACCTAATAACCTAAGATATGAATTCTTAGACATTGAATGTAAAAGACCAGTTATAATAAATTCCAGTTTAGGAACAATCGAAACAAAGAAACTTTTAGATGTCTTAAAGAAATATCCAACTGCGTTAGGATATAACATATCTGATCTCAAAGGAATATGCCCTTCAATCTGTATGCATCGTATTCTGCTAGAAGAAGATTGCAAAACCTCCAGAGAATCTCAAAGAAGAATTAACCCAATCCTTAGCACTGTAGTAAAGGAAGAAGTTAAGAAACTACTAGATGTCGGAATAATATATCCAATCTCTGATAGTAAATGGGTTAGTCCAGTACACGTAGTACCAAAGAAAGGAGGTATCACTATTGTGAAAAACGCTAAAGGCGAATCGATATCACAAAGAGTAGTGACGGGACATAGAGTGTGCATCGATTATCGTAAACTAAACAAAGCCACTCGAAAAGATCATTTCCCACTACCTTTTATAGATCAAATGTTAGAACAATTAGCCAAGCATTCTTATTTCTGTTATCTTGATGGTTACTCAGGATTTTTCCAAATCCCTATCCACCCAGATGATCAAGAGAAGACTACATTCACATGCCCCTATGGAACGTTCGCTTATAGACGAATGCCCTTTGGATTATGCAACGCTCCTGCAACCTTTCAAAGATGTATGATGTCAATCTTCGCAGATTTTATAGACAACATCATGGAAGTGTTCATGGACGACTTCTCTGTATGCGGGCAAAGTTTTGAAGGATGCCTATCAAATTTAGAAATGGTGTTAGAAAGATGTGTAAAAGTAAACCTCGTGCTTAACTGGGAGAAATGTCATTTTATGGTCAGAGAAGGAATCGTATTAGGACACGTTATATCTGACAAAGGAATTGAAGTTGATAAAGCTAAGATAGAAGTCATAAAAGATCTTCAACCCCCAAAAACCGTTCGAGAAATAAGAAGTTTTTTAGGACACGCCGGTTTCTACCGACGATTCATCAAAGATTTCTCAAAAATCACTAAACCTCTTACCGGTTTATTAATGAAAGACGCTGAGTTCATATTCAATGAAGATTGTCTTAAAGCATTCGAAACTCTAAAAACAGCCCTCATCACCGCACCAATCATGCAACCCCCTGACTGGAGATTACCTTTCGAAATCATGTGTGATGCGAGTGACTATGATGTAGGCGCAGTTCTAGGCCAGAGGAAGGAAAAGAAACTTCATGCGATTTACTACGCCAGTAGAACCTTAGACTCTGCTCAGATGAGCTATGCCACTACTGAAAAAGAATTGTTAGCAGTTGTCTTTGCGCTTGACAAATTCCGTTCTTACCTAGTAGGAGCGAAAATAATCGTTTACACAGACCACGCTGCTATCAGATATCTATTGACTAAGAAAGATGCTAAACCAAGACTCTTGAGATGTATTTTACTCTTACAAGAGTTTGATCTCGAAATAAAAGATAAGAAAGGTACTGAAAACGTCGTAGCGGACCATATATCTAGAATAGAAGGTATTAAACCCGAACAAGTGCCGATTAACGATGATTTTCCGTATGAACAGCTGATAGCACAAATAGGAAGTGACCCAGTTCAGTTAGACGTAGATGAACCAGAACCCGTGGAAACAATCCAAACGACTGTAGGACTGCCATGGTACGCTGACATTGTTAACTACCTAGCTGCAGGAGCTCTTCCACCTGATTTAACCTATCAGCAGAAAAAGAAATTCTTTCACAATCTCAAACATTACTATTGGGATGAACCATTATTGTTCAAAAAAGGACCCGATGGAATCTTTCGTCGATGTATCCCCGAAGAAGAAATAGAAGATGTCATTGCTCATTGTCATTCATCTCCTTATGGTGGACATGCAAGCACTTCCAAGACTTGTGCAAAAATCTTACAAGTCGGCCTATTCTGGCCTAATCTATGGAAAGATGTCCACATCGCTGTTATAAATTGCGATCGGTGTCAACGCACCGGTAATATTTCAAGAAGAGATGAAATGCCTCAAAAAGGAATATTAGAAGTAGAAATCTTTGACGTCTGGGGAATAGATTTCATGGGACCATTCCCATCATCTTTCGGTAATAATTAAATACTCGTAGCTGTTGATTATGTTTCAAAGTGGATTGAAGCTATAGCTTCTCCTACAAATGACACACGAGTAGTAATAAAGCTTTTCAAAAATATAATCTTTCCCAGATTTGGTGTGCCTAGACTCCTCATAAGTGACGGTGGCTCACACTTCATTTCAAAAATCTTTGACAAATTACTATCTAAGTATGGAGTAAGACACCGTGTGGCAACGCCATATCATCCACAAACAAGTGGACAAGTCGAAGTCTCGAACATAGAAATCAAACAAATCTTAGAAAAGACTGTCGCCATATCTCGGAAAGATTGGTCATCTAAACTTAATGAAGATTTATGGGCTTATAGGACCGCTTACAAGACACCCATAGGAACTACACCTTTCAAATTAGTTTATGGAAAATCTTGCCACCTCCCGGTAGAACTAGAACACAAAGCTTATTGGGCGATCAAAACTCTCAATATAAACTATAATGCTACAGGAGAAAAGCGAATCCTAGATATTAACGAATTAGAAGAATTAAGGCTAGATGCTTATGAGAATGCTAAGATATATAAAGAAAGAACTAAGTGATGGCATGATAAACTCCTATCTAGGAAAGAATTTAGTGTGGGAGACGTTGTACTCCTCTTTAATTCAAGACTTAGGCTCTTTCCTGGAAAACTAAAATCTAGATGGTCAGGACCCTTTGAAATAACTAAAGTATTCCCAAGTGGAGCGATAGAAATTAAGGGTAGGAATAGCGAACCATTAACAGTAAACGGACAACGTTTAAAACATTATCATAAAGTTGAAAATAGAGATTATGCAAATAGTCTAAGGCTTTTAGAGTTGTCCACTAATTTCCCTGATTAATCCAACCTAAGCATTACGTCAGGCTTTAGACGATAAAAACAGCGCTTAGTGGGAGGCAACCCATTTAATTATTTAAATCATTTTGATCATTTTATTATTTTGTCATTTATCATTTTATTATTCATTTATTTGTTTTGTCATTTTATTATAGTTTTATTTCATTATTACTATTATTGCTTTTATTTATGCATGTTATTTTCTTATTTTTCCTTATTTTAATTTTAAATCACTTTTACAGATTTTCTAAAGTTTTTTCCACTTTCCTTCTCCCCCTGATTTGTTTCCTCCGTGTTTGCACTAACTATGGCTAACCAACCGATAAACCTTATGGAAACCAAATTTAGAGGTAGGAACCAAAGAATGAAATTTGAAGAGTTATCACAGAGACCAATGGATTTGACTCTGTACCCGGATGATCTGACTATGGAAACCTTAGGTATACATGATAGCATCCTATACTTGTTTAACCGACTTGGATGGGAGAATGCACTGATTCAACAAAAGTTTGTGACTTACCGCGAGCTCACCCTTGAGTTCCTCAGCTCCTTAGTTTACCTACCCGAGCGCGGTTTTGGATTCAGGAAAGGATTTATCAGTTTCCGCCTATTTGGAATAGAATATGACTTTAACCATAAAGAACTAGCTGACTTATTAGGATTCCCTAGTGGACCCTTTGCTTTTACTACCACACAGGTAGAATTGATGGACATTGAGCTGGATTTCTTTTGGGGAACATTAACCGGAAACTACCACCCTGAACCAAATAGCATGAACAATGATGAGATACATAACCCTGCTATCCGTTACTTCCATAAGATCTTAGCCCACACCTTCTTTGGAAAAGAAGAAAACCTTACTGGAGTATCTAAAGATGAGATATTCATTATGTCATGTTTCACTAATGGACAGCCAGTCAATGGTGTGCCTTTCATGATGCAAACCTTCACCCGAATCCAAGAAGAACCTGATTTACCTATATTAGTAGGAGGTCTTGTAACCATGATTGCTGATGCCTTAGGACTTAGATACCAATTACACAGGTGTAACCGTTTAGGTACCATCCGTCCTATGAATCTTAACTTTTTCTTTAATCGTCATATCATAAGGAATTTAGGACATCCACCTTTCGAGTACCTAATCAGGAATGAAGTAGTAACCCTGTTCACACTACCAAACCATGCTAGAGTAAGTGTTCACAATAAGGATAATTGGCTTTATGAGTTAACCCCACCTGACTATCCATCTACTCCTGAAACACCTCAATCTTACAAGATAAAGGATGATATAATGACCGATGTAGAAAGTGACCCTGAGACACCTCCTGGTTACCATGACATTGACCACACTGACGAAGTGATTGAAACCCCTGAAGTGAATCAAGTAGAATATGCTGACAACTTAAAGAATATCATGAACACTCTTGAAGCTTACCAAACCGATATAAATACTGTTAAGGATGAGATTAAGAGCATGCGATTGGACATTATAGGATTAACTGACATAACATGTGAGAAATTCTACCACCTGAACTCCGCAATCGAAGATTTGAAGAAGCACTTTTGAAAATGCTGTAGTGATCTAGCTTATTTTACTTATTGTTTTCGTTTCTAGTTAGTTTTACTTTTCGCAAACATTTTCGTACCGTATTTTTATTAATGTAATGTCCCTTCAAATATCAAAAGCAAAGCATTTCTAGTTTACAAATTTTTCCAATTTAATCAATTTATATGCTTTCAATCTATTTACTGTTATGTTTAAATTGATTAATGTTTTATACAATCTCTCGTGTAATGCAATTTACAAAATTATGTTGGTATTATATATTATGTGTTGTTTATGTTTAAAATAGAGTGAGAAGTGATCAAAAATATTATATAAATTATATTAAGCGTGAGAGAGATAATATGCTTTCTGTAAATTATTCAAGGTTTTAAGCCCTCACGGTCGTCATCACCCCCCCTAACGATCGTGACAAGCTAATTAGCGCGTCATGACCGTCATCCCCCTGTCACGACCGTGACGACCTTAGTTATAGGATTCGTGAGAAACCGAACTGTTCTTCTTCGCAACCTCTTCTTCTTTCATCTTCCATAACTTTCAAAACCACCCATTATCTCTTCCAACTTCCGTAACCTCCCATTATCCAAATTAAACCCCCATTAACCTCTCCATTTACTCCACACCTATCACATTCTCACCTTGCATTATTAATCTGAACCGATTTCCTCTCATTTTATCACTTTTCTCACAAAAACCAAAAACCTCTCATCTCCTACTCTTGTTCTTGCATGCAATGGAAGCAATTCAATTTAGAGATGGTGAGCATGGAGAAAATCAGAGAGAGAGGTTCATCAAATTCCAGAACCGTGGTGTACAACCCACGCGATATGTCAACACTGTCTGTTTGAGAGAATTGGGAATGCTTAACAGTGTCAAGAGCCTGCTTCAAAAGGTTGGTCTGTGGGATCTTTGCAGTCAGCCCCAGCCCACATTCGAGCTTCTGACATTGGAATTCCTAAGCTCATTCCATTACATCACTCCTACCGGTTCTCAGAGTCAACTCACCGGCGTTGCTAAGTTCATATTGCTTGGCCGGGAGTTCGAAGTTTCGCAAACAAGGATAGCCAAGTTGCTAGGCTTCGATCACGGGAATGAAGCTCACCTCAGCGTGCCGGACAATTTCAGTGAAACCGCTTTCACCTTATGGCACGACATCACCAACACCCGTGTCTCAGCCTTTTAGAGCCTGAATGCTATGCATATCCACAACCCGGCGATCAGATACTTTCATCGCATCATTTGCAACACCATCTTTGCACGAGAGAGTAACCACAAGCTCAACTCCAAGGAGCTTTTGTTCTTACACTGCGCTCTAAATGACGAGCCCATTAATGCTGCCCCGTTCATGCTATCCCATATCCAGTCCATTGCGCAAAGAGGCGCAACCCCCTTTTACATAGGCGGCATTGTCACTACCCTCGCCATTCAGTTGGAGCTTGGTGACTTGGTCGTCAATTTGCCTAGCAGAGCCGCCGAGTTCCTAACGAAGAATTATTGCAGGTCCGCTCACTTGATTGCGCAGAGAGAGGATGGCAGGTTTAGCCCTGTTATCCAAGGCACTGTTTATCACCATATCATCTTGTCGTGCCGTGACCGCATCGATCCGTCTAGCCGAGCCAACTGGCTCTTTGCTTTACCGGATGCTGCCGGCCATGCCCCCATTCCTGATGAGCAGGCCGATCCCCCAGCGGACGAGATGCAAGACACCCTGGATGCAGCTGAGCCTGTCCAGGACATTCCTGAGACATCCACCCGACAGCCTCCTGCACAAGAATTCACACTTGAGGACGTCCTCCGTGCGATTCATCAGCAAAACCAGATGAATGCCGCACTGGAGAGAAGGCAGAAGGAGCAACATGATGCATTACTCCGCACTGTTGCCACCAACCAGAGGACTACTGATGAGAAGCTCGGAGAGATCCTTAGCGAGCTAGAGGCTTTGCGCATTGATATCACTGCTATCACCGATACCGGTTCTGATCCTGAAGCGACTCCAACCAGACGCTCCCGCACCAGAAGCCGAGGCCTTGGTCATCAGCAGCCTTAGTTTTAGTTTTTGTTTATGTTTTTCCATTTCCGTTGTTTGTATTGTACTTTAACCGCTATTATGTCACAACATTGAGGACAATGTCTGATATAGTGTGGGAGAGGTACCTTTCATTTTCCGCATTTTCCCTTTCCGCACTTTTCCATTCCGTTGTATTTCCTTTTCGTAAGTTAATGAATCAGAGCAATTTTTGTGCTATTTTCTTTAGTTTCGAATTTTCCCCGTTTATTTAGCCATACCGAAAAAAATCTTTAATTAATTCTTCGCATTACCCGACTTACCTACGAAATCATAATTAGGAAGCTGAGAACGATTCAACAAGATCAATACAGTCTTGACACCTTAGACTTCCCACTTAAGCAATTCCGTTCCGATGATTGTTACGACTACACCTTAAGTTTCAGTTCAAAAGTAACCCCTAGTAGTTTATACTAGCAGTCAGCACCTTCTGAACACAAACCACGTGGGGAGCCGATGAATATAAGTGTTTGATGCCTAATCTATAATAATCCTTCATATCTCAATACAAATGAAAAGAAATTGCACCAAAGTACACGGTCGCATATAAGAAACGAGAAATATGAGAAGGAGTCCATTGCGGGTTGGTTCAGAGGTACTGGTTCTGAACTTGGTAGGGCGTGCTACGGCTCGATCCCCCACAACCTCCAAATCGGATAATGTATATAGGGTTACCACATTCGTGTACCAGACCCCGTGCTTATAAAGGATCAAAGTCGCTAACCGGCTACTCCACTACGTGCGTGCTAAGGCAAAGGGCTTAATGTGATTGCGCTAGAATGAAACCGGGCGAAATAAGATCGAAAGACTCTAGGTGAAATCGTAAAGCAATTGCCGAATGTTTCGTTTAACGGGAAGTCGACGACTTAGCTTGTTGCTTGTGTCATTAGTGTATCGTTGGTGTTTTATCAAAGTATCGGTTTACCTGACAAAACGATCCCTCGTACGGTTTGTTATGTGTGTGCGTCGATAAAAACTTGTCCGACAATTTTCAACCGACTATTTGCTTGAGGACAATCAAAGGTTTAAGTTTGGGGAAGTTTGATAAAAAGAAAAAGTATCGATTATATTGCTATGTTTCAATACCGTTTTATCGCATAATTGTCGTTTTAACACCCGATTCCTCGAGTTTTCTTTGCCATTTTGCAGGTACATCATATACAGAGCTAAATCAAGAGCCACAAGTGAAATGAGCAAAAACAACCATTAAAAGATGAAGAAATGAGGAATTCTGCATAACCTGCATATTTTGTTACACTCACGGTCGTCACCTAGGTGTCACGACCGTGACACGCCAAAAGGAGCACTCACGACCGTGACAAATCCCTCACGACCGTGACGCATATCATACAAGGACACGAACGTGACACCCTTGTCACGACCGTGACAAGGGAAAACTAGGGTATTTGACTGAAGACTTGGTCATGAACGTTACGCTGCATGAAATCCAACGTGCATATTTTCCAGCAGACCCAGTATTCACACGTTCCCTGGATTCTCTCATTTTCCTACGAGGCCCAAGCAACAATTCAACTGCCAAGCCCATTTAGTTTGCTATAAATAGCTTAATTTGAATGAACAATTTACATAGAGTTTTAGTTTTTAATTTCTTGCAGAAGCTCTGCCGATTTTATTTTGCACCCTTTATTTTTTTCAGCATTAATTTCATTGCTTTATTTTTCTTGTATCCCAACCAACCTTATAACAATTTCCAACATCAGGAAATTGTTATAAATTAATTTGTTTCAAAGCCTTCAGATTCTTTTAGAATTTATTTCCGATTCCGGTCAATACTCCGAGCTTTCCAGCCTGTGGAAGAAGGAGTCTACTACTTTTATTGATATCCAGGTTTATATTAAATTGCATTTATATTTATGTTGACTATTTATTTTTCTGCCATGCATACTTTATTTTATGTTTCTCTGCCTCTGTCTGGTTCAACAATAATGAGTAGCTAAATACCTTAGGGCGGTATGTAATTAAAATAAACTAAATCGGTAAAATCAACTCTAGGCTTAAAATAATTAAGAGCTTAAAATTCTGGCTGGGACTTTTTATTATAAAATCAACCTTTTTGTTACGAGAGTAAGGAAAGTGTATTAGGTTAGGTCAAGACCACGAGAGTGTGAGATTTTAACCAGATAGCTAAAGTTAGGCATTTAATTTAAATACAGCGAGAGCGCTTTAAAATGAATTAGAATTACTAAGTTTCCAAAAATTATCTCTAAACACTTATGGGCTAGCGAGAGCAGGCATAGGGCTTTAGGGGTAAGATCTGAGATAAGACCACGAGAGTGTAAGTTAAAGATATTTAAACTGGTAACCTCTACAGAATAGATTAAGTGAACCATCTTTATAAGCCTAGGTTAGATTGACCCGCCTAAGTTAGCATAATTACATACCGACCGCCTTAGTATTATTTATTAAACTTAATTTAATTTCCGCCTTTAATCTTTAAAAACAACCAAAAATCGTGACAACCCTTCACCTTAGCTAAACTAGAAATTGCTCTAGCACTAAGTAACCATAGAGTCCTTGTGGATCGATAATCTTAAATATTACTTCGATAGGCTGTGCACTTGCAGTTAAGATACCGCTAGACACATAATTAGATACGTCTTTAGCCCATCAATCTTCAACTTTCATGTTTGGAAAAAATTCAGTTAAAGCAGTTTTTATGAAGAAAAGTCAAGTTGAATGTGACTTATAAAGCTTCCACAAATGGAAACTTTGAATTACATGTCATTTCCAAATTTAGTAACTTTTGCCATGAACCTTGATTCTTGATGAATGATGGAAATCTTGACATTTTATGACCATGAGAAGGTGTAGGACCTTGAAAATCATGATTTAGACCTTAAGAATCCACAATTGACGTTTCTTTCTCCACATTTGACTTTTACTTAGATCACAAATAACTGCCTGACTGAAGCCCTTCCTCAAGGAACCAATGCACCAAATTTCATCTATGAACACTTGGTAACATGTAAGAGACCATGAGAAAAAGTGGGAACCAAAATTCCTTCAAGAATCTCCTTGCAACCAAAACCCTGGTTTGGGCTAGTTGTGTGGGAGGTGAAGCTTTGAGCTAGCTTCTTGATCCATTCACTTCTTCTGGTGACTTGAAGTATCATTTGAACTTATGTGGGATGTAAGGAAACCTTGAGACTTGTTGGGAGACACTTGGATCTTGTTATTTGCTTTGGATGATCACAACTTTGATAAGTCACTAACCACATACCTTATGCTTCAACTATGAATGTTATGTTTCACCTTATATGTTATGTATGCAAAATGATATGCTAAAGGCTATGAAAATGAGAGGGAAAATTTTGGGGTGTTACAACAGGGAAAAATAATTAATCCCTGTAACACTTTTTAAAAGTAGAAAATAAGGTTTAGAGTTTGAAAGTTGTTGGATTTCTTGTGTTGTAAGTCACCCTTGCATTAGTATGATACATTGAGGTAGACATAGTTGTTGATACAGATTCAGAAACCTTTAGGTAATGAATTTTATATTGTTCTTGGATGAAGCTTGGAAGCATATTCAATGAGAAAATATAGTCAAAGAGAGTTGGTTGGACATTGCATAGAAATGAGGACTTTCGTGAATGGTAAAGTTGCGAGAGTGGAATATGAACGAGTTGTTGGGTGCAACCTGATACCATTGTGGCGAGTGCAATGATGAGGAAGTGAGATGGGGTTCTCGTATCAACAGGTGGGCTCTGCGGTAATGAATTACATTGGATTAGATTAGGTAAAAGGGTTTGTGTTTACCTGTACAATGAGCGTTATGTACAATCAATAATCCACTTATAGTGTAATCTTCTTCCTGGATTGGGATCCTTTAGAGTAGGTGAGTTTGACCGAAATGAGTTAACAAATCATGGTGTTTTATCATTATGAAATTATACAACTATGTTATTATTGAATGCACAAACATATCGAGAAAGATGTTGGGACACCTGACATGTTCAAGCGCTGATATTGTTGAATATCAGTATGTGCATCTAAACCTTGTTTAACTCATAGTAAAGATCAATATATCAACAAGTGGTTAAGACATCTGTGATCTATGCACCAGAATTTCAGATACGATTCTGCAACTTTAAGCTTGTGAAGTAGAAACTGGACCGACTTTGAATGTCATCACATATGTATCATCATGAATCTTTTTAGTATGACAAAACTACAAGGAGTGACAAGTCGATGCCCAAAGTCTTCCAATCCTCGATCTTTCCATAACCACGATTGTTTTGAAGATTTATCTTTATCCAATCTTGTAAACCTACATCAAAGAAAAAATTCTAGCATGCTTCTCTAACGAGAGAGAACCATAATTTTTTGTTGCATCACAATCACACAGCGTATGTATCACACTTTCAAATTTATTTGTGCACTCTGGGTAAGTGGGATCTCTGATGTTCATCTTTCTAAGATAGAGGTTAATCAGAAGGAGAACATGCTTGATTAGCCAAATAAAAGTTCTTATTCGTTCATGGAAGTTCAAATACCAAATGATTTTCCAAATTCTGCTTTGCTCCAAATTCTGCTTTGCTCTTTTTTGGGTTGAAAGAAATTGTTGCCATGTTCATTCCACCTATTACTCATGCCTATTGAACTGATGGACACCATGATGACCTGAATAAGATTCTCATGGAAGCTAATCTCCTATCCTTCACCATAAAGAAACCATTTTCTTTCCTTTCAATCTATTCAAATGTGCATCATCTCCTGAGCAACAACAATGTTCTCCTGAATATTTCTACTTGGGATAAAAGCTGTCTGAAACGGACCAACAACATCATCTATCAAGTATTTCAATTTATTCACGATAAAATTTACTAAAAACATTATAAATGGTGTTATAGGGAGATTGGTTTGAACTGATGCAAACTTGTTAGATTAGTAACTTTCAGGATAAGACAGATCTGGTTTGATTCACTTACCTAATTTCCTCTAGATTATTCCATATTCCAATTATATCACTCCATATTTTATTTCTGATAACAGTCCAAGATTTCTGAAAGAACCCAGCATTGAAATACTAATATCTTCTTGCAGATTGTTATAGTTATAAGCACTTATTTTAGAAAAGGTGAATCGAGTAGGTTGCCAAGGGTTTTTCTCAATATCAATAGTATACAAATTAATGTAGGAGGATCGAAACGAGCTTTGAACCTAATCTGGATCATCAATCCAAGCTCCTCTATCATTTTTAATTCACGTAATTTTATTTTACTACCTTCGTTGACCGATTTAATGTGATAATGTGTGTTTCTATCACCATCAACAACCCATTTCGCTCGAAACCCTTGGAACCAAAGAAGATCCTCTTGGTGAGGAATCTTTGACGACTCTTGTTGTAGCTTGTTCTTAAAGTCATTAAGAACCTCATGCATTCTTCCTTCATGAAAGGCTCTCTGGATACCCTTAATTCTACCAAGTTGTTTCTTCTTTTTCTTCTGAACAAAAGGTACAATCATCTTCTTCCAATTCATAATCTAGGATTTAATAAAATCTAAATTCACTTGAATAATGTAGTTCTCCTTCCAATTCTCCTTAATACATCCTCCATAACTGTCTTCTAAGAGCCATGCACTCTCAAAATTAAATCACATATTACTTCTATGAATTTCTTCCTCTTTCAGCAAAATGAGGATTTTATGGTGGTTTGAGAACTCCATTCTAGTTAAGACCTTGGTATAAGCATCTGGAAATTGAATACTTCATGTGTTGTTGCACAAAGCTCTATCGAGTCTCTCATAAATATGAGTTCCTCCTTTATATATGGGATCACTCCATAACAGTGCCCATAATAGCCCATATCCATCAAGTTACACGACTCCACCCAATCCTTACACAAATCGCATCTTTTCAACGAAGCTTTAACTCATTCTCTTCTTTTAGAAATACTCATTACTTCATTAAAATCGCCTCCGAGGAGTGATCCTTGATTCATTTGCAGAGACAGTTTAAAGTTCATCCGACAACTCCCTGGGCCCATCTTCTCTTGGACTAGCGTAAACAGGAGTAAATAAGCATTCTTCACCTCCATTAAAATTCAAATGAACATGCAAAAATCGGAAATGCTTGTAGATGACATCAACATCCACCTTCTCAGACTTCCAAGCCAGAATTATTCCTCCTGAATAGCATCTCGCTTCTGATACCACTAGCTTATCAAAACATAAACTTTTGAAAGGAATAACTAGCTTATCATTCGTAACTCTAGGCTCTATGATTGTGAAGATGTCTGGTTGCGTCTCCTTCAAATATTATCTACATACATGAACAAAAGATTTTACTCGCTGCACCTCTACAATTCCAAAGTAAAATTTTGAAATTTATATCAACCATAAAAACGATTTAAGGGGATTTGCTACAAGCCCTTGGTCATGACTTGGTGTTTATACCACAACATGCATATCCGAGTCATTATTCTCCAAGCTCGTTGTCAGTTGCAAAACTGGAGAAACTTCAAGATTGTCATTCATACCTCTCATTCTCAATTCCTTCTGAGTTTGTTGTTCATCAGAAGCAACAATAACTGCGGAGTTTTCACATTCTACGAATCCTTGAGCTCTAAGCCCCTTTGGGCCTAGCAATTCAAAAGGTGTGTAGAGCCTGTGTCAAACCGAGTTTCATTTTTGGACTAAAGAGAACCCTTTCTAACAGATATATTCTTCAAGCAAATATTTGCTACTATCTTAGTCAAACCTTTTTTTAAATTAAAAAACATCCATACATCTCCTTATTTTTGCCATACGGGCCCACGTTTCTTTTCTCCTTGTTAATGCTACGTGTCGCCACACTAAAACATTTTTTTGACCTTGCATTATTTTATTTTTGGTGAACACTCCGGTACCTTGGAATTTCATGTCACTTTTTATTTATATTTTATTTAAAAATAAATTAATATTTTTAATCAATTTCAACTAAAGGTACCGGTACCCAACTACTTATCATGGATACCTAAGAATTTGCCATAATTTT
Organism: Lathyrus aphaca; assembly: GCA_963966055.1. NCBI lineage: Eukaryota > Viridiplantae > Streptophyta > Magnoliopsida > Fabales > Fabaceae > Lathyrus > Lathyrus aphaca. Next base: position 423,528,743 of record OZ014519.1, on the reverse strand, counting down.
TTTGCTTCTCTTAACATCTTCGTTGTCATGCTTCAATATCATTGGTTGTTTTGAAATTTTTGGAAAACCGCCATCCTCTGATTCTTCCTCAGTTATTGTCACATTATTATCATCGATTATAACTCCATTATTTTTGCTAACATTTCCATGAATAACGTATGGATCTACAATCATTGTTTCATCAATAAGCACAATGAATCGAGATCTCTTGTTCCCTATATTATCTTTAATGCCATTTAAAGTCGCCAGACCTTCGTTTCGCAGTCTCATCAGACCTCAATTTCCACCATTTTTACCCACTTCCTTCCCTTTCCTTTGCTTCTTGATTTTTTGAGCAATTGTCCAAGGACCATCTTCCTTAGCATTATTGGCTATAAGCTCATTTCTATATTCTCAGTATTCTTCATTATTCCCCCTTAGTTACTCGTACCTGTTGTGATTGTTTGAACACTGCAGCCTTCTTTCGAATGACCAAACCTTCCACAACTCAAGCATTGTGGATGCGGATATTCCTTTCAACTTGCTGCTTCCAAGAAAGAGTCTGAATTGTCCAATTTAATGGTAATTTTTGGCGCAAAAGTTTTGAGTGTGTTTTTCAACGAAGATCCATCATCGTTCTTCGAAGAATTTGCATTCTGTGAAGATAACAACTTGTTTGTTTCAGCGGGATCCATGGCTAAGATAGATCTCAAACTCTAGATACCATATTAGAAATTGAGAGAGATCATATTTGAATTGAGATGAGAGAGAATAATCATGGTTGAAAATAATCAATAATTAAATATAGAAAGAAAAAAATATGACAAATAATTACTGATTATTTTTAACCATGAATTAAAAATGATTTAATGATCAAGATGTGGAGTAACTTTTATTAATTTACTCCTGGAGTAAAAATATTTTTACTCTTATACATATGATATAGGGAATTTATCTAGTGAGAAAGGGTAACCTTATATGAGAGTGAGAGGAATAGATAACAATCATTTGATTTAAAACTAAAATTTGAGATTTAATATCTCATTACATGATCTTTTTTTCTCAACCGAAACGGTGATAACATCCCTACCCCACCCTCATAATTAAAAATCGGATTAACATCCCTACCCCACCCTCATAATTAAAAATTGAATTTTTCTTTTAAATTTGGAACCAGATGGTGAGTCCAGATTTTTTGCTATATGCCTAGTCACAACCATTCCTCAGCATAACTTTAGAGATAATTATGATAAATATCAAACATCTCTAATGATGTAACAGATGTGATTAACTGTAAAAACTCCTTACATTGATAGTGTATGTATATCAATAAAAACGTAGATTTGCACTCAAAGGTAAAATTTGAATCAACAATAATGGATGTCAAGGTTGTATAATTTCAGAAAACATATTTTCAAGAAAAGAGGTTAGATTATGATGCAACCAGCATTCAAATAATATCAAAGAAACCTTACTAGAATTACTGCCAAGTAATCAAACAAGATGAAGACTGTTCTCAGATTCTAAAGCACTACTCAGTTCTATATATACAATACAGGATAGCTAACAACAATATCACTGTTTCTAATAAAGTAGTCTATCCATGCACCTATCTATCTAACACTTCCATATAATTCCATCTTCTTGAAGCTTCTTCAGCCTTTGTTACTACTCTGTGAATCACTTTCCTCTAGCCTTTTCCAAGTCAGGGAGATCTGCAAATGATAATCAATTATACATAATCGGTAAGATAAGCGCTTACACTATAAGAATAACTGCTTAATGAAGTTGTTCATCCAAACAGAGACACGGCATATCTGCAAGCTCTCAAAGACGGCCCTTCCGATAGACTATATTCTACATTAACATCAATACTACAAATGATATCATTTTAGCAAGCAATTGAAAGAATCACTGTAACTAAAGTAGAGATGCAACTAATTCACTTACATAACATTCCTTCATCACTACTTTCATCATCTTCACCAGCAAACTGCAAAAGAACAAGTTGCAGTGTATAAGATTAAGCATTTGGAGTTGGATGCTTGTTAAACTCTACTACTCAAAATTACATGTGACGAGTGATAAAGTTGACTTACCCGTCCATCGTCGTCAGATATCAATTCAGCTGCAATAATTTCAAAAGAAACTTTATTCAGACAAGTGTAATACTCAAAAGTAATTGATTTAGTTTTAATCTTCACGGTTGTTGAACCAATATAAATACTCATATTGAATTCGAGTTATATTCTGAAACGGCAATCAAAAAATTATTTATGATAAAGAAAGCTTACAATCTGATTCTTCGTCTTCGTCGCACCATTTATTCCAATCAACCTTTAGGTATGGAGCAGGTTTCGCTTCAGACTTCAGTAGTCTTTTCCACCAGCCTCTTTGTCCTTTCTGAATTGAGCATAGTATGTTTCTTGAGCTCGATTTTATTTTACAGCCCTACACAGCACAATGACAGATTTACCGACAGTACCATCCACCCTTTTTAAAACTTAATATGGAAAAAACTGAAACTATTGGTAAAGTGGAAGAGACAAAAACTCAAGATTGATATTGTGGAAAATGCAGACAAATGTAATCGCAATTTTCAAATGTAACTAAACAAAAGATCACTCACCTCAGGTTCAATCGATCCATAAAGTTCCAAAGTAAAGCTGTAGGATTCATGTTGAGGCTTAGAAGCAGTGAAAGTAAACAAACCATGAGGTTCACACTTCACAGAAACATCCTTGGCATCAGTTAGAGAAACAGTCAGGTAAAGCTTATCAGAACGCTGCGCCCACAGAACTTCCGGATGGCGACTACACAAAAATCAAAAATCAAATTAGGGGGAAATAATTTTTCAAGAATAGGGTTTTGCAATAATATATGTAACCACAATACAACTATTAGAATCAGAGTTTGGTCTAATCGTCCCTACACTACAAAACCGGTTAATAAGGTGACACGTGTCACTAGATATAAACTATTTCCAGAATCTATCAATAACCAATGTGGAATTTGAAATTTTTCCAATACACTCCTCAGCTCAGCATTATTGAGCTTGGGGCGTGGATGTAAATGGTGGGTGGTCCGTGGCCGATCGATAGTCTATGATACCATCTAAAAATTAAAGGTTGGCCTAATTCTCTAAGAAAAAATAGCTTAGTGGTGGCACGCGGTTGAAAATAAGCTTCCTGGGCAATCCCATCCAGAAGCTAAAAATGGATCCTACTTACAAACAGAACTACTAATCTTATCTTAAATTAGCTGCACACCAAATTTAACAAATCAAATACGGAATACAGAGAAAAGTGTTGGTGAAAGTGATGCAAATCCTCATCGTTATTTCGATAATAATCTTGTTGGCACCATCAATCTCTATGAAGTTATGGCTAAGCACAATTGCAAAACATGGTTTTCTCATCATCTGCAACTGTTTATGGCCAACCTGAAAAGATGCCATGTGTGGAGGATTTCAAGTTACAAGCAATGAACCCTTATGGATGGACGAAGCTTTTCCTCGAAGAAGTCGCACGAGATATTCAGAAAGCTGAGCCAGAATGGAGAATCATTTTAATGAGATACTTCAATCCAGTTGGGGCACATGAAAGTGGTAAACTCCGCGAAGATCCTAGGGGCATCCCAAATAACCCCATGCCTAATATACAACAAGTAGCCGTTGGAAGATTACCCGAGCTCAATCTATGTGGTCATGATTATCCTACAATCTAAGCCACAGCATCAAAGCTTTCTTAATGTCTCTGCAATAGAACCATAATCGAAACCCTAACAGTAGTCTTTGAATTCAATTCTTCGCGAATATCAAATATCGTGATTTAAAACCACCCAACATTCAATAACTTAATTGAAACTTTATATAGGGTTTTACAAAAATGTTCTGTGACTAATAATCTAAGCCGCAACATCGAAGGTCTCTAATGTCTCTACAATGCAACCATAATTGAAACCCTAACAGTAGTCTTTGAAGGTAAATATTGAAATTTCACAGGGTCTTACAAACCAACATTGAATTACCTAATAAACATAAATTGTTTAAATGACAGAATATTGAAACTTCAGAGGGTTTTAGAAACAAATGAGTCAACAATATATCAAAAATCTTTATTTTTTTTCTTCGTTACTATTATAAAGATATGATTTTGATGGTTGAAACAAATGTAGCAAAGACAATAATAACATCAAATTGAAATGGGGCAACGCTAAAACTACGCAATAGTGCAAGTAATAATGGTTTTTCTTCACAGAAGAACATAGAAAAGTTAGAGATTTTAGCAAAAGTAAAACAAAGAGAGAGAAAGAACGAACCTCATTTTGTGCAGAGTGGAAAGTGAAGAAGTGTTTGGATTTGTCTCACTTGTTTCCTTTTTCTTTTGTTCCTATATGTATATAATTATAAACCCAAAACTATAAAAAATAATATAAAAAAAATAAAAATAAAAAAATTACAATTTTAAATCACTTGTTAATTTGACATAAATCTATAATCTAATAGTTAAAATTGAACTTTCTTTAAATACTTATGTATCCTTCTGTTAAACTACCAATTAAACTATATTAAAAGGTTAATTAGGACTTAATACTAATTAGTGAGAAATTTGTGCATACGCACGGTCCTAGTTCTTCTCGAATAAGTGACACCAACTAAAATTGTCAAAATAAATATGAAATATTTTATTATGTTAAAATTGAATTTAAAAAAAAAATCTACTATTTATTGAATAATATCAAAGAAAATGATATGAATAGTTTAAATAACAATTAGTATACTGATGAAAAAAATAAATAATTGTTAAAATAGTATGTTAAATATATAACATTGAAATAAAAAACAAAATTAGTTATAATATTATTCAGTTTAATAGTTTCATCCTCAGAAAGTCAAATAGTTGACAAAGAAATAAAATATTAGATCATTAAAAGTATTTCACAAAAAGATATTATTATTTGTATTTGTTATTAAATTAGTGTTTGAAACCTTAATAATAGTATCAACTGCGGTTACATCAAAAGCATTGTCATCCCACTCCTGAAAACGTAACTAATAGGTTCATTATAATTTCCTCCAACCACCCTTTTTCTTCAGTCTCGTCTACCGATACCATAGTCACCGTAAAAAACCTGCTTTGAGAGACGAAATGGAAGGAAGAAACCCGAACAGCACAAAGGTGAAGGAAAACGATGATGAAGTTCGAAACTGGTAAGTGAATTTGTGACCTTGATGTATCGAAATAGATGTTTTAGTAAAAAAAACAGTTGCATGTTATTATCGTTGCCAAACAAACCCTTGTGATCTTTTTACTGACCAAATGATGTAATGTATTAGTTATTGTTAAGGATTTTATATTCTCATTCTGTCTGTCAGTTGTTTTCAGTTGGATTTTGTTTTGTATTTACATTGAAGACAACATTAATTGCGTTTTTATACATGATTTACACAGTGATGGAAAATCAGCTTTTGAAAATTTTATGGACGACTTGGAAGCTGAGGAAGCGATGATGGAAAAGAGAGGAAAGCTGAAGCTTGTTGATGGATGGAGGCATATCCGTCCCAACAAAAGGCCCGGGTGTTCCGCAAAAAAAAACAGTTTCGTTCCCTATTGGCCATGGGAGGTAAAAAAAAAGCGATATTTTAATTTGGATGGGTAGTATGATTCCTTTATATGTGTATCAGAAGTCTGATTTGTTATTTGCACCTAACTGGTTCAGTCACAATACAAATGATGTTAGAGCTTCACGTCCTCCATCGAGGATGAATGAAGTTTCTATAATTTCATCTGACTCGTCAAGGTATTAATTGTGTATTTGTTACATTTTACATTGAATATATTTACTGTAATGTGTAAATCAGAATGCAATAATTGATTGACATGTTATTTACTAATGACAATACATTGAATTGAATGTATGATTGGTATCAGTTTGGATGACAAAATTCGTGTGTCTGAGCATGATAATGTTGAACTTCTTGCTGCTGTTAATCACTTATCTTGGGAGAAGGTGATAAAAAATGCAAAGTCATCCATGAACAATGTTCTTGTAAGTATAATATTCTTAAAGTCAAAATTAATTGTGAATTTTTTAACACTTCCATAGATGATTCATGTCAATGAACCTATGCACCAATTACCATAAAATGTGATCCGCAGTGGTTGGCTGAATGGAGTAAGTGAGATAGAGTTGTGCGACCTAGACACTGGTGATTTTTATACCGGTGTTGTGACGACCCGTCAAAGGGGGAAGCATGTTGAGCAACATATCAGGCACGGGTGGTATTCTTTGGAAAAAAGGAGAGCGGTTGAAAATGCAGACAGGTTTCACTTTGTTTTCAGGTATCCGTCGGCAAAACGCATCACGGTGACGTTGGCAAGAGCTTAAAAGATGGGTTGACACCGTATTTAGCAATTCTACACATGTTTATGGTTGTAATGAAAATCAGAAAATAGTATTTTGTAAGGTGTGAATGTTGATGTTGTTATATATGTAATCTTTTTTGTGCAGTTTATATAATAACTGCAGGACAAATCATGATCTGTAATATTTCTCTTTCATTTAAGTTATATAACTTGTTTTTGAAAGATATAATGATTTATAGGTTGTTTTGATTCTTTTGTTATTCTTAACGTATGCATGGCAGTTAATGATGCATGTGAAATATTGGTGATATGTTAAATGGTGTGGATATATTTGTTTTTATCGCATGCTCACCATGCAGGAAAATGAGGGTCAGATATTCTATTTGGGGTAAAATAATAAGACAATATTATGATGAATAAACCAATGAAAACATGTGTTTTATGTTTGACTATGTCCTCAAACCTTATCCAATATAAAGTGTGTTTCTTTTTGTATTCCTTTCAAACAGAATGTGTTTAAGAATAAAATTAAAAAAAATGCAAGAAAGGTTTTGCTGTCACGTGAAACCACATGTAGATGTTTGCCCTTTAATGAATTTATCAGATTCTAAAACAACAGATCAATAATGATACCATGTGAAAACTGTAAATGGTAGGTGAGCTTTAAAGGATATAAAATAGAAGTAGTGTATTGTATCCTTCTTTAACATTGAAGAGTCTTCCCACTCTATTTCACTTACACTAAATCGGTTGTCTCCCCCATCAAAGTATTCAAGAAGCATCATGGAATGTTGTGGAATTTTAGAACACTCAGAAGTCGTAGATTTTTTCAAAGTTGTGAAACTCTCTTCACATGTACAAATAATATTTGTCATGCAAAGCTGTAGGAATACCCAAAAACAGAACTTTTGAAAATTTTCAATTGTTGAATTTTAAAAATCCATTATGCTTGCGGAAATTTGCAGAAATGGATGAAAAGTTTGTGAAAGCATTTGATGTTGATCTAAGTAAGTCATGGACGATTCTTAATAACATGGGTGTGCACCACGAACTAATCTATCACTAGCAAGAGGTTCATCCACTTGTCATAAGTGGTTGGTCGAATATGGCTTCGTACTATGACTTACCAAACGATGTTGTGGTTACATTTGGTTACTATGGAAACAACAACTTTGCGATCAAAAAATTTACAGAGGTTCAGGATTTCCGTGATCTACCTTGTTTTCACAGTTGATATGTATAAGTCGGATATTCATTTTTTTCACCACACATTAACCTCCATTAGTGTGGATCTCCCAAGATTAGCTAAGCTTCTAACATGATTATATAATCATTGTCACAAAAGATTTGATTAATGAGACCCCTATAACCAGATCTTAATGTTTTTCATTTTAAACTATAGAGGCTGCAGGAGGATTTTGTGAAAGTGCTACACCAGTATCAATACAAAGATTTGCTATTGTGCGGTGATAATGGGCAGGCAAAACTGAAGAAATTGTTTCATGTTGGCGACAGCCGGAAAACAAAATTGGTTTATGGTTGGGATGAGTACTGCATTGTTAACAAATTCAAAGCAGGAGACAAACTACAATTTTGATTTGATACGGCGTCATTGTACAGGAAATGTCATGTATACATTGTGCCATAGTATTCTTAAAAACAGTTTGCTTAACGAATCTAAGTATATTTGTGAGTCTAAGTCATGTTTTTAATTCCAACTTAAATAGATTAATAGTTATGATGTGATTGTTTTTATTTGAAAACGTCTTATAATGCTGTAATGTGTATTGTAGGCAAAATGGTTGAGAAAGATACATGTGATTGCCGACAATGGTATCTTTATTTCGGGTAATGTTTATGAAATGTTACAATGCATTATTTATAAAAATAAAAATATTTAAATTACATATGCCCTGACTATTATACAAAAAATGAGGTATTTACAATAAGCAATTGCCTCCAGTACATATTAGATGTTCTTAAGAGGCATACTAACCAATTCAAACATTGTTGAAAACCTCCTTGTAAACGACGTTTGTAGTTGTGTTTTTTGGTCGTGGTGTTTTCATCGTGGATCAAGAATTTTATTCCCTTCTTACTTGTAACTCTTGATAGGGAGACATATATCTGGCCATGAGTAAAGACATCCCTCATAATGTACAGGCCAACCCAATCTAATGACTGACCCTGCGACTTGATAGTCATTGCATAGGATACAATGATTGGAAATTTTCTCCGGCTCAGTTTGAAAGGCCAGGGAGATTGAGAAGGCGACATGTTCATCCTTGGAATATAGAAGATGTTGTTATTATTCTTGGCACCCATAATACGTGCCTCAAGAACATGTGTAGCCATTTTAGTAACTATAAGATGTGTGCCATTACACAAGTCTTCTGATTGATCGATGTTCCACATCAACATAATAGGCGTTCCAACTTTCAACTTGATGTGATGGTTGGGCATGTCGGGTGTTTTCAAAGAGCTTAGAAACTCAGGCGTCAGAACATTGAGTATGTCCCAGTCGTGTATTTCAGACTTATCTACAGAGTTACAACTATAGAAATCTTTCAATTCACCTTGAAGGAAAATAGAAAAAATGGCAGGAAACATAAAATACACCTTTTTAGATAGTTTAAAGACAAAAAAAAGGAATTTAATTTAATATACATAAGTAATAAAAAGAAATTAAAACCTTTTCCATACCTGGCATAATTCCCAGCACATGATCATTGATGGCGTCTACCATATCCCGTGTGGAAGCCAGTATTGCCCTGCTTCGAAGGTAGTTAGTATCCTGAAATTTTTTGAGAAAATCCGGATAAGTACTTGTCACAATTACGACAACAGGATCTTCAAAATCATTAATGAGCATGTCACTTGGAAATTCAATTTCTGCATTGCCATCGTTCTGTCCACCAACGCGACCTTCCTCTATTTTTAGTAACCAATCTGAGAACTCAGAAATTTCATTCATTTCTTCTTCAGTGGGTCCGAAAGTCAGCCTCATATTTTTTGTTAATGTCAATACCTTGACGTAATGCCAAATGTATGAAGTGTTAATAGTTGCATGGACAATGTTTGAACGACTACCACACGGTATAACTGGCAAAATTTGTCTGAAATCCCCACCGAAAACGACAACCTTGCCTCCAAAAATCTCTTTTGAGTTGATACTGCTACTCATGATATCTTTCAATGTTCTATCCAGAGCTTCGAAACACCATTTGTTAGCCACAGGGGCCTTATCCCAAATTATCAGTTTTGCTTGTCTCAACAGTTCTGCTAAATCCTCTTAATAGCCAATGTCACAAGTCGAATTATCTAACGTAGGGACAGGTATTTTAAACCTTGAGTGAGCCGTCCTTCTTCCCGGTAATAACAATGATGTTATCCCACTTGTTGCGATGGTCAAACATATGTCGTTCTTGGATCTAATTGCACTTGCGAGTGTCCTCCACATGTAAGTTTTTCCAGTACCTCTGTAACCATGAAGGAAGAATACCCCTCCTTTCTGAGAAGCAACCGCTGACATGATAATATCATATATGTCGAGCTGCTCACTTGAGAAGAAAGATTCATATTAATTCATTGTGCAACCGCATTTTTAAAAAAAGAATTATACACTATTCATAAAACCATGTACCTGTAAGAGCATAATGTAGTATATTAAATTCGTCCTACATGGTTGGAATGTCGTAATTCCTCTCGTCGTATATGAATCTATTTCCTAGTTGTTCCAAAACATAACCGTTCGGATACGACATTGGTTTGAAATCGCGCAGCGTTCTCCGATTAGTTTGAAGCAACTGCTCAATTTCAAGCAGTGTAATATTCTGCAGTTGTGAATCACTTAAAACCAGATCTATAATAGTCAGAGATTTGATGAGATAATTGAAATTAAACATACAACAAAATAGGTGTTCTAAAATAAGAAAGTCGTTGTATTTTTTCTCAATAGATATGAAACATTGAGTTATTTGCGGGTTTGCAATGAATAACAAACATATAGAAAGTTAAGTTGTATAAATATTACCATTTTTTTGCGCTAATTATCTTTGGTTATGCAGAAGTCCGTCGGACAATAGCACCCATGACTCATTCCATACATGAGCAGGACAATTAATGTTTCCACACATAAGCATTATCACGAAAAGATTCTGCAAAAAATGCCTTGATCCCCATTCATTGGCTTCTTTAATAGCCCCAGTGAATTCCATATCATCCTCAAGGAAACCCATTGCAAAATAGGCATCCATGAACGTGTCGTACTGTGTTCCGACCACTTTCCTTATTACTTCATAACTTGTTGGTCCCTTCATGACAGTTAGCATCATCCCTAGATAAAATAATTCCCCCGTTGATGGGGGAACCCAAATCAAACAACCAATCGTAAAACCTTTTTTCCGAGGCTTCCATGTCCTTTCCTGTTTATGGTATACAAACATGGTAACAAACCGGTCGTATGTTAAATCATTAGCATGCTCATAAGTCCAATTTATAACCAACCATGATGAAAACATGCATTTCGTAATGCTTTCTCTTTCCAAGACATTCTCCATGCGGTCATAATCGGTGTAGTACAGGGGCTTCTCACCAATAAGATGGAAAAACATACGTTCTACAGCCGGTTTCCTTCCATGAATGTTGTAAGAAAATATTCTCGAAACTGCCTCACAAGGAGATTGTTCATTCCATCAAATGTTCAGAACCATTTGATGTGTCATTGTTAGCTTTGGAAACGGATGTTGTAATTCTATCATATCCCTTATGTATATATTTGAACAGATACTTGATCGACGTACTCTGATTACACCACTCCATGTTAATATGCGCATGGTACTTCAATTGTAGCATTGTGTTGTAAGGTATGACATGTCTATTTTCTAAAGGTATCCCATTTTTTTGAATTTTGTGTGTAGATGACCGTCTCCTGTACAGAGGATAGCCTTCAGCATCTACAATTGTATTTTCTATGAATCGCTTAGGAAAGAACTTACTGCATTTCTTGTTCTTCATACAAGGAGATGATTCCCTAGATTTTCCACAGGGTCCATGGACCATATGGGATTTGACCAAATTATACAATATAGGGTGAAGCTCAGGGTCAAGTATCTCAGTAGAAATGATTCGGTCAATGTCAAAAGGGGTGGGATATTTACTTTCGGGATGCAAGAATATAAGAATGTGGGCATGGGGGAGACCTCTTTTCTGGAATTCGATTGTGTACATAAATAATTACAATAAGAAGATTTAAAGAGTCAAAAAAATAAAAGAAAGACAACAAATAATAAGGACATCTCAAAAGTAAGACTTTCATGCAATAACACAGCCAAGTACTTGTTTTTTAGTTATGTCACACATCAGTTGGTTGAATTTTATCTTGAACACCTTATCCACAATATCAGGACGGTCGCTGGCATGTAAGTTATGGGGATCCAATTGGGGTTTGATTTCTTCCCAATTTGGGTTGCATGTAAAGGTAATAAAGAGGTCCAGAAATCCCAACTTACTTGAAATCGCCATTCTGTCAAAATACAGTTGGTCTATGAACTGCTTGCTTCCCACAAAGCTTGAAGGAAACACAACACGTCTCCCTTACTTGTTACTTTCAGATGAAATTCCACCGTTAGATGGTTTTTGAATGTTACTATATTTTCCTACTCTTAATTTATTATGATTTTTCCGCAACCAATTCAGCCGTTCGGTCTCCATCATTGTGTAATCGTCGACCAAAAATTGCTAGAATAGGAGCCTAAAATGGAGCAATGTTTTTGGTTCATCTTTGTGTTCCTGGAGTCGAAAGCAAAGTCAATATTTAATAGTTTGTATGTTCTGCCTTGTGACAATTCGCTCATGCTTGTATTTATGTAGTATGTTATCCCTGCAACCATCTTCCCCATAAGCGAGAATCAAGGGGTATTGGTACCCGAGATACGCTGGATGAAACTCATTGATTCGCTGCAAGCCACCTTCGCGCTCATGTATTATGATATCCCTTTGTTCAACAGTGTCAACATCACCTACAATGAGTGCAGCAACCTCAGAAACAGTTGGTGTATTATAAACCAGACAATCTCCGGGTCTACTTGATATTAGTTTCAACCTCAAATCCTGGAAGGTATTATCCTTCAATACATCTCGCGTTATTCGAAATGCTTTAGTATGAACATTGAACTCATTCAACATATGATTCCAGTTGGTGACAATATCTCTCTCAATATTCTTATTATCTCTGGCAGTTTTGTTAAACAAAAAAATTCGGAAAAGTAAACCCCAAAATAGAATAAATTTAGTAAAAAATGTTAGTAAACTGCATGATATTATATACAAAAAAGCTGATCTATTACCTAAAATAGTTAATCCTATTATGGACCTCATTATCGGTGTCAAAAATGTATAGTTGTGTATATTGTGGTTGCACACCAATTTCCGGAAGCATGGTTCTGATTCGATGACATGTTTGACCGTGAAGTCGCAAAGTAGGAGGACCGCTGCCTCTTGAATAAGTTGTGTCAAAATTCATCCCAGGTGGAGTAAAGGAGAACATAGCATTGTATGTCCTAATGTGTTGCTGAATTGTTTTACTATGTGGAAACGTTCGATCGAACAATAGTTGTTGTAGGAGAGGAGGAGGTTGTTTCATCAGTGACACGACCACCTTACCGCTCTTACAACAAATATGAAACTTAGCTACGACGACATGTTTGTGTTTACCTTTCCGTTCCTGGTACCACATCAAAGCCTGATAATGCTTGCATTCCCATACAGGAGTTCCTATGTCATAATACTCTGGCGTACAACAATATAGTAGAGTAAATTGCACATTCGTTCTCATGATTATATTATAAATTCAATTCAAAGAAATAACTACCTTGAAGATGATCGTCTATTACGGTATCGAAAGCATCATCTTCTGAATCTGATGAAATTCCAGGATTGTCTTTAGATACATTACCTGAGTTGTCATCCGATGATGAATAAGCTGCAGACATATGTTCGGTGTTTTATGTGTTGATGACGTTAACTTGAGTTAGTCCTTCAACATGGGTGTTATTAGAGGTAGAAGCTTCTAAATTTGAGTAGGAAGACCTAAGACGTCGGCGTTCCAAACCTGACAATATACATGGTTGTCTCATTTGACCTGTTTGGTTGGTACGATTAACCAGAGATATGGTTGAAGTACTTGCATAACCAACATTGTCGGGTTATATGACTGATAGTTTTTGTGTTGCAATAGATGCATTACCTTGAACCGTGTTTGGATCAGAAGAATTCATGGAATTATTAAACACAGAAGATGATCCAGCGGATGAGAACGAAGAATTGAAGGTTGGGAACAAATTAATTCCACGAACCATATTGAAACGTATTTTTTTTTATTGAGTCTGTGAATCCATGCCTTGTGGAAGGGGCAATACCAATTGTGTTTCTTACATCAGCCAACGGTAGTTCGGTTAAACCACTAGAGGATGGACCTACATGACTTGGTTTTGAATATATTGGTTATATATCTTATTCTTATAAACGTAAGAAAAAATGGATATTTGTTTTGATTTACTTTTATATATCTAATGTTGATTATTGTAAATGTTTTGGAAAATAAAAAACATAGTTGGAAAAGTATATTAAAAAAAAGATATAGGATGATGAAAGTACATAAAAGGGGAATTAAATGATGTCTGGTGGATAATCCCAATAAAAGGGAGAAATAGGTTAGACTGAACTTTGTATTTAATGTAGCACAAGTTTTCAATATGTATTAATTGTGATGGAAAGTCTTTATTATAGCAGAAGTAGGGCATGGTGTAGTGATTTGACCATTTGATAGACCAATGCGGTTGCATACTGTGAAAAGACAGTATTCTGCATTTTATAGGCCCATACGCTAACTCTAGCTAATGAAGGATGTTTGTAGTGGTATAAGTAGTTAGTAATAATATATTCATCTTTTAGTTGCATGCATAGTTAGTTGGTACTAAAAAATTATCATGTGATTCCTGGTTTTGTTGGTTCAGTGCACCATTAGATGAAGCGAAACAGTAAAAGGAGATTGGACCTGTTTACTGGAAATTGGTTATTCATATTAACTTGTCAGACAAGGCTTTATAAACAACAAATCTGCTTAAATATATATATATATATATATATATATATATATATATATATATATATATATATATATATATATATATGTGTGTGTGTGTGTGTGTGTGTGTGTGTGTTATCAAGACATGCGTAGGAATTATGGTATGTTTATAAAGATCCAAGTCTTAATAGATTGAAATAGAAAATAGCAAAATTACTAAATTAATTTACATATATTGATTTACATATTCATCAAAACATTCCTTAATGATCAATTGTGTCTGAAATTACATATTCATTACCCAAAAAAAGCAAGGCCTTGTACGATAAAAAATACAAAATACTGATTTTTTCCTTTCATAAATAACAAAATAAGTTTTGAATGAGCATATGAAAAGCATGATTCAGAGGTTGAAGTTTTTCTTCCCGCGCTTGTTGACTTTCTTAGGTTTAGTCGATGAAAGATCCCCATCCGGATTATCATTGAGGGAAGAATCAACCGCAATGTCCGGTGAGGTCCTCTTGACGTTGGATTTAGGTGTCCCCAGATCGGGAATGTGTGCAGATGTAATGTCAGTATCATACATGAGACATCAATTACAATGACACTATCATCAGTGGTTATACTATGAAACCAGTATTGAAAAATCAAATTGATATTGAATAAATATTGGATTTAAAGTTAGGCCCACAGTCTTGACCATGTAAGAAAATGTTAGAAGCAAAATGTCAAAAGTACCTTTACAGAGGAAAGGTTTTCACACGGTTCATCTTCCGCAACACATTCCAACAGGTGGTGCAATGGATAAAGATTAGTCGCAAGAGTCATTAATTTAAAATGATTGTATTAAATATGTTAGCATAGCATATATATGAAAGTTTTGATTGCTTACCTGGTTAGACATAGAATCCATAAGAATAGAATTTGTGATCTGATCAACAGAACCAGAAGCCTCAATTTTTTTAATAAGTTCGTCATCGTTCATATACTCCATAATAGAGAAACTTTTAAACCTTGGACACCACTTTACTTTGAAAGCATATTTCAGTCCCAACATTGCATCCAATCCAAGTGGGCACTCAAGTGGATCAGTAATGTCGGCCTAATGTAAAAAATAAATAAACATGATGGAATAACATTAGTAGATTGATGGTCACAACTTTCTGAGTCTAACAGTTACTAACTGCAAGTGCACAGTCTAGCGCGTAGTAATAAAAGATATCGATCCCATAGAGACTTGATAGTCAACCTAGTGTAGTCGGGTGTTGATATGTTTAGCTAAGGCGAGCGATGTTTTGGGTTTAAAAGGTTACGAATTAATTAAATTAAATTAATGATATAAATTATCGTTACGTAATTGATTCCGCCTTCGTGAATTCAATAGAGGGTCGACTTATTAGGATTTATTAAGTTATCTCTCCATAGAACTCTCGGCTTAAAAGTCCTCGACTCTCACTCTCGTGGTATTGCCTAATACTATACTCCTAAGTTCAATTGAGCGCTCTCGCTGTGTCAATTCAAGTTAGAAATACTTTTTGGAAACCTAAAGGTTCTAATTAGTTTTAAAGCGCTCTCACTGTATTTAAAACTAATGCTTGATTTCAGCTATCTGACTAGAATCTCACACTCCTGTGGTCTTAATCCTAATCTTTTAGACTCCCTTACTCTCGTAACAAAAGTGAATTAAAACAAGAAATCGAAACCAGATTATAACTTAATTTATGATTTTAGCCTAATTCTATCGAATTCGTTCCGGTTTATACAATTACATATCGATTAACAGTTTAAGCTAACATACTAAATAAAGAAAGGTAGAATGAGAGAAATTGCATAATGTAAATAAATGTGGTAATAAATAAACGAAATAACATTAAAATAAGAAACCTGGTTGCAATATTCTTGATCAACCAAACTTCAAAACTCGAACAGTAAACAAAAATTGCAGTGGCTAGAAACAATAAAATGGTGATAGTTCCCTAATGGCGGAAACTATCACTAAGGTTCGGTAAAGAAAATAAAAAGGAGAACTTCAAAATAAAATGGCAACAATTGGACGTAAAATCGAAGCTCCCGTTTTCAGTGGCGGAGAACTCTATTTATAGATGTTGGGATGGCGTTTGTTGAGAAATTTGTGGCTTGGACTTTGATTGGGCTTTTTGACTGGGTTTGGGAGACTGAGTGGATTATGGTTGAGGAATTTTCTCAGTGTTGACAGAAGAATCTCATTGGTGTTGACCTCATGTTGCTTCTTTTCAAATGGGGTCTGGTACACGAGTGTGGTAATTGTAACACCCACTATTTCCAATTAAATAAAATAACTATTTTATTAAGAAAAATCAGAGTTTTCATCAACAATGGAATGTTACTTCTTCAACAGAAATCAGATTTTCAAAGTTCTATATTAAAACAGCGGAAAAATATCTTTTTATTCAATATACGGCAAATTGCCAAACATCCACAAATATCCATCGATACTTTTGGTTTACAAATTTCAAGAAAACATGATACATAACTAATATTAACAAAAGTAAATAAACAAAGAGTATCCTCGTTTCCCATGTTACGTATCAGAGCGACTCCTAGGACTCGACCAAAAACTTGTACTCCGAGCATACTCAAGTACCTGAAACATCTGTACTTCCAGAGAAGCTCAGACGCCACCAAACAATAAATGGGGTAAGAAAACAATTCAATATATTAACAGTGCAAATAACATCTTACAAGGTAATCTCACCACTATTCATCAAATACACCTCATATATCATACAATCAATCAATATCTTACGTAGTTCATTAACACATATCATACACCATTAATTCAATCAATGCAAAGTGACTCAATGACACAATGCAAATGTGGTACCGACTTCATCAAATGTCCATCGATTCGGACCGGATGCATCGCTTACGCTCCTAATGAGACACAATCATCCCCCACCCATTGATTCCCAATGAATCTGAATAATCACTTATGCTCCACCCGAGACATGATTATTCCACCAACATGTATGTGTATGCAAAACTCGATTACACATACAATATCACAAACACACGTGAATACAATCATGCCAACACGATCCTCATGATCTTCATAAATTATCACACATCCCATCACATGGGTCACATAATTAATCAGACAATATTCACACATATTATCAATACAATTCATATGTTGCATCATCAAGAGTCATATAAATCAACATAAGCACATATATCCCTACACACTAATTACTGATTATCAAATCCTATGAACTCCTCATTAATTCCACTCTCAATCATTTTCTATATATTTTCTAATATAACACGATCCTTCCGATCCTCACCGCTACCAACCCTTATATCATGGGGTCTAAGCAAACCATATAACCAACAATGTTACCAATCAGCACGATCCAATGATCCATTACTAAATCCTACAAACCCACACAAGCATATAGAACTTAAACATTAATTATTGTTCGTCGTCTGCTAGGAACTATCCATTATTACTATCCTCAACATCTTAGACTACAGGGATAAGTATCGAACAGGAAATCGGGGCAAAACCATCTTAGAATATGAAATATTGTCCAAAACAGAGGTCTGGCACAACCTCTAGTGTCCTATGACACGGCCCGTGTCACACGGCCTGAACTCTTCCCTCAAAAATCAAGATCACGCAAAATACAGGAGGCTGACACAGCCGACTGTGTCACGCGACACTGCCCGTGTCAGACCACCTGCGCCCAAAATTCAGCTTTTTCCAAAAATCACTTTTCTCTCCCAATTTCATACCAGTTCGAATTCCATCACTTATATCTCACTTTTATCACTCAAAATAATCCAAATGTTGTTCTTAAATTAATTTTATACTTCTAATTCTTTATGATCTCCTCAACCTAATATTACTTATCAAATTAAGAAAAATTCTAAGTTTTCTACCAATTCTCCATTTACATCATCATCATCATCATCGTCATCCCTATTAACCACTTCCATACCAATCTTATCATACAACTCAAATCCTCATTATTCCAATTACAACCATCAAGCATATAAATTCAACATGAATTTTACACAACCACAATCAATCATAATATATATATATATATATATATATATATATATATATATATATATATATATATATATATATATATATATATATATCATATCACAATTTCATCAAAACCAACAATATTATACAATCCCTAAGGGAGTAAGGTACTCCCAATTACCCTTTCATGTTAGATCACCAATAAAGAACCTTTTCACCCCCTTACCTCGAATTCGATGAATTCCTTACAAAGTCTTGATCTTGGGGCTTTACGATCCTTGATCTCCCTTCTCTTTTTTCCTTTTCTCCAGAGCCCTCTTTTCTTCATCAAAAAGCATGATAATGAGAAAAGGTATCGTGTTCTCCCCTTTTCATAATACAACTAATTTACAACCTTGCCCCTCAAACCTCCAACTTATTGTATTATTTATTATATAATAATATAATAATAATAAAACCACCTCATTATATTATCATTATTTAAATAACATATTTTCGCTACTTATTATTCCAAATACACCACCATACTCTTTAAATTTGTTTTATAAAAATTGATTTATAAAATCGGGGCGTTACAACTCTCCCCCACTTATTTTATTTTCGTCCTCGAAAATAGTACTCAATGGAATTACTTAAATATACTCTTGCACCTGACTAATCACTCCCTTGCCAAAATCGACAACTCTGTAAACGGCCCAAAACCACAACACTAGTGTCAGGACAACCATCACTACAACAACACCACCATCACCAATTCACAACACGTAGGTATACACCTGAAAAAGAACACAACGAAAGTCGCTACCATCACCGTATGTAACACTCTCCTAATTCCCCATCGTAGGAATTAGTCACCCGCACTCGTACCATCATCGTAGGTAACGAGGAGACAACCAGGACAAAACCAAAATTTAACACTATACATCCTCTAGATACAACAACACTTCTAACGGACTAACCTTGCAGTTTCCCTATACCAAAACAACATAATCATAATCCATCAATGAAGCACATACATCATCTATGTTAATATCCCTACATATTTCACAATCCTCGATATATAGATAACCTCTTACCATTATCCTTTCTGGAACGCCCGATAGTTTCAATATCTCAACAGATCTTATCACTCAATATCTTGAGCCCTTACTAATCGTTTACATATACACAATTACCCCACTTCACTCCTCTGTTGCGCAATCTGATTACTCGCAGCTATCTATTTCACTAAGTTCACATCTAACTTTAATTCCTTCCAATCTTCACCACACTTATAATAATAATTCACTTAGCATACCTCAAAATCTGAACGTAAGTCTCTTGATTGCTAACTCAATTTCAACTCCTTAACTATCAATACAAGCAAAGGAAAAATTCCCAACTCCCTACCTCAGACATTCCGACCATCTTAGTCGTCTCATACTCCACTCTTTTCGATCAAATCAGAACTGTGTGCTCATGTGATTACCAAACACCTCAATCTTCAATCTTAACAACAACCCCATCGGAGGCTCAATACAATTTATCTCTCATCCACTTCCAATCCATGGGTAAGATAAATACTTTCATAATTCCTCTCTCTTCGTATAATACCCACTATGATTTTACGATCAGGTACTAATAACTTATCAACTTATCACAACCATTATCCAACATTTTATCCACAACTTGTTAGAATCAAACAAAATCAGACTACAACCGTAGCTAACTCCTATTCCGGTTCTCTAGCACTTTCCCTCACAACATCCATTATCAACGAACAACTTATCTTCCACAATTTATCTGCAACAATAAAATACTAACTTGGAAAACTTTTCACAAACCTCAATAACAACCAACTAAGTCCAAATACATTCTAATCTCTTATAACTTACCTGTTTTCATCATTGTAGATCCACATCTACTTTAGACAGTCTCATACCCATACCTTCCTCTGAATATCACAATCAAACACTTATACACGTGTTCACAAAAATTACTATTGATAGCTTAGTATATAAATGTATCTTCTCCAGTTCTCATAATTCAATTTCCAATATTCTCCAAATCCTATTTCTCTACTTTCATTATAGATAAAAACATCCAAAAGTTACCATCTCGAAATTATCCAAGCCACCTTGAAAGGCACCATTCATATTCCATACTTACCTTAATACATACCAATCACTACCAGCTTCTACGCAATATCCATGACCATTTCATAGTTTCACATTATCCCTACTCTCTCGTTGGATTATCCTTCCAACGTTCCAATTCCACATTAATTAGACCCTTAATTCATAAATTCTAGAAAGATGATTATTGCACACTTCCTACTTTACTTTTGTCTTATTAATCCAACACATACAATGATACTTATTTTTCTCTTCTTTCTCCTCACAATAATCACGACAAATAGCTTTTAACCAGTCTTGTAGCTTACGGTTCACCATCTCAAAGCATCTATGAACTATTCATACTCTGTTGTATCAACATACACCATACTCATAAGGCAATAGCTCAACATCACTTCATTATAAAGAAACATGGTTATAATTAATTTCCACAAAAATTGTACCTTCGTATTTTAAAAAACTCATCCACCTCTTATCATACTATGCCAAAATATAACTCAATACTTACCTCTTCAATCTCCATTCCACACCCCTCCGCGCAGTAAATTCATCCAACATGATCTGTCAACATCTAGTTCCAATTATCACATTCCTTTTATACTATTATTACGAAACTCCAACCAACTCAAGATTCTGGTGGGCACTATAATCCAATTCACAACAACAATAACAATACTATGGATGAATTCCAGCTCACTTTTGACCCTTCATCAATCGAGTCCAATTTATTCCCATCATAATTGTGAATCCTCATAATATTCACTAGTCTACATGCAACTTCACATCCTCATATTCCTATATCAATAACACCGCAGTTGTCCCCATAAGGAACCTTTGCTTCTACAATTCCTCTTTGTCGATGAATCTTCCCACTATCCCTCTTAGCACCATGGCCGACCAAGGAATAATTTCCTCTTTACATATAACAACACCTCTAATATTGTTCCAAACACAAATACAATTTGTACTCTATAGATGGTCCATCACTGTAGCCTTACTCCCAACCAATACCATATACGCTACTAAATCAAACGTCAGAGTCCTCTCTCAAAAGTTCCTCTACGTACCCAGTAGGTACAATGTTCAGTTGCTTACAATCAACCGTACCAAATTCACTTCCTACTCAATGAGGAGTAACCATTAGTAATATTTATTCAACATAATCAATCCTTAAATTCATCCCTTATCTGGACACCGGAATCTACATTTACTCCTTTAAACCACTAATAGCTTTGGCTCAACTCCAACTGGTCTATTGAACATACTATCTCAGCTGAAAGATATGTCTTTTGTATCCAACACGATTCTGTCTACTATAAACAAGGTATTGAGGGTGATCAGTTCCTCAATTTATCAATAAGTAGTCGACAATCATGATGGTCATAAACCATATTTTCCAACTTTAATAGCGTTCCCTGCATCTTGTGAACTAAGTTTGCTTCACGAGCGAATCCTTAGTTAACACCAACCTTAGCAACCTCTGCCACACCGCAATTCCAACACACCACAAGCCAACTCTCCGGAGAAGCAATAACTTCTTCCCCACTTATATTCAACAAACACCTGCAAACAAACAACTAGCAAACAAGCAAGTATCGATAGTGTTTCACACACATATCGCATACTCCGGGACAAACGACACGCGACAACCTGGCCGGACGGACCGACCTGCTCTATACCAATTGTAACACCCACTATTTCCAATTAAATAAAATAACTATTTTATTAAGAAAAATCATAGTTTTCATCAACAGTGGAATGCTACTTCTTCAACAGAAATCAGATTTTCAAAGTTCTATATTAAAACAGCGAAAAAATATCTTTTTATTCAATATACGGAAAATTGCCAAACATCCACAAATATTCATCGATACTTTTGGTTTACAAATTTCAAGAAAATATGATATGTAACTATTATTAACAAAAGTAAATAAACAACAAGTATCCTTGTTTCCCATGTTACGTATCAGAGCGACTCCTAGGACTCGACCAAAAACTTGTACTCCAAGCGTACTCAAGTACCTGAAACATCTATACTTCCAGAGAAGCACATACGCCACCAAACAACAAAGGAGTGAGAAAATAATTCAATATATTAACAGTGCAAATAACATCTTACAGGGTAATCTCACCACTATTCATCAAATACACCTCATATATCATACAATCAATCAATATCTTACGTAGTTCATCAACATATATCATACACCATTAATTCAATCAATGCAAAGTGACTCAATGACACAATGCAAATGCGGTACCGACTTCATCAAATGTTCATCGATTCAGACCGGATGCATCGCTTACGCTCCTACTGAGACACGATCATCCCCCACCCATTGATTCCCAATGAATCTGAATAATCACTTACGCTCCATCCGAGACATGATTATTCCACCAACATGTATGCGTATGCAAAACTCGATTACATATACAATATCACAAACACACATGAATTCAATCATGCCAACACGATCCTCATGATCTTCATCGATTATCACACATCCCATCACATGGGTCACATAATTAATCAGACAATTTTCACACATATTATCAATACAATTCATATGGTGCATCATTAAGAGTCATATAAATCAACATAAGCACATATATCCCTACACACTAATTACCGATTATCACATCCGATGAACTCCTCATTAATTCCACCCACAATCATTTTCTATATATTTTCTAATATAACACGATCCTTCTGATCCTCACCGCTACCAACCCTTACATCATAGGGGTCTAAGCAAAACATATAACCAACAATGTTACCAATTAACACGATCCAATGATCCATTACTAAAATCCTACAAACCCACACAAGCATATAGAACTTAAACACTAATTATTGTTCGCCGTCTCCTAGGAACTATCCATTATTACTATCCTCAACATCTTAGACTACATGGATAAGTATCAAACAAGAAATCGGGGCAAAACCATCTTAGAATACGAAATATTGTCCAAAACAGAGGCCTGACACGACCTTCTGTGTCCCATGACACGGCCCGTGTCACACGGCCCGAACTCTTCCCTCAAAAATCAAGATCACGCAAAATACAGGAGGCTGACACGGCCGCCCGTGTCACACGACACTGCCCGTGTCAGACCACCCGCGCCCAAAATTCAACTTTTTCCAAAAATCACTTTTCTCTCCCAATTTCATACCAGTTCGAATTCCATCACTTATATCTCACTTTTATCACTCAAAACAATCCAAATGTTGTTCTTAAATTAATTTTATACTTCTAATTCCTTATGATCTCCTCAACCTAATTTTACTAATCAAATTAAGAAAAAAATCTAAGTTTGCTACCAATTCTCCATTTACATCATCGTCATCCCTATTAACCACATCCATACCAATCTTATCATACAACTCAAATCCTCATTATTCCAATTGTAACCATCAAGCATATAAATTCAACATGAATTTTACACAACCACAATCAATCATAATATATATATATATATATATATATATATATATATATATATATATATATATATATATATATATATATATATATATATATATATATATATATATATATATATATATATATATATATATATATATATATATATATATATATACCATATCACAATTTCATCAAAACCAACAATATTATACAATCCCTAAGGGAGTAAGGATATATATATATATATATATATATATATATATATATATATATATATATATATATATATATATATATATATATATATATATATATATATATATATATATATATATATATATATATATATATATATATATATATATATATACCATATTACAATTTCATCAAAACCAACAATATTATACAATCCCCAAGGGAGTAAGGAACTTCCAATTACCCTTTCATGTTAGATCACCAATAAAGAACCCTTTCTCCCTCTTACCTTGAATTCGATGAATTCCTTGCAAAGTCTTGATCTTGGGGCTTTACGATCCTTGACCTCCCTTCTCTTTTCCCTTTTCTTCAGAGCCCTCTTTTCTTCATCAAAAAGCACGATAATGAGAAAAGGTATTGTGTTCTCCCCTTTTCATAATATAACTAATTTACAACCTTGCCCCTCAAACCTCCAACTTATTGCTTTATTTATTAAATAATAATATTATAATAATAAAACCACCTCATTATATTATCATTATTTATATAACATATTTTCTCTACTTATTATTCCAAATACACCACCATACTCTTTAAATTTATTTTATAAAATTTGATTTATAAAATCGGGGCGTTACAGTAACCCTTTATCAAACTGAATGTAAGTCGTAGGGGATCAAACAGTAATTCTCCCTACCGAGTTCAGAACCAGATTCCTCTGAACCGACTGACATCAGTCTTTTTGCCTTGCCTTTTGTGCAGCTTGATTGTTTTACCAATGGCTTGCATAATCTTGATATTTTTCTTTCTTTTTCTTCTTATTGGCATTTTTGCAATCAATCACTTATTTGCATCTGCTTCCCACGTAGCTCTTACTTTAGGCGGTGCTGAGTGCTAAAATAAACTACTCGGGGCTAATTTAGACTTAAAGCTTAGACTTTGGTATAATAGGCATTCAAATCGATATCGTTCTAAGGGTTCAAGGTGTCAAGACTGTATAAATTTTGTTAAGTCTTTCTCAGTTTCTCTAACATTGCCTATTAACCTATATACTTGAAGGGTATGTTAAATGAAAACATTATAAAGGAATACAAAAAATTGGAAATCCTAAAAATACTGGAGAGAATTTTGAAACTGAATGCTTTGATTAATTTAATTTAATTTAATTTATTACAACTGAATAAGGAAATCTAATACCTTCTCCCACACTATCTCAAACATTGTCCTCAATGTTTTGAGATATATGTACACTTCTAGGAAATACAATGAAAACAAAACTAAACTAAAAACTAATAAAGGAAATAGCTAAAAAGTAACTACTCCTGTTGTGGTGGTCTTTGGCTTCTTCCTCTTACTCTTCCTCTAACAGCTCTTTGTTCGTAGGTCGTTACATAATCTGGTATACCTTCTTCGTGTATGTACTCATACAGTGCCTGAACTTAACTTGTCAGGCCTCCCAAAGCCTCGGTGTTGGAAGCTATCATCCTTCTGTGCTCTGTTTGCGTCAACTTCGTCCTCGCTATCCTTTATGCTAAATCTTCATACTGCTTCTGTTGCACTTCCTAGTTTTTCATTATGGCCGCCATAATGTAATCCATAGACGCGGTTGTTGATTCCTAGTTTGACGCCTAATGGATGTGTTGGTGCTTGCGAACTCAACGGCTCTTTGTTGTGCTCTTTCCTCATCATCCAAAACCTGTTAGACTTCATCTACTCCGGCGTTTGGTTGAGCTTTCTGTGCAGCCGTACCTGGTGAATGAGCTTAGAGATTGAAGTTTCAGTTGGCCCGGTTTCTCACATTTGTCCTTGTGTGGCAAGGTAGGATGATGCTTCTGATAACTTTTCTGTTCACGACCAGGTTGTGTCTGCCATCTTTCCTTGACTTGTTCAAGTGGCTTGCCTTGCAAAATTCTATGTTAAGGTATATGGCAGGTAATCCTTACAGTTGATTCAGATTTTCCTCTAAACCTAACTTAAGTGCGATATCCGTGATCATGCTGCAAAAGCAGAAGGGAGATTTCCCTCTGTTACATATATATATATATCTATATATATATATCTATATATATATATATATATATATATATATATATATATATATATATATATATATGATGTTTTCAAAGATGAATGCGACGAGATTGACTTGCATGTCGAATAATGCACAATAAATAAAAAATAAGTCCTTTTGATTTACCTTGTGGTTGTTGGCTCTCCCGAAGATAACACTTGACACGGCCCTTTGAAAATACTAGATGACGGGGTTCTGAATATGTGTTACGTACAACTCCTTCCATCCATTCTCTCTTTCTCCAGATAATTATTCCCACAGATCGAAAGCTTTGATCTTCCAGTCTCCTTCCTTCGGAACAATTAGGTGAACACCTTTACCATAAGGGAATTCGAACCAGTCACTGAACTGTTCTTGGGTTACATAGAACTCCCTCATGAACATTAGAAAGGTGATGTTTGTCGCTCCCGGGATTTCCATCCTGGTACAAACGCGAAAGTGGCGCAGAAAAAGAATAGAGTCGCCAGCCATGCATTTTTATCCCTGAAGAAAGGGAATGGTAATGCTGCACAAACCAGAAGAAAGAAGAGGAAGGACACAGGTCCTACGAACCAAAGAGGCTGAGCTCGGGAGTCGGTTACGACCTGGGAAGGTATTAGCACCCAGATCGTCCGCCGTACCCGACGGGATCCACGCTTGCAAAAGAAACTGTTTCAAAGGGTGAGGGTATGAAAACTGCAGCAAAAGAAATGAAAATGAGAAGAAACTGGAACTGGAAAAGAACTGAAAGAAGAAAGAAAAAGGGAAAATGTAGGGAAAATAAAGATTGTGCTTGAACGGGCCCTACCCCGCTGCCTACGTACCTCATCGGGATAATGAGGATCAGAGACGCCGTAGTTCCCCTAACTAGGGGTACTAAAAGGAAATTTCTTGTGAATTAAGGCTTGAACTGCCTATACCATTGCTTAGGTGTTGCAGACTCGGACGACGAGTGCGTGACCGTCTTGCAAAATGACAAGTAGGAGCAAGTTCACGGACGAAGCGAATGAGGTGAGAAAAGAATTCCTGAAGGAAAGACGCTTATTGTTTGTTTGTGTTTTTTAGAAGCTTTTATGAGTGTGTCACAAGGAAGTGAACTCAAGCTCTCTTCAATGGAATGTGCACTTGTCACTACATTCCAAGATGGAATAATAGAACAAGCACACTCAAGTAAGGAGAAGATCCTCAAAACTTGAACCCAAAGTCTAGGGCTTAGGCTCACTAACTTGTTTGCTTATTAGGTGTTTTGGTATTTACAGATGAAGAAGTGTTTTTTTATGCTTTTCTTTATGAAGAAAATACCTTGATCAGACTTGTACATCACAAGGTAAACTTGTACTATCCCAAGATGGGAAGACTACAAGCATACCTAATGGGATAAGGCTATGGACCAAGGCATCACTTCAAACTTATTAAGTGTTTTTTAGAGTTATGAGATGAGAAGAGAAAGAGAACCAAAGGAGCAAAAAGGAAAAACTAGGAGGAAATTTCTATCCTAAGTTAGCATGCATGGAGTTCCTAGGGTTTGTGAGGTCTTTCTAACCTAAAAAAGATCTCAAGAGAAGAAGAAGAAGATAAGAGGAGAGATGAGAAAGGCCTAAGCCCAACAAGAAGATGTTAGTCCATATAAACAATATGAGAAGAGATGAGAAATGGAGATGTGGAACTCAATTCCCACATCTCAAACTTACCATAGCCCCTGCAAGGTTAGTGTAATAACATAAAATAAAGGCATAAACCAACAAATCAGAAGCTACACAAGCATATAGGCATGGCAAAAAGGTCACAAGATGATAAGCAAAGCAACACAAGATCATATTGAGATGATTAGAAGTGAAACAAGTGCAAAGAAGGCATGCATAACACTTAAGGAAATAAAGCACATAAAAGAGACTCAACACCAAGACTCAAGGAGATTCAAACCCTACCCTAAGACCAGGAGCAACCATAGACCTCTAAAGGACCCCAAAAGATGAAGAGAAGTTGGCACAAGTGCCCTTCTAAGCTTAAAAGAGACTAGAAGACTCAAAGGATGCAAGACAAGGCAAGGTGAGGAAGAAAATACCCAAGAAAAAGATCCAAGCACTTATAAATTCTACCCAACCAGAAAAGCACTCTCCAAACACAAGGAAATGAGAATCCAAAAGGGTTTGCAAAAATACAGCACCAAACTAAGTCAATGAAACTCAAGGATGCAAGGTATCACCATTTAGGGTTTTGAAACTTAAGACACAAGTAACTCAAGCAAAGTCCAGCAAGGACGTTTGTGAAAAATCCAAGATAAATCATGAAGATAGTAGAGTGTCTTAGTATTTTAGTGCAAAAAGAATGGGGTTCATAGCTTAAAGGATGAGAAAATTAGAAATTGGACAAGGAAGATTGGTCTATGAGAGTTCACAAGAAAACAATGCTCAATGTTGAATTTATTTGGCCACGTGGGATGAAAATAAAAATTTGGAAAAATCATGATAAGAAACTAGATGAATCAAGGAGTGTATATGATTTTTTTTGGATTTTTTAGAGTTAAGGAATTATTTAAAATTAATTAAAAGCAAATGAAATAAATTGGTAGAGAAAAAAGAAATAAAAATAAACAAATGGGCCAGAGGGGTGTAAAGAGCAGTTGCGCCCAGTTAGAATTCTCAGTGGGCCTTGCAGGGGAGGTGCGGATAGCGCTAATGGATGCTAAACCTTCTTCTTCATGCAAACCCTAACCCTAAGCTCCACCATTAATGAACTATGAACCCTAACCCTAACCCCAACCATACGAAAACCCAAACCAAGCCACGGCAAGCCATCAAACTTTCCAGAATGGACAATCTAACATCCCTAAACACGAACACATGCTTGGATTGGAACAAAACTCAAAGAATATCAAGATATGAGTGAAAATAAAATTGTCCACCAAACTTTAAATCAACATAACTTTGTAAATACTTAACCATTTCATAAACTACAAACAACAGTATAACCATCGCAACATGAGGATTCTAAAACACACAATCAAACACATTTCTATGAGATGCGAATTTTGAGTATACCTGAGGTGTTGTCCAAAATTAGGAGTCAATAATGTTATAGAATGATGGCAAATAGTCTCCTTATCCCCTTAGATGCAAAATAAATGCATCTAAGGCTTTGCAAGCTTGTGAATCCAGCAATAAGCCTCCTTGTGCTCCAAAGCTCCTCAAATGGCCATTTGAGCAAACTCCACTATAAATCTAGATCCATGGGTGCTTAATGATCCTTGAGATGAGAGGAGTATGGATATGGTCTTGGATTGAAGAAAGCTTTCCTAGATCAAAAGTTATGGCACAAAATGCAAATGTGCACAAGAAATGGGAAATGGATGATTCTTGAAGAATAACCCAAACAAATGGTATGGAAATGATCTATGAGTGATGAGGATCAAGAATCCAGCAAGAGTTTTGTGAATGGAGTCTTGTAGCAAAAGTTTGTGGAGAATGAGCAATTTTGCACAAGAGATGAGAATGAGAGAGTGAGTGTGTATTCTGGCCGCCTCTAACCCTAATTCTGGTTGTTATATAATGGATAGGGCAATGCAAAAGGATTAGATCAATTGCACGTGAGAGAGAGCTGATTTTTGTGAAAATGAAAATTTGGCCCAAGTGTGCCATAAGCATGCCAAGCTCATGATTTGCTGGCCTCCTCTGCATGTGCATTCACCATCCCACACATGATTCAAAGCAAGCAATTTCAGCCCTTGGATGTAAGCTATCACACAATTGTCATGCCTTGTGCAAATCCAAGTGTAAAATGCAAGTTTTATGGAACTTTCTCATGTGCACGAATTTTGCCACTTTCCTTTGAGCCAAATGACCTAAATGAGATGCATTTTGATTTTGTAAACTTACTTTGGACATAGCATAGCAAACTATCCACTTTTGAGCCTTTGTGCAAATGGCTTGGCCTTGAATTTTTGAATTTTGCCCTAGAATAACCATTTTTTCGAAGGCCTTAGAGGAAAATCTATGAATCTCCAGAAAATGCTCTTGTACTTTTTGAAAATGGCAGCCCTTACTCTCCAACTTTCATGTTTACCTTTGGTCCATTTGAAGATTTTTTGACCAAGTTAAGGCCTTGTGAAGTTTTAGGTAAAAATAGCCAAAAATAGTAACTTTTCCATAACCAAATTTGTGCACTTTTGCCAAAACCCCTCAAACCACCAAAATTCTTGGACTTTAAGCTCACCAAACATCTTATAACATTGAATAGACCTCATTTGGCCAAAAAAGTTGGGTTGGACCCCTTGGAATGGCACAGTTGACTTTTTCTGGGCCCAGTTGACTTTCTGCCTCATCTGTAAGTAACTGAGGCAATGACTGACTTCCACTTGGACTTTTTCCATGAAAATTGACATGTAGGAACCTCTTATCATATAGAAGACATTTCCCAAAAGAGTTGGCCAAAATTATGAGGTTAAGGCCCTTGAAACCAAAACCCTAATTTGGTCGCACTGCCTAGGAGCCTTGCATTGTCTTGAAACTTGTGATGATTAAGCAATCTTCTGAGCTTTTGCAAGTGAACTTGGCCTTGCCAAAGGAGTCTAGACTCATCATAGGCCTCTCACAAATCCATTGGAACCCTTGTCTTGGCTTAAATGGCCTTCAACACCTCCCCAGATGGCCATATGCCTCATGCTAGGGCTTGATGCTTGTCATGCTTTATTTTTCTATGCTATAATGCTATATATATGATATGCTTCTGATGCAAATGGTGTATTATGATGCTTAAAATGAAGTTGGCAAATTTGGGGTTTTACAGCTGCCCTTATTCAAGCAACTGTTGATCTGAAAAGGACGATTGCTTCCGCTTTCGGCCGTTCAAGATAAACTGTGGTTGAATACCCAAGAAAAACGGAAATTTGCGCTCTGATGCAGAAAACAAGAAATGGGAAATAAACCCAATCCAATGATGTTTCGACTGAGCTGAGAGATGAGCAGACGATCTCCTTCCAACGAAACCAAAGGTTCTGATGAATCATGAGACGGACGAGTCTTCGAGTGACCTGTGATGCCAGGTGCAGAGAGCGGACGAGCCCTTAAGAATCTTCAAAGTAACCTGAGATAGACGAATCTCCTTCACTAATCCTTACGCAGATAAGTGGAATAAGACGGACGAGTCTTCTTCGGATAACCCTTACGCAGGTTCCGGAAATGCATATAAGTCTGTGGGATAGACATGCAACTAGGATAGACGAATCCTCTACATATATTTCCTGAAAATATATGAGTTGAGACGGACGAGTCTTCCAACAACCTGTGACGCCAGGTTCAACAATATAGGATAGACGAACCCTCTTCACGAATCCTTACGCAGATAAGTGGCATAAGACAGACGAGTCTTCCTCGGATAACTCTTACGCAAGTACCGGTAATTGTTTTGACGTTTTAATCCCACCGTCAGGATTTTCAACCTCTTCAATGCGGACGAGCATTGGAATGATCATCAAAGAAACACAGACGAGTGTCATAAGTCGACGATACGGACGAGTACCGGACGATGATCCAAGAAACATGGACGAGTGCTTCTGATAATGATACGGACGAGTATCAATCACTGGTATAGACGAATACCAGAAATCCAACACAGACGAGCATTGGAATCTTCAATAGGGAACAAATCTAACACAGACGAGTGTCAGAAAAGATACAGACGAGTATCAGCTTATTTCAGACGATCTTCAAAAGAAAGTACCAAACACGGACGAGTGTCGGGGCGTGCAGACGAGCACTAGATAAGTAATAGGCACGGACGAGTGTCGAAGGATGCGGACGAGCAATCTTCAAAGAAGTAACAAGCACGTACGAGTGCTAAGAGATGCGGTCGAGCATCAAATAAAGATGCGAGCACGGACGAGTACTGGCGAATTTCTTGGGGACATGCCTCAAATAAAGAGGAAACGAAAATAAAAATGCACGGACGAGTGCTGCAGGGATGCGGACGAGCACCAAATGAAGATGCGCGCATAGACGAGTACAGGCAACTTCGCTGGGGAAAAACTTCAAAGAACTAATAAGCACGGACGAGTGCCGAGAGCCGCGGACGGTCATCAAATAAAGATGCTAGCACGGACGAGTGCTGGGGAATACCTCAAATAAAGAGGAATCTGCTGAGGAAAGGGCACGGACGAGTGCTGAAAGAGGATGAGCATCAAATAACGATGCGAGCACAGACGAGTGCTAGTAGATATAGACTCTACCGGGGAAAGTGCCCAGACGAGTGCCACAAAGTGCTAATTCTTCTGGAGACTGCGGATGAGCGAACTGAATCATCAGATAAGTGTCTAAGAGTGTGAACGCACACTGAATAAGTATCAACATAGACAAGGGCTGATTATGTTGGGGAAGTAGACAATTCCACTCTGGCTGGGGAATGAAGTCCTGGCGACCTGTGGGAGAAGATTCCGGCAACCTGCTGGGGACTCAAAACTTTTAACTCTGATGGGAACGAAGTGCTGGCAACCTGATGCTTGCTGGAGAGGTTTTCACTGGAAGAAAGACGACTCTGCGTAGGGTATACTTCGTTCAACTGCTTTGAACGTCTGCTGAGGATCTGATCACCCTGCTCTGACTCCACTGGGGAGAATTTCTTCTTGCTCTACTGGAGAAGAGACTACTTCTTGTTCTGCTGGGGAACTCCCCTGGAAATGAGAATCCCGATGACTCTGTGGGGAAATGAAGTTACCTGCAACTCTGCTGGGCAAGGAGAACTTCTAGCGATTCCGTTGTGGATAATAAACTTCTGATAACTCCATTGAGGATGGGAGACTTCTACTAACTCCTGCTGGGGATTGACCCGACCTCTGGGGAGTGCAGGTGTTCGGATACCTGCTGAGAATAAATCACTTGTAGACAGGCGCTCTGCCGGGGAAATACCTCTGCTTGGAGAATAACCCTCTTCTGCTTGGGGATTGCCCTGGGAGGCAAATGCTCGTACAGCTCTGGCAACTGCTGGGGAGACAGCTTGATCTTGCAGTCCTGGTGACTGTTGGGAAACAATTCTCCTTCTGAAAGTTCTGGTAACTTGCTGAGGAGTAAATCTTTTTTTTGCAGCTCCGGCGCCCGCTGAGGAAGGCTTCTGTTGGAGATACGGCTATAACCTGCAAAACCTGCAATAACAGAATACGCACGTATGCACAAAGATTGGTACGACCTGATCTATTCATCTGCCGTCACCTGACACTCAAAGTGATGTTAAGTGTCTCTGCAATGTCATTTTTATCAGTTTGAAAAACAACATGTTTCGCATGTAATATTATTTGTCAAAAATTCAGGACATTTTTGCAAACAAAATAAATATAACACGGTGTTTGACTGAATATTCTTTTTATTGATTGGCCTCTGAATAGGCAAAATTTTACATCAGGAAGTAACCACCTGGAAAGAGGTGGCTACTGTAAAATTGAGAAAAGAAACTATCCTAATGGAAATGGCGCGACATTCCAAAGAGTTTCCTTCCTGCTATGACTGGCATATCCCCAAGACTTTCCGTTCCGTCTTCGGCCTTCTGAAGAGAATGAGGGGGCTGATCTCTACCCTTCTGATATGGTCAAGCTGTTTGAAGCGGTGATGTGGTTCAAATAACCCGGAGCGCCATTGTTCGCTTATTCCCTGATTTTGCGTGGATCGCCCTTTTGGGTTTTCAATCCACCGGGCTACCCTTTTTTGCCTGAGTTGTCCAATGTGGCTTTTCAACTCAGCGGGTGTACATTTTTTATTTTTCCCTAATTTTTGCCCGAGCTTTTATTCTGTTTTTAGCTCGCCGGGATGCCCTTTTTTTTGCCTGGACTATAATTCTGTTTTTGTGTCCAGCGGGTCTTTTATGCGAAGTATTTTTTAACTGCGTCCGAGTTAACAGGGTATTGGAAGTCTTCGCCATCCATAGTGGTGAGCATCAGTGCTCCTCCTGAGAATACTTTCTTCACTATGAATGGTCCTTCATAATTTGGGGTCCACTTGCCCCTGTGATCTGAACTGGGAGGAATGATCCTCTTGAGTACAAGCTCGCCTACTTGGTACTCTCGGGTACGTACTCGTTGGTCGAAGGCTCGCTTCATTCTCCTTTGATAAAGTTGGCTATGACAGATAGCTGCTAATCTCTTTTCCTCAATTAGGCATAGTTGATTGTATCGAGCACGCACCCATTCAGCCTCATCAAGCTTGACGTCCATCAACACCCGCAGCGAAGGGATTTCCACTTCAACAGGCAAGACTGCCTCCATGCCGTAGACTAAAGAGAAGAGGGTTGCCCCAGTTGACGTCCTGACTGACGTTCGGTACCCATGTAACGCAAACGGTAACATCTCATGCCAATCTTTGTAGGTGATAACCATTTTCTGTACAATCCTCTTGATATTCTTGTTAGCTGCCTCTACCGCACCATTCATCTTGGGTCGGTAAGGAGAGGAATTGTGATGCTGGATTTTGAAGTCCCGGCACAGTTATGCCATCATCTTGTTGTTCAGATTAGAACCATTATCAGTAATGATTCGCTCGGGAACTCCATATCTGCATATGATATCTCTTTTCAGGAATTTTGCTACCACCTGGCGAGTAACATTGGCATAAGATGCAGCTTCTACCCATTTGGTGAAGTAATCAATCGCGACCAAGATGAAGCGATGTCCGTTTGACGCCGTTGGCTCTATTTTTCCGATCATGTCAATGCCCCACATAAAAAAGGGCCAAGGAGATGACATGACATTGAGTGGGCTAGGAGGAACATGCACCTTATCTGCGTAAATCTGGCACTTGTGGCACTTTCGGGCATACGTACAACAGTCAGAATCCATTGTAAGCCAGTAATATCCCGATCTCAATAATTTCTTTGCCATGGCATGTCCGCCTGCATGGGTACCGAAAGAACCTTCATGGACTTCTTGCATCAACTGGTCTGCTTCGTGTCTATCCACGCATCTGAGCAGAACCATATCAAAGTTCCTCTTATACAGGACCCCGTCTGTGTTTAAGAAGAAACATGCTGCAAGTCGTCGCAAGGTTTTCTTGTCGTTGGAAGTTGCCCCATCTGGATATTCTTTACATTCCAGGAATCGCTTGATATCAAAATACCATGGCTTCTCATCAGACACAGCGTCTACAGAGAACACATATGTCGGTATGTCAAGCCTAGAAATGTCGATTCTGGGCACATAATTCCAACACAAGACTTTAATTGACGAAGAGAGCGTAGCCAATGCATCGGCAAACTGATTTTCATCACGTGGTATATACTGCAGCTTAGCAGTTGTGAAGAACGTTAGCAATCTTCTAGCATAATCCCGGTATGGAATTAAATGCTCTTGGTGCGTATACCACTTTCCGGTAATCTGATTAATGACGAGGGCTGAATCACC
This sequence comes from Lathyrus aphaca, assembly GCA_963966055.1. NCBI lineage: Eukaryota > Viridiplantae > Streptophyta > Magnoliopsida > Fabales > Fabaceae > Lathyrus > Lathyrus aphaca. The sequence continues at coordinate 423,493,111 of OZ014519.1, read as the reverse complement.
GAATATATCGAGGGTCTTAATCCGAAGATTAATAGCCTCCTCTATTCCCATTATACACGCCTCGTATTCCGCTTCATTGTTGGTGCAGCCAAAAGTGATTCTGGCAGCGAAGGGAAAATGAACACCTTCAGGAGTAATAAGTACAGCACCAACTCCACGCCCATTAATGTTGACGGCCCCATCAAACATCAACTTCCATTTGGATTCAGGGTTAGGCCCCTCCTCCGGAAGTGGTTCCTCGCAATCTTTAGCTTTGAGGTACATGATGTCCTCATCAGGGAAGTCAAACTTCATTGGCTGATAGTCATCAAGCGGTTGCCCGGCAAGATATTCTGACAGTACACTTCCTTTGATGGCCTTCTGAGAAGTATATTGTATGTCATACTCTGTGAGAATCATTTGCCACCGGGCGACCCTTCCGGAAAATGCTGGTTTCTCGAAGATGTACTTGACTGGGTCCATCTTGGAAATTAGCAATGTGGTGTGAGTCAGCATGTACTGTCTCAGTCGGCGAGCAGCCCATGCCAAAGCGCAGCAAATTTTCTCGAGTAGTGAATAACGAGATTCATAGTCGGTAAAATTTTTGCTAAGGTAATAGATTGCATGCTCTTTTCGACCAGACTCGTCATGCTGTCCGAGAACACACCCCATCGACCCGTCTAGCACGGTCAAGTACATGATTAATGGCCGTCCTAGAACTGGAGGCATCAGAATTAGAGGTGTTTGTAAGTATTCTTTGATCTTGTCAAAAGCTTGTTGGCAGTTTTTGTTCCACCTGACCGTTTGCTCTTTGCGCAATAATTTGAATATTGGCTCACATGTGGCCGTTAGGTGAGAGATAAACCGTGAAATGTAGTTTAACCTCCCTAAGAACCCACGTACTTCTTTTTCGGTCCTTGGTGCAGGCATTTCTTGAATAGCTTTGACTTTTGCAGGATCCACCTCGATCCCTCTTTGACTTACAATGAAACCCAGCAATTTCCCGGAACGCACTCCGAAAGTGCACTTGTTCGGGTTCAATCTCAGCTTGTACTTGATCAGTCTATCAAAAAGCTTCCTGAGATTAACCAGATGCTCTTCTTCATCACGGGACTTAGCGATCATGTCGTCCACATAACATTCAATCTCCTTGTGAATCATGTCGTGGAACAACGTGACCATTGCCCGCTGATAAGTTGCCCCTGCGTTCTTCAGTCCAAAGGGCATCACTTTGTAGCAAAACGTACCCCACGGGGTAATGAACGTCGTTTTCTCCATGTCTTCCGGTGCCATTTTGATTTGGTTGTAATCGGAGAAGCCATCCATGAATGAAAACACCGAGAATTGAGCGGTATTGTCTACTAACACGTCAATGTGTGGTAGAGGAAAATCATCTTTAGGGCTCGCTCTGTTCAGATCCCGGTAATCGACGCACATCCGGACCTTGCCGTCCTTCTTTGGCACTGGAACAATGTTAGCTACCCAAGGTGGGTAACTAGTCATGGCAAGGAACCCGGCGTCCCACTGTTTCTGTATATCCTCTTTGATCTTTATCGCCATGTCAGGGCGAGTTCTTCTCAGTTTTTGCTTAACAGGAGGACAGTCTTCTTTTAACGGTAGTCGATGCACAACTATGTCTGTATCCAACCCTGGCATATCCTGATATGACCAGGCAAAGATGTCAACATATTCATGCAACATTTCAATCAACCCCTTCTTAACTTCAGTCTGCAGGCTGGCACCTATCTTGATTTCCTTCTTAACCTCTTCTGTGCCGATGTTGATAACCTCGATTTCCTCCTGATGAGGCTGAATAGCTCTTTCCTCTTGCTTCAACAACCTGACCAGTTCTTCAGGGAGTTCATAATCTTCCTCAACCCCTTCATCAGCTTGGTAGATTGGATTGTCGAAGTTATGCTCAGTCATAGCAGGAGAGTTGTCAATGGAATCCGGTTGATCGACACTGCACAAGTGATGTGCTCATTCAGAATCTGTTTAGAGAAAACGCACACCAAAAGCAAGAAAGAAAAAACACATTGCCATTTTCTTTATTTGTGCAAAAATTAAAATTGAAAGAAAAGGAACGATTTGATTGAAAAATGTCCTTTATTTATTACAAATAAATGCTTTCAAAACATGGAGGCCCATACAATGGATCCTTGTACCTTGGGCAGAGTACAGGATTTGACATGCAGTATGTAGAAAAATGACAAATAAACAATTACTTTGTGATCCAGGTGACTTCGACGATGTCTTCCGCAGACCAATTGGGCAGCTCCTCTCCCGGTGCACACGGGCGGATCCAATTATCCAGATCGCACACGCTATCTCCGTCTTCACTGGTAGCACAGATATGGTTGCGGTCCAGCAACCCGGCACTAGTAAAGGTAATGGTCTTGTTGTCTGATGAACGGACGAGCCCATCAGGCTGATACCCAAGCCCAAACCTGTCTTCCTTCTTCTCCAGCTCCAGCAGTCTGCCCCAGCCCTGGGCACTGCCTGATTGCACAACCTCCTTGGCCTGCTTGTAGGAGGTAATAGACGTACCTTCTTTATCTTCAGCCCTACTTAGAGGAGACAAGGAACTAACATTCACTGCTTCGAATGCCTGACACAGGGTTTCATGAATTTCACCATCCATCTCCACATATTTGGATGTAGATAAATGGCTCACAAATATGTCCTCTTCACTGCACACAGTCACAACTTGACCATCCGCTACGTACTTGAGCTTCTGGTGCAAGGTTGACGTCACAGCCCCTGCGGCATGAATCCAGGGTCGACCAAGTAGACAGCTATAAGCAGGTTGGATGTCCATCACGTAGAACGTGCTCTTAAACACTTGCGACCCGACCTTGATTGGCAACTCAACCTCTCCAAAGACAGACCTCCGAGAACCGTCGAAAGCCTTTACCACCAAATCACTTGGCCTCAAAATAACCCCTTCCACATTGAGTTTCATTAACGCCTTCTTCGACAAGACATTAAGAGATGACCCAGTATCAACCAGGACATGGGACAGCACAGCTCTTTTGCACTCAATTGTGATGTGGAGAGCCTTGTTATGATTCCTCCCTTCAGTAGTAAGGTCTCTATCAGTAAAGCCCAGACCATGGCTCGCATTTACACTTCCCACCACAGCTTCTAACTGATTCACAGTAATCTCCTGAGGAACATACGCCATCTGCAACACCTTCAGAAGGGCTTCTCTATGAGCTGGTGAGCACATCAGCAGTGACAAGATAGAGATTTTGGAGGGAGTTTGATTTAGCTGCTCGACTACCTTGTAGTCGCTCTTCTTAATAATCCTCATGAACTCCTCCATTTCCTTCTCGAAAGTACTTTGACCAGTAGCGGGAGTGGCATTATCGTCAGTTGCTATTTGCTTCCCTTTGGCTTTAGCAGAAGCCTCAGCATCAGTGTCTCCTCTCAAAGTCTGGGGAGCGAATAAGCGACCACTTCTCGTGAAACCTCCACTTCCCCCAACATTCACCACAACTGGGTCCATGGTTACTGTCTTATCTTCCACTTTCTGTCCTCCGACATACACTCCTGATCCGTAATGCCATGGAATAGCCTTCTCATCTGAATACGGAATAGGCCCAGGCACCGTGATGGTGACGGGACTTACTTCCGGGACATAAATGGTAACCGGCTCTCCTTGCGCTGGCATTTCAGCAGGATCATAGTATATGGTCACCGTTGACACTTCATCAGTCCTCTTATCAGCCCTGTCGAACTGTAACAGCCCATCAACCATCAGTCTTTGTAAACCAGTCTTTAATCTGTCACAACCATTCTTCGACTCAGCACAGTCTTCACAATCGAGCCCACAACCCGGGAAAACCTGACCCTTCAATAATCTCTCCTTGACCAGCAACAAGGAGGTCTTCACTTCTTCAACCTTCTCCACCAAGTTCAGCCTCTCCTCCATCTCAATAGCATTAACCCTGGCTCCCCCATGATTAGGGATAGGGTTAGTCGTGACATTCAGAGGCGGCGCAAAATTGATTGCTTTGGAGTCGATCAAATCCTGAACTTTATAGTGCAAAGCCCTGCACTTCTCCGTTGAGTGCCCGGGTGCCCCAGAATGGAAAGCGCATCGAACATTGGCGTCGTAACCTGGAGGAAGAGTTCCAGTAGGTGGAGCCAAGGTCCTCAGTTGAATTAAGTTCAGTTCCAACAATCTCTGGAGTAAAGCTGTGTAAGTCATTGGGATCACATCAATAACCCTATCAGCTTGGCGTGGCTGCCTCTGCTGATACGGTCTCTGTTGATAGTTGCGCTGCTGTTGTTGCTGAGGCTGTTGTAGAGCCTGTTGAGCTGGTTGAATTGGTGTAGTGGGAATTGTGACTGCAGCTATCTGATTATATTCTCGTCTATAACCTCTGCCTCTGCCTCAGCCATATACTGCGTTAGCTTCCCCTTCTCTTCTTCTAGGAGGTCCGCCAAAGGCTTTCCTCGCTCCTCCAGAGCTACTAGCAGTATTAGGGTCCTGAATCTTCCCTATCTTTAACAGAGTCTCAACTCTCTCTCCAGCAATCACTATATCATTGAACTTGGTGGCCGAGCTAGACGCCAACCTCTCCAGAAAAACACCTTGGAGAGTGCCCATAAACATGTCGGTCATTTCGTTCTCTAACAAGGGTGGTTGCACCCTGGCAGCTAGCTGGCGCCACCTCTGGGCATATTCTTTGAAGCCTTCTTTTGCCGTCTGAGCCATGTGCTGCAACTGCGTGCGATTCGGAGCCATGTCCATGTTATATTGATACTGCCTCACAAAGGCTTCGGCTAGATCCTTCCAACTCTTGATATTGACCCTGCTGAGCTTCATGTACCATTCAAGAGAAGCTCCCACCAAGCTATCCTGAAAATAATACATCCAAAGTTTCTCATCATCTGTGTGAGCGGAAATTCTCCCAACAAATGATTGCAGATGGGTCTTCGGGCAAGCAGTGCCATCATACTTCTCAAAGGTTGGAACTTTGAACTTATACGGGATCCTGACCCCAGGAACCAAGCCCAAGTCGGTTATGTCAAATCCCAAAGAGCTTTGGGACTGAATAGCTTTGATTTGCTCAGCCATCTCTTCGAACCTCTTGTTCATCTCTGCTCCTTGACCTTCAGCTTCATCAAGTAGAGTGAACTGGTCGTCATGATTGTCCATCTGAATGTTGTGCAACCCATCGTTGATTATTGTCACTCCTGGCTGTGTAACAGGAGGTTCAACCTGACGTGCGCCCGCACCGGTACGATTGTCAGCAGTAGCAGCAGCCGCAGTGTTCCTGTTCTGATTCTCAACCATCGCCCGCAGACGCTCTTGGTTCTGCCCCATGCCGGCCATTAGTGTCATAAAATTATCCATCCTTTGTCTCAGATCTGCCAAGTCCGCTTGCATCTGGTCCATGGCTCGTTCTCTGTTAATCTTAGTTGGATATCTGTGCACTGCTGGTTGTCCCCAAACTTTACGAGGAGCTATAGTGCCTGAGGTCACAAAACACGTTAGTAACTGAGACAACACCTGCAAAACAAACAAATAGGTTATATGCAATGCAATGTAACTGTTCATGTCCCCAATCTTAAGCATTTGGCATGCCCCAGTTCTGGCATCTATCTCAGACAATCACTTTCAGTGCTTAGCTTTCAAACTTTCTCTTTGATAAGTGTTCAGACATTAGCAATATCCAGACAAACGAGTCTTGCACATTCAAAATGGTAATTTGCACATTAATACTGAATGTGAACAAACCACTGTAGGCTAAGAGTCAGAATACAACCAGAAATATTCCCCGAAGGGTTACATGCTAGTACATAAAGACAGAAGAAATAAAAGCAAAACTCCTACAACAAGCCTGTAGGTAGCCTGAACAATAAACAACTAAACCAAGGACCCAGGATCTGCTATCTCTGCCCTACTCTTCTTGACACCCGCTCTCAACTTGAGTTCTTCGATTTCTTTCCTTGCTTCCTCCAGGGCTAATTGACTTTGGGCTAGCTGTTGGGTCTTCTCCCTCCGAATGGCGTGGGCTTGTTCCACTTCCTCCTTGCAGCCAAACAATGGACTGACGAGCACCTTTGAGAGTCTTTAAAGTCTCCTTGCGCTTAGCTTCTCTTTGAGCTTCCATCATACCCAATCTGTGGAAATGGGCTTCTCTACCGGCAAAATCCTTCTCTTTGACTTCTAGAGAGGCTTGGAGCTTTTGCAGCTTGTCTTCAGCTTCCTTCTTGGCTCTATTGGCCTGGTGGTACAGGCTTACCATCTCAATATTCTCTACTCTGACCTCATGCAGCTGAGCTTCTAGCTTCTTGTACTCCTCCAAGGAAACCGTACTGCTCTGACTTGGTACCTCTCGGGGATAAATTGAAGCCTCGACTGAAAAAGGCATGAGAACTGACTCGATATGTCTTTGCAACCATTCAGCATATGGTGGATATGTCTTGGGATTAACTCGGCTGAAGTCTTTCTTCCCCTTTTTTATCCTGTGAGCCCAGGATTGGACTGCTTGTTGAACTAACTCTTTGTTTCCGTCAGCAGGAAAGTACAAAGATTCAGCAAACATTTCCATCTAAGGAGGATCTTTCAAAGGGTAGCCAAACTGCTTTGTGGCTAATGTTGGGTAGCAACTGATGACACCTTTCCTTCCCAGCAAAGGTACTCCAGCAAACCTTCCGCAACTAACCATCAACTCCTTTCCTAGCAAATCCCTGTCATAACCCCAAGCAATGTCTTCTTCAGTCAATCCCATCAGTCTTCTGGACCATCTCCATTCGTCTCGTATATCCTTAAAGGCACCTGACTTAGGCAACTGTCTAGCAAACCATTCGGCAAACAAAGGAGCACAGCAGACCACTGGACCACCTCTACCTTTCTCGTTTCTATAAAAGTCACCCAATAAAGTAGGCACTGGATTGCCTTTTGCAAAGATTGAGATCACCTCTAAGCTGACAAACTCTTTCTCTCCAGGAAACAGGCTAGACCCATATACCATCAATGCAAGCAAAGCTCCAAAGTCATTCCACTTAGCCTCTGTAGCATACTTCTCAGCCTCTGGGATAAGCACACTCCAGGGTAGACCTCTGCCTTCACTCTCTTGCAGAGCCTTTCTGACTGAAACAACTGGCAACCTACAAACCTTGGCTATGTCTTCATCTCTGAGCACAACCTCTGACCCGTAGAACGACAATGTCTCTCTGATCGGAACACTCAGCATGCTGGAGATCTCTTCTAATATCAGAGCTAAGATGTAACCTGGAAAAGTAAAGCAACGCAGCAGGGGATCATAAAATTGCAACAAGGTATGCAAGCTGTCTTTCTGGTCTGCAGTGGGCTTGTCCACAAACTTCAGTATCTGGCCATATCTTTTCTTGAAATTACCTAAGACTTGATCGTTCATCAAACCTGCTAACCTCTGAACACTTTTAACTTCCGGCTGAAGAAAGGTATAATGCACATTCTTTTTTCTCGGATCTCTTCTGATCTCTGCCATGGAGATAAGAATACCAGAACTGGGAACAGATGTGAGCAATGACCTGAAAAATGGGAAACATAAACAGTTAATGCAAAGAATGATATAAATGTAATGCAATGCAAGCATATGACCAACTGGGACCATCTGAACTGGAACACTGACAAGGGCCCCTCTGAATAACTGGCAAACCCAAAAGTTTACTGAGTCACACCCTCTGATAATCACAACTCTCTGATAGAAGATCTCAAAATCACAGTATCAAGAAATCCAGAATTCCAGAACCATAACTCCAGAACCATAGAATCATAGAACCATGGATCATAATCACAGGACTAAAGATCATAACAAGAACCACTGAACAGATGGGTGTATGTTGAGGTCATGGGTTCCTGCACACCTGTAAACACCCCCCAATCTCACGGGTAAAAGGCTCCGGGTTAGACATCACGGACTCTCAAATCCACATAGCAATAATACTGTCACCATCTCCGAGAAATGGCTCATGACCAAATCAGGGAATCGGTTTGGCATTATATACTACGCAGGAAGGCCTCAGCTGAGTCCGGGAAATAAGGTCATCCTATGCGATCCCCAGGTGGGCCCTTGGATGCAAATGGGTTTGCCACAAAATGTGGGCTGCCACTGTCATCACTAAAGAGGGATGTTTCCACAAGGTTTTCAATGATCGGTCCCCAGCTGCACATAACTGTCAGGGTTATGTAATGAGAGAGGAAGATCCCCAAATCAATACATTTCCAAGACAATCGCAACCAGGGTGTGGAACTCACTACCACCCCCATGACAAGATCTCATTAGGCCAAAGTGGAACCACTCTAAGTCCTATGGTGCACTCGAGCCGGGTACTTAGCTCATATCTCTCAAGAACAAGTAACACCCATCCCACCAAACAGAAAATCCAGTCCAGACAGTCCAGTATATACACATGATGCATAAGATAAAGACTGAAAACTATAAACAAAGCTGTAAATAAACAACAATAAAATACAACAAGCCACAGCAAACAAACATCACCCAATGAAACAGAAACACACAAGCGCTAGGAGATACTCACAGGGGAACCAGAGATCTCTGGTGTGCAGTCCCCAGCAGAGTCGCCAGCTGTCGCTCCCGGGATTTCCATCCTGGTACAAACGCGAAAGTGGCGCGGAAAAAGAATAGAGTCACCAGCCAGGCATTTTTATCCCTGAAGAAAGGGAATGGTAATGCTGCACAAACCAGAAGAAAGAAGAGGAAGGACACAGGTCCTACGAACCAAAGAGACTGAGCTCGGGAGTCGGTTACGACCTGGGAAGGTATTAGCACCCAGATCGTCCGCCGTACCCGACGGGATCCACGCTTGCAAAAGAAACTGTTTCAAAGGGTGAGGGTATGAAAACTGCAGCAAAAGAAATGAAAATGAGAAGAAACTGGAACTGGAAAAGAACTGAAAGAAGAAAGAAAAAGGGAAAATGTAGGGAAAATAAAGATTGTGCTCGAACGGGCCCTACCCCGCTGCCTACATACCTCATCGGGATAATGAGGATCAGAGACGCCCTAGTTCCCCTAACTAGGGGTACTAAAAGGAAATTTCTTGTGAATTAAGGCTTGAACTGCCTATGCCATTGCTCAGGTGTTGCAGACTCGGACGACGAGTGCGTGACCGTCTTGCAAAATGACAAGTAAGAGCAAGTTCGCGGACGAAGCGAATGAGGTGAGAAAAGAATTCCCGAAGGAAAGACGCTTATTGTTTGTTTGTGTTTTTTAGAAGCTTTTATGAGTGTGTCACAAGGAAGTGAACTCAAGCTCTCTTCAATGGAATGTGCACTTGTCACTACATTCCAAGATGGAATAATAGAACAAGCACACTCAAGTAAGGAGAAGATCCCCAAAACTTGAACCCAAAGACTAGGGCTTAGGCTCACTAACTTGTTTGCTTATTAGGTGTTTTGGTATTTACAGATGAAGAAGTGTTTTTTTATGCTTTTCTTTATGAAGAAAATACCTTGATCAGACTTGTACATCACAAGGTAAACTTGTACTATCCCAAGATGGGAAGACTACAAGCATACCTCATGGGATAAGGCTATGGACCAAGGCATCACTTCAAACTTATTAAGTGTTTTTTAGAGTTATGAGATGAGAAGAGAAAGAGAACCAAAGGAGCAAAAAGGAAAAACTAGGGGGAAATTTCTATCCTAAGTTAGCATGCATGGAGTTCCTAGGGTTTGTGAGGTCTTTCTAACCTAAAAAAGATCTCAAGAGAAGAAGAAGAAGATAAGAGGAGAGATGAGAAAGGCCTAAGCCCAACAAGAAGATGTTAGTCCATATAAACAATATGAGAAGAGATGAGAAATGGAGATGTGGAACTCAATTCCCACATCTCAAACTTACCATAGCCCCTGCAAGGTTAGTGTAATAACATAAAATCAAGGCATAAACCAACAAATCAGAAGCTACACAAGCATATAGGCATGGCAAAGAGGTCACAAGATGAGAAGAAAAGCAACACAAGATCATATTGAGATGATTAGAAGTGAAACAAGTGCAAAGAAGGCATGCATAACACTTAAGGAAATAAAGCACATAAAAGAGACTCAACACCAAGACTCAAGGAGATTCAAACCCTACCCTAAGACCAGGAGCAACCATAGACCTCTAAAGGACCCCAAAAGATGAAGAGAAGTTGGCACAAGTTCCCTTCTAAGCTTAAAAGAGACTAGAAGACTCAAAGGATGCAAGACAAGGCAAGGTGAGGAAGAAAATACCCAAGAAAAAGATCCAAGCACTTATAAATTCTACCCAACCAGCAAAGCACTCTCCAAACACAAGGAAATGAGAATCCAAAAGGGTTTGCAAAAAAACAGCACCAAACTAAGTCAATGAAACTCAAGGATGCAAGGTATCACCATTTAGGGTTTTGAAACTTAAGGCACAAGTAACTCAAGCAAAGTCCAGCAAGGAAGTTTGTGAAAAATCCAAGATAAATCATAAAGATAGTAGAGTGTCTTAGGATTTGAGTGCAAAAAGAATGGGGTTCATAGCTTAAAGGATGAGAAAAATAGAAATTGGACAAGGCAGATTGGTCTATGAGAGTTCACAAGAAAACAATGCTCAATGTTGAATTTATTTGGCCACGTGGGATGAAAATAAAAATTTGGAAAAATCATGATAAAAAACTAGATGAATCAAGGAGTGTATATGATTTTTTTTTGGATTTTTTAGAGTTAAGGAATTATTTAAAATGAATTAAAATCAAATGAAATAAATTGGTAGAGAAAAAAGAAATAAAAATAAACAAATGGGCCAGGGGGGTGTAAAGAGCAGCTGCGCCCAGTTAGAATTCTCAGTGGGCCTTGTAGGGGAGGTGCGGATAGCGCTAATGGATGATGAACCTTCTTCTTCATGCAAACCCTAACCCTAAGCTCCACCATTAATGAACTATGAACCCTAACCCTAACCCCAACCATACGAAAACCCAAACCAAGCCACGGCAAGCCATCAAACTTTCCAGAATGGACAATCTAATATCCCTAAACACGAACACATGCTTGGATTGGAACAAAACTCAAAGAATCTCAAGATATGAGTGAAAATAAAATTGTCCACCAAACTTTAAATCAACATAACTTTGTAAATACTTAACCATTTCATAAACTACAAACAGTAGTATAACCAGCGCAACATGAGGATTCTAAAACACACAATCAAACAAATTTCTATGAGATGCGAATTTTGAGTATACCTGAGGTGTTGTCCAAAATTAGGAGTCAAGAATGGTATAGAATGATGGAAAATAGTATCCTTATCCCCTTAGATGCAAAATAAATGCATCTAAGGCTTTGCAAGCTTGTGAATCCAGCAATAAGCCTCCTTGTGCTCCAAAGCTCCTCAAATGGCCATTTGAGCAAACTCCACTATAAATCTAGATCCATGGGTGCTTAATGATCCTTGAGATGAGAGGAGTATGGATATGGTCTTGGATTGAAGAAAGCTTGCCTAGATCAAAAGTTATGGCACAAAATGCAAATGTGCACAAGAAATGGGAAATGGATGATTCTTGAAGAATAACCCAAACAAATGGTATGGAAATGATCTATGAGTGATGAGGATCAAGAATCCAGCAAGAGTTTTGTGAATGGAGTCTTGTAGCAAAAGTTTGTGGAGAATGAGCAATTTTGCATAAGAGATGAGAATGAGAGAGTGAGTGTGTATTCTGGCCGCCTCTAACCCTAATTCTGGTTGTTATATAATGGATAGGGCAATGCAAAAGGATTAGATCAATTGCACGTGAGAGAGAGCTGATTTTTGTGAAAATGAAAATTTGGCCCAAGTGTGCCATAAGCATGCCAAGCTCATGATTTGCTGGCCTCCTCTGCATGTGCATTCACCATCCCACACATGATTCAAAGCAAGAAATTTCAGCCCTTGGATGTAAGCTATCACACAATTGTCATGCCTTGTGCAAATCCAAGTGTAAAATGCAAGTTTTATGGAACTTTCTCATGTGCACTAATTTTGCCACTTTCCTTTGAGCCAAATGACCTAAATGAGATGCATTTTGATTGTGTAAACTTACTTTGTACATAGCATAGCAAACTATCCACTTTTGAGCCTTTGTGCAAATGGCTTGGCCTTGAATTTTTGAATTTTGCCCTAGAATAACCATTTTTCGAAGGCCTTAGAGGAAAATCTATGAATCTCCAGAAAATGCTCTTGTACTTTTTGAAAATGGCAGCCCTTACTCTCCAACTTTCATGTTTACCTTTGGTCCATTTGAAGATTTTTTGACCAAGTTAAGGCCTTGTGAAGTTTTAGGTAAAAATAGCCAAAAATAGTAACTTTTCCATAACCAAATTTGTGCACTTTTGCCAAAACCCCTCAAACCACCAAAATTATTGGACTTTAAGCTCACCAAACATCTTATAACATTGAATAGACCTCATTTGGCCAAAAAAGTTGGGTTGGACCCCTTGGAATGGCACAGTTGACTTTTTCTGGGCCCAGTTAACTTTCTACCTCATTTGCAAGTAACTGAGGCAATGACTGACTTCCACTTGGAATTTTTCCATGAAAATTGACATGTAGGAACCTCTTATCATATAGAAGACATTGCCCAAAAGAGTTGGCCAAAATTATGAGGTTAAGGCCCTTGAAACCAAAACCCTAATTTGGTCGCACTGCCTAGGAGCCTTGCATTGTCTTGAAACTTGTGATGATTAAGCAATCTTCTGAGCTTTTGCAAGTGAACTTGGCCTTTCCAAAGGAGTCTAGACTCATCATAGGCCTCTCACAAATCCATTTGAACCCTTGTCTTGGCTTAAATGGCCTTCAACACCTCCCCAGATGGCCATATGCCTCATGCTAGGGCTTGATGCTTGTCATGCTTTATTTTTCTATGCTATAATGCTATATATATGATATGCTTATGATGCAAATGGTGTATCATGATGCTTAAAATTAAGAGGGAAAATTTGGGGTTTTACAATGTTCCCTGTGAGAAATTTGGTTTCTCCCTTAGGTGTATGATACTCGAACGAGCTAAAATATTCCAGCACGAGCGGGGTGTGTGTTGGTCTGTTGCTTCGGCAGAGTGTCGTGAGATGAGTCTTCTCCATCATCCAGTTGACACTATCGAGGAGGCCCAAACGAGTGAGGCAATCCTCATTGACATAATTGGTGATGTTGATTCCCCTCCCGCAGTACTCTCGAAAGAGGGCCTGTTAGAGAACTCAAGCTTCTCCTGGTCTTGAAACAAGTGGTGCAGGTCCATGTCCAGCCATTTAGTAAGGTGTAGAAAAATAAGGGTGAAGAACGGTGGCAGGTTGATGAATTTGTGAGAAAGGGTGGTGGCTGGTGTTGAAAAAGAATTTATGCAGCAACTAAAATTAGAAACAGAAGTTGCAAAATCATGAGAAAAGAAATTTTATGAGAGTAGTAAGGTAGTTAATTGTGTGAAAATGAAAATTGAAAGTGTGGTATTTATAGGGATAGGAACATAACTGTTGGAAACAAAGAGTAGTGGGGCTGCAACGGCTCTGACGACCGTTGCTGGAAATAGACGTTGGCAATTGAGACGGGCGTCTGAATTGTGTGACAGTCGTATGTGGCATTGAGACGGTCGTCTCATAGCTCAGACGACCGTTTGGCTTGAAAAATCCAAAAATTCCTAAAAAAATTAATATCTACTCCTCTCTATGTACTGCTTTCATACGTATTGTACCTGTAACATACTTCATGCATATAGGAAATATAATAGCTAACAAAATAAGGTAAATGACAGGCATGCTATATATAATAGTACTGAAAATGAAATTTTGTCTAGCAGTAGGTAAAATTCTGCAGCATTAATTCAACTAGAAGTGCAATATTAATGTCTTAACTGATACACTCTAACACACATAACACATTATCACTTTTTTATATCAAGTGTATAGTATTTCTCAACTTTAATAGCAATCATAATTTAAAGCATAGCTGATAAAAATAAACCAAATTGCTTTATTAGAATTTTGCAAAATGCATGAGTAATAATTCAAAATAAGCTGAAAATTTAAAATTGACTTAAAAATTAAAATTTGTCTAAATTTAAAATGTTAAAATTGAATGAAAATGCGAGAAAATTATGATTAAATTGTCGATGAAATTTAGCCACGACTTTTGTGGATTGAATCAACTACATCCCTCAAATATTCAAACTTATCCATTGTCATATCTCTTAGAGTAATAATATCGACGCGCAGGTCGCGGATGTCGATTTGCATGGTTTGAATCTCAGTTTGAAGACTTTCTAAAGTGAGCTCGACTTTTGTCGGAATTGATGTGGGTGTCTTAAGTTTAAGTTTTCATTCCAATTTCGGTTTCGCTACATCTTTAATCATATCATCTGAATCATAATAATTTGATGGAGTCTTAGGATCTATATTAGCTTCAGACCAAGCATCACCTGGTTCATAAATAGGTTCATCCAAATCATATAGCCATTTATCCCTCTTATTCACACTAGTGCGCTCATGATCGAGTAATATTAAATATGGAACAACTTCGCCATTGATTATGAGCGTGAATTGGTCAGGTCCATCGTCATATAACATTGCTCTCTCAAAACAGAAGGTGATATTCATAGGCCTAAACTCTCCAAGTGGGGTAATGTCAGCAAGACGGGGTCTGAATCCCATTACTTCAATAATCTTAGTAACCAGTCCTCCTATCATAATCTGACGGTGATCACTCTGAATAATTTTGCAAAAGTTGGAAAACATAAATGTCACTGCATTAACCTCCCTGGAAGTGAAAGCACAATACAGGATAAACAATTCATCTCTTGTAATGGTATTATCACTTTCAGCTTTTTCGAACAGTGTGTAAGCTAGGATCATATGAAAATACCTAATAGTTGGATTATGAATTTCAGTAGACAGCCTGGGGTATTGGTCATGATCTGGTTTTCCTGAGATACTACTCCAAAAATTATCTAACTCACCATATGAAAACAAATTCTCCTGTGCTTTTGAGAAAATAGTAGGGCCATCTGGAAAGTCCAAAAGGCCAACCATCTCGTGGCTGTTGAACTCACAGGGGTATCTAAATAATCTAAATGTTATCTTTCCTCTGGTCAATCCTTTTCTGCAATTAGGGTGGTAAGTCAATGAACTTAGGAATTCTAAGGTTAGCTCATAGTAGGTTCTATGTTTCCTAAGTTCAAATTCGTGCCAACCTAGCTGGCTAAACAGGTAATCAATGCTAGCACTTATGCCTAAAGCTTTCATGGTAGGTCCATGGGCAAATTTGGTCAGGGACATAGGTCATAGGGCTAAAGCTTCATAACAGTGCCTCTGGACACCATCTCTAAAGTCCACAATAAGCTTGGAAGTCATGATCAGAGTTAGTGAAAAATAGAGAAAGATGAGTAAAAGGTAGAAAACTTTAAAATCCTGGAAAGTCATGGTAAAACAAATCATACAAAAATCAGTGAATTTTAAACATTGAAAAATCAAAATTCTGAAAAACTAAATAAAATGAAAATTTTAAGGTGAAGATTAAAATTTAAAAACGCGGGTTGCCTCCCACTAAGCGCTTCATTTAATGTCGGGGCTCGACACAACTTAAGGGAAACTAATCTAAGGTTTCCGATGGCAATTCTGCCAATTTTCAGACCTATTGAATATTCTTTGTCTTCTACACAATTTTAATGTTTAAGGCGTTGCCCATTTACTATAAAAGGTGCACTAGACCTACCCTTGATTTCAATAGCACCACTACTTAAAACTTTAGTTATTTTGAAAGGTCCGAACCATCTAGATCGTAACTTTCCTGGGAACAATCTAAGTCGAGAATTGAATAACAGAACGACATTTCCTACATTTAATTCTTTCCTAGAAATTCGCTTGTCATGCCATTTCTTGGTTTTCTCCTTATAGATGTGGGCGTTCTCGTAAGCGTCTAGTCTTAGTTCCTCCAATTCATGTAAGTCTAGAATACGTTTCTCACCTGCATTAGTGTAGTTAAAGTTAAGGTTTTTAATCTCCCTATAGGCTTTATGCTTTAATTCTACCGGCAAGTGACAAGATTTTTCGTAGACTAATTTGAATGGTGTTGTTCCAATGGGTGTCTTAAAAGCTGTTCCATAGGCCCATAAAGCTTCTGGTAATCTGGTAGACCAATCTTTCCTCGATGTAGCTATAGTCTTTTCTATAATTTGTTTTATTTCTCTATTTGAGACTTCTACTTGTCCACTAGTTTGTGGATGCTAAGGTGTAGCTATTCGGTGTCTTACTCCATATTTTAATAAGAGTTTATCAAATATTCTAGATATGATATGAGATCCTCCGTCACTTATGACGAGTCTTAGTACACCGAATCTTGGGAAGATAATGTTCTTAAAAATATTTATGACTACTCGAGTGTCATTTGTTTGAGCGGCTATAGCTTTTATCCATTTTGAAATGTAATCAACAGCTACGAGTATGAATTTATTTCCAAAAGAAGATGGGAATGGTCCCATAAAATCAATTCCCCAAACATCTAAAATTTCTACTTCAAGTATTCCTTTTTGGGGCATCTCATCGCACCTCGAGATGTTACCAGTGTGTTGGTATCGATCGTAATTCAGAATGGCGAGGTGAACATCTTTCCAAAGAGTGGGCCAAAATAGGTCTGATTGAAGAATCTCTGCATAAGTCTTAGAAGTACTTGCATGTCCACCGTAAGGAGCAGAGTGACAATGGGAAATAATGTTTTCTATTTCTTCATCAGGGACGCATCGATGATAAATACTATCGGATCCTTGCTTGAAAAGCAATGGTTCATCCCAGTAATACTGTTTTAAATCATGGAAGAATTTCTTTTTTTTGCTGATAAGTAAGATCTGGCAGAATTACTCCAGTAACTAAATAGTTGACTATGTCAGCATACCATGGCAAGGTGTTTTGCACGTAGACTTCTTCCATTGTTTCTTATTTGTTTTGTTCGTCTAAGAACGAAATTTATCAAGTGTGAATACTATGGCTAAGAGTTCTTTTTCTATTGTGGCGTAATTCATTTGAGAAAGGTCTAATGTTTTACTTGCATAATATATTGCGTGAAGTTTCTTGTCTTTTCTTTGGCCTAAGATTGCGCCTACAACGTAATCACTTGCATCTCACATAATCTCGAACGGTAGCATCTAATCTGGTGGTTGCATGATGGGTGCAGTAATAAGAGTTGTTTTGAGTGTTTCAAAAGCTTTTAGACAGTCTTCATCAAAGATAAACTCAACGTCTTTCATTAATAAATTTGTCAACGGCTTAGTAATTTTAGAGAAGCCCTTAATGAATCGTCGGTAGAAACCAACGTGTCCTAGGAAACTTCTTATATCTTTTAATTTTTTAGGCGGTTGAAGGTCTTTTATCACTTCTATCTTTGCTTTATCTACCTCGATGCCTTTGTTGGATATCACATGTCCTAAAACAATTCCTTGTCTGACCATAAAGTGGCACTTCTCCCAATTTAGTACAAGGTTTACTTTTACACATCTTTCGAGTACCATTTCTAGGTTAGATAAACATCCTTCAAAGCTTTGTTCGCATACGGAAAAACCGTCCATAAACACTTCCATGATGTCATCTAAGAAATTTGCAAAGATTGCCATCATGCATATTTGAAATGTCGTTGGGGCGTTACATAAACCAAACGACATATGTCGATAAACAAATGTTTCATAGGGGCATGTGAATGTTGTCTTATCTTGGTCATCAGGGTGAATAGGTATCTGGAAAAATCCGGAGTAACCATCTAGGAAGCAAAATTATGAATATTGGGCTAATCTTTCTAGCATTTAGTCGATAAAGGGTAAAGGAAAATGATCTTTCCGGGTAGCTTTGTTCAGTTTTCGGTAACCGATACATATTCTGTACTCGGTTACTAATCTCTGTGTTATAGGCTCGCCTCTGGCAGTTTTACTGACTGTAATGCCTCCCTTCTTTGGTACGACGTGCATTGGGCTAACCTACTGACTGTCGAATATTGGATATATAATCCCTGTATCTAATAACTTCTTTACTTCATCCTTGACTATAGTACTTAATATCAAATTAATCCTTCTCTGAGGCTCTCTAGAGGTTTTACAATCTTCCTCCAACATAATGTTGTGCATACATATCAAATGGCTTATTCCTTTCAGATCAGATATGTTATAACCTAACGCGGTTGGGTATTTTCTTAAGACGTCTAAAAGTTTTTCTGTTTCGAGTTGTCCTAAGTCTGCGTTTACTATAACAGGTCTTTTAAGTTCCGAATCGAGAAATTCATATCTAAGGTTGTTAGGCAATGTCTTGAGTTCAAGATCGGGTTTCTTTGGGCATGGCATATGGTCAGGTGTAAGAGCTAAGCTTTCATTTAAGCTTTCGTCTTTATAAGGTTCTTTCCAATTATCGTCTTCAAATATTAAAGGAGATGGGATCTTCATTATGCCAGAATAAGTAATCTCCTCTTTTTCCATTTCTCGTCTGCATTCGTCAATGACGTCTATGAAATAACATGTATCGTCTATGGCTGGAGCTTGGAGAAATTGGGTTAGAATAAATTCGACTTTCTCTTCTCCTACTTCGAATGTCAGTCTGCCTTTCTTTACATCTATAATTGCTCTGACCGTGGCTAAGAATGGTCTTCATAGTATTATAAGGGTCGTAGCATCTTCTTTGATGTCCATGATTATGAAATCCATTGGGATGTAGAACTGGCCTATTCGTATAAGAACATTGACTGAGCGATCGGCTAGCTGAACTGACATCTTGGTCGGTCTAAGTTGTCTCATATCGAGTTTCTTATAAATAGATAACGACATAATGCTTATACTGGCTCCTAGGTCGCATAGAGCTTTGTTTATGACAAAATTTCCAATTACACAAGGAATAGAAAAACTTCCTGGATCCTTTAGTTTAGGTGGCATATGTCGCTCCCCAGACTTTCGTCCTAGTGCAAACGCGAACTGTCGGCGAGAACGGTCGGATGATGAAGGTTGAATAGAGTTTCCAGCTAGGCATTTTTATCCCGAAGGAAAGGTAATGCTGCATAAACTTGGAAAAGAGTGCATAAGACGGTTGTGAACCAAAGAGACTGAGTAAGGGGGTAGGTGATAACACTAAATTTCACCGTATTTCTGACTCCGATTTTGCATGCATTCTTAGTTTTTATTGCTATTTTGTTATGTTATTACTTTTTTTTCTTTATTTTAAGTTTTTTTATGTAATCGGGGCCTAAATCAAGAAAAGGAGCGAAAAAGGAGTTGAAACAGACGAAAATCAAGAAATTCAGCTTTTTACACTTACGGCATCCACCATGGCTGGCGCCATGGGGTCAGCCATGACGTGGCCACGTCTCAAGACCACTCCACAACTGCCAAGAGCCCACGATCCCCACTTTCTTCACCATATTACACCTATGGCGGGCGCCACAAGGCAAAAGTGTTCCCTCCACTTTTTAGTGGAGGGGGGCATCCTGGTATTTTCTTGCTATTTGTTTTCCTATAAATAGGGCCTTATATTTTCGTTTCTAATCATCCAAACTTAGAATCTCTTAGGCATATATCCGTTTTAAAGTAGTAATCACTTCACATCGGGGTGTTACTACAATCGAGTGATCGAGTCTGTATACGTCTGTGTGATCGAGTTTTGGAGCACTCTGGGAGGAAGTTAATCCTGCCGCCATTTTAATTCTAGTTCGTATTTTATTTTTCCACACTCGCTTTATTTTATTTACTTTCCGCATTGCCTTACTTTATTTATTATCCACACTTGCACTTTACTTTATTTATTATCCGCACTCGCACTTTACTTTATTTTATTTCTCGCACTCGCTTTAAATACCTTTATTTCTCGCACTCACACTACTTTTATTTACTTTTTTCACTCGCACTAATTACTTTTATGAAAAATAATAAAAAGAACTTTTACTTTACCATGTCTAACTAAATCCATAAAGGTTAGAATGTAAGGATCGTAATTGAACCAAGTAATCCATACAACTGTTTGTAGAAACACTTAAGAGCTATTTTAACTTTCAATTTAAGTTTAATTGTTTTTAAATATTTCAAAAACAGCCAAAAGCGCTTTGTCTAGTTCATTAGGAGTTTTTTAGATTAAAAAGAAAAGGTATTTTAAAACGATTTTCGGACGCGTTAAGAAGTTTAGAGTCTGGTTCGTGAGAACCTCTTTTTGCTAAGAAATCCAGGTTAAAATACTTTTCAACTTAGTTAAGATACTATATTTCTTAAAAATAGGTTTACTACTCTAACGCAATACACACCTTTTTATCCGTGACAATAGGAGGGGTTGATTAGAGAGTACAAATCGGTTCTGAATACGCGAAAGCGACAGTTCCTGTTAAATTGGTTCTTTTCAAAGTGGAAAACATTCCTCATAAGTAGTTCTATTAACAAGTACCGGATTATCAATTGATTATGTGAATTACATTCGAGCCTGTCTTTATTAATTGTTTAAAATTACTATTTTATTTACCATTGTGCACTCTTTAAAACCACTATATTCAATTGCCTTAGATACACACCATAACAACAGGTACGATAGATTGACACTTGGTCTCTGTGGATTCGACAATCTTTTATATTACTCTGACGTGTTCGTACACTTGCGAAAAACACACATCAAGTTTTTGGCGCCGTTGCTGGCGACCAATTTCGTCAAATTTCATACCCTGTAGTTATACCGTTTAGACTAAGGTTGTTACCTGCCGGTCAATGCGAAAGACTCGTAGTGCCAGAAGCTTAGTAGAACCTCTAGCTGAACCTGAACGTTACGCTCGCGCACGTTTATTTTTCTATAGGAATAGGAGAGCTATGGCCGAAGATCAAAACCGAAGACCTCTTAAGGACTTCGCCCAACCATCAAACGAGGAACCTAGTTCCAGTATAGTAAACCCCACTATCCCAGCCAATAATTTTGAACTTAAACCATCCCTGCTGCACTTAGTGCAACAGAGACAATTCGCAGTCTTGCTACCGAGAATCCAAACCAACATTTAAAAAACTTTCTCTAGTTAGCAGACACCTTTAAAACCAATGGAGCTCCTCCAGAGGCGATACGCTTAAGATTATTTCCTTTTTCCCTCAGAGATAAGGCTCTATCATGGTTAGATTCCCTTCCACCAAATTCCATAACAACTTGGGAAGACCTTAGAAAAGTTTTCCTTGCTAGATAGTTTCCCCCAAGTAAGACCGCTCTTCTTCCAAACCTAATAACCAGATTTACCCAAAACCAAGGAGAATCGTTGTTCGAAGCCTGAGAGAGATATAAAGAGCTATTAAGAGCATGCCCACATCATGGTTTAGAGAACTGGCTAATCATTCAAACCTTCTATAATGGACTTCATTATAACCGCTGGTGGTGCACTGATGAACAAACCTTACCCTGAAGCTAGAGCCCTTATCAAAGATATGGCCCAAAACCATCAATCATGGGGAGTAGAAAGAGCAACAGTGGAAAAGAAGGAAGTCCAAGGAGGAATACATGAGTTGAGCTCTATAGATATGATGCAAGCTAAAATGGACGCGTTGGCCTTTAGAGTCGAACATATGTGTATAACCCCGAATACTGTAGCCGCAGTTTCTCCGAATTGTGAGATATGTGGGACGCAAGGACACCAATCCGCCAAATGCAATTTGTTAAATGAGACCAACCCTGAGCAAGTGAACTACACCCAAGGGAACCCATTTTCAAACACATACAACCCTGGATGGAGGAATCACCCAAACTTCTCCTATAAAAATAATAACCCTATCCAAAATACCGCACCTCCGAGACAACAAGGTTACCAAGCCCCGAGAACAAATCAACCTATGCAACCTGTACCACCAAATCCGAGCCTTGAGAAAATTATGGAAAATTTTATCACCGCTCAAACACAATAAAACAAAGAGTTCATGAACCAAAACGTCCATGTTAACGAACTAATTACCTAGTTAGGAACCAAGGTTGACCAAATTATTACTCATAATAAGATGCTTGAAACCCAGATCTCTCAGGTAGCTTTAAACCAAGCCCCTCAGACTACACCTGGAGGACAGTTCCCTGGACAACCTCAACAAAACCCGAAAGGGCAAGCAAATGCCATTACTCTACGAAGTGGAACCGCTTATAAGGAACCTTCAAACCCTAAATTGAGTGAGTCCAAAACTTCTGAGAGAAATGAAGAGAAGGAACCAGAGGAATCTGAAAACCCGGAAAGTCAAGAAAAAGGAGAAGAATCTAAAAACAAAACCTATGTACCACCACCGCCATACAAACCACCAATACCGCACCCTCAAAGACTAAAGCAAACCTGAATCGATAATCAGTATCAAAAATTCGTTAAGGTTATAGAAAAACTTCACGTAGAAATCCCCTTTACAGAAGCCATCACCCAAATACCTTCTTACGTAAAGTTTCTCAAAGACATACTTACAAATAAACGTAGACTTGAAGATCCGAAACCCGTGGAATGTAATTCTATTTCCGAAAATAGGTTAGCAAAGAAAGGTAAAGATCCCGAAAATTTTTCCATTCCTTGTATTTTGGGGAATCATGTCATCGAAAAAGCCTTTCTAGACTTAAGAGCTAGTGTGAGCTTAATGCCTTTAGCAGTTTGTGAAAGGTTAAACTTAGGAGAATTACAACCTACTAAGATGTCACTTCAATTAGCTGATAGATCCATTAAATACCCTATAGGCATACTTGAAGACGTCCCTATTAGGATAGGTCAGCTGTTTATACCTACTGATTTTGTTGTCATGGACATTAAAGAAGATGACGGCATACCAATCCTCCTAGGTAGACCATTCTTATCAACCACTAGAGCCATAATAGATGTTAAAAAAGGGAAACTAACCTTTGAGGTAGGTGACGAGAAGATAGAATTTGTACTCTCGAAATTCCTTATGGCACCTGTAATAGGAGATGCTTGTTATGCCTTAGATATCATTGATGAATGCATTAGGGAATTAGAACAAGAAAAAGAAACTGAATCTATAAAATTGCCATCAACCCTTATTTGGAAAGATGACAGTTATAAAAAACCCTGCATTAATGATAACCTTCACGAATGTTTATCTCTTACCCCAGATCATATGCCTTGCCCTATGAAACCAACCGTAAAACTTAAGGAACTGCCTAAGAACCTGAGATATGAATTTCTTGATGAAGAAATGGACCGTCCAGTTATAGTCAGTGCTACCTTGGACCAAGAGGAAACAAACCAATTGTTAGATGTTTTACGAAGGTACCCCTCAGCCTTAGGATATAAGATCTCAGATCTAAAAGGAATAAGCCCATCCGTATGCATGCATCAGATTTTGCTTGAAGAAGATTCAAAACCCTCCAGAGAACACCAACGAAGAATAAATCCTATGATGAGTGAAGTAGTTAAGACTGAAGTTCTTAAGTTACTAGAGGCAGGTATAATATATCAGATCTCGGACAGTAAATGGGTGAGTCCTGTGCATGTAGTACCTAAAAAGGGAGGCATCACAATCGTTCAAAACGAGAAGGGAGAACCTGTAGCAAAAAGAACTGATGGAGGTTGGCGTATATGCATAGACTATAGAAAATTAAATAAAGCAACTAGGAAGGACCATTTCCCATTACCATTCATAGACCAAATGTTGGAGCGCCTAGCCAGACACTCTTACTTTTGTTACCTAGATGGATATTCAGGATTCTTCCAAATACCTATTCACCCTGAAGATCAAGAAAAAACTACCTTTACATGCCCTGTTGGAACTTTTGCCTACAGAAGAATGCCTTTTGGACTCTGTAATGCCCCTGCCACTTTCCAACGCTGCATGATGTCTATCTTTGTAGACTATTTAGATGGAATCATGGAAGTATTTATGGACGATTTCTCAGTTTGTGGATCTGATTTCAAAAATTGTCTTATCAACCTTGAGAAAATCCTGGAAAGATGTGTGGAGGTAAACCTTGTGCTAAATTAGGAAAAGTGTCATTTCATGGTCACCGAAGGGATTGTTTTAGGACATATAGTTTCCGAAAAAGGTATAGATTTAGACAAAGCTAAAATAGAAGTAATAGAGAATCTAAAACCGCCCAAGACTATCAGGGAGATAAGAGGTTTTCTTGGACATGCTGGATTTTACCGATGTTTAATCAAGGTCTTCTCCAAAATAACAAAGCCCTTAACTGGTCTTTTAATGAAAGATGCTGAATTCATCTTCGATGAAAAATGTACTGAAGCATTTAATCTATTGAAGGAAGCTCTGATTTCAGAACCTATAATGAAACCCCCTGATTGGTCAGAATCGTTTGAGATAATGTGTGACGCTAGTGACTATGTTGTTGGAGCCGTTCTAGGCCAGAGAAAAGATAAAAAGTTACATGTAATTTATTATTCCAGTAGAACCCTAGACGCTGCACAACTCAACTACACAACAACCGTAAAAGAGCTCCTAGCTGTAGTTTTCGCCATAGACAAATTTATATCTTATCTAGTAGGAGCCAAAATTATAGTTTACACCAACCATGCTGCCATTCGTTACTTGCTAAGTAAAAAAGATGCCAAACCTAGGTTACTTAGATGGATTCTATTACTACAAGAGTTTGATTTAGATATCTGTGATAAGAAAGGCACAGATAATGCAGTAGCTAATCACCTTTCTAGGCTAGAATACCTGAAACCTGACTCAGTACCCATAAATGACGATTTTGCCTATGATAGACTGATAGCCCAACTAGAAACTATTTAAGATGATAACCCAGACCCACATGAGCATTCTCATAAATCTTTAACTATAAGTAATGTACCTTGGTATGCAGACTTTGTTAATTACCTAGCCGCTGACATCATACCCCCTGATCTAAATTACCACCGGAAGAAGAAGTTCTACAGTGATGTGAGAAACTTCTATTGGGACGAACCATTTCTTTTCAAGAGAGGTAAAGATGGCATTTTTCGCCGTTGCGTTCTGGAAGAGGAGGTACATAATATAATTGAGCATTGTCACTCTGCACCCTATGGTGGACATGCAAGCACATCTAAGACCTACGCCAAGATTCTTCAAGCTGGCCTATTCTGGCCTACCATGTGGCGTGACGTCCATGCTTTCATTGTCAAATTGGACAGATGCCAACGTACAGGAAATATTTCAAGACGTAATGAAATGCCTCTAATAAATATCCAAGAAGTAGAACTCTTCGACGTATGGGGTATAGAATTTATGGGACCATTCCCACCATCTTTAGGAAATCAGTATATCTTAGTAGCTGTTGACTACGTGTCTAAATGGATTGAAGCTATCGCCGCACCCACGAATGACACCAGAGTACTCATCAAATTATTTAAAAACTATATATTTCCCAGGTTTGGAACACCCTGTTTAGTCATAAGTGATGGAGGATCACACTTCATATCGAGAATATTTGATAAACTTTTAAGCAAGTATGGAGTTAAGCATAGAGTAGCAACACCATACCACCCACATACTAATGGACAAGTGGAAGTATCTAATAGGGAGATCAAACAAATTCTTGAGAAGACTGTCTCTATATCTAGAAAAGATTGGTCGCAGAAACTTCAAGAAGCGTTATGGGCCTATAGAACCGCTTTCAAAACCCCTATAGGAACAACCCCTTATCAACTGGTCTATGGAAAATCATGTCACTTACCTTTTGAGTTGGAGCATAAGGCCTATTGGGCCATCAAAAATTTGAATTTGGATTACCTAACTGCTGGTGAAAAACGTATCCTTGATATCCACAAATTAGAAGAGCTTAGACAATCTGCCTACGAAAATGCCATCATATACAAAGAAAGAACAAAAGCTTGGCATGACAAAAGAATCATAAGAAAAGACTTCAAAATAGGCGATCCTGTTCTTCTGTTCGATTCTAGGTTACGACTTTTCCCAGGGAAGCTTCGTTCGAGATGGACTGGCCCTTTCGAAGTATCTAAGATTCTAAGATCTGGTGCTATTGAGATCAAGAACCAAACATGTAAATCGTTCATCATCAATGGACAGAGGCTAAAGCCCTACAAAGGAGGTGACATCCCAACAACATACTCCAGCCATACTCTAAGTGATCCACCAAATCCTCCGAATGATGTATAAAATCCGGTCGTCGAGCTAATAACGTTAAACAAGCGCTGCATGGGAGGCAACCCATGGTTTTCTTATCTTACTTACTTTTTATTTATTTATACTTTATTTTAATTTGTTTACTTTATTATTCTGTCAGGACTAACGATTGAATGTTTTATGTGATTTCAGTACCCTTGTTTGCTAACCTTATGCAGAACGCAGAACCCCGACGACATGCACGTGGCCTTCAGAGACGACACACAGAGAGAGTGTTATTATGTCCACATGAGACGCCCTATGGCACCTACCAGGTACCTAGACCAAGATTGCATGGATGCCTTGGGGATAGAGCCAAGCGTCAGATTCTTATGCCACCAACTCCAGTGGGACCAGTTCGACGATATGAACAACACTCACAGGAACTTGACTCTAGAGTTCCTCAGCTCGTTTGATTATGATCCTTGGGCTGGACCAGATGGACATGCTATTTTCAGGTTGTTCGGGACTGACTACTCCTTCTCTCACAAAGAGTTTGGTGATTTACTAGGTTTTCAGACTCCTCCTGATGCTATTCCAGAGACATTGATGGGGTATTTTATGAGCAGAGAAGTGGAAAAGTTTTGGAGTAACATCTCAGGTAGAGGCAGCCAAGATCCTTCCATTCAGTTTTCTCAGGTAATCCACAATCCTGCATTAAGGTACTTCCAGATGATTCTAGCACACTCTTTCCTCGGTTTGCCAAATACAGAGACTCTGCTGAGTGAGGAGGAGATTTTCCTACTTTTTTGTGCGACTCAGTCACACCCAGTTGCTTGTGGAAACTTTCAGTTGAAGGGCCTTGCTAGTGTCGCCAGGTTATCTGTAGGCATTATGCACGTCGGTGGGATTGTTACTCAGATTGCTACTGCATTGGGTTTGTCTCGCAAATTATTGCATCTCAGGACCTTCTGCTGCTACACCACCCTGTATGTTGACTTTTTTATTGACAGAGGATTAATGAGGAGGGCCTCTTTTGAGCCCAACACGTTTAGATTACTGATCGACAGCGAAGTGATACATTACTTTACATTACCTGACCCACTGATGACCAGTGTCCACGACCCTGCTAATTGGAGTTATGTTTTAGAAGGTTATGGAGAGACTATCGAAGAGCCAAAATCACCTCCCACCGCTGAGTACACTCCTACACCTCTTTCTCCCCGAATCACTGTTATGTCTAACAATATGTCTTTGCAGCCGCCTGATCTACAGACCCAGATTTATGAGCTCCGCAAGGAGACTGCCCTGCTCAAGCAGGAAGTAGTGGACTTGGCATTACAGATCGAGATATCTGATCTCACTCATGCCTCAGAGGCCAATGCTCTATATCAGGAGATTGGAGAGCTTCGGAGGGAGATAGCTGAGATTCGTGGATCGAACCAGGAGGAGAAGCCTACCACACGATCGTTTTACACTGACATTATTACTCTAGTATTTAATTTTTCATGCCTTATTTTATTTCTCGCATCTCCAGACATATTTTATATTATTGCATATATTACATTTTCCATGTACTTTGATTTTTATCTTATATATTATTTCATGCACTAATCTCATTTTTCTTTTTCTTTCATTTTATTTTATTTTATTTTATGTCGAATAATGAAAAAAAAAAGAACAAAAATATTTTTATTTTTGTCTTCATAAAAAAATATGCAAGCTTCATGCCTTAGAAGAAAGAAGAAAACGCTATTCGGACCCCCCGAAGACCAAAGGTACGCAAAGCCCAAAAGGGGAATTGAAGTTTTTAGGCCCATAAGGGAAATGGCCTTATGGCGCCCGCCATGACCCTATGGCGCCCGCCATGACGTTCTCCCCTATTTCGGGGAAGATTCATCTCCTCCACCATTTTCACACCTTCAAACTTCCAAAACCCATTTTTCCAACTTCCAAAAACCCCATTGAACCCCATTAAAGCTCCCACCTTTCTCATACATTCACCATCTATAAAACCCATCCAAAATCCATTTTTATTTTCATCCACCACAAACCATAAAAATCCAACCTTTACCATTTCTTACATAAACCACTCTTCACCATTTTCAACTTCTCAAGGAGCAACAACAATGGAGTTCAACGGATATTTTCTTCGCGATGGAAGACCGAGAGATAGGCAAATGAAAATCATTCAAAGGCTTCAGAGTCGAGAAATTCTCTCGACTAGGTACGTAGATGATAACTGTCTTTACTCTTTGGGTCTGTATCATAGTGTTTTTAATTTATTAGATTTTATAGGCTTGCATAATATTTTTGTTAATCAGGAACCTACCTATGAGAGGCTGACAGTTGAGTTTTTAAGTTCATTGATATACACTGTCAGTCCTAACACTGCTAGCACAGTCGGTACTGTTAATTTTAGACTGTTTGGAATTGAATACGAATACAATACCGGCGAACTAACAGGCTTGTTAGGAATCCCTCATAGGGAAGGTGCTATATGTGAGGCACCTTTGGATTCAGAATGGTCGGCCGAAGTATTTTCCTTCTGGAAGAGGCTGTCAAGTACTTCAGTAAATTCTTTTGAAGGAATACTTGCGTCGACCATCCATAACCCGACCATAAGAGTTTTCAAATATCTTTTGGCATGTACTATTTTTGGTCGGGAGAGTCCAAATAAGGTAAACGCTAAAAAGCTCCTATTTTCGCAAGGATGCCTCACTAATACTCATATCAATCTGGTCCCGTTTATGCTGGCACACATGGCTTTAACTGTTAATAAAATAAGACCGATTGTTATTGGAGGACTTGTTACGTCTATTGTTCGGGCTCTTGATCTGAACAATGAGATAACTACACTTGAACCCCTACCTCCTCGCACAATTAATTTAAAATTTCTAAAAGACATGAAATTGTGCCGAACAAGGAAAGCATGTGGTTATGAGTTGATGGTTCATGGGGTAGCTATCCCATCTGTTGCTTTACCTTGCAGTAGACGTACCGATGTACGTAATGAAAGAAACTGGACCTATGATCTGAATGCTCCACCTGTTTTGGGTCCACTTCCTCCTAATATTCCAGATAGGGAGGCACATGACACTGATGAAGAATATGATCGGAGAGAACATTCTCCCGTACCTCACGTGTCCACCCATCGCCCTTCACAGTCACACACCGCACCATCTTCCTCTAACCCTGTTATAGGTGCTACTCCTGGATTCTATATCACTGAGGAGATATGGCGTGATATGACAGCTAGAGAGGAAAGGCGAGACAACCTACTCTTTACCATTTCACAACAACTGACGGATAACATGAGCTACATGGAACAATCGAGATCGGTATCGGATCGTGCCTACAGTAACGTTTGTCGCGCCTTGACCGACATCACATCAGAGCAGGCCCGTCAGCGAGAAGTCAACCGTCGACACCACCAGCTTATGGAGGCCACTCAGGGTTCTATCCTAGGTAACCTTCGAGAGGTCCGGAGTGCCCAGGCTGCCTTATCAGCACGACTTGACCGGAGGGACCAGCAACGCAGTATATCCCGTCGTTCCAGACCATCACAGTAGGACGGCGAGGGCACCAGTGCTCCTCCGCAGTAGTTTTCCAGGTTACTCTCCTTATCTTATTTCGAAACATTGAGGACAATGTTCGATTTAAGTGTGGGAGGGGATTTTATTGCTTTCTGTTATTTCCCTTCTTAGTTATTTATTTGCCTTCTATTATTTTCTTTTTCAGTTAGTTATTTAGTTTAAGTTTCTTTTTAGATAATGCATGAGTCTGACGAGTCACCAGTATAGTGTATCTTTAGTACACCCTCATTTTTCCCATTTCCTTAGCCTTACCAAAATTTCTTTTTAAAAGAAAACAATGTTGTTTCACATGTTTTTTGCGCTTTGAGACAGGTTTGGATTAGGATGTGGTGACTTGGGTAAACTTTTTGAAACATCAGTATCATTATAGCACCATAGACCTCTTGAATATAGGAATTACTCCTAAACCCCCCACACCATGTCCTTTATTATCATTCAAAAAATTGTCCTAAGTAGTTTATTCTAGCAGTCATCTCCGGCCTAAGCATGCTCTACGTAGGGGATCGATAAATATAAGTGAATGATCCAATGATAATAAAAAAGAGAAAAAGGCAATCTCTGGGATATGTGACCCTCACAAAGTCATTTAAACCGAAAAAAAGAGAAGAAAGATATTTTTTCCACAAAAAGAAAAAAAATTGCAGTCACCTATTGTTAGTTGCTTCAGAGGTATCTGGCACTGAAATTGGTAGGGCAAATTATGATCCGATCCCCCACAGCTACATTTAGGTCCAAAAAAAATGGGTTTACACATGCTTATGTGCCAGAAACCCTATGTTTTGGATCAGAATCACTAACCGGTCACTCTACTATGAAGCATGTACGAATAATGGGCTTAATGTGATTGCGCCTGAATGAAAAGGAACCAAAAAGAGATGAGAAGATAGACCTAGGTATTGTGGAATGACATGGGGTGGTTAATATAGGATTGAAGTCTATGTCTGTGTTATTATGGTACCTTTGGTTCACTTAGTTAGTACCTGTCACTGCATCCTGACTTGAACTTAGAAGCCCTCTTAGCTCGAATCATGTGTTGACACCAGTTATCTTCATTTTTGAGCCTTAAATGTTTGCTTGAGGACAAGCAAAGGTCTAAGTGTGGGAGGATTTGATAACACTAAATTTCACCGTATTTCTGACTCCGATTTCGCATGCATTCTTAGTTTTTATTGCTATTTTGTTATGTTATTACTTTGTTTTTCTTTATTTTCAGGTTTTTTATGTAATCGGGGCCTAAATCATGAAAAGGAGCGAAAAAGGAGTTGAAACGAACGAAAATCAAGAAATTCAGCTTTTTACACTTACGGCATCCACCATGGTTGGCGCCATGGGATCAGCCATGACGTGGCCATGTCTCAAGACCACTCCACAACTGCCAAGAGCCCACGATCCCCACTTTCTTCACCATATTACACCTATGGCGAGCGCCATAGGCCTGTGGCGGGCGCCACAAGGCAAAAGTGTTTCCCTCCGCTTTTTAGTGGAGGGGGACATCCTGGTCTTTTCTTGCTATTTGTTTTCCTATAAATAGGGCCTTAGATTTTCATTTTCAATCATCCAAACTTAGAATCTCTTAGGAATATATAAGTTTTAAAGTAGTAATCACTTCACATCGGGGTGTTACTACAATCGAGTGATCGAGTCTGTATACGTCTGTGTGATCGAGTTTTGGAGCAATTTGGGAGGAAGTTAATCCTGCCGCCATTTTAATTCCAGTTTGTATTTTATTTTTCCGCACTCGCTTTATTTTATTTACTTTCCGCATTGCCTTACTTTATTTATTATCCGCACTCGCACTTAACTTTACTTTATTTCTCGCACTCGCTTTAAATACCTTTATTTCTCGCACTCACACTACTTTTATTTACTTTTCGCACTCGCACTAATTACTTTTATGAAAAATAATAAAAATAACATTTACTTTACCATGTCTAACTAAATCCATAAAGGTTAGAATGTAAGGATCGTAATTGAACCAGTAATCCGTACAACTGTTCGTAGAAACACTTAAGAGCTATTTTAACTTTCAATTTAAGTTTAATTGTTTTTAACTATTTCAAAAACAACCAAAAGCGCTTTGTATAGTTCATTAGGAGTCTGGTTTGTGAGAACCTCTTTTTGCTAAGAAATCCAGGTTAAAATACTTTTCAACTTAATTAAGATACTATATTTCTTAAAAATAGGTTTATTACTCTAACGTAGTACGCACCTTTTTATCCGTGACAATAAGATGGGTTGATTAGAGAATACAACTCGGTTCTGAATACACGAAAGCGATAGTTCCTGTTAAATTGGTTCTTTTCAAAGTAGAAAACATTGCTCATAAGTAGTTCTATTAACAAGTACCAGATTATCAATTAATTATGTGAATTACATTCGAGCCTGTCTTTATTAATTGTTTAAAATTACTATTTTATTTACCATTCCGCACTCTTTAAAACCACTATATTCAATTGCCTTAGATACACACCATAACAACAGGTACGATAGATTGACACTTGGTCTCTGTGGATTCGACAATCTTTTATATTACTCTGACGTGTTCGTACACTTGCGAAAAACACACATCAATAGGTTACGACCTGGGAAGGTATTAGCACCCAGATTGTCCATCGTACTCGACGGGATCCACACTTAATTGATTTTGTTTTGAAGGGGATAGTGTATGTGCTAAACTGTGCATAAAAGCTAGGGAGAAAAGGATGTACAAAGTTCCAGTGCAACGAAGAAAGTGAGTGCTCAAAACTGAGGCTAAGGAAATAAAACTGGGAAGAGGAGAGAGGGGAGACAAAGAGACTTTTGTTCAATAACCGTTAAGTTATGCCTACATATCCTCTCGTGATATGAGGAAGTCAGAACACCGTAGTTCGACTCAAAGAGACTGGAATGTTTTTGTTGTGAACTGCTTACTTGTCTATGCTCAAGTGTATGACTCGTTTGGCTCGAGTGCTAACTGTCTTGCATTAGACGGAAGAAGCGAGTTCTCGTTTTCAGAGTGAATGTGATGAGAAAAGAATCTCGGAGGAGGCGTTTATTGTTTGTTTTTGTGTTTTCAGTTTTTTATTGCTTTTTGATGCTTTGCATAGGAAAATGAGCTTAAGCCTTAATCAAAGGTCGTAAACTCATTATATCACCCTTGATTAGGGATAATGGGTCTACTTAAGTATGAGATGAAAATCTCAACTTAATTACCCTAATGATGCAGGATTGAGATCATTAACCTACTTGTGATTATTAAGTGTTTTTGGAATTTTGTTTTGTGTTAAGTAATGAGTTTAATCTCTAATCAGGGATTAGTGAACTGATTACACCATCCTAAAAGAAGGATAATAGATGAGAACAACTTAAGATGAAAAAGACTCATCAACTTAATCCATGGTTAGGGATTAAAATCATTATATAAAAATCCTTTATTAAAGTGGATTTTAATTAAAGGTGGGATTAAGAAATGGATTTTATGTTTGTAAGACTAAACCTGAGGGGGACTTGTCCATTAAACACTATGGTTAGTCCCTCTGAACCAACAGGCAGAGATGTAACCCTAATATAAGGCCCAAGTTACAAGCTTAAGTATTAATGATTTATTAGGTGTTTTGATTAGGAGGTGTAAACAACTTAAAGTTTTAACACTAAGTATTAAAGTTATACATTCCCTCCTAAGATAAGGATACATGCATAACCCTAATTCAGAGTCTTAAAACTTTAACTGTTTAGCCTTGATCATGAGATGAGAAGCAGAGACTCAAGGAGACTCAAAGGTAAAAAACTAGGGGAGACTATGTACAAACCTAAAGTTATCATGCTTGGATATTCCTATGGTTTGTGAGGCTTAAGAAAATATCTTCAGAAAGTCTTCAGATGGCCACCAAGGAAGAAGAAGTAGATGAAAAGAGAAGAGAAAAGAGAATAGGTTACTTACTTCCTGAAGAAGTTAAGTAACCTAAAAGAAAGAGAAGGAGCAAGAGAGAGCATAAGTGAGTCATACTCACTTTAAAGACAAATAAAGATGCAAATTAAGAGATAAGAAGAGGTTGGATGTGGAGGCAAATCCACATCTTAAACAACTTACTTGAAGCCCCTGAAATGGTTAGTATGAATGCATAAGATGTGAAACAAAAGGAAATAAGGAAAATGAAGATGCAATGATCAAGACCAGAAGTGAAAACACAATGAAAATGTGTTATGAAATGATGCAAGGACATGTACAATGTTTATGTATGATCATACAAGAGATGAGATGCAAAGGAAGGCATGTTAGAAGCTTTAAATCACATGAATACACATAAGAATGAATGAATGCAAAACATACAAAATGGATGCAACAATGATCAACCAATGTTAACACATGTCCTAAGGTATCTAAGATGATATAAAAATGCATGGGATGTTATGACAAGTTCATATGACGAAGGTATGCAAAGATGAATGCAAATGAACATGGCAAATTAGTGTTTTAAGAAAGTATGAGATGCATATGATCAAAACAGAAGCAAATTACATGATAAGAAAATGAAATTGCAACCAAATGAACCCTAAACACACATAAGATCACTCCCCAAAGATGGAAGTCAGAAGCTAAACCAAAGTCAAGTTATGGTTTTTCTAAGTTAGGCTAGGGTTTTGGGTACTTCTTCATGAAAAATGCCAAACAAATGGAAACTGCAATGCAAAAACATGAGTTAAATACCCTAGATACTACATGCAATGTATGAAAGGATTCAAAAAGAACCATGTACAAACTCATCTTGGTTGATCAGAAATGAATTTTGAAGTTAGGGTTAGAAAAATAGGAAATTTGGGAACCCTAATTCATGGTTAATTGTCAAAACATGATTAAACCCTAAAAGAAATTTGTAAAATGAGTTTATAAATTGTTATAAATATGTAAGAATGCTTCATGATTTTTTTGGTGATTTTTAAATACCTAAAAGTATTTTTAATCAATTAAAATGAATGAATTAATTAAATAATACAATTAAGTGATTTAAAAATAGATTTTTAATGCAAAAATTTAAAATAAAAATAATTTTGGTTTCTGAAAATTATTTAAAGTGATAATGCAAAAAATTGTAATTTTATAAAATGTTTTGCTATTTTGAATAAATAAAGAAAACAAATGCAAAATAAATAAAAAAGAAAATGAAACGTAATTGGAATGAGAGGCCCAGATTGCGTGGAGGCTGGATCAATGGCTAGGATTGTAAGTCTGCTTGACTTGTGGTATGGGGGATCAAGGGTCCAGGTTCAAACTTGGCTTACGCGCGCTATCCAATGGCTATGGTTTGATCTGATTTAATTAATTATAATTAAGTTAATTAATTGAATTAAAATTAATGGTGTAATCTGGACCATCCACGCGCTAATCTAATCAAGATCCTATGGCTGGTATTCAAACTGGAAACTCTAATCACCATTAACCCTAATTATTTTCAGGTGACCGGAGATAAGCTCCGGTCATCTTCTTCGGCCAGCCCCTCAACCTAACTTCTTATACAGGCCACTAAACACCATCAAACCTGCCCAGAAACACTCCCCAAACATCATGGAACATAAATTAACAATCAAAAACAATTTATAACACTTGAATCAAGAGAATTGAAGCAAAACATTTTCACGGGCAAACTTTCAGAACAACAATACATGCTCATTTCTACACCATTTTCAATTCTAAACACATCAGAATGATCAGCAAAGCATATAAGTTCATTTTATAACAAGAAAAAGAGGTTCTGGAAAAATTGTTCTTGATGGATACCTGAACTGAAGTTCTTCAAACTGGAGCTTTCTGAGCCTTTCCTTGGTGCAAAATGACTCCTCTGGTCCTTCTGAAGCTAATGGAATGCTTGAATGGAGTTTATAATGGCTATTTTGAGAGGTTCAGTTCTGGTTCAACAAAAATCATGTTTTTATTTTAGGGTGTTTCAGGCCATGGTGATGGGTGGGAAATGTTCTATGGATGATTTGTGGTTGATTGGTGAAAGAATTTTGGAAGTTTGATGGCTAGTTTGAGAGAATCGAAGAGAGGAAGTTTTTGAGGGATTTTGTGCAATCTGATGCTTGGCTTCCTTTTAGCTCTTGTGTGTTATGTTCTATGCTTCTTAGGGTTTCTATAATCAATTGCCATTGGTCAGAAGAGTTGTTGTGGCACTGTGGGATTGGTATGGTTTGAAATGCAAAAATTCAAAAGTTTGTATACTTGAGGCATGGGCTAGGACAAAAGTGATTTGAGGTCTTGGGCTGCCTCAGTTGGCTTCAAGGAGAGCCTTTGGATCGAAAGTTGTGAGTTGTATGGCTTGATTCAAGAGTTTGTATGGTTTTTGCAATTTCATAACTTTTACATTTCTTGAGAAGCAAGTCATGAAAACCCTAGGTTCTTGGCCCAATTATGATCTTTATAAGTTGTTTGATCATGGCATGATGTTTTTGAGTGGATTAGAGGTCACATAAAGGCCTGAAATAACATTGTGCACATTTCCCTCTTTGACATGAACTTGAAAATTACAAGATTTTTCCCAACTTTGACTTGCCACCTCTTGAGTTCTAGGTTGAATCAAGAGGAGTTCTTTTACTTTTTGAAAATGGGAAGATCCAATCTACAACTTTCATGTTTGAAGAAAATTCATTTGAAGCCTTTTTGATCAAGAAAGAGGAGGTTGAAAATCTTTCCCAAAATGTAAAGTTTTCATTACAAGTCATGCCCAAAAATAGAAACTTTGCAAATGGCTCAAAATTCTTCAATTTTGTGAACTTCCAAGCATTCCTAAGATCAAATAAAGATCATAGGACCTCAAATTGATGAAGATGATCTTTTGGTACCCTTGATGGAGGCCTCAGATGCCCTGATTCTGACTTTTCTTGCACAACAAGTTATCATTTGATCAGATGACTTCCACAAGGAATTTGTGCTTCAAATTTGATACACATGCTCCTTATAACACATATAGACCAATAGAATCAAGAATGGCAAAAAAATTGAGTGTAAGGGCCTCAAACCTAAAACCCTGATTTCTGGTCATCTGTGCAGGAGCTCCGAGCCTGCCTGGGTAACTGTGCAATCCTCTGAGATTTTATGACTTCAAAGCAAACTTGGAGGTACAATATGATCATAGAACACTCATGGACACTCTTGACATGCTTCATGGCCTCTGGGATAGCTCAAACCACTTCTAATATTCACCTAATCACAAACCCTAGCTATGCAGCTATGCAATGAGTTGCTAAAGGAAAAAATATGCAATGTGAGATGTGATGATATGATATGCAGTATGAGGGATCATAAGTCAAGGTGTGAGAAAGAGAGAGGGCAAATTTGGGGTGTTTACAGCTGCCCCTATTCAAGCATGAGTTAGCTGTGTAGGATGTAAGCGCCTGGCTTAACAGACAAACAAGATAACTTGTGGTTGAATACCAAGACAATCCAAAATTTGCACTCTTTATTATAAGAAGAAAAGGGATATAAATTGTAAGACAATATAGACTGAATATTAAATGGTAGCGACAGATGACGACCATCGAGTAGAGGACGACTGTTTGGGATAAAAACAGTGAGAAACACACTGACGGGGATGGCCATCATGTTGGGGAATAAAGAATCCACGACGGGGACGGCCATCGGGTAAAGAAAAACGACTTTACTAGGGATATAAAAGCACTAACGGGGACGACCGTCGGGCTGAAGAATAAAGAAACCACGACAGGGATGGCCATCGGGCGAAAAATCAATAAATCAATGATGAGGGACGGTCATCAAAAAGGTGAAGGATGATCACCTAGCAGGGTGTAACACCCCAAATTTGCCCTCTTCTTGTTTAGCATCGTTATCATATCATAATCATCATGAGCATACCATATCCTTATCATTTAGCATAGAAAAATGAAGCATAACACTCACATGTTCTAGCATAAGGCATATGATCGGTCATCTGGAAAATCTGAATCTGCAAGTCAAAATCAAGAGCATGGTGATCTGGCAAGAATCTCACAGGATCATTTTGCACAAGCCTGGTATCATGTTCAGAGCCCTAGAAAGAGAAGATGGATCAAAATTTGCTTGAAACGGTTGGTGCAGGTCTATTTTTGAAGGTTCCCACCAAAGGGAGGGAAATTCAAATTTTCCATGCGTTAACCGGTTAACGCATATGGTTAACCGGTTAACAGCTGCGAAATTTGAATTTCCAGCAGCAATTTCAGCATGTGTGTTTTGGTTCCATTTTCCAATTTTCTTATTTTTATTCATTTGAATTAATTTGAATTTGGGAGAAGGATCTAGAGCATTTATCCAAGCCTAATCCCATTGCTACATCCTAATCACACTACCCAAACCATAATTTTGGATCCCAAACCAAAATTTTGGGCCCCAAACCTAAATCATATTTATTCCATTCCCCTCCAAACCAAAGGGGGCTCTCACTCATTTTTCACTCTCATTTTTCTGAATTTTCATTCCTCTCACTCACAATTCTCTCACTTTTCTCTCCCAATTTTCCAAATCACTCAAAGTTCCTCTTTGAAGATCACACAACCTTGCCTTGAGGTGTGTAGATCTTGGAACTAAACCTCCTTTCATAGCTTCTTTGCATCTCTTTGCTGGTTTTATTGGAGATTCAGATCTGGTTTGAGATCTAGAAGTGCTTTTGGATCCAAAATTCTGCATCAAGAGCTTGTTCTTGCATTTATTTTGCATGGAGTGTGGAGCTTAGCATCGGATCTTCAAAGTTTTGCGCGAGATCTACTGTTTTCAGCTCAATCAACAATTACCAAAGCATACCTCAGCTTTGTAGGTTGGTTAATTTCAGATCTAGCTCTGTTTTTAGCTTATTTGCATGCTTGTGCTTTAG
The DNA here is from genome assembly GCA_963966055.1 of Lathyrus aphaca. Lineage (NCBI taxonomy): Eukaryota > Viridiplantae > Streptophyta > Magnoliopsida > Fabales > Fabaceae > Lathyrus > Lathyrus aphaca. Next base: position 423,454,695 of record OZ014519.1, on the reverse strand, counting down.
ATCCACCATGTGCTTGTGTATTTGCTTGTGTTGTTTGATTTGATTGGTTGATTTGTATCCAGATCCGAATGTTATTGTTCATGAGCTTAATGATATGGATTAATGTGAATTGATCTAATTTTTCCATGTGTAATTGATTTCTGGTCTGGTGCAAGCTTATTTGAATAAGCTGTTTTGAGATGCTGTTTTCTGCAGGATTTGTTGCTGTTTTATCAGTGTTAACCGGTTAACGTATATGGTTAACCGGTTAACGCCCCTGTTTTGTGCGTATTTTGTGCAGGTTTGAGCTGGTTAACCGGTTAACGCATTTGGTTAACCGGTTAACACTGAAGCAGAATGGTTTTTTAGTGTTGTTTTGAGCTTGTTTGATCCCTTTGCTTGTTCTAATTGCCTTGGATCATTGCATGATCATTAAGCATGATATTTTAGGGTGATTTGCTTGCTAGTTGATGTATGCTTTCATGTTTTCGACGCGTAAGTCGTGTATTTGCAATGTTTGGCATGTTGTTTGTTTCTTGTTTACAAGAACCTTTGAGCATGACTAATTCCATGATTGTGTTGGTCACTTTGCTGATTTTTTTTGTGCATACTAACCTTGCAGGGGCTATGGTAAGTGAGAGATGTGGGAATTGAGTTCCACATCTCCAATTCTCATCTTCCTCTTATGTTTATGTTACTAACCCTTTGTTGTTGGGCTTAGGCCTTTCTAGTTTCCTCTTCTCTTTTTCTATCTTCTTCCTTCTTCATTAGGGTAGAAACCTCACTAACTCTTAGGACTTCCATGCATGTGAATACTTAGGATTATTTTAGTCCCCCTTTAGAATTTTTCCTTTGAGATCTTTTGGTTCTTCTTCTCTTCTCATCTCATAACTCTTAAAAAGAAAACACTTTAATAAATGTGAAGTGATGCATTGATCCATAGCCTTATTCCATGAGGTATGCTTGTAGTCTTCCCATCTTGGGATAGTACATGTTTACCTTGTGATGCACAAGTCTGATCAAGGTATCTTCTTCATAAAGAAAAGCATAAAAAACACTTCTTCATGTAAATAACCAAAAAAACACTTAATAATTAAGCAAGTTAGTGAGCCTAAGCCCTAATCTTTGGGTTCAAGTTTTGGGGATCTTCTCCTTACTTTAGTGTGCTTGTTTTATTATTCCATCTTGGAATGTAGTGACAAGTGCACATTCCATTGGTGAGAGTTTGAGTTCACTTCCTTGTGACACACTCATAAAAGCTTCTAAAAAACACAAAACAAACAATAAGCGTCTTTCCTTCGGGAATTCTTTTCTCATCTCCTTCGCTCCGTACGCGAACTTGCTCCTACTTGTCATTTTGCAAGACGGTTACGCACTCGTCGTCCGAGTCTGCAACACCTGAGCAATGGCATAGGCAGTTCAAGCCTTAATTCACAAGCAATTTCCTTTTAGTACCCCTAGTTAGGGGAACTACGGCGTCTCTGATCCTCATTATCCTGATGAGGTACGTAGGCAGCGGGGTAGGGCCCGTTCGAGCACAATCTTTATTTTCCCTACATTTTTCCTTTTCTTTTCTTATTCATTTCCTTTCTCATTTTTCTTTTCCAGTTCATTTTCTTTTCTTTTGCTGCAGTTTTCATACCCTCACCCTTTGAAACAGTATTCTTTGCAAGCGTGGATCCCGTCGGGTACGGCGGACGATCTGGGTGCTAATACCTTCCCAGGTCGTAACCGACTCCCGAACTCAGTCTCTTTGGTTCGCAGGACCTGTGTCCTTCCTTTTCCTTCTTCTGGTTTGTGCAGCATTACCATTCCCTTTCTTCGGGATAAAAATGCCTGGCTGGCGACTCTATTCTTCTTCCGCGCCACTTTCGCGTTTGTACCAGGATGGAAATCCCGGGAGCGACAGCTGGCGACTCTGCTGGGGATCGAACCCAGAGTCTCTGGTTCCCCTGTGAGTCTCTCCTAGCGTTTGTTTGTTTCTGTTTCATTGGGTGATGTTTTGTTTGTCGTGGCTTGTTGTATTGTATTGCTGTTTGTTTACTGCTTTATTTACAGCTTTATTTTACAGCTTTATTTACGGTTTTCAGTATTTATTTTCTGCATCATATATATCATACTGGACTGTCTGGACTGGTTTCCTTTGGTGGGATGGGAGTTACTGGTTCTTGAGAGATATGAGCCAAGTACCCGGCTCGAGTGCACCATAGGACTTAGAGTGGTTCCACTTTGGCCTCATGAGATCTTGTCATGGGGGTAGTAGTGAGTTCCACACCCAGGTTGCGATTGTCTTGGAAATGTCTTGATTTGGGGATCTTCCTCTCTCATTACATAACCCTGACAGTTATGTGCAGCTGGGGACCGATCATTGAGAACCTTTGTGGAAACAACCTTCTCCAGTGGTGACAGTGGCAGACCACATTTTGTGGCAAACCCATTCGCACCCGAGGGTCCACTGGGAACTCGCATAGGATGGCCTGGTTCTCTTATAAGAACTCAGTTAAAGCGTCTGGTCATATGACATTAGTACTGTATCCTACGGGCTGAATGTACTATTGTTTCTTGATTTCAGCGCTTGAAGCTAGGGACTTATAAGGGATGCTTGTTTTTCCCGGACTCAGCTGAGGCCTCCCTGCATAGTACATAATGCCTAACCGATTCCCTGATTTGGTCATGAGCCATTTCTCGGAGATGGTGACAGTATTATTGCTATGTGGCTTTGAGAGTCCGTGATGTCTGACCCGGAGCCTTTTACCCGTGAGATTGGGGGGTGTGTACAGGTGTGCAGGAACCCATGACCTCAACATACACTCATCTGTTCAGTTATGATCTTTGGTCCTGTGAATATGACCGGTGGTTCTATTGATTCTATGGTTCCGAGGTTATGATCCTGGAATTCTGGATTTCTTGATACTGTGGGTCTGAGATCTTCTATCAGAGGGTTGTGATTACCAGAGGGGGTGACTCAGTGAACTGTTGAGTTTGCCAGTTGTTCCGAGGGGCCCTTGTCAGTGTGCCAGTTCAGATGGTCCCAGTTGGTCATGTGCTTGCATTGCATTACATTTGCATCATTCTTTGCATTAACTGTTTATGTTTCCCATTTTTCAGGTCATTACTCACATCTATTCCCGGTTCTGGTATTCTTATCTCCATGGCAGAAATTAAAAGCGATCTGAGAAAAAAGAATGTGCATTACACCTTTCTTCAGCCGGAAGTCAAAAGTGTTCAGAGGTTAGCAGGTCTGATGAACGATCAAGTCTTGGGTAATTTCAAGAAAAGATATGGCCAGATACTGAAATTTGTGGACAAGCCTACTACAGACCAAAAGGACAGCTTGCATACCTTGTTGCAATTTTATGATCCCCTGCTGCGTTGTTTTATTCTTCCAGGTTACATCTTAGCTCCGACATTGGAAGAGATCTCCAGCATGCTGAGTATCCCGATCAGAGAGACATTGCCGTTCTACGGGTCAGAGGTTGTGCTCAGAGATGAAGACATAGCCAAGGTTTGTAGGTTGCCAGTTGCTTCAGTCAGAAAGGCTTTGCAAGAGAGTAAAGGCAGAGGTCTACCATGGAGTGTGCTTATTCCAGAGGCTGAGAAGTATGCTACAGAGGCTAGGTGGAGCGACTTTGGAGCTTTGCTTGCATTGATGGTATATGGGTCTAGCTTGTTTCCCGGAGAGAAAGAGTTTGTCAGCTTAGAAGTGATCTCAATTTTTGCAAAAGGCAATCCAGTGCCTACTTTATTGGGTGACTTTTATTTTAGTGTCCATTACAGAAACGAGAAAGGTAGAGGTGGTCCAGTGGTCTGCTGTGCTCCTTTGTTTGCTGAATGGTTCGCTAGACAGTTGCCTAAATCAGGTGCCTTCAAGGATATACGAGACGAATGGAGATGGTCCAGAAGACTGATGGGATTGACTGAAGAAGACATTGCTTGGGGTTATGACAGGGATTTGCTAGGAAAAGAGGTGATGGTTAGCTGCGGAAGGTTTGCCGGAGTACCTTTGCTGGGAAGGAAAGGTGTCATCAGTTACTACCCGACATTAGCCAGAAGGCAGTTTGGCTACCCTTTGAAGGATCCCCCTCAGATGGAAATGTTTGCTGAATCTTTGTATTTTCCTGTTGATGGAAACAGAGAGCTAGTCCAACAAGCAGTTCAATCCTGGGATCACAGGAAAAGGAAAGGGAAGAAGGACTTCGGCTGAGTTGATCCCAAAGCATATCCACCATACGTTGAATGGTTGCAAAGGTATATCGAGTCAGTTCTCATGCCTTTTTCAGTCGAAGCTCCACTTTATCCTCGAGAGGTACCAGGTCCGAGCAGTACGGTTTCCTTGGAGGAGTACAAGAAGCTAGAAGCTCAGCTGCATGCGGTCAGAGTAGAGAATGTTGAGATGGTAAGCTTATACCACCAGGCCAATGGAGCCAAGAAGGAAGCTGAAGATAAACTGCAAAAGCTCCAGTCCTCCTTGGAAAATAAAGAGAAGGATTTTGCCGGAAGAGAAGCCCATTTCCACCGATTGGGTACGATGGAAGCGCAAAGAGAAGCCAAGCACAAGGAGACTTTAAAGACTCTCAGGAGTGCTCGACAGTCCATTGTTTGGCTGAAAGGCCAAAGGGAGGAGGAGCAAAAGAAATTCAAAGAGAAGGAAGAGTTCTTTGAAGTTCAGATGGCTTTTAAGAAGGAGGAAGTGGAGCAAGCCCACGCCATCCGGAGGGAGAGGACCCAACAGCTAGTCCAAAGCCAATTAGCTCTGGAGGAAGCCAGGAAAGAGATTGAAGAGCTCAAGCTGAGAGCAGGCGTCAAGAAGAGCAGGGCAGAGGTGGCAGAGTCGGGGTCCTTAGTTTAGTTTATTTTTCAGACTACCTACAGGCTTGTTGTAGGAGTCTTGCTTTTATCTTTATGTACTGATTTGTAACCCTTCGGGGAATATTCTTGGATGTACTCTGACTTTTAGCCTATAGTGGTTTGTCCATATTCAGTATTAATGTGCAAGTTATCGTTTTGAATGTGCAAGACTCGTTTGCCTGGATACTACTAACGTCTGAACACTTATCAAAGAGAAAGTTCGAAAGCTAAACACTGAAAGTGATTGCCGAGATAGATACCAGAACTGGGGCATGCCAAATGCTTAAAATTGGGAACATGAACAGTTACATTGCATTGCATATAACCTGTTTGTCTGTTTTGCAGGTGTTGCATCAATTACTAACGTATTTTGTGTTTCAGGCACTATAGCTCCTCGAAAGGTTCGAGAACAACCAGCAGTGCACAGATACCCAACCAAGATTAACAGAGAGCGGGCCATGGATCAAATGCAGGCAGATTTGGCAGACCTAAGGCAGAGAATGGATAACTTCATGACGTTAATGACCGGCATGGGGCAGAATCAAGAACGGCTGCGAGAGTTGGTTGAGAATCAGAACCGGAATGCTGCTGCTGCTGCTAATGCTGGTAATCATGCTGGTGCAGGCGCACATCAAGGGGGAATTCCTGCCACACAACCAGGGACGACAACAGTCAACGACGGGATGCATAACATTCATGTGGACCACCAGGAGGACCAGTTCACTTTACTTGATGAGACCGAGGGTCAAGGGGTCGAAATGAACAAGAGGTTTGAAGAGATGGCTGAGCAAATCAAGGCTATTCAGTCCCAGAGTTCTTTGGGGTTCGATATAACAGACTTGGGCTTGGTTCCGGGAGTCAGGATCCCGTATAAGTTCAAAGTTCCTACTTTCGAGAAGTATAACGGCACTGCTTGCCCAAAGACCCATTTGCAATCATATGTGGGAAGAATCGCCGCTCATACAGACGATGAAAAACTGTGGATGTATTACTTTCAGGACAGCTTAGTGGGAGCTTCCCTTGAGTGGTACATGAAACTCAGCAGGGTCAATGTTAAGAGCTGGAAAGATCTTGCTGAAGCCTTTGTGAGGCAGTACCAGTATAACATGGACATGGCTCCGAATCGCACCCAGTTGCAACATATGGCTCAGACAGCAAAAGAAGGCTTCAAAGAATACGCCCAGAGGTGGCGTCAGCTAGCTGCCAGGGTGCAGCCACCCTTGTTAGAGAATGAAATGGCCGATATGTTTATGGGTACCCTCCAGGGAGTATTTCTTGAAAGATTGGCGTCAAGTTCTGCTACAAAGTTCAACGATATTGTCATTGCGGGAGAAAGGGTTGAAACACTGTTGAAAATGGGGAAGATACAAGACCCCGGTGCTAGTAGTTCAAATGGGGCGAGGAAAGCTTTTAGCGGACCTCCAAGAAGACGAGAAGGAGAGACCAATGCTGTATTCGGCCGAAGCCAGGGTCGTGGTTACAGAAGACCTTATGAACATGTGGCTGCTGTCACTATTCCTGCAGCTCCCGTACAACAGATGCTACCTCCACCACAACAATCACAACAACAACAACAACCTAGAGCCAACTACCAGCAAAGGCCTTATCAACCGAGGCAGACTCGTCCTGCTAACAGGGTGATTGAAGCTATTCCGATGACATATGCTGCCTTGTTGCCGAGACTACTAGACTTGAACCTTATTCAATTAAGGACTTTGGCACCACCACCTCCTGGAGAGCTTCCAGCTGGTTACGACGTCAACGCGCGATGCGCTTTTCATTCAGGGGCACCCGGGCACTCAACCGAGAAGTGCAGGGCGCTACATCACAAAGTTCAAGATCTCGTGGATTCAAAGGCAATCAACTTTGCGCCACCACCGAATATCAACTCGAACCCTATACCTAATCATGGAGGGGCAAGAGTTAACGCTGTTGAGAGTGATGACAAGTTGAGTTTGGTACTGAGAATTGATGAAGTCAAGACGCCGTTGAAGGTGGTGAAAGAGAGACTGTTGAAAGGTCAAGTGTTTCCTGGTTGTTCTCTCGATTGTGAAGACTGTATAAGTGTTGCGATTGGCTGCGAGAAATTGAAGACGGGTTTGCAAGAGTTGATTGATGTTGGGTCTCTACAATTTAGCAAGATTAGTAATGAAAAGGCTGATGATGTGTCAACCATTACTATCTTCTACAATGAAGCTGACATGCCCGTCAGACAAGAGCCAGCTACTGTTTACACCCCTCAGATTAGTCCTGTGACTATAACTGTACCTGGGCCAGTGCCGTACACCGATGATAGAGCCATTCAGTGGCATTATGGTTCTGATGTCTATGTGGCGGGACGGAAGATGGAAAGTAGACCTGTTGCTGACCCGACTATTGAAAATGTGGGAGGTGTTGGGGGATTTACTCGAAGTGGCCGTTTATTTGCTCCCCCTGCATTGAGAAAGGATCTTGAGGCCGAAGCTTCGTCCAAAGACAAAGGAAAGCAGACTGCGAATGATGAGTCAGTTACTCCTGTGGCTGGGCAGAGGACGTTTGAAAAGGAGGTAGAGGAGTTTATGAAGATCATCAAAAGGAGTGACTATAAGGTGGTTGATCAACTGAACCAGACGCCTTCAAAGATTTCTATCTTGTCACTGTTGATGTGCTCTCCCGCGCATAGAGAAGCTTTACTGAAAGTGCTTCAAATGGCCTATGTTCCTCAAGAGATCACTGTCAATCAACTCGAAGCTGTTGTTGGAAGTGTTAATGCTAGCCATGGCTTAGGCTTCACTGACCGAGATCTCACTTTGGAGGGAAGGAATCACAATAAAGCACTGCATATCACGATGGAATGCAAGGGTGCTGTGTTGTCTCATGTCCTTGTAGACACAGGCTCTTCTTTGAATGTGCTCCCGAAGAAGGCGTTGATGAAGCTTAACATTGATGGGATTGTCCTAACGCCGAGTGATTTGGTGGTTAAAGCTTTCGATGGTTCAAGAAGATCAGTTTTCGGAGAGGTTGAGTTGCCTGTCAAGATAGGTTCTCAAGTCTTCAAGAGTGTCTTCTATGTCATGGACATCCAGCCTGCGTATAGTTGCTTGTTGGGCAGACCGTGGATGCACGCAGCTGGAGCTGTCACCTCAACTCTGCACCAGAAGCTTAAATATGTGGTGGATGGCCAGGTCATCACAGTTTGCGGGGAAGAAGATATTTTCGTCAGCCACCTGTCGACGTTTAAATATGTGGAAATGGACGGAGAAATTCACGAGACTTTGTGCCAAGCTTTTGAGGCAGATGTCAGTATCCTGACTCCGGTGAAGAAAAACAACGAAGGCACGTCAATTCATTCCTACCGGGAAGCAAAAGAGGCCGTCCAATCAGGCAATGCCCAGGGCTGGGGCAAGCTACTGGAGGTGGAAAAGAAGGGTGATAAATTCGGCTTAGGGTATCAGCTTGGGGGGTCTACTCAGAGTGGTAAAGCTATCTCATTCACAAGTGCTGGGTCGCTCGACCGCGATCAAATCTGTACGGCGAACAAAGACGGGGATAGTGACAGAGACTGGGACAACAATTGGATCCGCCCGTGTGCACCCGGCGAGGAGCTAGGAAATTGGTCTGCTGAGGACATTGTTCAAGTCACCTGGCTCTCAAAGTAATTGTTTTGTTTCCCTTTATTAGCATACTGCATTGTCAAATCCAGCATTCTGCCCAAGATGTTTGGATCCATTGTACTGGGCCACCATGTTTTGTATTGCATCGTTATTTTTGCCATGAAATAAAAGGACATTTTCAGACAAATTGTGCTCTCTTTCTTTGTTTTTAAACTTTTTCACAAAAAACAATATAAAAATGGCAATGTGTTTTTTCATTTTTTGCTTTGTGTTAGCGTCTCTTTTCAAAATAAGCAGATTCTGAATAAGCACATCATTTGTGCAGTGCTGATCATCCGAATTCCACGGATAACGTTCCTGCTATGACTATGCATGACTTTGATAATCCAGTCTACCAAGCTGATGAAGGGGTTGAGGAAGACTGTGACCTCCCTGAAGAGTTGGTCAGATTGTTGAAACAAGAGGAACGAGTTATTCAGCCTCATCAAGAAGAGATTGAGACCATCAATATTGGCAGTGAAGATGCAAAGAAAGAAATCAAGATAGGAGCCAATCTGCAGGCCGACGTCAAACAAGAGCTGATCAGTATGCTGAGAGAGTATGTAGATATCTTTGCTTGGTCATATCAAGATATGCCAGGGTTGGATACCGACATCGTGATGCATAAGCTACCTCTGAGAGAAGACTGTCCTCCTGTGAAGCAAAAGTTGAGAAGAACTCGCCCGGATATGGCGATGAAGATTAAAGAGGAGGTGCAGAAACAGTGGGATGCCGGGTTCCTTGCCGTGACTAGTTACCCACCTTGGGTAGCTAACATCGTACCAGTGCCTAAAAAGGACGGCAAGGTCCGGATGTGCGTTGACTATAGAGATTTGAACAGAGCAAGTCCGAAGGATGATTTTCCGTTGCCACACATCGACGTGTTGGTCGACAGTACTGCTCAATTCTCAGTATTCTCCTTCATGGATGGATTCTCCGGTTATAATCAGATAAAAATGGCGCCGGAGGACATGGAGAAGACAACGTTCATTACCCCGTGGGGAACATTCTGCTACAAGGTCATGCCTTTCGGTCTGAAGAACGCAGGGGCAACTTATCAACGGGCAATGGTCACGTTGTTCCATGACATGATCCACAAGGAGATCGAATGTTATGTGGATGATATGATTGCAAAGTCCAAGGACGAAGAGGAGCATTTGGTTAACCTAAAGAAGTTGTTTGACAGATTGATCAAGTACAAGTTGAGGTTGAATCCGAACAAGTGCACTTTCGGAGTGCGTTCTGGAAAGTTGCTGGGTTTCATTGTAAGTCAAAGAGGAATTGAGGTAGATCCTGCTAAAGTGAAAGCTATTCAAGATATGCCTGCACCAAAGACAGAAAAAGAAGTGCGCGGGTTCTTAGGTAGATTGAACTACATTTCTCGGTTCATATCTCACCTAACTGCCACGTGCGAACCGATCTTCAAACTGCTAAGAAAAGAGCAAACAGTCAGGTGGAATGATGATTGCCAAAGGGCTTTCGACAAAATAAAGGAATATTTGCAGGAGCCTCCAATTCTGATGCCTCCAGTGGAAGGAAGACCGTTAATCATGTACTTGACCGTGCTTGAAGGGTCGATGGGGTGTGTGCTCGGCCAACATGACGAGTCTGGTCGAAAAGAGTACGCCATTTATTACCTTAGCAAAAAGTTTACCGACTGTGAATCCCGATACTCGCTGCTCGAGAAAACTTGCTGCGCTTTGGTATGGGCTGCTCGCCGACTGAGGCAGTACATGTTGACCCATACTACACTTCTCATTTCCAAGATGGATCCTGTCAAGTACATCTTTGAGAAACCAGCATTGACCGGAAGGGTTGCTAGATGGCAGATGATTTTAACTGAATACGACATCCAGTACACTTCTCAGAAAGCCATCAAAGGAAGTGTATTGTCGGAATACCTTGCTCAGCAACCTCTTGAGGATGACTATCAACCAATGAGATTTGATTTCCCTGATGAGGACATCATGTACCTCAAAACAAACGATTATGAGGAATCACTTCCGGAGGAGGGACCTGATCCTGAATCCAAATGGGAGTTGATGTTTGATGGGGCTGTCAATATCAATGGTCGTGGAGTTGGTGCCGTACTCATTACTCCTGAAGGTGTTCATTTACCCTTCGCTGCCAAAATTACTTTTGGCTGCACCAACAATGAAGCGGAGTACGAGGCGTGTATAATGGGAATAGAGGAGGCAATTGATCTTCGGATCAAGAACCTCGATATATTCGGAGATTCAGCCCTCGTCATTAACCAAATTACCGGCAAGTGGTATACACATCAAGAGCATCTAGTTCCGTACAGGGATTATGCTAGAAAACTATTGACATTCTTCACGACAGTTGAGCTCAAATACATACCACGGGACGAAAATCAATTTGCCGATGCTTTGGCCACTCTCTCTTCGTCAATTAAAGTCCTATGTTGGAACTTTGTGCCCAGAATTGACATCTCCAGGCTTGACTCTCCAGCTTATGCTTTCTCTGTAGACGCTGTGCCTGATGAGAAACCTTGGTATTTTGATATCAAGTTATTCCTGGAGAAGCAAGAATACCCAACAGGGGCATCGTCCAAAGACAAAAAGACCTTGAGACGACTTGCTGCTAGTTTCTTCTTGAACACAAACGGGGTTTTGTACAAGAGGAACTTCGACATGGTCTTGCTCAGATGCGTGGATAGACACGAAGCAAGCCTGTTGATGCAGGAAGTCCATGAAGGATCTTTTGGTACCCATGCAGGAGGGCATGCTATGGCAAAGAAACTGCTGAGATCAGGGTATTACTGGATGACAATGGATGCAGACTGTTGTTCATTCGCTCGTAAATGCCACAAGTGCCAAATATATGCAGATAAAGTGCATGTCCCTCCAAATCCGCTCAACGTCATGTCATCTCCTTGGCCCTTCTCTATGTGGGGCATTGACATGATCGGGAAGATTGAACCGACTGCTTCGAACGGTCATCGCTTCATCCTGGTCGCGATTGATTACTTTACCAAGTGGGTAGAAGCAGCGTCTTATGCCAATGTCACTCGTCAAGTGGTGGCAAGATTTCTGAAAAGAGATATCATATGCAGATATGGAGTACCCGAAAGGATCATTACTGATAATGGTTCTAATCTCAACAACAAGATGATGGCAGACTTATGTCGGGACTTCAAAATACAGCATCACAATTCTTCTCCTTACCGACCAAAGATGAATGGTGCGGTAGAGGCAGCTAACAAGAATATCAAGAAGATTGTGCAGAAAATGGTTGTCACCTACAAGGATTGGCATGAGATGTTACCGTTTGCTTTGCATGGGTACCGAACGTCGGTCAGGACATCAACAGGGGCAACTCCCTTCTCTCTAGTGTATGGCATGGAAGCAGTCCTGCCTGTTGAAGTAGAGATTCCTTCACTGCGCGTGATGATGGATGTCAAGCTGGATGAGGCTGAATGGGTGCGTGCTCGTTACAACCAGCTATGTCTAATTGAGGAAAAGAGATTAGCGGCTATCTGTCATGGTCAGCTTTATCAGAGGAGAATGAAGCGGGCATTCGATCAACGAGTACGTACTCGAGAGTATCGAGTGGGAGAGCTTGTATTGAAGAGGATCGTTCCTCCAGGTTCAGATAACAGGGGCAAGTGGACCCCAAACTACGAAGGACCATTAATAGTGAAGAAAGTATTCTCAGGAGGGGCACTGATGCTCACCACTATGGATGGAGAAGACTTCCCATCCCCTGTTAACTCGGACGCAGTTAAAAAATACTTTGCATAAAGAGACCCGCTGGACACAAAAACAGAATGTAAGTCCAGGCAAGAAAAGGGCATCCCGGCGAGCTAAAAACAGAATAAAAAGCTCGGGCAAAAATTAGGGAAAATAAACAAAAAAAATGTACACCCGCTGAGTTGAAAAGCCACATTGGACAGCTCAGGCAAAAAAGGGTATCCCGGTGGATTGAAAACCCGAGAGGGCGATCCACGCAAAATAAGGGAATAAGCGAACAACTGTGATCCAAGTTATCTGAACCACGTCATCGTTTCGTATGGTTTGACAATATCGGAAAGATAGGAAACAGTCCCCTTGTCTTCTCAGAAAGCCAAAGCAGAATGGAGAGTCTTGAAGACATGCAGGTCATAGCAGAAATGGAACTCCTTGGAATGCCGTGTACATTGCCTTTAGGATAGTTTCTTTTCTCAATTTTTATAGTGGCTACCTCTTTCCAGGTGGTTGCTTCCTGATGTAAATCTGTACCTATTCAGAGGCCATTCAATAAAAATAATATTCAGTCAGAAAGCTGTGTGTGTTTATTTTTGTTTGCAAAATGTCCTGAATTTTTGGCAAAAATAGCATTGCATCTAAACATGGTGATAATCTTGAAAAGAAAACTGACATGCAGGGAAACTGTAACCCTCTTTGAGTGTCGGGTGATAATGGATGAACAGATCACGCCATGCAAATCCCCGGGACACACGTGTGTTTTCTGTTGTTGCAGGTTGCAGGATGGCGTCACATCAAGCAATTTACTCTCCCCCAGTAGAGTATCTCCCCAAGCAGAGATTTTTCTTCTCCAGCAGGTAGCTGAAAGCCTGATTTGTCTAAATAGATATTTTCCTCCAACTAAGTCTTGGCAGCAGCCCAAGCAGGTTCTTCTTCCCAAGTGAAGTAGTAGTCCATTCTTCCCCAGCGGAGTGTGCCTAGCAGGTACCTAAGAGCAGGTCATCATCAGAGGTGGAATTGACAGTATTTTATCATCAACAAGATTATTCCCCAGCAAGAGTCCTTGCCTGTCAGGTGCTTGAGGGCCTGATATTCCCTCAGAGTCTTGAATCATCGGATGCTCTCCCCAGCCAGAGTATTTGCCCAGGAAGCTTCCCCAGCCAAGTCTGAAGATGATCTGTCCCCCCACAGAGTTCATATTTGATTTTCACCTCCGTCCGTGAAATATTTCCCAGCAGATTTGCCCTATTGTTGGTTTATTTGATGATGCAGCCAGGTATTCATCACCTCAGTCGGAGTGGGTATCCAGACCTCTTGACTTTTTCTCCCCTGCAGAGTTGTATCTCTTGTTGCCGATCAGGCATTCGTTTATTGCTCGTCTGCAATCTTCAACACTCGTATGTATTATCCCTAAGCAAGTTTCCCCAGCGAGGACATATCACTGCTTTATTGTTGCTCGTCCGCAATTCCTCAACACTCGTCTGTGTTCTGAGATGATATTTGCTGTTGCTCGTCTGCAACCTTCCAACACTCGTCTGTGTTTGGTATTGGATCCTTCGTTGCACTCGTCTGTGCCTTGATATGTATTCTCTGTTGTTGCTCGTCTGCAACTGTCCAGCACTCGTCTGTGTGTGTTTGAAGCTCGTCTGCTTTTATCCCCCAGAAGTCGTTTGTGTTCTGAAGCTCGTCTGCTTTGCCTGGATACTCGTCTGTATCATCCTCAGCACTCGTCTGTGCTAGCTTGCACCTGAATGTGAAGATTTGCTGTTTACCCTGATATCTCTGTGACTACTTCAAATGCTCGTCTGTGTTTGAACTTCTGGTATTCGTCTATACCAGTGGCTGATACTCGTCTGTATCATCGCCTGAAGCACTCGTCTGTGTTTCTCGGATCATCGTCCGATACTCGTCTGTATCTTTGACTATTGGCACTCGTCTGTGTTCTCTTGATGATCATCCAATACTCGTCTGTATTGAAGAGGTTTAAAATCCTGACAGTGGGAATTAAATGTCGAAATGGTTACCGGGCCTGGCGTAACAGGTAAATCCGAAGGAGGCTCGTCTGTCTCAAGCACCAATTATGGTTGCTGCACCTGGCGTAACAGGTTTGCTCAGAAGACTCGTCTGTCTTATACCATATATCCGCGGATAATATATGAGGAAGGTTCGTCTACCTTGATTGCATGTCTATCCCACAGACTTATATGCATTCCCGGAGCCTGCGTAAGGGTTATCCGAAGAAGACTCGTCCGTCTTATTCCACTTATCTGCGTAAGGATTAGTGAAGGAGATTCGTTCATCTCAGGTTACTTTGAAGATCCTTAAGGGCTCGTCCGCTCTCTGTACCTGGCGTCACAGGTCATGCGAAGACTCGTCTGTCAGCATGATAGTATTTCAGATATCAGTTTCAACTTGGAAGAAGCTCGTCTGCTTTTTCTCTCCTTCTTATCCCCAGAGCGTCATCTGGTTGAGTTTATTTCCCAGTGTTGCATTCTTCGTCAGAGTGCAAATTTCAGGTCTTCTTGGTATTCAATCACAGTTTATCTCGAATGTCTGATAGCCGCTGCTCTCATCCTTTTCAGATTAACAGTTGATTGAATAGGGGCAGCTGTAACACCCCAAATTTGCCCTCTTCTTGTTTAGCATCGTTATCATATCATAATCATCATGAGCATACCATATCCTTATCATTTAGCATAGAAAAATGAAGCATAACACTCACATGTTCTAGCATAAGGCATATGATCGGTCATCTGGAAAATCTGAATCTGCAAGTCAAAATCAAGAGCATGGTGATCTGGCAAGAATCTCACAGGATCATTTTGCACAAGCCTGGTATCATGTTCAGAGCCCTAGAAAGAGAAGATGGATCAAAATTTGCTTGAAACGGTTGGTGCAGGTCTATTTTTGAAGGTTCCCACCAAAGGGAGGGAAATTCAAATTTTCCATGCGTTAACCGGTTAACGCATATGGTTAACCGGTTAACAGCTGCGAAATTTGAATTTCCAGCAGCAATTTCAGCATGTGTGTTTTGGTTCCATTTTCCAATTTTCTGATTTTTATTCATTTGAATTAATTTGAATTTGGGAGAAGGATCTAGAGCATTTATCCAAGCCTAATCCCATTGCTACATCCTAATCACACTACCCAAACCATAATTTTGGATCCCAAACCAAAATTTTGGGCCCCAAACCTAAATCATATTTATTCCATTCCCCTCCAAACCAAAGGGGGCTCTCACTCATTTTTCACTCTCATTTTTCTGAATTTTCATTCCTCTCACTCACAATTCTCTCACTTTTCTCTCCCAATTTTCCAAATCACTCAAAGTTCCTCTTTGAAGATCACACAACCTTGCCTTGAGGTGTGTAGATCTTGGAACTAAACCTCCTTTCATAGCTTCTTTGCATCTCTTTGCTGGTTTTATTGGAGATTCAGATCTGGTTTGAGATCTAGAAGTGCTTTTGGATCCAAAATTCTGCATCAAGAGCTTGTTCTTGCATTTATTTTGCATGGAGTGTGGAGCTTAGCATCGGATCTTCAAAGTTTTGCGCGAGATCTACTGTTTTCAGCTCAATCAACAATTACCAAAGCATACCTCAGCTTTGTAGGTTGGTTAATTTCAGATCTAGCTCTGTTTTTAGCTTATTTGCATGCTTGTGCTTTAGATCCACCATGTGCTTGTGTATTTGCTTGTGTTGTTTGATTTGATTGGTTGATTTGTATCCAGATCCGAATGTTATTGTTCATGAGCTTAATGATATGGATTAATGTGAATTGATCTAATTTTTCCATGTGTAATTGATTTCTGGTCTGGTGCAAGCTTATTTGAATAAGCTGTTTTGAGATGCTGTTTTCTGCAGGATTTGTTGCTGTTTTATCAGTGTTAACCGGTTAACGTATATGGTTAACCGGTTAACGCCCCTGTTTTGTGCGTATTTTGTGCAGGTTTGAGCTGGTTAACCGGTTAACGCATTTGGTTAACCGGTTAACACTGAAGCAGAATGGTTTTTTAGTGTTGTTTTGAGCTTGTTTGATCCCTTTGCTTGTTCTAATTGCCTTGGATCATTGCATGATCATTAAGCATGATATTTTAGGGTGATTTGCTTGCTAGTTGATGTATGCTTTCATGTTTTCGACGCGTAAGTCGTGTATTTGCAATGTTTGGCATGTTGTTTGTTTCTTGTTTACAAGAACCTTTGAGCATGACTAATTCCATGATTGTGTTGGTCACTTTGCTGATTTTTTTTGTGCATACTAACCTTGCAGGGGCTATGGTAAGTGAGAGATGTGGGAATTGAGTTCCACATCTCCAATTCTCATCTTCCTCTTATGTTTATGTTACTAACCCTTTGTTGTTGGGCTTAGGCCTTTCTAGTTTCCTCTTCTCTTTTTCTATCTTCTTCCTTCTTCATTAGGGTAGAAACCTCACTAACTCTTAGGACTTCCATGCATGTGAATACTTAGGATTATTTTAGTCCCCCTTTAGAATTTTTCCTTTGATATCTTTTGGTTCTTCTTCTCTTCTCATCTCATAACTCTTAAAAAGAAAACACTTTAATAAATGTGAAGTGATGCATTGATCCATAGCCTTATTCCATGAGGTATGCTTGTAGTCTTCCCATCTTGGGATAGTACATGTTTACCTTGTGATGCACAAGTCTGATCAAGGTATCTTCTTCATAAAGAAAAGCATAAAAAACACTTCTTCATGTAAATAACCAAAAAAACACTTAATAATTAAGCAAGTTAGTGAGCCTAAGCCCTAATCTTTGGGTTCAAGTTTTGGGGATCTTCTCCTTACTTGAGTGTGCTTGTTCTATTATTCCATCTTGGAATGTAGTGACAAGTGCACATTCCATTGGTGAGAGTTTGAGTTCACTTCCTTGTGACACACTCATAAAAGCTTCTAAAAAACACAAAACAAACAATAAGCGTCTTTCCTTCGGGAATTATTTTCTCATCTCCTTCGCTCCGTACGCGAACTTGCTCCTACTTGTCATTTTGCAAGACGGTTACGCACTCGTCGTCCGAGTCTGCAACACCTGAGCAATGGCATAGGCAGTTCAAGCCTTAATTCACAAGCAATTTCCTTTTAGTACCCCTAGTTAGGGGAACTACGGCGTCTCTGATCCTCATTATCCTGATGAGGTACGTAGGCAGCGGGGTAGGGCCCGTTCGAGCACAATCTTTATTTTCCCTACATTTTTCCTTTTCTTTTCTTATTCATTTCCTTTCTCATTTTTCTTTTCCAGTTCATTTTCTTTTCTTTTGCTGCAGTTTTCATACCCTCACCCTTTGAAACAGTATTCTTTGCAAGCGTGGATCCCGTCGGGTACGGCGGACGATCTGGGTGCTAATACCTTCCCAGGTCGTAACCGACTCCCGAACTCAGTCTCTTTGGTTCGCAGGACCTGTGTCCTTCCTTTTCCTTCTTCTGGTTTGTGCAGCATTACCATTCCCTTTCTTCGGGATAAAAATGCCTGGCTGGCGACTCTATTCTTCTTCCGCGCCACTTTCGCGTTTGTACCAGGATGGAAATCCCGGGAGCGACACAGGGGACGACTACTAAAAGATATCACGGCATAGGACGAATGTCGGATAGAAAGATCAACGATGGGGACGACCATCCGATAAAATAATGAGGGACGATCATCAAAAGGTGAAGGAAGATCACCTAGCAGGGTACAACTGCTGAGGATTATCGTGACATAGGACAAATGCCGGATAGAAAGATCAATGATGGGGACGACCATCGAATGAAATGATGAGGGACAATCATCAAAAGGTGAAGGACGATCACCTAGCAGGGTAGGGCTGCTGAGGATTATCGCGACATAGAACGAATATCGGATAGAAAGATCAACGATGGGGACGGCCATCAGATGAAATGATGAGGGGCGGTCATCAAAAGGTGAAGGACAATCACCTAGCAGGGTACGACTACTGAGGATTATCGCGACATAGGACGAATGTCGGATAGAAAGTTGTTTTGTTGGCGATTTTTGGGGATAGATAAACACGGACGAGTGTTTAAGCCCTAAAATGGTATAAGTGTTTCGACAATGTGTATAGATTAAAGATACGGACGAGTATCCTTAGGACCACGATACAGACGAGTATCGATAGGAACAAACAATGACACGTGTTTAAGGATTGATGATACAAACTGTATCAACTGTTTGAACAAGGAACACAGACGAGTATTGATCTGTCGGGGAGATGCATAAGATACTGACAAGTATCAAATAATTATGTATAAGTAGGATACAGACGAGTATCAGAAGGATTATGTATAAGTATGTACAAGTTTTTGTATTGAGAGTGCAGAAGGATGTTTTGGCTCTTATCTGCAGGGGATAAGTTTTTGCGTATTGCTGGAGGGGTGATTTTGGTATTTGCAGGTGACTGGCTCAAACCTGGCTCATGATCATGCAAATGTTTGATTTTTTTCGTAATGCTCCGTATTAGATGGAATGCTACGCTCCATGTGGGGAGGAATGATGCGAATTCTATGATTATGCAAATGAGAGAAACGAGATCCGAGATCTGAAAATCTGCTGGGAGAATCGGATCACTGGGCGATTTGTGGGGAGAAAGGATCACTGCACAATCTTTCTGGAGAACTCTGTGGGGAGAGCTCTGTGGGGATCCAAGGCTGGGGATGAGAAGATCTGGCAACTCGCTGGGGAAAAGAGATTCGGGCATTACTTTGGAGATCCTGCTTGGGGAGGAGAGAACTTCTGGGAAGTAATCTGCCGGAGGATCAGCTTTGTGGGGGCTACTCTGAGGGGATAAAAAGCTCCGTGGGGATACTTTGTCAAGTAGTCCTTCTGGTGATGTGACTGCCGGCTTGGCTGGGGATATAGTGCCTGATATGCCCCATGTTGTGAAAGGTTGTCCGCCTTGAGTACCTGCAACCTGTCAAACAAAGGAAGCGCATAAGTGCCCTGAGGTATCCTCAAACCGGATTCCATCATAGGAGTTAGGTTCGCTTAAGAGTGCATATTTCCTGCAAGCATTTATTGAAAATGGCTCATATGTTTTCATGCAAATGTTGTATTTAGGAACTTTGGACATTTTGCAAACGAAACAAAAAGGTACAAAACAAAGTGTGAATGAATATTTGACTTTATTGATTTGTGTGCCCTGAATAGGCGAGTACAGTGAGGAAGCTAATCCCTGAAATGAGGAGATTGCTACAAAATTGAGAAAATAAAAATCCTATTTGGCAATGCTGAAGTTGATGCTTCAGTCTTCCTTTTACTATGACCTGTATGACCTGAACGCTATTCTTATCTTGCTTTCTGAAGAAAGTTGATTCTGACCGACGCTTTGTCCTTTTGAAGCTTTCCATGTTATGTGAGTGATACAAACGAATTCAAAATGCAGTTTGTTCGCTTTTTCCCTGATTTTGCGTGGATCTCCCTTTCGGGTTTTCAATCCACCGGGATACCCTTTTTTTTGCCTGAGTTATCCGATGTGGCTTTTCAACTCAGCGGGTGTACATTTTTTTTTCAATTTTCCCTTATTTTTTCCCGAGTCTTTTATTCTGTTTTTGACTCGCCGGGATGCCCTATTTTTTCCTGGACTTACATTCTGTTTTTACGTCCAGCGGGTCATTTATGCGAAGTATTTTTTAACTGCATCTGAATTCACAGGAGACGGGAAGTCTTCACCATCCATGGTTGTGAGCATCAGTGCTCCTCCCGAGAAGACTTTGGTTATCACATATGGACCTTCATAGTTTGGTGTCCACTTGCCCCTATGGTCTGTATGAGGAGAAAGGATTCTTTTCAGTACAAGCTTTCCCACTTGATACTCCCGAGGTCTGACTTTTTAATCGAAGGCTTTCTTCACCCGCTTCTGATATAATTGACCATGACAGATAGCTGCTAATCTCTTTTTTTCAATCAGGCTCAGTTGGTTATAACGAGATCGGACCCATTCTGCTTCGTCCAGTTTTACATCCATCATTACTCGCAAGGAGGGTAATTCAACTTCAACAGGTAGAACTGCTTCCATACCATACACAACCTGATAAGGTGTTGCCTCGGTAGATTTTCTAATGGAAGTTCGGTATCCATGCAAGGCGAATGGTAACATTTCATGCCAGTCTTTGTATGTGACTACCATCTTTTGCACAATCTTCTTAATGTTCTTGTTAGCCGCCTCAACAGCGCCATTCATCTTTGGCCTGTAAGGAAAAGAGTTGTGATGTTGAATTTTGAAGTCTCGGCATAGTTCTGTCATCATCTTGTTGTTAAGGTTCAAACCATTATCAGTAATGATTCGCTCGGGAACTCCATATTGACAAATAATATCCCTTTTCAGAAATCGGGCTACCACTTTCCTAGTGACATTTGCATACGAAGCTGCTTCGACCCATTTGGTAAAGTAATCAATGGCTACCAGGATGAATCTATGACCATTTGAAGCAGTTGGCTCGATCTTTCCAATCATATCAATGCCCCACATGGCAAAGGGCCAGGGTGAAGACAATATATTCAAAGGATTGGGAGGCACATGCACTTTGTCTGCGTAGATCTAGCATTTATGGCACTTTCTGGCATAGGCACAACAATATGCATCCATTGTGATCCAATAGTAACCTGATCTTAACAATTTTTTCTCCATTGCATGTCCTCCAGCATGAGTACCGAAAGAAACTTTATGTACTTCGTGCATTAGTAGGTCTGCTTCCTTCTTGTCAACACATCTGAGCAAGACCATGTCGAAGTTTCGCTTGTATAGGGAACCATCAGTATTGAGGAAGAAACTGCCGGCTAGCCTCCTCAATGTCTTCTTATCATTAGACGATGCCCCAGGTGGGTATGTCTGAGTCTCCAAGAAGCTTTTGATGTCGTGGAACCAAGGTTTGTTGTCAGTAACAGTGTCCACAGAGAATACATATACCGGTCGGTCCAATATGGATACTAAAATCCGAGGCACATAATTGGCAGTCTGTACTTTGATCATAGATGAAATAGTGGCCAAGGCATCTGCAAACTGATTCTCATCTCGAGGGATGTATTCAAGCTTGACTGTTGTGAAGAAAGTCAACAATCTCCTCGTATAGTCATGGTAGGGAACCAGATGCTCTTGATGAGTATACCACTTGCCATTAGTTTGGTTGATCACCAATGCTGAATCTCCGAATACATTCAAGGTTTTGATCCTGAGGTCAATGGCTTCCTCAAGACCCATAATACAAGCTTCGTACTCTGCTTCGTTATTAGTGCAGGAAAAGGTGAGCCTTGCTGAGAAAGGCAGATGGACTCCTTTGGGTGTAATAAGCACTGCACCAACTCCACGACCATTAGAATTAACTGCCCCATCAAACATCATAGTCCATGCTTCTTCTGGATCAGGCCCTTCAGTGTGAATAGGCTCTTCACAATCCTTTGACTTTAAGAACATGATGTCTTCATCAGGGAAATCAAATCTCATAGGTTGGTAGTCATCAATGGGTTGCTCAGCCAGATAGTCAGAAAATACACTGCCCTTGATGGCTTTCTAAGAGGTGTACTGAATGTCATACTCCGTTAGAATCATTTGCCACCTGACAACCCTTCCGGTAAGTGCTGGCTTCTCAAATATGTACTTGACGGGGTCCATTTTTGAGATCAACAAGGTAGTATGAGTCAACATATACTGTCTTAGTCGAAGAGCAACCCACGCTAAAGCACATCAAGTTTTCTCGAGCAGTGAATAACGTTGTTCACAGTCGGTAAACTTTTTGCTTAGGTAGTATATTGCATACTCTTTTCGACCAGACTCGTCATGCTGGCCCAACACACACCCCATTGATTCATCTAATACTGTCAGGTACATTATTAGAGGTCTTCCTTCAACTGGAGGCATGAGAATTGGAGGTTCTTGCAAATACTCCTTGATCTTGTCAAAAGCTCTTTGACAATCATCGTTCCACCTGACTGTTTGTTACTTTCTTAGTAGTTTGAACAAGGGCTCGTAGGTTGCAGTAAGATGAGATATGAACCTTGAAATGTAGTTCAACCTACCTAAGAACCCTCAAACCTCTTTCTCCGTCTTAGGTGCAGGCATTTCCTGAATTGCTTTGACTTTGTCGGGATCAACCTCAATTCCTTTTCCGCTTACAATAAAACCCAACAGCTTACCAGAATGCACCCCGAATGTGCATTTGTTGGGGTTCAACCTTAACTGATACTTTCTCAGACGCTTGAACAGTTTCAATAGATTTACCAAATGCTCTTCCTCTGTTTGGGACTTGGCAATCATGTCATCCATATAACACTCAATTTATTTATGGATCATGTCGTGGAATAATGTTACCATAGCCCGTTGACATGTTGCACCGGTGTTCTTCAAACCAAACGATGTTACTTTGTAGCAGAATGTGCCCCACGGTGTGATGAAGGTTGTCTTCTCCATGTCTTCAGGTGACATCTTGATCTGATTGTATCCGGAAAATCCGCCCATGAAGGAAAATACCAAGAATTAAGTTGTGTTGTCTACCAATACATCAATGTGAGGCAATGGGAAGTCATCTTTCGGGCTTGCTCTGTTCAGATCCCGGTAATCAACACACATACGCACCTTGCCATCCTTCTTAGGTACAGGTACAATGTTAGCAACCTAAGGCGGGTAACTAGTTACAACAAGAAAACCGACGTCCCACTGCTTTTGTTCTTCCTCTTTGATTTTCATGGCCATGTCTGGGCGAGTACGGTGCAACTTCTGTTTGACCGGTGGACAATCCTCTTTCAATGGCAGCCTGTGCATGACAATATATATATCCAAACTCGGCATGTCTTGATAGGACCAAGCGAACACATCGACATACTCTTGCAGCATACTAATGAGTTGTTCTTTTACCTGAGCTTGCAGACTAGCCCCAATCTTTACTTCTTTCACAACTTCCTTGGTACCAAGATTAATAGTCTCAACCTCCTCCTGATGAGGAGAAATCACCTTTCCCTTTTGTCTCAATAACCTAGCTAACTCTTCAGGTAAATCGTAGTCTTCTTTAACCCCTTCATCTTCTTGATTAATCGGATTGTCAAAGTCACATAAGGTCATAGCAGTGTTGTTGTTGGTGCAATCTGGAGGGCTATCTCTACAAGGGTTGAGATTTGGTTCATTTTAGTGATTGATTTTATTTTAGAAAAAGTGAATGAAGTTATTATTGAGAAAAACATTGCCATTTATTGTTTTGTGCAAAAATAACAAAAATGAAAAGACAGTGAGCGAAAAAGATTGTTTACAAAATGATATCCATTGTTCATTAATATTCAATTTGCACAAAATACATATGGCCCTATTACAAAATGAGTCCCTACATCTTGGGCAAGATGCAGGACTTTGATGCATGCTTAAAACAGGAAATAATAATTACTCTGCAGCAGTAACCCTTATAATATCCTGGGAAGACCAGTTGAGGACTTGTTGGCCCGAGACTCTTGGACGGATCCAGCTTTCCAGGTTGTAGTCGCTCTCAGCCTCGTCTTCCAAAGTGTTGACAGCATCTGGGGTCATCATTCCCCCACTTATGAACTTGGGAGCTTCAGCAGCCTCCTCTGGAACTTGTCGGGATGGTCTGTAACCCAAACCAAATTTGTCTTCTTTCATCTGAACCTTCAACAGCTTGCCCCAGCCTTGGGCATTCCCTTCTTCCACAACCTTTCGAGCCTGTTTGTAGGAAGAAATTGAGGTGCCCATCCTTTCCTCTTGGGATGCAGCAAACACCTTAGTTGTAGCTTCGATGATATTCAAAGCTTTGAAACCCTGACTCATGGTTTCATGGATCTCCCCATCCATCTCTATGTACTTGTACGTAGCCAGGTGACTGACGAAGATGTCTTCTTCTCCACAGATGGGGATAATTTGGCCCTCTCACTCGTATTTTAACTTCTGGTGAAGGGTAGACGTTACCGCGCCAGCAGCGTGGATCCAGGGTTGACCCAACAAACAGCTGTAGGCAGGCTGTATGTCCATCACGTAGAAGATAGTTTTGAAAATTTGTGGGCCAATTACCACAGGAAACTCAATCTCCCCAAGAACCGATCTCTTAGAACCATCAAAAGCTCTGACAACTAGGTTGCTCGGACGAAGTGCAAGACCATCATACTCCAGCTTAACTAAAGCTTTCTTCGGCAACACATTGAGTGATGATCCGGTATCAACAAGGACATGAGAAAGTACAACTTCTTTACATTCCAAAGTGATATGCAAAGCCTTGTTGTGATTACGCCCCTCCGTAGTCAAGTCAGTATTGGTGAAACCTAGTCCATGACTAGTATTGACATTTGTGAGCACCGTTTCTAACTGGTTGACCGTGATCTCTTCAGGCACATAAGCTGCACGCAAGATTTTGAGTAGTGCATTTCGGTGAGCCTCGAAACACATGAGTAGAGACAATATGGAAATCTTGGAGGGTGTGTGATGGAGCTGATCCACAACTTTGTAGTCATTTCTTTTGATAATCCTTATAAACTCGTCTACATCATGATCAAAGGGTGTCTTCTGAGTTTCTTTTGCAGCAAGTTCTTCTGGCACCACACTTTTGCCTTTTGCGTTGGCAGCAGTTTCTGCTTCAGCATTAACTCTGGGAAACTGTGAAGCAAAGAGACGTCTGCTCCGGGTGAAGCCTCCGCCTCCCCTAACATTGTCAACTTGTGGTACAGGTATTGAGGAGTCAAGAGTGATCTTCCTTCCTTGACAGTAAAGATCCGAACCATAATGCCAAGGCACATCATTGTTGTTATCATATGGAATTGGACCAGGCATTATGATGGTCACCAGACTAATTGCAGCAGAAGAAGGAGTAGTGATAGTCTGTGGATCGTAGTAGATGGTGACAGGAGGTCTGATTGAAGATGGTGCAGGTGTAGGAAGTTGTTGATGTTGATGTGCTGAAAGTTGTTGTTGAGGGATTCCGGAACATGGATGGTTGCTGGATCATAATAGATGGTAACCGTTGAAACATCACTGGTGGTGTTTGTTGTTGTTGCAGTTGAGATTTTTGCTGGTGTTGTAGGAGATTTTGTTGGAATGACTTTTGCTGGTGTTGTAGGAGAGATTTTTGTTGCCTTTGTAGAAGATGGAATTGTTGATGTGATTTGTATGATGCCTTCTTTGATAAGACAGCTAATACCATTCTTCAAATTGGTACAACCTTTGGCAGAAACTTTGCAAGCTTCACAATGGGCCTCACAATCCGGAAACACTTGGCACTTTAATAGCTGAGCTTTCACTTCGGATAGTGGTGTTTGAATACTTGCAATGTCATCAATCAGAAATGCCGGTTGGTCCTGTGAAGTCAAGCTTCTCCATGGTCAACACTTGTTTTGATGAAGACACATCTCTTAGCTACAATATGATAAAGAAGGCAAAGATGATATTCAAGTTTGATGCATCATGATTCAAAGTCTTATTTCTTCAAGAAGAAGCTTCATGAAGGTATTTTAGCAATTATACACAAAGATTAAAATCTTAGATGCTCAAGTCAATACCTATGACATGACATAATAATCTTTCAACTTCAACATCATTTAAAATTGCCTTTTTCAAAGTTAAACTTGGTGCAATCGATTTGCACTTTGCTGCAATCGATTTGCACCTGTTTATTTTAAGTTCTCTGGCATTTTTGACTTGGTGCAATCGATTTGAATTTTGGTGCAATGGATTGCATGTTTCAAATTTTTGAAAAATTGGGCAACGTATGCTTGGTGCAATCGATTTGCACTATAGTGCAATCGATTGCAGTCTGAACAATTTTGAAAAATCAGTATTTTTCATAACACCTCTTCATGTAACCTTTCATGAAACCTTTTCATAATGCTTTGGCATTTGTTCATGATTTTTTATTGTTAATCACACTGTTTCATAAGGGTGTTATGTGCATATAAAATCCAAATTTTTTCAAATCATTTGACACCTCTTTCAAAATAATTTTCATAAATATTCAAAAACTCTTGAACTTTTGACAAGAATATTTCTACATTTTCATATCACATATTTGAAAAATTCTTGAGCTATCTAATATTTTATGATTGTGAATTATTGTTAAAAGAAAGAGAAGATCAATTTATATTGATATCAAATTATTGTATTACTCACTTAAACAAAAATTATAGAAATTATTTTCTATTTGTGACTTATGTTCCAAGGATTGTTTGGACATAAGGGTTAGTGTGACAAGAGGATTGTTCTTGCACACTTGATTTTTAGTTTTTTAGAAAGTAGGCCTCACCATTGAAGGTGCGATAGGTTATACTGTTCTATAAAAACTAAGTGAAATCTCTTTCATATTGAAAGGGGACTGGATGTACCTTCGGATTGTGAAGGGAACCAGGATAAACCTCTGTGTCATTTTTACTTTCCTGCTTTATCGTTTTCATAACATAAACCGTAAAAAGCATAATCCATCCAATAAAGAAAAAGGATCGAAAAAATTCTAAGAACCTAATTCACCCCCCTCTTAGGCGCACTCATATACTTACAATTGGTATCAGAGCAGGTTTAGGTAACCTGTTCCTACAAGATCCTGTATGGCTTCCGCAAACTCGAACCCTGTTTTCAAAGATGGTGAAAGTAGCAACAAGCCTCCGCTCTTCTCCGGCGAATACTTTGATTTTTGGAAAATCAGAATGAGGGCTCATCTTGAAGCCCAAGGAGAAGGCATATGGGAAGCAATCGAAGAAGGTCCTCATAATCATGTTAATGTGATCAATGGTATTGGAACCGCAAAGTTGAAGAATATGTATGATGAAGATAATAAGAAGAAGATCCTAAATGAGAAAAAGGCAATCAATATACTCCAAAGCGCTCTTAGTATGGACGAATTCTTCCGCGTATCACAATGCAAATCCGCAAAGGAGATTTGGGATACTTTGGTAGAAACACATGAAGGAACAACAAAAGTAAAAAGATCAAGGCTTAACACGTTGAGTCAAGAATATGAAATGTTCCGCATGCAGCCCGGAGAATCTATTGTGGCCTTACAAAAAAGATTTTTTCATCTAACCAACCACTTGATTGCACTCGGAAAGACCTTCACCAATGACGATCTCAATTTGAAAGTTCTAAGGTCTTTGACAAGGGAATGGCAACCGAAGGTGACCGTTATTTCGGAGAAGAAGAGTCTCTCAACAATGACATCTGCATCTCTATTCGGCAAACTTCAAGAGCACGAATTGGAACTTGGAAGGCTCGAGAAGCACGAAAGTCAAGAGAAAAAGTCCAAAGGAATTGCTTTGAAGATTGACACGAAGGATGACAAAGATGACGAGATTTCCGAAGATGAAAATTTCATGCTTCTTGTTAAGAAGCTTGGTAAGATTTTTAACAAAAATAATAATTCCTCTTTTCCTAAAAAGAATAAACATTTCAGGAAGAAGGATGCATCCACATCGATTCAAGAAGTTACATGTTATGAATGTGGGAAGTAAGGTCATATAAAACCGGATTGTCCAAGACTTGCAAAGAAAGGAGGATTCAAAGGCAAGAAGGACTTCAAAAATAAAAAGGCTTATGTTGCTTGGGACGAAAATGAAGTTAGTTCCTCATCGGAATCGGAAAGAGATGAATGTGCAAATATGGCTCTAATGGCTTCACATCACTCTGATGAAGAAAATGACGAGGTTAGTAGCAACTTTTCTATTTATGATAATGATGCACAAGTTGTAATAGATGAACTCTTAAAAGAATGCAAGACTTTGTGTAAAAATATTTCATCTCAAAAGAAACAAATTTCATCTTTAGAAGAAAAAAATATTGCTTTAGAAAAATATATTGAAAGTGAAAAGCAAAAGTTGATAAATGAAAAACAAAGTCTTGTATGTAAAAATTGTGAGTCTTTATCTTTTCAAATTGTTCAACTTAAAAGAGTTTTAGAAAGATATGAAAAAGGTCAAATTGGCTTGGAAGAAATTCTTAGGAATCAAAGGTATCCTAATGATAAAAGTGGATTAGGATATCCTAAGTTTTCCAAACCAAGCACAAATGAGACTATTTTTGTTAAAGCAAGTGAACAAATTGTTAAAGAAAAAGTAATCAATCCTAAAGGTGTGCATCAAAGTCATACAAAGAAAAGAATTGTTAAGAAAAAGAGTTATGTTCCTAGATATAGAAGTCATTTTCAACCTACTTGTTTTTATTGTGGAACCAAAGGACACACACCTAATGCTTGCTATGTACACAATATTGGTGTTGCTAAAGGGCATTATGTATGGGTTGAAAAGAGTACTAACTATCAAGGAACCAAAGCAATTTGGGTACCTAACAATACTTGATTCTTGTTTTGTAGGTATGCTTGAAAACAACTTCGAATCAATGGTATCTTGATAGCGGTTGTTCAAAGCATATGACCGGTGACATCAACAAATTTTCAAGTCTATCACTTAAGGCCAAAGGATACGTTACTTACGGTGATGATAATAAAGGAAAAATTCTTGGAGTTGGAACCGTTGGTGCACCTCCTCATACAATCATCGAAGACGTCCTTTATGTGGAAGGCCTTAAACACAACCTTATTAGCATAAGTCAATTATGTGACAAAGGTTTCCGAATCAACTTCACAAAGGAAGAATGCTTAATAGAACATGAAGTCACTCATGACCTATTGCTAAAAGGTAAAAGAATTAATAACATTTTTATGATTTCTTTTGATGACTCTTCTTTGAAGGTAAAATGCTTAATGGCAAACAACAACGAGGCATGGCTTTGGCATAAGCGATTTGCTCACATTCACATGGAGCATTTAAACAAATTAATAAAGCATGATCTAGTTGTTGGTCTTTCGAAGATAAAGTTTATCAAGGATAAGCTTTGTGACGCATGTCAAAAGGGGAAGCAAACCAAAACATCCTTCAAATCCAAGAAAGTGATATCTACTTCAAGACCACTACAATTGTTACATATGGATCTTTTCGGTCCATCAAGAACAAAAAGCTTCGGAGGTAACGTTTATGCCTTAGTTATTGTTGATGATTTCTCTAGATACACTTGGACTTTATTTTTAGTGCAGAAAAGTGATGCCTTTAAAGCATTCAAGAAGTATGCCAAGCAAATTCAAAACGAGAAGTCTCTCTCAATTGTCTCCATAAGAAGCGACCATGGTGGCGAATTTCAAAATTCATCAGTTGAAGATTTTTGTGAAGAGCATGGAATCTCTCACAATTTTTTTGCACCAAGAACTCCTCAACAAAATGGTGTCATAGAGAGGAAGAATAGGGCATTAGTAGAACTTGCAAGGACAATGCTTAGCGACTCAAATCTTCCTAAATATTTTTGGGCGGATGCGGTTAGCACGGCTTGTTTTGTAAGTAACCGTGTCAATATTCGACCAATTCTCAAGAAGACTCTATATGAGTTGTTCAAGGGAAGGAAACCCAACATATCTTTCTTCCACATATTCGGATGCAAATGCTTCGTTCTCAATAACGGCAAGGAAAACCTTGGTAAGTTTGATGAGAAATCCGATGAAGGTATATTTCTTGGTTATTCTCTCTCAAGTAGAGCTTTTAGAATTTTCAATAAACGAACACTTACTATTGAAGAATCTATACATGTTTCGTTTGATGAGACTAACCCCTCGAAAGAGGATAATATTATTGTGGATGATGATGATGATGTAGTAGATCTATCACAACAACAAAAGGAGACTTCAAAAGAACAAGCAATATCACAAGAAGATGACTCACCAATTATTGAAGAACATCAAGATCTTCCGAAAGAATGGAGAACTCATAGAGATCACCCGATAGATAAAGTGATTGGTGATATTAGCTAAGGCATTGCAACTCGACTTAATCTCAAGGATGCTTGTCTCAACATGGCGTTCGTATCTCAAATTGAACCAACCAAAATCGATGAAGCCTTAGGCGACGATCAATGGATAATAGCTATGCAAGAAGAACTTAATCAATTCGAAAGGAATCAAGTTTGGACTCTTGTACCAAGACCGAACAACAAACATATAATAGGCACAAGATGGGTGTTCAAGAACAAACTTGACAAGAATGGAATCATAGTTCGTAACAAAGCAAGATTGGTCGCACAAGGTTACAACCAAGAAGAAGGAATCAACTTTGATGAAACGTTCGCTCCGATAGCAAGGTTAGAAGCAATTATATTATTACTTGCTTACGCTTGTTCAATGAATTTTCAGTTGTACCAGATGGATGTCAAAAGCGCTTTCATGAATGGCTACATAAATGAAGAAGTCTATGTCAAACAACCTCCGGGTTTTGAAGACTTCAAGAATCCCTCTCATGTCTACAAATTGAAGAAGGCTCTATATGGCTTAAAGCAAGCACCAAGAGCATGGTATGATCGCCTTAGCAATTTCCTATGTGAGAAGGGTTTTACAAAAGGAAAGGTTGACAAGACGTTGTTCATAAAGAAGTTCAAAGGTAACACCTTATTGGTTCAAGTCTATGTCGACGACATCATATTCGGTTCAACAAACAAAGATCTTTGCGAAGAATTTTCACTTATGATGCAAGGAGAATTTGAAATGTCCATGATGGGAAAAATGAACTATTTTCTTGGACTACAAATCAAGCAAACAAAGGATGGAATCTTCATCAACCAATCCAAGTATTGCAAAGAACTATTAAAAAGATTCGATATGGATAGTTGCAAAGTGATGTCCACTCCTATGGGATCCAGAACGTACGTTGATCAAGATGAATCCGGCACATCAATTGATATCACAAAGTATCGAGGTATGATTGATTCATTATTATATTTGACGGCAAGCCATCTTGACATTATGTTTAGTGTTTGTTTGTGTGCACGCTTTCAAGCAAATCCAAAGGAATCGCATCTCATCGCCGTAAAGAGGATTATGAAGTATCTCAAAGGAACAACGAATGTCGGACTATGGTATCCAAAAGGTAGTACATGTTCTTTAATTGGTTATTCTGACGCTGATTATGCAGGATGTAAGACCGATAGAAAAATCACAAGTGGCACATGTCATATTATCGGAAATGCACTAGTATCATGGGCATGCAAGAAGCAAGCTTGTGTCGCACTTAGCACGGCCGAAGCAGAATACATTGCGGCTGGCAGTTGTTGTGCACAAATTTTGTGGCTCAAGCAGCAACTTCTTGACTATGGCGTAGATTTCGGTTGCATTCCTCTTCGATGTGAAAACACAAGTGCCATCAACATCACAAAGAACCCGGTCATGCATTCAAGAACAAAGCACATAGACATTCGACACCATTTCCTTCGTGATCATGTTCTTAACGGAGACGTAGATGTTACCTTCGTGGATACGCATAGTCAACTAGCGGATATTTTCACAAAACCGCTCGCAAGAGAACCCTTTTACAAGATTAGAAGAGAACTTGGAATCTTGGACGAAAAAGATATATAAATCATCCATTAACAAAGGTTCACAATATTCATTTTTTTATATATTAAGCAAAAGATTTCAATATGTTTTCTTCTTGAATTATGCCATATATGAATATGTTTCTTCTTATAACTATGCCATATATGAACATGTTTTCTTCGTATAATTATGCCATGTATGAATATGTGTCATTAAACTTGTTTAAATATGTGTTAGAATGTTTATTTGTTCATATTTTTGCAAATTTTTTAACAGGCAATCGATTACATGTTTACTGCAATCGATTGCAGTCTGGGAAAAATGAATTTTTACGCAATTTTAACATAGTGCAATCGATTGCATCAAGGTGCAAATCGATTGCAGTCTGTAGCTTTTTGAAAATTTTTTAATTTTTATTATTCCCTCTTATTTTCTTTGATCCTTGGTATCCTAAGCTCTTATACATCAAATCATATCATTTCCTAGGAAAACTTTTCAGTTTTTGTTCCCTCATAGACCTAACCTACAAGATTCCCTACCTTGACTCATTAAACACTTATTCAAATTTCCTTAACCACCCAAATAACTCACCATAACTCCTCTTACCAAATTCCCACACTTTTATATCCATAAATATTCTGAATTTTCTCCATCTCCCTACCAATTTTCGTTTTCCTCATATAACCTACACCAAAAATACCAAAACTTCATCCTTCTCACTCAACTTTCCCATTTCTTACCAACTCTCACCCATGGCTTCAAGGACCAAAAGAAAGGCCACTGCTGCTGAAAAAGGAAAGGGAAAGTCCTCCTCATCATCCAACATTCCACTTTATGAAGGTTTGTCAAATGAAAAGATTGAGAAGTTTGAAAAGCTCTTCCAAAGAAAGATGGTTCTACAACCCAAGTATGGTGATCTTTCTTCCTTTTCTGAAAATTGCTTTACTTTTCAAACCACTCTAGACAACATAAAGTTAGGAAATGCTATTGCTTCTTCCGAACCATACTACCCGAATCTTGTTTTGCTGTTTTATTGCAATATGTGCATCGAAGAAGGAAGGTTTGTTACATATGTGTTAGGAAAAAGACTTGTCTTGAACTCAAGACTTCTTGGAAACATCTTAGGAGTACCATCATCCGGTAGTCTCCTATTTGATCCTAAAGATGAAAATTGGAATGAATATAAGAAGAGATCTTTTTTCTACAAAATCGGAAGAATGACCGAAACAGAATTTTATGAACATAGAGTGAAGTCTCTAGGTGGTATTGAACCTTCTCGTAGTTCTTGGTCGGCTGGAAATTTCTACATTGATAATCGCATGCTTCACTACTTCCTTGCCTATGTTGTGTTTCCGAAAGGTGGTAACTATTGTTCGGTAAATGATACAGAAATGCAAGCTCTCTATGCTATCAAGAACAACATTGAAGTCAATTGGGCTCGAATGATTTTGCATCACATGATGTCCCACTCCAAGAGATCCAAAGCTTTGCCCTATGCATGGTTCATCACCCGGATTTTGCAACACTTTGAGATTCCATTTGATGGTTTTGAATGTCATTTGATGGATACACCTTCTCACAAGATTTCTATTTGGAATTTGGATAGAAGAATGGGAGTCTACTATGATCGGGAAGCCGATACTATTACATACCTTGGTGATGATGGTGGAGCACAAGAGGATAATGACCAACAACCCCTTAATGAAGAGGTTCCCGCTTCTCATGGTGTGAATGGTCCTTCTAACCAAGATCTTTTGGATTTCATGACACAACAATTCTCCAACATGAACAACAACATCAATGACCGCTACAATGCTGTTAATGAATCTGTCAACACAAGGATTTCAAACTTTCAACATGATGTCAACCAACAATTATCATACCTTTACTCTCACCTCTACATACCACCTTATGATCCATCCAACCCGGCTGCCCCACCAACTCGCCTAGCACCGCTCAACCAACAATTTCCAAACCAAGACCCTTTTGACCCCAATATGGATATGTTTTGAAAATGTTTGGTTTATGTCTTTATGTTTGGATGTTTTAGTTATGTTTCGTTATGCTTACTAGTTGTAATGTTTAAATTCTATTTTCTTTGTTTTCGTATGTTTCGTTTTGTTTCGTTGTAATGTAAAATTCTGCACTTTGTGCTATGTAAGCAATTCACCTTTTAATCTATGATATGCTATTTCTAGTTTCATTTTATCTTGTTTATGGCTTTTATTATT
Source organism: Lathyrus aphaca (assembly GCA_963966055.1). Classification (NCBI taxonomy): domain Eukaryota; kingdom Viridiplantae; phylum Streptophyta; class Magnoliopsida; order Fabales; family Fabaceae; genus Lathyrus; species Lathyrus aphaca. The sequence continues at coordinate 423,420,971 of OZ014519.1, read as the reverse complement.
TTCACCCATCTTTCCCTTCTTTTTGATAATGTCAAAGGGGGAGAAAGATGTTATGCTTGTACATTTTCTTGTTTTTGAATTTCCTAAAGGTACAAAGCTCCAATTCACATACAAAGGGGGATATATGCATCTTAGGGGGAGAGGTATTCCGAAAATGTTAAAGCATCTAAGAAGATTGTTTGTCATCATCAAAAAGGGGGAGAATGTGAAGTCAAGCTTCTCCATGGTCAACACTTGTTTTGATGAAGACACATCTCTTAACTACAATGTGATAAAGAAGGCAAAGATGATATTCAAGTTTGATGCATCATGATTCAAATTCTTATTTCTTCAAGAAGAAGCTTCATGAAGGTATTTTAGCAATTATACACAAATATTAAAATCTTAGATGCTCAAGTCAATACCTATGACATGACATAATAATCTTTTAACTTCAACATCATTTAAAATTGCATTTTTCAAAGTTAAACTTGGTGCAATCGATTTGCACTTTGCTGCAATCGATTTGCACCTGTTTATTTTAAGTTCTGTGGCATTTTTGACTTGGTGTAATCGATTTGCATTTTGGTGCAATCGATTGCATATTTCAAATTTTTGAAAAATTGGGCAACGTATGCTTGGTGCAATCGATTTTCACTATAGTGCAATCGATTGCAGTCTGAACAATTTTGAAAAATCAGTATTTTTCATAACACCTCTTCATGTGACCTTTCATGAAACCTTTTCATAATGCTTTGGCATTTGTTCATGATTTTTTATTGTTAATCACACTGTTTCATAAGGGTGTAATGTGAATATAAAATCCAAATTTTTTCAAATCATTTGATACCTCTTTCAAAATAATTTTCATAAAATATTCAAAAACTCTTGAACTTTTGACAAGAATTTTTCTACATTTTCATATCACATATTTGAAAAATTCTTGAGCTATCTAATATTTTATGATTGTGAATTATTGTTAAAAGAAAGAGAAGATCAATTTATATTGATATCAAATTATTGTATTACTCACTTAAACAAAAATTATAGAAATTATTTTCTATTTGTGACTTATGTTCCAAGGATTGTTTGGACATAAGGGTTAGTGTGACAAGAGGATTGTTCTTGCACACTTGATTTTTAGTTTGTTAGAAAGTAGGCCTCACCATTGAAGGTGCGATAGGTTGTACTGTTCTATAAAAACTAGTGGAAATCTCTTTCATATTGAAAGGGGACTGGATGTACCTTCAGATTATGAAGGGAACCAGGATAAACCTCTGTGTCATTTTTACTTTCCTGCTTTATCGTTTTCATAACATAAATCGTAAAAAGCATAATCCATCCAATAAAGAAAAAGGATCGAAAAAATTCTAAGAACCTAATTCATCCCCCTCTTAGGCGCACTCATATACTTACAGGTCCTCCTCAATAGCATTAATCTTTGGCTCACCATGATTTGGTATCGAATTCCTTGTTACATTTGGAGTCAATCAAATCTTGGACTTTCATGTGCAGGGCCCTACATTTCTCTATTGAATGACCAGGTGCATTGGATTGAAAAGCACATCTGGCATTGACGTAATAATTCCTAGGAAGATTCAGAGGATCTGGTGGAGCCAAAGTCCTCAGTTCAGTCAGCTTAAGCTTCAATAGATGCGGGAGTAAGACTGCATAAGGCATCGGGATGGGATCGATCACCCTATTAATCTGAGAAGGCCTTTATTGGAAAGGACGTTGTTGTTGGTTGTTGTTGTTGTAAGATCTTTGTTGTTGTTGAGGATATTGTTGTTGCTGAGGTGCTGGAGTGGGGATGGTGACTGCAGCTACTGATCTTTGCAAGTACTGGGGTCTACCTCTATTAACATGTACTGCATTAGTTTCCCCTATCCTTCGAGGTCCTGAGAAGGGTTTCTTTGCATTGCTGGAGCTAGCACCATTGTCAAAAATCTTACCCATCTTCAACAAACTTTCAATTCTCTCTCCCGCTATGACCACATCAGCAAAGCTAGTGGAAGAGAAAGCAGCAAGTCTGTCAATATAAGTTCCTTGCAGGGTATTCATGAACATGTCAGCCATCTCTCTTTCTGACATTGGAGGCTGGACAGCAGCAGCGAGTTGTCTCCATCTTTGAGCGTACTCACGGAAACTTTCTCTCGAGGACTGAGACATACCCATCAAGAGGGTCCTATTGGGTTCCATATCCAGGTTGTACTGATACTGGCGTATAAAGGCCTCAGCTAAGTCTTTCCAGTTCCTGACAGTAGCCCTTGACAAGTGTGAATACCACTCTCTGGATGCCCCGGTTAAACTGTCTTCAAAGTAAAACATCCACAGTTTCTCATCCATGGTATATGCTTTCAATATTCCCAAAAAAGATTGCAAATGGGTACGAGGATAGGAGGTACCGTTATACCTTTCAAAGCATGGAGGTTTGAACTTGTGGGGAATCCTTAATCCCTCGACTAGGCCCATATCCATCACATCAAATACCAAAGAGTTCTGGGATTCCAGGGATCTCAGCTTCTCAGATATCTCATCCAGACGACGATCATAAGCTTCATCTTCCCCAACACCTAACACTGTAAACTGCTCATCTAGGATCTTCCTGCAGAATACGATCTCTAGTGTTCCTTTGGCCATGTCCAAGGATATTAGCTTCAGGATTGTTGTGAGGTCCAAACACTACTGGAGTCATTCGCGGCTGCTCGCGCTCATTGTTGCTAGTACCTCCAGTGCCTGTGTGGTTATCTTTAGGGGTCTGCCGCTCGACTAACTCCCTCAATCTCTCCTGTGTCTGTGCCAATCCAGTCATCACATCCATGAATTAATTCATCTGGGTCCTCACTTATGTCCTCACATCAGTCATATGAGTCCTCACATCTGTCAGTTCCTGTTGTAGCTGATCCATTTGTAGACTCGGAAGGTTGTGTCGAGTTAGATATCTGTGGATGCGATTGACGGGAAAGACCCTCCTGCGAGCAATATTTCCTGAAACAATCAACAAAGTGAGAAGACAACAACAAAATCACCTACAAAAACAAAAGGTCTATCAGAATGCAATGCAATATGCCTATTTGTCTTTCGAGGGTATCCAGTTTGGTTCTTGGTTTTGACCTTCCAGAACCTTTGATGAAGATGCTGAAGCAAACGAAGTCCATAAGAAAATCCAATACATAACCATAACAATATAAGTGGCAGTTCCAAAATACAAATAGTTCATGAATACAACCAAACAAATTCCCATGGTGAATCAAAATACAATCAAATTCAAGAATACAACAAACAAAACCACCATGGTGAGCTAAAGTACAATCAAATAGATACAAGTAAAGAAAATCAGACATCAAGTCCAAAAGCATCCTCCTTGACTTCCTTCAGGAGAACATCAGTTACCGGTCCAACTGGGGGCTCTGTAATGGTTCTGATTAGAAGGTTTCTGGTTGCAATGGCATTTGTCATCTTCTGATACTTGTCTTGTTCCTTAGATCTCTTTAACCCCGCCCGGAGTTTCAACTCTGAGATCTCCTTCTGAGCTGCTAGCAATGCTTCTTGGCTTCTTTACTCATTAGACTCTAACTGCTATATCTTGGCTTGCATCTTCTGGTCTTCTTTTAGATGAGCCTCAATTATCCTGACCCATCTATCCTGACTCTCCTCCAGATAATGCTCAGCTCTTTCCCTTTGAATCTTTTCTTCCTTACATGCATTCTTCAACATAAGTTCTCCTGCTCGGGCTTTCCTGATGAAGTCTTCAGTCTTCTCAATTTTGGTTACATGCTCGATGCGCAGCTTCTCTAACCTCTCAATGTCTAGACGACCATCATTCCTTTCCCAAAGGGTCTTCTTCAAAGCTTCAGCCAGCTGGGTGTTTCTTTCTTTCATCTTCTCAAATTCTTCCAGACTGACTGTGGCTATAGGCTCAACTACTGATGGCCCTGGTACATCTTCCAGGGTGAATGACATATGGGTAATCTGTCCTCTGATGTGTGACCATTCATTTTACTGAGCAGAGGTTATGTTGTTGCACTTCCCCAAAATAGCAGTCCCTTTAGTTTGTATGTTGTCCCAAGCCCAGGCTGTTTGTCGGACAATAGCATGATTGTTCTGAAAAGCACAATAAAGAGACTCTGTTAAGTCCTGCTCGCTAGGTGGATGTACCAAGGCATACCCCAACTGTCTCTTGAAAAGTAAAGGATTGTAATTGATGCAACCTTTTACTCCAATAAGGGGCACATTTGGGTATTGGCCACAGCTGGTTATTATGTCTCGACCCTTGGTGTTCTGAGTACACCACCTGATATCTCCTGAAGTAAGGGCAATCATCCTCTTAGCCCAATTCCTTTTCTGATGTGGGTTCAAGAAAGCTTCTGTCTTTGGCATATAATTCATCAACCAATTGTAGAAGAGAGGTGCACAACACCTTACCAGTCTTCCTCTCTGTTTCTCATTCCTCTGATGAACTGAGTAGTAGAAGTCTCCCAATAAAGTGGAAACTGGGTTCTTTAGCATGAAGATGTGGATGGAATTTTTGCTTACAAACTTAGGCTCGTCTGCAAACAAAATGATACCATAAATGCTGAAAGCCAGGAGAGCACAAACAGTTTCCCAATTCCCTACTGCAGTTTTCTTTGTAGCCTGAGTGATAAAGAAATCCAAATGAAGGCCTGGGATTCCAGCTTTGGAAGTCATGTGTTCATCAATGGTGGTTGCTTCCAGATGTAATGATTTGGATATGTCTTCATTATTTGGAGTGCTCATTTCAGGGTTGAAAGGAATTCCTCTTCTGATAGGGACACCCAATAGCATAGAGTATTCTTCCAGCAAAGGACCTATCTGAAAATCTGGGAAAGTGAAACAACGGAGAGGAGGGTCATAAAACTGAAGACAAGTGTGAATCATGCTCCTCTGCAATGTGTCCAAGTCGATGATCATGTCCAGGATTCCACCATAATTCTCTATGAATAAGGGAACATGATCAGGGGTGATAAGGGCCTGTATCTGCCTGATTCCTTCTAGAGGATACTCAAAGAAGTGGTAGGTGATGTTGCTTTTCCTTGTTGAATCCATGCTGAAAATGTGTGCTGAAGGAGACAACTGAAGAGGACAACTGAAAAAGATAGCTGAAGATGATAACTGAAGGAGGGTTGAAGCAGATAAACTGAGCAGAAGAACGGTCAAAACCAAATGAAATGAAGATGGATACCCAGTAAAACAAATAGATAAAATGTTAAATGATGCAATATGATGTATGCTTATGATATGAAAAAGTTTGTGATCAAGTGCTAGATTATTTGTTGCTCTTGGTAGGGTCCATGAGTGTTCGGAGTTTTGGATGGAGGTCTGAGAACCAGTAACCAGGTGGGAGACTCAAATAAAGAGTTAACAATCCAGGGTTTCAAAGAACTAGTCCAAAATAGTACAACCTTAAGAAGAAATTCCAGTAGCAAGGTATGTTGAGGTCAAGGGTTCCTGCAAACCTGTAAACAACCCAACCCACTCACATGTATTGTTTTAGAACAAGGATCCTCATATTCGGATCTATTATGAGAAGTGTAAACACTTCTAACCCGGAGGTACAGTGTTTACCCTAATCATAAAGAATCCTCCTCTAATTTACCTCAGATGCTGAAGGTCATCTAAAAAGGTCATCCAGACTTAGCAAGCTTCCCAGATAGCCCTAGCACTACAGGAAACCCGTAGCACAGAGTTCTCAAAAGGAAACCCATGTCTGAACCATGTTTTCATATTCCCGCACCAGACCGAAATGGAATGGGAAAGAATACAAAACCACTCTAATACTATGTGTCACTCAGGCCTTTGTGTTGAGCCTTTCTCACTGGAATACCCCACCCACCAAGGTAACAACAATCCAGCACATTGATATGATAAAGAATGAAATGCGAAAAGTAGTAAATGAAAGCGATAAAGTAAATGCAATAAATAAAGTTGTACAGGAAGCAATAAATAAAGCAAAAACATAAACACAAATAGCACATAACACCCCCCAATAAACACAAAAAAAAACAAGCGCTAGGAGAAACCCACAAGAGAACCAGAGATTTTGGGTTCGTTCCCCAGCAGATTCGCCAAGCTGTCGCTCCCCAGACTTTCGTCCCGGTGCAAACGCGAACTGTCGGTGAGAACGGTCGGATGATCAAGGTTGAATAGAGTCACCAGCTAGGCATTTTTATCCCGAAGGAAAGGTAATGCTGCAAAAAACCTGGAAAAGAGTGGATAAGACGGTTGCGAACCAAAGAGATTGAGTAAGGGGGTAGGTTACGACCTGGGAAGGTATTAGCACCCAGATCGTCCGTCGTATTCGACGGGATCCACGCTTACTTTATTGTGTTTAGAAGGGGATAATGTATGTGTTAAACTGTGCATAAAAGCTAGGGAGAAAAGGATGTACAAAGTGTCAGTGCAACAAAGAAAGTGAGTGCTCAAAATTGAGGCTAAGGAAAGAGAACTGGGTAGAGGAGAGAGGGGAGACAAAGAGACTTTTGTTCGATAACCATTAAGTTATGACTACGTATCCTCTCGTGCAATGAGGAAGTCAGAACACCGTAGTTCGACTCAAAGAGACTGGAATGTTTTTGTTGTGAACTGCTTACTTATCTATGCTCAAGTGTATGACTCGTCTGGCTCGAGTGCTAACTGTCTTGCATTAGACGGAAGAAGCGAGTTCTCGTTTTCAGTTTTTTATTGCTTTTTGATGCTTTGCATAGGAAAATGAGCTTAATCCTTAATCAAAGGTCGTAAACTTATTATATCACCCCTGATTAGGGATAATGAGTCTACTTAAGTATGAGATGAAAATCTCAACTTAATTACCCTAATGATGCAGGATTGAGATCATTAACCTACTTGTGATTATTAAGTGTTTTTGGATTTTTGTTTTGTGTTAAGTAATGAGTTTAATCTCAAATCAGGGATTAGTGAACTCATTACACCATCCTAAGAGAAGGATAATAGATGAGAACAACTTAAGATGAAGAAGACTCCTCAACTTAATCCATGGTTAGAGATTAAAATCATTATATAACAAGCCTTTATTAAAGTGGATTATAATTAAAGGTGGGATTAAGAAATGGATTCTATGTTTGTAAGACTAAACCTGAGGGGGAATTGTCCATTAAACACTAGGGTTAGTCCCTCTGAACCAACAGGCAGAGATGTAACCCTAATATAAGGCCCAAGTTACAAGCTTAAGTATTAATGATTTATTAGGTGTTTTGATTAGGAGGTGTAAACAACTTAAAGTTTTAACACTAAGTATTAAAGTTATACATTCCCTCCTAAGATAAGGATACATGCATAACCCTAATTCAGAGTCTTAAAACTTTAACTGTTTAGCCTTGATCATGAGATGAGAAGCAGAGACTCAAGGAGACTCAAAGGTAAAAAACTAGGGGAGAATATGTACAAACCTAAAGTTATCATGCTTGGATATTCCTATGGTTTGTGAGGCTTAAGAAAATATCTTCAGAAAGTCTTCAGATGGCCACCAAGGAAGAAGAAGTAGATGAAAAGAGAAGAGAAAAGAGAATAGGTTACTTACTTCCTGAAGAAGTTAAGTAACCTAAAAGAAATAGAAGGAGCAAGAGAGAGCATAAGTGAGTCAAACTCACTTTAAAGACAAATAAAGATGCAAATTAAGAGATAAGAAGAGGTTGGATGTGGAGGCAAATCCACATCTTAAACAACTTACTTGAAGCCCCTGAAATGGTTAGTATGAATGCATAAGATGCGAAACAAAAGGAAATAAGGAAAATGAAGATGCAATGATCAAGACCAGAAGTGAAAACACAATGCAAATGTGTTATGAAATAATGCAAGGACATGTACAATGTTTATGTATGATCATACAAGAGATGAGATGCAAAGGAAGGCATGTTAGAAGCTTTAAATCACATGAATACACATAAGAATGAATGAATGCAAAACATACAAAATGGATGCAACAATGATCAAACAATGTTCACACATGTCCTAAGGTATCTAATATGACATACAAATGCATGGGATGTCATGACAAGTTCATATGATGAAGGTATGCAAAGATGAATGCAAATGAACATGGTAAATTAGGGTTTTAAGAAAGTATGAGATGCATATGATCAAAACAGAAGCAAATCACATGATTAAAAAATGAAATTGCAACCAAATGAACCCTAAACACACATAATTTCACTCCCCAAAGATGGAAGTCAGAAGCTAAACCAAAGTCAAGTTATGGTTTTTCTAAGTTAGGTTAGGGTTTTGGGTACTTCTTCATGAAAAATGCCAAACAAATGGAAAATGCAATGCAAAAACATAAGTTAAATACACTAGATACTAAATGCAAAGTATGAAAGGATGCAAAAATAACCATGTACAAACTCATCTTGGTTGACCAGAAATGAATTTTTGACGTTAGGGTTAGAAAAATAGGAAATTTGGGAACCCTAATTCATGGTTAATTGTCAAAACATGATTAAACCCTAAAAGAAATTTGTAAAATGAGTATGTAAATTGTTCTAAATATGTAAGAATTATTCATGATTTTTTTGGTGATTTTTAAATACCTAAAAGTATTTTTAATAAATTAAAATGAATGAATGAATTAAATAATACAATTAAATGATTTAAAAATAGATTTTTAATGCAAAAATTAAAAATAAAAATGTTTTTGGTTTCTGAAAATTATTTAAAGTGAAAATTCAAAAAATTGGAATTTTATAAAATGTTTTGCTATTTTAAATAAATAAAGAAAACAAATTCAAAATAAATAAAAAGAAAATGAAAAGTAATTGGAATGAGAGGCCCAGATTGTGTGGAGGCTGGATCAATGGCTAGGATTGCAAGTCTGCTTGATTTGAGGTATGAGGGATCAAGGGTCCAGGTTCAAACTTGGCTTACGCGCACTATCCAATGGCTATGGTTTGATCTGATTTAATTAATTATAATTAAGTTAATTAATTGAAATTAAAATTAATGATGCAATCTAGACCATCCACGCGCTAACCTAATCAAGATCCTATGGCTGGTATTCAAACTGGAAACCCTAATCACCATTAACCCTAATTATTTTCAGGTGACCGGAGATAAGCTCCGGTCATCTTCTCCGGCCAGCCCCTCAACCTAACTTCTTCTACAGGCCACTAAACACCATCAAACCTACCCAGAAACACTCCCCAAACATCATGGAACATAAATCAACAATCAAAAACAATTTATAACACTTGATTCAAGAGAATCGAAGCAAAACATTTTCACGGGAAAACTTTCAGAACAACAATACATGCTCATTTCTACACCATTTTCAATTCTAAACACATCAGAATGATCAACAAAGCATATAAGTTCATTTTATAACAAGAAAAAGAGGTTCTGGAAAAATTGTTCTTGATGGATACCTGAACTGAAGTTCTTCAAACTAGAGCTTTCTGAGCCTTTCCTTGGTGCAAAATGACTCATATGGTCCTTCTGAAGCTAATAGAATGCTTGAATAGAGTTTATAATGGCTATTTTGAGAGGTTCAGTTTTGGTTCAACATAAATTGTGTTTTTGTTTTAGGGTGTTTCGGGCCATGGTGATGGGTGAGAAATGTTCTATGGATGATTTGTGGTTGATTGGTGAAAGAATTTTGGAAGTTTGATGGCTAGTTTGAGAGAATCGAAGAGAGGAAGTTTTTGAGGGATTTTGTGCAATCTGATGCTTGGCTTCCTTTTATCTCTTGTGTGTTATGTTCTATGCTTCTTAGGGTTTCTATAATCAATTGCCATTGGTCAGAAGAGTTGTTGTGGCACTGTGGGATTGGTATGGTTTGAAATGCAAAAAGTTAAAAGTTTGTGTACTTGAGGCATGGGCTAGGACAGAAGTGATTTGAGGTCTTGGGCTGCCTCAGTTAGCTTCAAGGAGAGCCTTTGGATCGAAAGTTGTGAGTTGTATGGCTTGATTCAAGAGTTTGTATGGTTTTTGAAATTTCACAACTTTGACATTTCTTGAGAAGAAAGTCATGAAAACCCTCGGTTCTTGGCCTAATTCTGATCTTTAGAAGTTGTTTGATCATGGCATGATGTTTTTGAGTGGATTAGAGGTCACATAAAGGCCTGAAATAACACTTTGCACATTTCCCTCTTTGACATGAACTTGAAAATTACAAGATTTTTCCCAACTTTGACTTGCCACTCTTGAGTTCTAGGATGAATCAAGAGGAGTTCTCGTACTTTTTGAAAATAGGAAGATCCAATCTACAACTTTGATGTTTGAAGAAAATTCATTTGAATCCTTTTTTATCAAGAAAGAAGAGGTTGAAAATCTTTCCCAAAATGGAAAGTTTTCATTACAAGTCATGCCCAAAAATAGAAACTTTGCAAATGGCTCAAAATTCTTCAATTTTGTGAACTTCCAAGAATTCCTAAGATCAAATAAAGATCATAGGACCTCAAATTCATGAAGATGATCTTTTGGTACCCTTGAGGCCTCAGATGCCCTGATTTTGACCTTTCTTGCACAACAAGTTATCATTTGATCAGATGACTTCCACAAGGAATTTTTGCTTCAAATTTGATACACATGCTCCTTATAACACATATATACCAATAGAATCAAGAATGGCCAAAAAATTTGAGTGTAAGGGCCTCAAACCTAAAACCCTAATTTATGGTCATCTTTGCAAGAGCCCTGAGCCTGCCTGGGTAACTGTGCAATCCTCTGAGATTTTGTGACTTCAAAGCAAACTTGGAGGTACAATATGATCATAGAACACTCATGGACCCTCTTGGAATTCCTCATGGCCTCTGAGATAGCTCAAACCACTTCTAAGATTCACCTGATCACAAACCCTAGCTATGCAGTTATGCAATGAGTTGCTAAAGGAAAAAAAATATGCAATGTGAGATGTGATGATATGCTATGCAGATGAGGGATCATAAGCCAAGGTGTGAGAAAGAGAGAGGGACAATTTGGAGTGTTTACAGCATATTATTTTGAATAATAGCGCTACACTTAGCAGTAAGTGTAACTGTTTCGTTTTCTTCGATTTTCTTCTTGTTAGATACGATCCCCTTCAGAAATTTAGCATACAAAGGCATCTGAGTAATAGCTTCTGTAAAGGGTATAGTAATGTTTAATTGTTTTAGAAGCTCTACAAATTTCTTGAACTGTCCCATTATTTTAGAATTTGTTAACCGTTGGGGGTACGTAATTGGTGGTTTGTATGGTGGCAGAGATACATAAGGTTTTTCTTTCTCCTCAGCCTCTTGTTCGTTGGTTTCCTTTTCTTGTGGTTTTGGTTTATTGATTTTTTCAGTTGATTTCTCAGGTTGAGGTTGTTGATACATGGCTGGGTTTTCGATTCTAGGATCAGCAGGTCCATCTAACTCATTTCCACTTCTTAGTATAACTGCATTTGCATGACCTTTGGGATTTGGTTGCGGTTGTCCAGGAAATGTTCCAGTTGGAGCAGCAGTTGATGCTTGTGGTTGAGCTACTTGAGAAATTTGGGTTTCTAGCATCTTATTATGGGTAGATAAAACATCTACCTTGATTACTAATTGCTTTATCTGTTCACTAGTATGAATGCTATGATTTAGGAAATCCTTGTTCGTTTGAGCTTGGGTAGCTATGAAATTTTCCATCATCAGTTTAAGGTTTGATTTTCTAGGAACATTAAGATTGGGTGTGGCACCTTTATGATATCCTGGTGGTGCATTTGGTGCTTGATTTGGCGCATACAAGGCATTGTTATTCTTGTAAGATAAGTTTGGATAATTCTTCCATCCTGGGTTGTAAGTGTTAGAATATGGGTTTCCTTGAGCATAGTTCACCTGATCTGTGGCTTATCCGGCAAGAAGAAGACATTCAGGCGATATGTGTTCTAGGATTTCACAAATCTCTCAATTTGGAGTTACGGTAGCCACGGTGGCTGGTGGTGTTATGGTCAAGTTATCGATCTTTTGAACTATGGCATCCATCTTCGCATTTACGTGATCAAAACTGTTCACTTCGTACATTCCTCCTTTTAGTATGGTTCTTCTCTACAGGCATTCTTTCTTTTCCCCATTGGTAATGATTCTGAGCCATGTTTTCAATGAGGTTATAAGCTTCTTCGTAATGTTTATCCATAAGAGCACCGCCCGCGGCAGCGTCTATTATCACCCTGGTGTTGTATAGAAGTCCATTATAGAAGATTATAATGGTTACCCAGTTTTCAAACCCATGGTGTGGACATAATCTTAACAGGTCCTTGTATCTTTCTCACTCTATATAAAGTGATTCGGCATCTTTCTGTCGAAACCCGTTAATCTGGGCTCTCAGCATAGTTGTTTTGCTTGGCTGGAAATAACGAGATAAGAAAACTTTCTTCAGTTCTGCCTATGTTGTGACAGAGTTGGCTGGTAACGATTGTAACCAGACCCATGATCTATCTCTTAAAGAGAACGGAAAGAGTCTTAGTGTGATTTTGTCTCGAGTTACACCATTTTCTTTCACAGTAACTGTGTATTGCACAAACTCCGTCAAGTGTTCATTTGGATCGTCCGTCGGACTTCCAGAAAACTGGTTTTGTTGTACAGATTACAGCAGTGAAGGTTTGATCTCAAAATCGTGTCGGGTTATGGATGGTGCGGCAATATTGTTGTGTGATTCTAGTTGGTTTGGAGTCTCATAGGACTTAAGTGAACGAGGTGGTCCTCCGTTTTCTTCGGCCATGATTGGTTCTTCAACTGGTTTTAAAGTAATTTCAGGAATAAGGGTTTCATTGGGTTCAGTTCGGCGTCTCGAACTTAAGAAATGTTCTACTTTGTCGATCAGGGGTTCTAAGTCTTCGCCTTGGGAGCGAGTACTAGGCATACAATTGACAATGGAAAGGTAAATTTGTTTCCCTAGTCTAGACAACGCAACAACTCAATACATTATTGACTAAATCTAACTCCCCCGGCAACGGCGCCAAAAACTTGGTCGTGACTTTCTGAGTCTAACGATTACTAACTGCAAGTGCACAGTCTATCGCGTAGTAATAAAAGATATCAATCCCATAGAGACTTGATAATCAACCTAGTGTAGTCGGGTGTTTCTATGTTTAGCTAAGGCGAGCGATGTTTTGGGTTTAAAGGGTTAAGAATTCATTTAATTTAATTAATGATATAAATTATCGGAATGTAATTGATTTTGCCTTCGTGAATTCAATAGAGGGTCAACTTATTAGGATTTATTAATTTATCTCTCCGTAGAAACTCCCGGCTTAAAAGTTCTCGACACACACTCTCATGGTCTTGCCTAATACTATACTCCTAAGTTCAATTGAGCGCTCTCGCTATGTTAATTCAAGTTAGAAATACTTTTTGGAAACCTAAAGGTTCTAATTAGTTTTAAAGCGCTCTCGCTGTATTTAAAACTAATACTCGATTTCAGCTATCTGACTAAACTCTCACACTCCCGTGGTCTTAATCCTAATCTTTTAGACTCCCTTACTCTCGTAACGAAAGTGAATTAAAACAAGAAATTGAAACCAGATTATAACTTAATTTATGGTTTTAGGCTAATTCTATCGAATTCGTTCCGGTTTATACAATTACATACCGATTAACGCTTTAAGCTAACATACTAAATAAAGAAAGGTAGAAGGAGAGAAAATGCATAATGTAAATAAATGCGGTAATAAATAAACGAAATAACAATAAAATAAGAAACCTGGTTGCAATATTCTTGATCAACCAAACTTCAAAACTCGAACAGTAAAAAAAATTGCAGTGGCTAGAAACAATAAAATGGTGATATTTCCCTAATGGCGGAAACTATCACTAAGGTTTGGTAAAGAAAATAAAAAGGCGAATGAAATAAAGAAAACAAAAAGGCAAACTTCGAAATAAAATGGCAGCAATTGGACGTAAAATCGAAGCTCCCGTTTTTCAATGGCGGAGAACTTTATTTATAGATGTTGTGATGGAGTTTGTTGAGAAATTTGTGGCTTGGACTTCGATTGGGCTTTTTGACTGGGTTTGGGAGATTGAGTGGATTAGGGTTGAGGAATTTTATCTGCGTTGACGGAAGAATCTTACTGGTGTTGACCTTGTGTTGCTTCTGTTACAGGATTTATGTTACTGAGTCAATTAATTTGAAGCGAGCTTCATAGATTTGAAACATGCAACTTGGCATGTGAAACGACCAACTTAGTTCCCAAGTTGGGCATTTGAGAAGTGAGACGACTGTCTCAATAATGAGACGACCGTTTGGATGGTGATATGCAGAAATGCATTTTTTATCCTTTTTCCTCATGTTTTCTCGGTTTCTTGGGTTAAAACCTTCTTTTTTGCAATCTTGCCTCCAAACGACATGTCTGATCGAATGTCTGCAAAACAAACATAATATGCGTGTAAAATCATCCAAAACAAATAAATAAATGTGTTAAATAATCAGAAATCGTATTAAATAATCGATATGAATTCGAGTTATCAATTGACCAAAAGACAGAGTGTCAAATACACAATTCAACGGAAGCATAGCTAAACATACCTTTATCATTGTAGCACGCAACTCAGCAATAGATGTCTTTAGAAGCTCCGTTGCTTCGCGGTCCCAGAAAATAAAGCTTGCACAATAGCCAGATTGCCTGACACCAATATCAATCTTGTACCTTCAACACAATGAGTGAATGTAAATGGCAGAATAATTAAAATTTCAAATTGTGAAACTGAAATGAATTTTTTAAGACCAGCACAGGAAAAAACAGGTAGGTGAGTTTTGAAAGTATACTGGAAAAAAAAGGTCCCTAACCTCCATATTTCGGCCTCGGTTCTGTGGTTGTCGAGGAAAAAGAAAGGTTCCTTGTCACCTTTTGCTACCTGAGGACATTGATGGCAAGCTCTGTAATGCCAACCATTTAGTGAAGCAATGAGCCTCTTAGTCTTTACAACGGTGACGCAGAATATTGCCTGCAAAGTACCACGAATATTCTTCAATGAGTATTGTAAAGCTATGTAAAAAGCAGAAGAAAAATGTTTAAAACACACATCATCAACCTCATGTAATGCAATGATTTCACACAACGGTAGCGGGATAGCTTTTGACAAATACCTTTCAGTGGGTGTTAGGCGAGATCCTGAAGCCTGTTGGGACCACGAATGACTGGAATCTGCTGAGGATGAATTCTTTCCAAATTTAAAGTCATCAGGCAAACTGCATTTCTTAGGACGTGGTTAGAATCATAAATCTAATGGATGTAAAGATAAAATACATATAGCTAAAGAATCTTCTATTGTCGCTCCCACCAAATGACACCGGGTCAGACGGGGTACATACGCGAACGGTCGGCGAAAGAGAGAACACGAAGATGAACTGAAAAGAGTCGCCAGCTAGGCATTTTTATCCCGAAGGAAAGGTAATGCTGCATAAACCTAGAAAGAAATGGATAAGACGGTTGCGAACTAGAGAAACTGAGAAAGGGGGTTGGTTACAACCTGGGAAGGTATTAGCACCCAGATTGTCCGTCGTACTCGACGGGATCCACGTTTAAAAGATTTGTGTTTAAAGGGGTAGTGTCAGTGCTATCTGTGTGAAAAAGCTGGAAAAGGAATGTACAGGTGTCAGTGCAAGAAAGTGAAGTGAAATGCTCAGGAATGAGGCTTAAAAGAATAAAGCTGGAAGAGGGGGAATATACAGAGACTTTTGTTCGATAACAGTTAAGTTATGCCTACGTATCCTCTCGTGCAATGAGGAAGTCAGAACACCGTAGTTAGACTCAAAGAGACTGAAAGATAAATTGACTTGTGAACTGCTTGCTTGCCTATGCTCAAGTGTATGACCTGTCTGGCTCAGGTGCAAACTGTCTTGCATTAGACGGAAGAAGCAAGTTCTCGTTTGTGAGTGAGTGTGATGAGAAAAGAATCCCGAAGGAGACGATTATTGTTTGTTTTTGTGTTTTCAATCTTTTATTGGTTTTTGGTGTTTGTCATAAGTTAATGAGCTTAAGCCTAAACCAAGGGTTAGTAAGCTCATCACATCTTCCCTCTGATTAGGGGTAATGAGAATACTTTAAGTATGAAGTAAACACCTCACACTTAATCACCATGATGTAGGATTATGATCATTGACCTACTTGCATTTATTTAGATGTTTTTGGTATTTTTGTTTAGTGTTAATTAATGAGTTTAAGCCATAATCAAGGATTTAATGGACCCATTACACCATCCTAATAGAAGGATAATATATGAGAACATTTAAGCTGAGGAAGGCTCCTCAACTTAATCCATGTTTAGGGATTAACCTCATGACAAAACAAAGCCTTTACTAAAGTGGATTTTAGTTAATGGTAAGATTAAGAAGTGGATTTTATGGTGTGTAAGAGAACTTGAGGGGGACTTGTCCATTAACACTAGGGTTAGTCCTTCTTAACCAATTAAGGAAGAATTAGAACCCTAATGCAAGACCCAAGTTACAAGCTTGATGTCTTAGTGATTATTAGATGGATTGATTAAGAGATTTAAACACATTAAGGGTTTAACACTTAGGATTAAAGTTATACACTCCATCCTAAGAGAAGGATGCAGGCATAATCTTAATCACAAAGCCTTAAGACCTTAAAGGTTTAGTCCCTGATTATGAGATGAGAAGAGAAGACACAAAAGATGACACAAAGGTAAAACTAATGGGGGACTAATAAAACCCTAATTGTTATCATGCTTGGGTGTTCCTAGGGTTTGTGAGGTTTGCAAGAGATCTTCAGGAAAAGCCACCAAGGAGAAAGCAAATGGAAGGAGGAGAAGCAGAAGAAGCAAGTCAACTTACTTCACTTAAGAAGATAAGTTGCTTGAAGAAAGAAAGTGAAGGAGGAACATGAATGAGCAATCTCACTATAATACAAATACAAAATGCAGCAAGGATGCATAAGAGAGATGAGAAGAGATTGTGAGAAGTGAAGGCAAATTCACTTCTCAAAGTACTTACCACCTGAAAAGTTAGCAAAAAGAAATGAAATGAAATGAATGCAAGGATGCAAACCAAAACCAGAAGCATAAACATGATGTTAATGATTCTAAGGGATGATGAAAAGGTGTGTCAAGAGTAGTGAATGCTCATACAAGTGATGAGAATGCAAATGAAGCATATAAGAAGCATGAAAGCACATGAATGCACATGAAATGAAATGAATGCATAACATGGAAAATGTATGAAAAAAATGATCAAGCATGATTCTAATGTGTCCTAGGATGTCTTATAAGTCATGTGAATGCAAAAAATGTCATGGCAAGTTCATGAATGCAAGCATATGCAAGAGGTATGCAAAGGAAGATGAGAAATTAGGGTTTTCATGCAACATGAGATGCAAAACTCAAAAACAGAAGCAAATGACAAGATAAAAAATTGAAAATGCAATCAAAAGAACCCTAAACCTATATGGTATCACACCCCAAAGGAGAAGACCTAACTCTTAACCTAATGAAAGATATGATTTTTCTAAGTTTTCTAGGGTTTTAAGGTACCGAAAGGGAAAAAATGCCAATGTATTCAAAAAGGCAGAAGAAATTTATGACAAAATTATGGTAGAAACTAAATGCCAAATGAAGATCAATGAAAAAAGAATCATTGTCATACTATTCTTGGTTAGGCAGAAAATAATTCTTGAAGTTAGGGTTCTAAAATGTGAATTTTATGAACCCTAAATTAAAGAAAATTATCAAAAATGGTTCAAAACCAAAAAGAAATTTGTGTGGATGGTATGACAATGTCTCTAAATGTTTAAAGATGCAATATGAATTTTTTGGGATTTTTTTAGAAACCTAAATGATATTTTAATTAATTAATTTTCATTAATTAATTAAAATAAACATTTAAATGTTTAAAAAATTATTTTTAATGTGAAAAATAAAAATAAAAATATTTTTTGGTTGAGAAAATTATTTAAAGTCAAAATGCAGAAAGACAATATTTTTGGAAATTTTTAGCTATTTTTAATAAATGGGAAAAAATATATAAGAAAAATATGAATTAAAACTGAATTAAATAAAAGTAATCTGATCCAAGGGATGTCATTGATTCTGGGGAAAGATTTGTTGACCACGCGCCATATCCAATGGCCCACATTCAAATTTCATTAAACCTAATTAACTAATTAATTAATCCAGATTAATAACTAATGAACTAATC
Source organism: Lathyrus aphaca (assembly GCA_963966055.1). Taxonomy (NCBI): domain Eukaryota; kingdom Viridiplantae; phylum Streptophyta; class Magnoliopsida; order Fabales; family Fabaceae; genus Lathyrus; species Lathyrus aphaca. The sequence continues at coordinate 423,402,866 of OZ014519.1, read as the reverse complement.
TCCACCACACAAACACGCGCGGGAAGGGAAATCAGACAGCTCAGATTCAAACTTATTCCTAACCCTAACTATCTCATTAATCACTTTCAGGTCACCGGAGAAGAGCTCCGGTCGTCTTCTCTGGTGACCCCCTCACCTGAAAATTCCTATCTTCTTCCCTAGGTTATTTCTGGAGCTCTAAAGCTCCAGATTAACTCTCCTCACTCCCCTAAGCTCAAATCTACCCTCAAATCTCATTTCTTTTCACTCAAACTCAAGATTCGAAAGGAAGAACAAAAATGGCAGAAATTTCAGACAATCAATACACACTCATTTCTCAACCATTTTCGAAAATTTAAAGTTCAGTGTGATCAGTGAAGCATGCTTATTCATTTTGTAACATAAAAAGAGAGTTCTGGAAAAATGAATTCCAATGGCTACCTGAGATGAAGCTTTTCACCCTTGAGCTTTCTGGCCACTTCCTTGGTGCAAAAAGACTCCATTGAACCTCCTGAGGCAGTTGCAATGCTTGGAAAGCTTTGAGGATGGCTGGTTTGAGTGGTAGCAACCCAACTGGTCAGAAATCCTGTTTGGTGTATGAAGTGTTTTTGGCTGTTTCAATGGTTGGTTTATGATCAGTGAGTGATTTAGAGATGAATGGTGGAATTTGTTTTGAGTTTGAGCAAGTGTGCTATGAGTTTCGAAGGAAAATGCAAGAGGGAGATTTTTTGGCAATGTTGAGTTCTTGGAGGTTTTAGCTTGTGTGTGTTATAAAAAATTATCTTTGAGGCATGCTTGTAGTGTTCTGGTTGGGCAGAGAGTGGGTGGTGGCTGTAGTTGATTGGTATGGGTGAATTTGCATAAAGTCAACATTTCTTGTACTTGAGGAATGGGCAAGTGGCAGGCTTGGATTTGGGCATGTCCTGGTTCAGATGAGATCAAGGAATGTCTGTGAATTAGATTTGATGAGCTGTAGCAAGTGGATGAGAGGTTTTGTGCCATTTTGCAAATTCATGAAGTTTTGGCCCCTTTTGGATTTCTTGATGTGCAAGACATGGAATGACATGATTATTTGGCCAATTCTGGTCTAGAAGCAATGTACTATGATGTTATGATGTATTGAAGTGTGTTTGAAGTCACAAAAATCCTTGGCAAGTGGTTTTACAAAGAATCCCTTTTGGTGCATTCTTGAAAATTATGTGATTTTTGCCAACTTTTACAAGCCATAACTTGAGTTCCATAATGAATTAGATCTTGTTCTTATACTTTTTGAAAAGGGAATGATCCAATCTACAACTTTCATGACCAACAATTTTTCATTTGAAGCATATTTGGTTAAAAAAGAGGAGGTTGAAAAACTTTCCCAAAATGGAAAGTTTACATTACAAGTCATTTCCATTTTTGGCAACTTTTGGTTTAGCTCACTTTTCTTCAATTTTGTGAACTTATAAGCACTTCAATGATCAAATAAAGATCATACAACTTCAATTTGATGAAAAATCCATTTTGGTTCCATGGATGGGGGCCTCAGATGCCCTGATTTTGCTCTGACTTGCTCAAGAAGTTACCCAGTGATCAGATGACTTCCACAATGAATTTCTTCATCAAACTTGGTATACATGATCCTTATAACATATTAAGACCATTAGAAACAACAATGACCAAAAAATTTGGAGTTATGGCCTCTGAAACCTAAACCCTAATTTTAGGTCATCTGTGCAGTGAAACCCTAACTCTGCTTCCATGCTTTGCCAGTTCTTGTGATTCTTTGACTTCCTTGATCTTTGGAGGATAAAATATGATGATTGAACATACATGGACCTTCTTGAGATGATTGAAGACCTTTGGGATGGCTCCGATGAATCTTGGATTGCTCAGATCACAAATCCTAGATGCAGATGAACTTGAACTAATGCAGTGAAGCAAAAATGCAATATGATATGATATGATTAAACTAATGTAAATATGAAATATTACAAGCCATGGTGTGAACCTAGTGAGGGCAAATTTGGGGTGTTTACAGCTGCCCCTATTCAAACATGAGTTAGCTGTGCAGGATGTAAGCGCCTGGATTAACAGACAAACAAGATAACTTGTGGTTGAATACCAAAGACAGTCCAAAATTTGCACTCACTGGGAGAAGAAGAAAAGGGATATAGATTGTAAAAGAAAGTATAATATGATTATAAAGTGCGGGCGATGGAGGAAGACCATCGAGAAGAGGACGACTGCTGGGGATAAAGCAATGACGGGGACGACCGACATGCTGGGGAAATAAAGAGATCATGATGGGGACAATCATCAAGCAAAGAAACAAGACTCTCTGGGGATTAGAATAAAGGAAATGATGGGGACGGTCATCAGGTTCAGAGGATAAATGAAGTAATGATGAGGGACGGTCATCAAAGGTGAATGACGATCACCTAGCAGGGGACGACTGCTCTTTACCACGACATAGGACGAATGTCAGATAGAAAAAGTTAACGATGGGGACGGCCATCGGATAAGCATGATGAAGGACGATCATCAAGAGGTGAAGGACGATCACCTAGCAGGGTACGGCTGCTCTCGGGGTTTATCACGACATAGGACGAATGTCAGATAACAAGATCAACGATGGGGACGGCCATCAGATAAAATGATGAAGGACGATCATCAAGAGGTGAAGGACGATCACCTGGCAGGGGACGACTGCTAAATATCACGACATAGGATGAATGCCGGATATAAAAAAGGTTCCAATAATGGAGACTCCGCTTGGAGAAGGATGAGGGACGGTCATCCAAAGGTGAAGGACGATCACCTAGCAGGGTACGGCTGCCGAAAGTATCATGACATATGACGAATGTCAGATAAGAGAAAGGTTGTTCTACTGGGGACTTACTAGGGAATAGTAAACACGGACGAGTGTTTACATCCGAGAAATAAAAGGTATAAGTGTTTGACGCTGTGTATAGATTAAAGATGCGGACGAGCATCCTTAGGACTATGATAGGGACGAGTATCGGTAGAAACAATGCTGACACATGTTCAGAGACGATGATACGAACAGGTATCAACTAGTTTACAAAGAACACAGACGCGTGTCGACTCTGAGGGGAAAATAATGTGTATGCAAGATACGGACGAGTATCTATATGAGTAAAAAATAAACATGAGTGAGACACGGATGAGTGTTCAACTTGCTGGGGAGAGTATGACACGGATGGGTGTCAATGAGAGTGTATTATAATAAGTGTTTGGGTAACCATGTTGGGGAGTGGTGATACGGACGGGTGTCAAAAAGAGTATGGAAGTTTCTGTATTCAAAAGGATATTTGTGGCTTATATCTGCAGGGGGATGATATGACACGGACGAGTGTCGAATGAGTATATATAAACATGTACTTGTGTTGGAGAGTGCAAAAGGGACGCTTTGGCTTTTTGTTGGGGAAATTGAGATGTATTTTGTATATTGCTGATGTGGTATTGTTGGTATTTACAGGTGACTGGTTCGAACCTGACTTGTGATCATGCAATATGTTTGATTTTTGCCATAGTGCTCCGTATTATATGGAATGCTACGCTCTGAGGGGAAATATGATGGAAATGCTATGATTATGCAAAAGATACCGATCCGGGATTCGGATCCCGTTGCTGTGAAGATCTCTGGCTGATCTGCTTGACAGGATATCCCAGCTGGGGATGAGATCATTGGTAGATCTGATAAGATGTATGACTCTGCTTGGGGAAATAGGTCACTGATAGACCTATCTTTGTAGTGAGGAGCCCAGCTGGGGATGTGGAAGCTTCCGTCACTTTGTTGTGGGTGAAATTCAGAAATTGCTATTCTGGGAAGAGGCTAGAGCTCTGCGGGGAGATGGTTCCCTGTTTAGTATTCTGTTGGGGGAGGAAAGAGCACTGAACGATCTTCCTAGAGATTTCTGTGGGGATCCTGCTGAGGATGATGATACCTGACTACTCAGCTGGGGAAATGAGCACATTCTGATGCTGCTTTGAAGAAAATGTGTTGGAGAAGTGATGCCTGGCAACTCTGATGGGGAGAAAGCATTTCCGGTGCTGTTTGGAGAATGTGCTGAGGAAATAATGATTTGGCAACTTTGTTAGAACAATTATGGTTCTGAACCTCCAAGTGTTTTGATGATAACAAAGTTTATTATAGAATAGAAGTTCTAATGAATATCTTTATTCTTGTGTAGAAGATCAATTCATTTAAGTAAACCGTACGCGCATAGAAGACTCATTTAGTCACATACAGAAGATACTGTCAAAGGAGAATCCATCAATTAATGACATATTTATTGGCTGCGCATCTAATATTTATTATCTCTGCTTTACGCTTAGAAGATGTTGGTATTCTTAATGAAGACATTAATTAAAGGATATTTTAATTAATGAACAAGACAAGTATCTCTGTTTATGGAAGGAATTTATGGTATTAACTTATATCCTAAATTTAACTCAAGATGTCTCCAACGGCTACATTCTTCAAGTACTATATAAAGGATTTCATTTGAAGAATTCAGTGACACACTTCAACACATTCACGCAAATAGACTGAATCAACTTGTGCTTATTACTGTAACTTTCACTTGGTGATCCTTGCTTATCAAGAAGCATTTTTTAGTTACCTCTTTATTATAATTGTAATAGTTATTTTATTCCTTGAGTGACTAAGTTTAGTCAGAAGACTCAAGAGGACATTGACTATAGGTCTTTGTGTGTATTCATATTGAATAGTGGATTAAGACCTCAGTAGAGGCAAAATCACCTTGGCGGGTGGACTGGACGTAGTTTGAGTTCAAACGAACCAGGATAAATCAAACGTGTCATTAGAAGTTATTTTTAATTGTTAAAGAAAACCCAATTCCAACCCCCCTTCCTTGTGTTTTGCGCACCTTCAATTGGCATCAGAGCGCTAGGTTCTGAGAAATACACTTAACCGTGTCAGTAAAAGATCCAGAAGTTAAACACATGGCATAATTGAAGCAAACTCAACTTCTAGAAACAGATGTTGGAAAACCTCTAAATGCAAAGAACTTGAAAAAGATGAAGTTCATTACTTCTATTCAGCAAGAACCTGTTCTTCATTCTAGAGAAGTAATCATCACCAGAAGGATTCCATTGGAGAACTTCCCTCTCTTCTCTTCTGACACACCTCCAGAAGTTGTGGTAAACTACCTAGATATTTGCAAGCAACATGGCGTGGACCCCCAGTTCAAGCTAACTGAACTCAAACAGAAAGCTCCAGACGCTGCCTCTGTAAGACTCAAGAAGAGAAAGACTGCTGAAGGACCTTCTCAAAAGATTCTAAAATCATCTAGAAGATCAGGTAAAACTTCTGCCTCTAAATCTGAATTCATTTCTGTAGTAGAAGCAGTTAATGTAGAAGTGTCTGAATTACCTTCTAGCCCCTTACCTTCTAGCCCACTATCCTCTGTTGATATTCCTTCTGCACAAATCCCCTCCTCTGAACCACCTCAATCTTCTAATCCTCTTCAAACTGAAATACCTGCAACTGCTGCTGTCGCATCCATCCTCTCATCACTTTATCCACCAGAAGCTGAACCCCATCAACCACAAACAATCTCTGATTTTGACATACCAATTGATAATACCCCTCTGTCTGACATTGATCGCTCTCCCACAACTGAAACACAAACTGCCCTGCAACATGCCCTATCAGATCTTGAACATTTTCAAGACTCAGAATCTGTCCAACTTCCATCTCCTGAACATACACCTAGACTATCCCCCATAAGAGAAAGTTCACTATCCTCTTATGTATCTACACCTCCAAACTCTCCTACATTTATAAACATCCCTGACACCCCAGAAGAAACTGAACATGATAACCCTCTCAGAACATCTGTTGATTTTGAAGCCCTACAAAAACTGTCCTCAGTATCAAACAAAACAGCCATACCTATACCCAAACCAAAACCCTCTAGTACAGACATTTCTGCTTTCCTTCTTGCTTTTGAAACAGACTTGAAATTAAAGTTAGAGGATCTGAAGTCTGCATGCTTAGAGCTTACAGATCCAGCTACTTCTGATTTTCTGTGGGCTACCCTCAGAAAGTGGTTTAATACTGAGTCCAAAAGACTTAAGGACATCTGCTATGATATTGCTCACCAGAACTTCTGTGAGTACCTTCAAGCAGTTGTTTCTAATGTTGAACAGTCTAAACCTCTTCTGCTGGACAACAAGCCTTGGACAGAGTCAGAACCTCTGGAAGAAATCTCTGCACTTCAAATGGTCTTGGTATCTTCTGAAGAAGAGCATGTTGATGAACCTGAGACTCAAGCTTCCCCAGAAGTTGAAGAACCTCTGACTGCAGATTTTGTTCTGCAAACTTTACAAGAGCTGAAGAAGGAGAATTAGCTGGTGAAACAACGTCTAGATAAGCAAGATGAAACCACTGCTGAATTGAAGACCTTGCTTGGCAAGCAAGTGGAATCATCATCAGAGATTAAATCTTTGCTGGAGACCTTAGTTACTAAGATGAACTCCTAATTTTTTTGCTTATCTTCTGCTTTAGCTGTTCTTTTGTTTTATCTTCTGCTTCTGCATTACTCTTTAAACTTCTACTGGTTTTGTTTTTGATTATAATTTTAATATATTGGAAATTTTCTGTCTTTTTCATATGCTTTGATTCTTTTTGATTATGACAAAAAGGGGGAGAAACGTAAATGATTCTGATCCATAGCAGTTTACCATAATTTGCCTCTTACATATAATATTCTAATAAAACTATTTGAGTTTTAATCATAGAAAAGAAACAGGTCAAGTAATCAACTCAGGGGGAGCTAAGGATCATGGAACATCTGAAGAATTTTTTTCTAAATCAAAGGGAGTTCATTTAATTTTATTAAACTCTATTCTCTTTATCTAAATGTTTTGTCATCATCAAAAAGGGGGAGATTGTTAGAACAATTATGGTTCTGAACCTCCAAGTGTTTTGATGATAACAAAGTTTATTATAGAATAGAAGTTCTAATGAATATCTTTATTCTTGTGTAGAAGATCAATTCATTTAAGTAAACCGTACGCGCATAGAAGACTCATTTAGTCACATACAGAAGATACTCTCAAAGGAGAGTCCATCAATTAATGACATATTTATTGGCTGCGCATCTAATATTTATTTTCTCTGATTTCCGCTTAGAAGATGTTGGTATTCTTAATGAAGACATTAATTAAAGGATATTTTAATTAATGAACAAGACAAGTATCTCTGTTTATGGAAGGAATTTATGGTATTAACTTATATCCTAAATTTAACTCAAGATGTCTCCAACGGCTACATTCTTCAAGTACTATATAAAGGATTTCATTTGAAGAATTCAGTGACACACTTCAACACATTCACGCAAATAGACTTAATCAACTTGTGCTTATTACTGTAACTTTCACTTGGTGATCCTTGCTTATCAAGAAGCATTTTTTACTTACCTCTTTATTATAATTGTAATAGTTATTTTAATCCTTGAGTGACTAAGTTTAGTCAGAAGACTCAAGAGGACATTGACTATAGGTCTTTGTGTGTATTCATATTGAATAGTGGATTAAGACCTCAGTAGAGGCAAAATCACCTTGGCGGGTGGACTGGACGTAGTTTGAGTTCAAACGAACCAGGATAAATCAAACGTGTCATTAGAAGTTATTTTTAATTGTTAAAGAAAACCCAATTCCAACCCCCCTTCCTTGTGTTTTGCGCATCTTCAATTGGCATCAGAGCGCTAGGTTCTGAGAAATACACTTAACCGTGTCAGTAAAAGATCCAGAAGTTAAACACATGGCATAATTGAAGCAAACTCAACTTCTAGAAACAGATGTTGGAAAACCTCTAAATGCAAAGAACTTGAAAAAGATGAAGTTCATTACTTCTATTCAGCAAGAACCTGTTCTTCATTCTAGAGAAGTAATCATCACCAGAAGGATTCCATTGGAGAACTTCCCTCTCTTCTCTTCTGACACACCTCCAGAAGTTGTGGTAAACTACCTAGATATTTGCAAGCAACATGGCGTGGACCCCCAGTTCAAGCTAACTGAACTCAAACAGAAAGCTCCAGACGCTGCCTCTGTAAGACTCAAGAAGAGAAAGACTGCTGAAGGACCTTCTCAGAAGATTCTAAAATCATCTAGAAGATCAGGTAAAACTTCTGCCTCTAAATCTGAATTCATTTCTGTAGTAGAAGCAGTTAATGTAGAAGTGTCTGAATTACCTTCTAGCCCCTTACCTTCTAGCCCACTATCCTCTGTTGATATTCCTTCTGCACAAATCCCCTCCTCTGAACCACCTCAATCTTCTAATCCTCTTCAAACTGAAATACCTGCAACTGCTGCTGTCGCATCCATCCTCTCATCACTTTATCCACCAGAAGCTGAACCCCATCAACCACAAACAATCTCTGATTTTGACATACCAATTGATAATACCCCTCTGTCTGACATTGATCGCTCTCCCACAACTGAAACACAAACTGCCCTGCAACATGCCCTATCAGATCTTGAACATTTTCAAGACTCAGAATCTGTCCAACTTCCATCTCCTGAACATACACCTAGACTATCCCCCATAAGAGAAAGTTCACTATCCTCTTATGTATCTACACCTCCAAACTCTCCTACATTTATAAACATCCCTGACACCCCAGAAGAAACTGAACATGATAACCCTCTCAGAACATCTGTTGATTTTGAAGCCCTACAAAAACTGTCCTCAGTATCAAACAAAACAGCCATACCTATACCCAAACCAAAACCCTCTAGTACAGACATTTCTGCTTTCCTTCTTGCTTTTGAAACAGACTTGAAATTAAAGTTAGAGGATCTGAAGTCTGCATGCTTAGAGCTTACAGATCCAGCTACTTCTGATTTTCTGTGGGCTACCCTCAGAAAGTGGTTTAATACTGAGTCCAAAAGACTTAAGGACATCTGCTATGATATTGCTCACCAGAACTTCTGTGAGTACCTTCAAGCAGTTGTTTCTAATGTTGAACAGTCTAAACCTCTTCTGCTGGACAACAAGCCTTGGACAGAGTCAGAACCTCTAGAAGAAATCTCTGCACTTCAAATGGTCTTGGTATCTTCTGAAGAAGAGCATGTTGATGAACCTGAGACTCAAGCTTCCCCAGAAGTTGAAGAACCTCTGACTGCAGATTTTGTTCTGCAAACTTTACAAGAGCTGAAGAAGGAGAATTAGCTGGTGAAACAACGTCTAGATAAGCAAGATGAAACCACTGCTGAATTGAAGACCTTGCTTGGCAAGCAAGTGGAATCATCATCAGAGATTAAATCTTTGCTGGAGACCTTAGTTACTAAGATGAACTCCTAATTTTTTTGCTTATCTTCTGCTTTAGCTGTTCTTTTGTTTTATCTTCTGCTTCTGCATTACTCTTTAAACTTCTACTGGTTTTGTTTTTGATTATAATTTTAATATATTGGAAATTTTCTGTCTTTTTCATATGCTTTGATTCTTTTTGATTATGACAAAAAGGGGGAGAAACGTAAATGATTCTGATCCATAGCAGTTTACCATAATTTGCCTCTTACATATAATATTCTAATAAAACTATTTGAGTTTTAATCATAGAAAAGAAACAGGTCAAGTAATCAACTCAGGGGGAGCTAAGGATCATGGAACATCTGAAGAATTTTTTTCTAAATCAAAGGGAGTTCATTTAATTTTATTAAACTCTATTCTCTTTATCTAAATGTTTTGTCATCATCAAAAAGGGGGAGATTGTTAGAACAATTATGGTTCTGAACCTCCAAGTGTTTTGATGATAACAAAGTTTATTATAGAATAGAAGTTCTAATGAATATCTTTATTCTTGTGTAGAAGATCAATTCATTTAAGTAAACCGTACGCGCATAGAAGACTCATTTAGTCACATACAGAAGATACTCTCAAAGGAGAGTCCATCAATTAATGACATATTTATTGGCTGCGCATCTAATATTTATTTTCTCTGATTTCCGCTTAGAAGATGTTGGTATTCTTAATGAAGACATTAATTAAAGGATATTTTAATTAATGAACAAGACAAGTATCTCTGTTTATGGAAGGAATTTATGGTATTAACTTATATCCTAAATTTAACTCAAGATGTCTCCAACGGCTACATTCTTCAAGTACTATATAAAGGATTTCATTTGAAGAATTCAGTGACACACTTCAACACATTCACGCAAATAGACTTAATCAACTTGTGCTTATTACTGTAACTTTCACTTGGTGATCCTTGCTTATCAAGAAGCATTTTTTACTTACCTCTTTATTATAATTGTAATAGTTATTTTAATCCTTGAGTGACTAAGTTTAGTCAGAAGACTCAAGAGGACATTGACTATAGGTCTTTGTGTGTATTCATATTGAATAGTGGATTAAGACCTCAGTAGAGGCAAAATCACCTTGGCGGGTGGACTGGACGTAGTTTGAGTTCAAACGAACCAGGATAAATCAAACGTGTCATTAGAAGTTATTTTTAATTGTTAAAGAAAACCCAATTCCAACCCCCCTTCCTTGTGTTTTGCGCATCTTCAATTGGCATCAGAGCGCTAGGTTCTGAGAAATACACTTAACCGTGTCAGTAAAAGATCCAGAAGTTAAACACATGGCATAATTGAAGCAAACTCAACTTCTAGAAACAGATGTTGGAAAACCTCTAAATGCAAAGAACTTGAAAAAGATGAAGTTCATTACTTCTATTCAGCAAGAACCTGTTCTTCATTCTAGAGAAGTAATCATCACCAGAAGGATTCCATTGGAGAACTTCCCTCTCTTCTCTTCTGACACACCTCCAGAAGTTGTGGTAAACTACCTAGATATTTGCAAGCAACATGGCGTGGACCCCCAGTTCAAGCTAACTGAACTCAAACAGAAAGCTCCAGACGCTGCCTCTGTAAGACTCAAGAAGAGAAAGACTGCTGAAGGACCTTCTCAGAAGATTCTAAAATCATCTAGAAGATCAGGTAAAACTTCTGCCTCTAAATCTGAATTCATTTCTGTAGTAGAAGCAGTTAATGTAGAAGTGTCTGAATTACCTTCTAGCCCCTTACCTTCTAGCCCACTATCCTCTGTTGATATTCCTTCTGCACAAATCCCCTCCTCTGAACCACCTCAATCTTCTAATCCTCTTCAAACTGAAATACCTGCAACTGCTGCTGTCGCATCCATCCTCTCATCACTTTATCCACCAGAAGCTGAACCCCATCAACCACAAACAATCTCTGATTTTGACATACCAATTGATAATACCCCTCTGTCTGACATTGATCGCTCTCCCACAACTGAAACACAAACTGCCCTGCAACATGCCCTATCAGATCTTGAACATTTTCAAGACTCAGAATCTGTCCAACTTCCATCTCCTGAACATACACCTAGACTATCCCCCATAAGAGAAAGTTCACTATCCTCTTATGTATCTACACCTCCAAACTCTCCTACATTTATAAACATCCCTGACACCCCAGAAGAAACTGAACATGATAACCCTCTCAGAACATCTGTTGATTTTGAAGCCCTACAAAAACTGTCCTCAGTATCAAACAAAACAGCCATACCTATACCCAAACCAAAACCCTCTAGTACAGACATTTCTGCTTTCCTTCTTGCTTTTGAAACAGACTTGAAATTAAAGTTAGAGGATCTGAAGTCTGCATGCTTAGAGCTTACAGATCCAGCTACTTCTGATTTTCTGTGGGCTACCCTCAGAAAGTGGTTTAATACTGAGTCCAAAAGACTTAAGGACATCTGCTATGATATTGCTCACCAGAACTTCTGTGAGTACCTTCAAGCAGTTGTTTCTAATGTTGAACAGTCTAAACCTCTTCTGCTGGACAACAAGCCTTGGACAGAGTCAGAACCTCTGGAAGAAATCTCTGCACTTCAAATGGTCTTGGTATCTTCTGAAGAAGAGCATGTTGATGAACCTGAGACTCAAGCTTCCCCAGAAGTTGAAGAACCTCTGACTGCAGATTTTGTTCTGCAAACTTTACAAGAGCTGAAGAAGGAGAATCAGCTGGTGAAACAACGTCTAGATAAGCAAGATGAAACCACTGCTGAATTGAAGACCTTGCTTGGCAAGCAAGTGGAATCATCATCAGAGATTAAATCTTTGCTGGAGACCTTAGTTACTAAGATGAACTCCTAATTTTTTTGCTTATCTTCTGCTTTAGCTGTTCTTTTGTTTTATCTTCTGCTTCTGCATTACTCTTTAAACTTCTACTGGTTTTGTTTTTGATTATAATTTTAATATATTGGAAATTTTCTGTCTTTTTCATATGCTTTGATTCTTTTTGATTATGACAAAAAGGGGGAGAAACGTAAATGATTCTGATCCATAGCAGTTTACCATAATTTGCCTCTTACATATAATATTCTAATAAAACTATTTGAGTTTTAATCATAGAAAAGAAACAGGTCAAGTAATCAACTCAGGGGGAGCTAAGGATCATGGAACATCTGAAGAATTTTTTTCTAAATCAAAGGGAGTTCATTTAATTTTATTAAACTCTATTCTCTTTATCTAAATGTTTTGTCATCATCAAAAAGGGGGAGATTGTTAGAACAATTATGGTTCTGAACCTCCAAGTGTTTTGATGATAACAAAGTTTATTATAGAATAGAAGTTCTAATGAATATCTTTATTCTTGTGTAGAAGATCAATTCATTTAAGTAAACCGTACGCGCATAGAAGACTCATTTAGTCACATACAGAAGATACTCTCAAAGGAGAGTCCATCAATTAATGACATATTTATTGGCTGCGCATCTAATATTTATTTTCTCTGATTTCCGCTTAGAAGATGTTGGTATTCTTAATGAAGACATTAATTAAAGGATATTTTAATTAATGAACAAGACAAGTATCTCTGTTTATGGAAGGAATTTATGGTATTAACTTATATCCTAAATTTAACTCAAGATGTCTCCAACGGCTACATTCTTCAAGTACTATATAAAGGATTTCATTTGAAGAATTCAGTGACACACTTCAACACATTCACGCAAATAGACTTAATCAACTTGTGCTTATTACTGTAACTTTCACTTGGTGATCCTTGCTTATCAAGAAGCATTTTTTAGTTACCTCTTTATTATAATTGTAATAGTTATTTTATTCCTTGAGTGACTAAGTTTAGTCAGAAGACTCAAGAGGACATTGACTATAGGTCTTTGTGTGTATTCATATTGAATAGTGGATTAAGACCTCAGTAGAGGCAAAATCACCTTGGTGGGTGGACTGGACGTAGTTTGAGTTCAAACGAACCAGGATAAATCAAACGTGTCATTAGAAGTTATTTTTAATTGTTAAAGAAAACCCAATTCCAACCCCCCTTCCTTGTGTTTTGCGCACCTTCAAACTTTACTGGGGAAAACCTTTCATGCCCCATGTTGAGCTCTGAATACCTGCAATCCTGTTATGACAAAGAAACGTGCCATTATCTCGAGGTATCCCTTACCGGATTCCGTCATAGGAGTTAGATATTCCTGGAAGTAAAAATATATTTCCTGCAAGCATGTGATTAGAAAGGCACATCTGTTTTTATGCAAACGTTATATCAAGAATATCAGACATTTTTGCAAATGAAATAAAATGTACAAGACGAAGTGTGACTGAAAATCTGATCTTATTAATCTGGGTGCCCTGAATTGGCAAGTACAGTCAAAGAAATAGATCCCCTGAAATGAGGAGATTGTTACAAATTGAGAAAAATGAAGGCGCTGGCAATGTTGACGATGCTTCAGTGAGCTTCCCTTTGCTATTACCCGTATGACCTTGACGTTCTTCTCATCCTGCTTTCTGAAGAAAATTGATTCTGACCGTTGCTTTTAACCTTTCGGAGCTTGCCATGTCGTAAATGATACAGACGAATTCAGAATACAATTATTCGCTTATTCCCTAATTTTGCGTGGATCGCCCTTTTGGGTTTTCAGTCCACCGGGATACCCATTTTTGCCTGAGCTGTCCAATGCAGCTTTTCAACTCAGCGGGTGTACATATTTTTCTTTATTTTCCCTTATTTTTGCCCGAGTCTTTTATTATGTTTTTGACTCGCCGGGATGCCCTATTTTTGCCTGGACTTACGTTCTGTTTTAATGTCCAGCGGGTCATTTTATGCGAAGTATTTTTTAACTGCATCTGAATTCACAGGGGACAGGAAATGTTCACCATCCATAGTAGTGAGCATCAGTGCTCCACCGGAGAAAACTTTCTTTACTATGAATGGGCCATCGTAGTTCGGAGTCCACTTGCCCCTATGGTCTGTATGAGGAGGAAGGAGTCTTTTTAGCACAAGATCTCCTACTTGGTATTCCCGAAGCCTGACTTTCTGATCGAAGGCTTTCTTCATTCTCTTCTGATATAACTACCCATGACAGATTGCAGCTAATCTCTTTTCTTCGATCAGATTCAGTTGATTGTACCGAGATCGGACCCATTCTGCTTCATTCAACTTGACATCCATCAATACCCGTAAGGAGGGTAATTCAACTTCAACAGGTAGGACTGCCTCCATACCATACACAAGTTGATACGGTGTTGCCCCAGTGGATGTTCTGATTAAGGTACGGTACCCATGCAAGGCAAATGGTAGCATTTCATGCCAATCTTTTTATGTGAACACCATCTTCTGCACAATCTTCTTGATATTCTTGTTAGCTGCCTCAACAACACCATTCATCTTTGGCCTGTAAGGAGAAGAGTTGTGATGTTGAATCTTGAAGTCCCGGCACAGTTCTGCCATCATTGTATTGTTCAAATTGGAACCATTATCAGTAATGATTCGCTCGGGTACTCCATACCGACAGATGATGTCTCTTTTTAAGAATCTGGCTACCACTTGCCTGGTGACATTTGCATACGAAGCTGCTTCAACCCACTTAGTGAAATAATCAATGGCTACCAGGATGAATCTGTGGCCATTTGAAGCAGTCGGCTCGATCTTTCCGATCATGTTGATGCCCCACATGGAAAAGGGCCAAGGTGAAGACATCACATTCAAAGGATTTGGAGGCACATGCACTTTATCTGCATAAATCTGGCATTTGTGGCACTTTCTGGCATTAGGCACAACAGTCTGCATCCATTGTGATCCAGTAGTAACCTGATCTTAGCAACTTTTTAGCCATTGCATGCCCTCCAGCATGGGTACCGAAAGATCCTTCATGCACCTCGTGCATCAGCAAGTCTGCCTCTGTCTTATCAACACATCTGAGAAGTACCATGTCAAAGTTGCGCTTGTACAAGGAACCATCAGCATTCAGGAAGAAACTACCAGCCAGCCTTCTTAATGTCTTCTTATCATTGGATGATGCCTCAGGTGGGTATGTTTGATCCTCCAAGAAGCATTTGATGTCATAGAACCAAGGCTTGTCATCTTTAGCCATGTCCACGGAGAATAAGTATGCTGGTCTGTCGAGTCTGGACACTGAAATCCGAGGCACAAAGTTGGTAGCTTGAACTTTGATCATGGAGGAAATGGTAGCCAGAGCATCTGCAAACTGATTTTCATCTCGAGGGATATACTCAAGTTTGACTGTTGTAAAGAAAGTTAGCAACCTCCTCGTATAGTCCCGGTATGGAATCAGATGCTCTTGGTGAGTGTACCATTTGCCGTTGGTCTGATTGATTACCAAATCTGAATCTCTGAATACAGTTAAAGTCTTGATCCTGAGGTCAATGGCTTCCTCAAGACCCATGATACAGGCTTCGTATTCAGCTTTGTTGTTAGTGCAGTTAAAAGTGAGCTTTGCCGAGAAAGGCATATGAACTCCTTTAGGTGTAATAAGTACTGCACCAACTCCACGTCCATTCATATTAACAGTCCCATCAAATATCATTGTCCATTCTTCTTCTGGGTCAGGCCCTTCAGTGTGAACAGGCTCTTCATGATCTTTTACTTTTAGGAACATGATGTCTTCATCAGGGAAGTCAAATCTCATAGGCTGGTAATCATCAATGGGTTGCTCAGCCAGATAGTCAAACAGTACACTGCCCTTGATAGCCTTTTGAGATGTGTACTGAATGTCATATTCTGTGAGAATCATTTGCCATCTTGCAACCCTTCCGGTAAGTGTTGGATTCTCAAATATGTACTTGAATGGGTCCATCTTTGAGATCAACAAGGTAGTGTGGGTCAACATATACTGCCTTAGTCGGCGAGTAGCCCACGCTAAAGCACAACAAGTTTTCTCGAGCAGTGAATAACATTGTTCACAGTCGGTAAACTTTTTGCTTAGGTAGTATATTGCATACTCTTTTCGACCAGACTCGTCATGCTGGCCCAACACACACCCCATTGATCCTTCTAATACTATCAGGTACATTATTAGAGGTCTTGCTTCAACTGGAGGCATAAGAATGGGAGGCTCTTGTAAGTATTCCTTGATTTTGTCAAAAGCCCTCTGGCAGTCTTCATTCCACCAGACCGTTTGTTCCTTTCTTAACAATTTGAACAGGGGCTCACAGGTCACAGTGAGGTGAGATATGAACCTTGAAATGTAGTTCAATCTACCTAAGAACCCCCGAACTTCCTTTTCAGTCCTAGGTGCAGGCATCTCTTGAATGGCTTTGACTTTGTCAGGGTCAACTTCAATTCCCTTTTCACTTACAATAAATCCCAGCAGCTTACCGGACCGTACCCCAAATGTGCATTTGTTGGGGTTTAGCTTCAGTTGGTACTTCCACAGACGTTTGAACAACTTCAACAGATTTACCAGGTGGTCTTCTTCTGTGAGGGACTTGGCAATCATGTCATCCACATAACATTCAATTTCTTTGTGGATCATGTCGTGGAATAATGTTACCATAGCCCGTTGATAAGTGGCACCAGCATTCTTCAGTCCAAATGGCATTACCTTATAACAGAATGTGCCCCAGGGAGTGATGAAAGTTGTCTTCTCCATGTCTTCAGGTGACATCTTGATCTGATTATATCCTGAAAATCCATCCATGAAGGAGAACACCGAGAACTGAGCCGTGTTGTCGACCAATACATCAATGTGAGGTAAAGGGAAATCATCCTTCGGGCTAGCTCTGTTCAGATCCCGGTAATCCACACACATTCGTACTTTGTCGTCCTTCTTTGGCACTGGTACAATGTTAGAAACCCACGGCAGGTAACTAGTTACATCAAGGAAACCGGCGTCCCACTGTTTTTGCACCTCTTCTTTTATCTTCATGGCCAAATCCGGACAAGTACGACGTAACTTCTGTTTTACTGGAGGATAGTCTTCCTTCAAAGGCAGCTTGTGCATAATAATGTCGGTATCCAGACCTGGCATATCTTGATAAGACCAAGCAAAAACATCAACGTACTCTCGCATCATGTCAATAAGTTGTTCCTTCACTGAATCTTACAGACGGGCCCCGATCTTCACTTCTTTCAAGTCTTCTTCGGTACCAAGATTAACTGTCTCAACTTCCTTCTAATGAGGAGTGATAACCTTTTCCTCTTGTCTTAAGAACCTGGCTAGTTCTTCAGGTAGCTCATAATCTTCTTCAACCCCTTCATCGGCTTGATTAATCGGATTGTCGAAGTCATACGAAGTCATAACAGTGTCGTTGTCGGTGCAGTCTGGAGGGCACTCTCTGCAAGGGTTTCGATTGGTTCATTTTAGTGATCAGTTTTATCTTGTTTAGAAAAAGTAAAAATGAAGTTTATTATTTTGAAAACATTGCCATTTTATTGTTTTATACAAAAAATGAAAAATGAAAAACAGTGAGCGGGAAAAAGAGACTCATTTGCAAAAGATGTTCTGATATTCATTAATTGATCGTTTGCACAAAATACAAGATGGCCCGATTACAAAATGAGTCCTGACATATTGGGCAAGATGCAGGACTTGATGCATGCTTAAAGACAGGAAATAATAATTACTATGCAGGAGTAACTCTTATAATTTCCTGGGAAGACCAGTTTGAGACTTGGTTCCCCGGGATCCTTGGACGTATCCAATTTTCCAGGTTGCGGTCGTCTTCTTCCTCGTCTTCCAGACTGTTCACAACATCCGGGGTTAGCATTCCCCGCTGACAATTTCGGGCTCCGTTGCAGCCTCTGGTTGATCTTGTCGAGTTGGTCTATAACCCAACCCGAATCTGTCTTCTTTCTTTTCTGCTGGCAGCAGCTTGCCCCAGCCTTGAGCGGTACCCTCCTCAACAATCTTTCGGGCCTGTTGATATGAAGTGATGGAAGTTCCAGATACAGCAGTTGCTTCATTAATGTTGAGGGCCTCAAACCTTTGACTCATAGTCTCATGGATCTCCCCATCCATCTCTATATACTTATAAGTAGCCAGCTGGCTAACGAAAATGTATTCCTCCCCGCAAATTGTGATGATCTGACCTTCCCACTCAAGTTTTAACTTCTGGTGAAGGGTAGATGTAACAGCGCCAGCAGCGTGAATCCAAGGTCTACCCAACAAACAACTGTAGGCCGACTGTATGTCCATCACGAAGAAGGTAGTTTTAAAGATTTGTGGGCCAATCATCACAGGTAAATCAATCTCTCCAAGTACTGATCTCTTAGAGCCATCAAATGCTCTCACCACCAAGTTACTTGGACGTAATGCCAAACCATCATATTCCAGCTTCACCAAGGCTTTCTTTGGGAGGACATTGAGCGAAGACCCAATGTCTACCAGTACATGAGAAAGAACAGCACCTTTGCACTCTAAGGTGATATGTAAAGCCTTGTTATGATTGCGTCCCTCCATTGTTAAATCAGCATCTGTGAAGCCCAGTCCATGACTGATGTTAACATTTGCAACCACCGTTTCCAGCTGATTAACCGTAATCTCTTCCGCCACGTATGTTGCGTGCAGGACCCTCAAGAGTGCATTCCTATGGGCTTCGGAACGCATTAACAATGACAATATAGAGATTTTGGAGGGTGTCTGATGAAGCTGGTCCACCACTTTCTAATCACTCTTTTTTATTATTCTCATGAACTCATCCACCTCTTGTTCAAAAGACGTCTTCGGAGTTTCTTTAACAATTGGCTCTTCAAGTACCACATTCTTCCCTTTTGCTTTAGCAGCAGCTTCAGCTTCAGCATTAGGTCTTGGTGTTTGTGAGGCAAAAAGGCGTCCGCTTCTGGTGAAGCCTCCGCCTCCCCCAACATTGTCAACTTGTGGTGAAGAGGTTGATGAATCTAGAGTGATCTTCTTTCCTTCGCAGTAGAGATCAGAGCCGTAGTGCCAAGGTATGGAATTACTGCTTTCATAAGGAACAGGTCCAGGCACCGTAATGGTAACAGGATTGATTGCTGCAGCGGAAGGAACTGTGATGGTATGCGGATTGTAATAGATCGTGACTGGAGATCTGACAGGAGGTGTTGCAGTTTGTTGTTGGAAATTTTTGTTGGGATGAACATTTGCCGGGTCATAATAGATCATGACCGTTGAGACGTCTTCATTAGTGTTTGCTGGTGTTGTAGGCGTTTCCGTTGATAAGATGGGTGCTGATGTTGTAGAAGAAAATGTTGCTGAACTCTGATCTGTTGAAGTAATGGATGGATTGATTGCTGGAGTTGTTGATGAATCAGTGGGAATGATAGTTGTTGCAGTTGTAGGAGGGTCTGTTGTTGCTGAAGAAAGAATTGTTGATGTTGAAGGAGAATCCATTGTTGCTGAAGAAAGAGTTGTTAATGTCGAAGGGACCGTTGTGGTAATTTGCAAGATTCCATCTCTGATGAGGCCATCTACGCCAAGCCTTAGCTTCTCACAACCATTAATAGCAGTCTTGCACAATTCGCAGCAAGCCTCACAGCCCGGGAATACCTGGCATCTTAAAAGTTGAGCTTTGACTTCTGCCAGCGGTGTTTGAATCTGTGCAACATTATCAATCAGTGCAGATGGTTGATCCCCTTCTATGGCATTAATCCTGGGCCCACCATGATTAGGCATATGATTCCTGTTAACATTCGGAGGAGGTGCGAAATTGAGAGCTTTGGAATCGACCAAGTCCTGAACCTTCATTTGCAAGGCTCTACACTTCTCGGTATTGTGACCAGGTGCGTTGGAGTGAAAGGCACACCTGGCATTAGCATCATAATTCTTCAGGAGATTGAGGGGATCTGGTGGAGCCAACTTCCTTAACTCAACCAGGTTAAGCTTCAGGAGTTGTGGCAGTAGAGCGGCATAAGGCATAGGGATGGGGTCAATCACCCTATTTTCCTGAGATGGCCTCTGTTGAAAGGGGCGCTGCTGTTGGTTGTTGTTGTTGCTGCTGAACGTTCTTTGTTGCGGAAAATGAGATTGTTGCTGATAGTGATGTTGTTGTTGTTGTTGAGGAAAAATTGGTTGTTGTCGAAATGGAGCCGGGATAGTAATGGCTGCTATTGATCTGTGAGAATACTGGGGTCTTCCCCTTCCTATATGGATAACATTCGTTTCACCTGCCCTTCGGGGTCCTGAAAAAGGTTTTCTGGGGTTGTCGGAAGAACTTGCACCATTGTCAGAGATTTTGCCCATCTTCAAAAGACTCTCAATTCTCTCACCAGCTATAACTACATCGGCAAAACTGGTGGAAGAGAAAGCAGCAAGTTTGTCAATATAAGTTCCCTGCAAGGTGTTCATAAACATGTCAGCCATTTCTCTTTCAGACATGGGTGGTTGGACAGCAGCAGCAAGCTGTCTCCACCTTTGAGCATAATCCCGAAAGCTTTCCCTTGAAGACTGAGACATGCCCATTAGAAGAGTTCTATTGGGAGCCATGTCTAGGTTGTACTGGTATTGACGGATGAAGGCTTCAGCCAAGTCTTTCCAACATCTTATAGTGGCCCTGGTCAGATGCGAATACCATTCTCTTGATGCCCCAGTCAGGCTGTCCTCAAAATAGAACATCCATAACTTCTCGTCCATGGTATAAGCCTTGAGTCTCCCTGAGAAGGATTACAGATGAGTACGCGGGCAAGAGGTACCATTATATTTTTCAAAGCACGAGGGTTTGAATTTGTGGGGAATCCTCACCACATCTACCAGCCCCATATCCATTATGTCAAAGCCTAAAGAATTATGGGATTCCAAAGACCTCAGTTTTTCAGCAATCTCATCCAGCCGTCTGTCATACACCTCATCCCCAGCCCCAATAACTATGAACTGCTCCTCCTGAGGATCTTCTTGCAAGATCCTGCCTGCAGCAGTGTTTCCTTGAATATTCCTTGGGATATTAACATCTGGGTTCAAATGGGGCCCAAACTCTGGTGGATCGATACGAGGCTGCCCTCGTTCATTATTGCTGGTTCCTTCTGTTCCAGGGTGGGGCTCTTCAGGTGTCTGCCTTTCCACCAGCTCTCTTAGCCTTTCATGGCTCTGAGCTAGGCCAGTCATCACAACCATAAACTGGGTCATTTGGTTTCTCATCTCGACCCTTTCGTTTGCCATCTGATTTCTTACTTCATTCAGGTCCTGCTGTACCTGATCCATCTGAATGCCTGGAAGGTTGTTTCGCGTTGGGTACCGGTGTGTACGGTTGACAGGGAACACTCTGCGATGAGCAATGTTTCCTGAAACCACAATAAAGTGAGAAACAAAATAACAAACAAAAACCTACAAAACAAAGAAAATGTTAGTATGCAATGCAATATGTTTATTTGTTTTCCAAGGTATCCGGTTTGGTTCTTGGTTTTGACCTTTCCAGACCTCGAGGAGATGCTTGATGATGTTGACAAAAAGCCCACCAAAATAAACAAACTGATATATTACAAATGGTAAAAAAATACATAGTCTGTTTACAATACATGCCCCTGGTGGGTAAAAAAATACAACAACCAAAAGAAAAAGTACATCAAAAGAAAAGAAATACAAGTAAAAGGAATCAGACATCCAATCCAAAGTCATCCTCTATGATTTCCTTCAAGAGTGCCTCAATCACCGGACCAACTGGGTGCTCTGTAATGGTCCTAATGAGGAGGTTCATGGTAGCAATGGCATTAGTCAGCTTCTTATGCCTGTCCTGATCCTTTGATCTCTTTAACCCCGCCCGGAGTTTTAACTCTGATATTTCCTTTTGGGCTGCCAACAAAGCTTCCTGCTGCTTCTTCTCATTGGCCTCCAGCTGCTCAATCTTGGCCCGAGTCCTCTGGTCTTCTTGTGTACGAGCTTCGGTGATCCTGATCCACCTAGCCTGACTTTCCTCCAGATAATGCTCAACCCTAGCCTTCTGAATCTTGGCCTCCTTGCAGGAATTCTTCAAAACCAGCTCTCCTGCTCTTGCTTTCCTTATATAGTCATCTGTCCTTTCAATCTTGGTCAGATGCTCAGTCTTGAGCCTTTCCAATCTTTCAATGTCCAGACTACCATCATTTCTCTCCCAGAGAGTCTTCTTCGGGGCTTCACATAGCTGATTATTCCTCTCTTTCAGCTTTTCAAATTCCTCCAGGCTAACAGTTGCTGCAGGCTGTACTGTAGAAGGTCCAGGTGTGTCTTCCAAGGTGAAAGGCATCCTGGTGATTTGAGCTCTAGTACGGGACCAGTCAGAGTACTGGGCTGAAGCAATATTGTTACACCTTCCGAGGATAACTATCCCTTTTGTCTGGATGTTGTCCCAAGCCCAGGCAGCTTGTCTGACAACAGCTGAGTTAGGTTGAACTTCACAGTATAGGGTCTAAGCTAAATCCTGTCCTCTGGGAGGGTGAACCAAGACATATCCCAATTGTCTCTTAAACAGTAAAAGGTTGTAATTGATGCAACCTTTTACTCCTATTAGAGGCACATTAGGGTATTGCCCACAACTGGTAATAATATCCTTGCCTTTGGTGCTCTGAGTGCACCATCTGATATCATATGATGTTAGGCAATGAACCTCTTGGCCCAATTCTTCTGCTGATGGGGGTTCAAGAAGGTATCTGATTTGGGCAGGTGTCTTAGCAGCCAAGAGTAGAACAGAGGAGCACAACATCTGACTAGCTTCCCCCTTTCCTTTCATTTCTCTGATGGATGGAGTAGTAAAAATCTCCTAGCAATGTAGGCACTGGGTTCCTCAGCAGGAATAAGTGGATGGCATTCTTACTCACAAATTTGGGCTCATCTGCAAACAATATAACCCCATATATGCTAAGGGCTAAAAGAGCACAGACTGCCTTCCATTCTCCCACTGCAGCCTTCAGGATGGCCTGAGAAATCAAGAAGTCCAGATGTAAACCAGGAATCCCAGCTTTTGTTGTCATGTTTTGCTCAATGAGGGCAGGCTCCAAATGCAATGCCCTTGCTATCTCTTCACTTATGGGAGTAGTCATTTCTGGGTTGAAGGGGATCCCTCCTCTAATAGGCACTCCAATCAACAAAGAAAACTCTTCCAACAGAGGCCCCATCTGGAAATCAGGAAAGGTGAAGCACCTGAGTGGAGGGTCATAAAACTGCAAGCATGTGTGGATCATACTCCTATGAGATGAATCAAGATCCATAACAATGTCCAAAATACCCCAATAGTGCTCTCTAAACAGTGGGATATGGTCAGGTGTGATAAGTGACTGGACCTACCTAATACCAGTCAAGAAGGGCTCAAAGAAGTGATAAGATATGTTGCTTTTCCTTGGAACATCCATGAGTGCTGATGAAGAAGCTGAAATCAAACGCTGATGAAGATCACAGATTGAAAAGCTGAAGGTGAGTCTCTGGTAGACTGATGCAAGTGAGTCTCTGACAGACTAAAGGAGATAGCTGAAGCAAATGCTTAAGGAGATAACTGAAGCAGAGGTCTAAGCAGTAGAAGGGGTCAAAACCAAACCAAATATAATGAGGTGGATACCCTGAAAAACAAATAAACAAATGTTAAATGATGCAATGATGGTATATGCAAATGATATGCAAGGGTTTGTGATCAAGAGCTAGATCTGATTATCTGCCTTGATATAAGGTCCATGTATGTTCAAAGGTCCGGATGGAGGCTCAGAAATCCAGTAACCAGGGTGGGGGACTCAAATAAAGAGTCACATGTCCCGGGTTAATCATAAGAACTGTCCAAAGTGAAATATTCTTAAACAAAACAGTAATAGGGTATGATGTGGCCAAGGGTTCCTGCAAACCTGTAAACAACCCAACCCTCTCACATGTAATGTTCTAGAACAAAGATCCTCAGACTTGGATCAGTTATGATAAGTGTAAACACTTCTAACCCGAAGGTACAATGTTTACAATAACCATAAAAGATCCTCCTCTAATTCACCCCAGATTCTGAAGGTCAAAATAAAGGTCATCCAGACTTAGCAGGCTTCCCAGATAGCCCTAGCACTACAGGAAATCTGTAGCACAGAGTTCTCAAGAAGAAACCCACATCTGAACCGTGTTTCATATTCCCGCACCAGACCGAAATGGAATGGGAAATAATATGAACCACTCTAGCCTAGGTGTCACTCAGGTCCCAGGTATAGGACCTTAATCACTTAGTGGAACCCCACCCACCAAAACAGAAACCAGATCCAGCAATGATGATGACAATATAATGTATAAAAAATTGTAAACAAAGCAGTAAATAAAGTTGTACATAAAGCAATAAATAAAGCAAATAAATGAAAACAATTAGCACATAACACCCCCAGTAAACACAAATCAAACAAGCGCTAGGAGGAACCCACAAAAAGAACCAGAAGCCCTGGTTGCAATATAAGGTTCCCCAGCAGAGTTGCCAAGCTGTCGCTCCCACCAAATGACACCGGGTCAGACAGGGTACAGACGCGAACGGTCGACGAAAGAGAGAACATGAAGATGAAATGAAAAGAGTCTCCAGCTAGGCATTTTATCCCGAAGGAAAGGGAATGTTGCATAAACCTAGAAAGAAATGGATAAGACGGTTGCGAACCAGAGAAACTGAGAAAGGGGGTTGGTTACAACCAGGGAAGGTATTAGCACCCAGATTGTCCGTCGTACTCGACGGGATCCACGCTTAAAAGATTTGTGTTTAAAGGGGTAGTGTCAGTGCTATCTGTGTGCAAAAGCTGGAAAAGGAATGTACAGGTGTCAGTGCAAGAAAGTGAAGTGAAGTGCTCAGGAATGAGGCTTAAAAGAATAAAGCTGGAAGAGGGGGAATATACAGAGACTTTTGTTTGATAACAGTTAAGTTATGCCTACGTATCCTCTCGTGCAATGAGGAAGTCAGAACACCGTAGTTCGACTCAAAGAGACTGAAAGATAAATTGACTTGTGAACTGCTTGCTTGCCTATGCTCAAGTGTATGACCTGTCTAGCTCAGGTGCAAACTGTCTTGCATTAGACGGGAGAAGCAAGTTCTCGTTTGTGAGTGAGTGTGATGAGAAAAGAATCCCGAAGGAGACGATTATTGATGTCTTAGTTATTATTAGATTAATTGATTAAGAGATTTAAACACATTAAGGGTTTAACACTTAGGATTAAAGTTATACACTCCATCCTAAGAGAAGGATGCAGGCATAATCTTAATCACAAAGCCTTAAGACCTTGAAGGTTTAGTCCCTGATTATGAGATGAGAAGAGAAAACACAAAAGATGACACAAAGGTAAAACTAATGGGGGACTAATCAAACCCTAATTGTTATCATGCTTGGGTGTTCCTAGGGTTTGTGAGGCTTGCAAGAGATCTTCAGGAAAAGCCACCAAGGAGAAAGCAAATGGAAGGAGGAGAAGCAGAAGAAGCAAGTCAACTTACTTCAGTTAAGAAGATAAGTTGCTTGAAGAAAGAAAGTGAAAGAGGAACATGAATGAGCAAGATCACTCTAATATAAATACAAAATTCAGCAAGGATTCATAAGAGAGATGAGAAGAGATTGTGAGAAGTGAAGGCAAATTCACTTCTCAAAGTACTTACCACCTGAAAAGTTAGCAAAAAGAAATGAAATGAAAATGAAATGAATGCAAGGATGAAAACCAAAACCAGAAGCATAAACATGATGTTAATGATGCTAAGGGATGATGCAAAGGTGTGTCAAGAGTAGTGAATGCTCATACAAGTGATGAGAATGCAAATGAAGCATATAAGAAGCATGAAAGCACATGAATGCACATGAAATGAAATGAATGCATAACAAGGCAAATGGATGAAAAAAATGATCAAGCATGATTATAATGTGTCCTAGGATGTCTTATAAGTCATGTGAATGCAAGAAATGTCATGGCAAGTTCATGAATGCAAGCATATGCAAGAGGTATGCAAAGGAAGATGAGAAATTAGGGTTTTCATGAAACATGAGATGCAAAACTCAAAAACAGAAGCAAATGACAAGATAATAAATTGAAAATGAAATCAAAAGAACCCTAACCCTATATGGTATCACACCCCAAAGGAGAAGACCTAACTCTTAACCTAATGAAAGATATGGTTTTTCTAAGTTTTCTAGGGTTTTAAGGTACCTAAAGGGAAAAAAATGCCAATCAATTCAAAAAGGTAGAAGAAATTTATGACAAAATTATGCTAGAAACTAAATTCCAAATGAAGATCAATGCAAAAAGAATCATTGTCATACCATTCTTGGTTAGGCAGAAAATAATTCTTGAAGTTAGGGTTCTAAAATGTGAATTTTATGAACCCTAAATTCAAGAAAATGATCAAAAATGGTTCAAAACCAAAAAGAAATTTGTGTGGATGGTATGATAATGTCTCTAAATGTTTAAAGATGCAATATGAATTGTTTGGGATTTTTTAGAAACCTAAATGATATTTTAATTAATTAATTTTCATTAATTAATTAAAATAAACATTTAAATGTTTAAAAAATGATTTTTTAATGTGAAAAATAAAAATAAAAATATTTTTGGGTTGAGAAAATTATTAAAGTCAAAATGCAGAAAGAAAATATTTTTGGAAATTTTTAGCTATTTTTAATAAATGGAACAAAATAAATAAGAAAAATATGAATTAAAACTGAATTAAATAAAAGTAATCTGATCCAAGGGATGTCATTGATTCTGGGGAAAGATTTGTTGACCACGCGCCACATCCAATGGCCCACATTCAAATTTCATTAAACCTAATTAACTAATTAATTAATCCAGATTAATAACTAATGAACTAATCTCCACCACACAAACACGCGCGGGAATGGAAATCAGACGGCTCACATTCAAACTTAGCCCTAACCCTAATTATCTCATTAATCACTTTCAGGTCACCGGAGAAGAGCTCCGATCGTCTTCTCCGGTGACCCCCTCACCTGAAAATTTCTATCTTCTTCCCTAGGTTATTTCTGGAGCTCTAAAGCTCCAGATTAACTCTCCTCACTCCCCTAAGCTCAAATCTACCCTCAAATCTCATTTCTTTTCACTCAAACTCAAGATTCGAAAGGAAGAACAAAAATGGCAGAAATTTCAGACAATCAATACACACTCATTTCTCAACCATTTTCAAAAATTTAAAGTTCAGTGTGATTAGTGAAGCATGCTTATTCATTTTGTAACATAAAAAGAGAGTTCTGGAAAAATGAATTCCAATGGCTACATGAGATGAAGCTTTTCACCCTTGAGCTTTCTGGCCACTTCCTTGGTGCAAAAAGACTCCCTTGAACCTCCTGAGGCAGTTGCAATGCTTGGAAAGCTTTGAGGATGGCTGGTTTGAGTGGTAGCAACCCAACTGGTCAGAAATCGTGTTTGGTGTATGGAGTGTTTTTGGCTGTTTCAATGGTTGGTTTGTGATCAGTGAGTGATTTAGAGATGAATGGTGGAATTTGTTTTGAGTTTGAGCAAGTGTGCTATGAGTTTCGAAGGAAAATGCAAGAGGGGGAGTTTTTGGCAATGCTAAGTTCTTGGAGGTTTTAGCTTGTGTGTGTTATGAAAAATGATCTTGGAGGCATGCTTGTAGTGTTCTGGTTGGGCAGAGAGTGGGTGGTGGCTGCAGTTGATTGGTATGGGTGAATTTGCATAAAGTCAACATTTCTTGTACTTGAGGTATGGGCAAGTGGAAGGCTTGGATTTGGGCATGTCCTGGTTCAGATGAGATCAAGGAATGTTTGTGAATTAGATTTGATGAGCTGTAGCAAGTGGATGAGAAGTTTTGTTTTTGCAAATTCATGAAGTTTTGGCCCCTTTTGGATTTCTTGATGTGCAAGACATGGAATGACATGATTCTTTGGCCAATTCTGGTCTAGAAGCAATTTACTATGATGTTATGATGTATTTAAGTGTGTTTGAATTCACAAAAATTCTTGGCAAGTGGTTTTGCAAAGAATCCCTTTCGGTGCATTCTTGAAAATTATGTGATTTTTGCCAACTTTGACAAGCCATAACTTGAGTTCCATAATGAATTAGATCTTGTTCTTGTACTTTTTGAAAAGGGAATGATCCAATCTACAACTTTCATGACCAATAAATTTTCATTTGAAGCATTTTTGGTTAAAAAAGAGGAGGTTGAAAAACTTTCCCAAAATGGAAAGTTTACATTACAAGTCATTTCCATTTTTGGCAACTTTTGGTTTAGCTCACTTTTCTTCAATTTTGTGAACTTATAAGCACTTAAATGATCAAATAAAGATCATAAAACTTCAATTTGATGAAAAATCCATTTTGGTTCCATGGATGGGGGCCTCAGATGCCCTGATTTTGCTCTGACTTGCTCAAGAAGTTACCCAGTGATCAGATGACTTCCACAATGAATTTCTTCATCAAACTTGGTATACATGATCCTTATAACATATTAAGACCATTAGAAACAAGAATGACCAAAAAATTTGGAGTTATGGCCTCTGAAACCAAAACCCTAATTTTAGGTCATCTGTGCAGTGAAACCCTAGCTCTGCTTCCATGCTTTGCCAGTTCTTGTGATTCTTTGACTTCCTTGATCTTTGGAGGATAAAATATGATGATTGAACATACATGGACCTTCTTGAGATGATTGAAGACCTTTGGGATGGCTCAGATGAATCTTGGATTGCTCAGATCACAAACCCTAGATGTAGATGAACATGAACTAATGCAGTGAAGCAAAAATGCAATATGATATGATATTATTAACTTATGTAAATATGAAAAATCACAAGCCATGATGTGAACCTAGTGAGGGAAAATTTGGGGTGTTTACATGTATATGACTAAAGGAAGTTCCTTTTTGGAAATGAGTAATATCGGGAATATCGTCGTTGATATGGATTTTTGTAATGTTATAGGTGTTTGTAACTGCCAGAGGATACTTGCCTACAAAACATAAGACAAATTAAAAATAACTTCTCAAAATCATGGTGGTTGGTATCAAAAATGAAAATTATGGCGAAAGCCAACCTTCTTCTTTAACTTTAGCATATTTGAGTAACACAACAATTGGTTTTGTTGCATCATGATATTTTTGCTTGTAATCAAAGAACTCCAAAGCATAGGTCTCCCACAGAGTACAATGAAGTGTGTTGTCACTAAGGCATAGAAAAGAACATGATAAGGAAAATCACAAGATGCATGTCATGTCAGGAAGTTGTAATGAAACAGAGTTTAGAAAGTAATAACCAATACCATAGTTCCCTCAAAATGAAGTTAACCTGAGCCTTCTTTCCACTGTAATGAGATTGGCAGTACCCGATTTCATCGACAACACCTATAACGTCTATAATACCTCAAAATTTTCCCTCTCATTTCCTCAACATTTTGCATACATAGATTCATAAAATAACTAAAAACACTACATCATGTATAACATGGCTGAGGCATAGGTATGTGATCAATGATTGGAGCAACCGAAGGCATTACAAGGGCAATCAAAGGGCCAAAAAGCTTCTCAACCTTGTGCAAAGGTTTCAAAATAACCCACAAGTCTTCACTTGAAGCCACAAGCCATGGAAAGATGAGGTTTAATCAAAGGAGGCAAGCAGTGCAACATCTCCTAATGAAAATGGCCAAATTAGGGTTTCACTTCTACGGGGCTTCGGCATGAAGTTTCGATTCAAAGAGGATTCCTTTGTATTATATATTATGTCAAGTGCCTAGGGTTCAAATCTCGTCCACAAATTCATTTTGGAAGGGGTTCGACTGGCCAGACGACTGAAACTCGAGGAATCGGGGAAAAGGCAACCGAGCTAGGTAAAAGAGGGTCGACTCCGGACTTTTAAGATCGAAATCATGAAATTAGGGTTACAATTATCCTATGGTTCAAATTTGGTTAAGAAATGATGGAGGAATCATAAAAAAAATCAAAGAAAAATCATTTGAAAAGTGGTTGGTTTTACATTTCCCTCCATTTTTCCTTCCACTTTCTTTCCACACTTCCTTTCATTCTTTCCCTCTTGTTTTTCCATTTCAATTCCACTCCATTTCCCTTGGAATCTTCCACCATGTTCTACCATCTTCTAGACTGTTCCAAGGAATATTCCCTTTTCCAACCCTAACCCTAACTAACTACCAAACCATAATTTTGGATCCCAAGCCTAATTTTTGGGCCCCAAACCTAATTTCATTCCCAAACCTAGCTCCAAGCCTAGCCTCTATATATTCATTAATCACTCCAATGCAAAAGGTTCCCACAATTTCCCAAGTTTTTCACTCTCTCACAATCACTTTTTCTCTCTCACTTTTCCTCCATTTCCCTTTTCACCAAAGCTTTTTGAATAAGCTCTTCAAGTTTCACATTGAAACTTGAAGATCTTGAAGCTTAAGCCTCCAACCTCCATTGATTTTGTGGATTGTAGAAGAAGAAGCTAGTGATTTTTGTGAGGATTTCGGCTTATCGGAAGCACACGAAGGTTCAAGCATCAAGAACACATTTATTTTGCGATTTCGCGGTTTTCTTGGTTTTCTCTTCGATCAAGCTCCGATTCTTGCAACATACACTGAATCACTTCTCCGCTTCGTAGGTTGGTGATCTAAATCACTTCTCCTTTAATTTATTCTCTTCATCTCGCAATTTCGGCATTCTTTAATTGCTTTTTCGCTTTGCTTGAGATCGTTTCCGTTTTTGTTATGTGTTGCTTGCGAATTGTGATTGTTAATGGATTAGGATTTAAGGTGTTGATAATTATAGATGCTAGCATGTGTAAATAAGCCCCAATTAAGTAGAAATTAGTGTTAGCATGTTCCTAGGTATGTTAGGGATCATTAGAAGGAAGATTGTGGCCAAAAGCACTTATTTCAAAAGTTTTTTTCACTTTCTGTTCAGCGTTAACCGGTTAACGCGTGCGTTTTAGCCACAAATTGCTGCTGTTTTAGGTCTGTTAACTGGTTAACGCATTTGGTTAACCGGTTAACACTGTTGATATTTGGATTTTTAGCTTATTTCATGGCTTAGTCCTAAGTTCTAGTGCCTTTAATGTTCATACATGTTTAGCTATTGATTTTAGGGAATTTTTGGGTCCATTTCCAATAGCTCATTCCCCCATTTCGAGTCGTTTCGACGCGTTTCCGTGCATGTTGCGTGTTATGCGTTTTTGTGTTCTTTTGCATAAAGCTTGAGTTCATGCACTTTGTTGCCATTTTTGTCTATTATTTGGCATATGAATAATCATGTTGCATTCTATTTTTACATGTTTCACATTGCATTAAAATTATTTTTGCATTTCCATTGTCTCAATGTATGTGGCATAATCATGTATGTATGTGCATTTGGTTGCATTTGTTTGCATACTTGATCATATCATTTACATCAATTCACTTCTGAATTTTGCATTGAGTTTGACATTCTTGTTGAGCTATCATGTTGCATATTCATAATCAATGATCATCATGTTCATATGCATGTCCATGTGCCACATTTTGCATTACTTTGTGCATAATCAACCATGTGATGCATTCTTGCATAATCCTTCTAAATGTTCATGTTCTTCCATTTATGTATGATGATCCATGTTCAAATGCATGTTCATGTTGAAGATGGCGCATTTTTCATTGAGTTTGTGCATTAGAAAATCAAAATAATCAATTCTGGATTTTGCATTTCATAGCTGTTTTTGCATATGGGTGCTGTAAAATGTATGTTGTTTGTTATGTTTACATGCTTCATTTGACCTTTTACACCTACCTTTTGATGCTGCATGCTGGCTGTAAAAAGCTGATTTGTGTTAGGCGTAGTTTCCATAGCTGTTTGGGTAATAGGGGTTGTAGTAGGTGCTGTATTTTTGTCTTAGCATTTTTTTTAGTTCTTTAGAATTAAAATAGAATTTAGATAGGGTCCTAGAGTCATTAGGATTTAATTATGGTATGTTTGCCTTGTTATTTTAATAAAAATGTACATTAACCTTTGTTTTGTAGAGGGGAAGATTGAGGTAAGTTTCCTTCAACTCATTCTTTTATTTCCTTTATGCATTTAATATGCATTTAATTCATGTCCTTCTTTTCATACTTGTGTTTGGTAGGATTTCCCCCTCTTTTGTAGAATCAACTTAACTTTTCTAGGAAGTAAGTTACATTCTATTCTTTTCTTCTTTAGGATTAGAAAACTTCACAAACCATTAGGATCACCTTTTGTACTTAATAAATAACTTAGGGTTGTGTCTTAGTCCCCCATTAGCTTTGACCTTTTGCAACTTGAGTCATTCTTTCTCATCTTATAAAGAAAAGCAATAAAACACTTAATGAAAATCGAACCTTCTTGTACGACACGAGACTTTGTTGCGGAGTGCTTATACGCGTCCTGTTTCGGGGCGAGGTGTAAGTACTTCCCGCGATCGATAGGTCTTAGTATGAGAATGTTCACAAAAAAATTCAAAACATTTCTCATAAAAGACAAAAACAAACACAATAAGCGACTTTCCTGCGGGAACTTCTTTTCTCATCTCATTCACTCACAACGCGAACTTGTGACGACTTATCTCGCATGCAAGACGGTAAACGCACTCGTACCAGACGAGCCTGCAACACCTGAGCATAGACATACGCAATTCCAGCTATAAAAAACACAAACAAATAGTTCCCTCCTTAGTTAGGCGAACTACGTCGACTCTGATCATCATTTTCCCGATGAGGTACGTAGGCAGCGGGGTAGGGCCCGTTCGAGCACATTCTTTATTTTCCCTACATTTCCCTCTTTCTTTCCATTCCAGTTTCCTTTCTCATTTAAACTCCCATTCCAGTCAGCAGTTTTATTCAACAACATCTTTATTTCTCACCCTTTGAAACAAACAAGCAAGTGTGGATCCCGTCGGGTACGGCGGACGGTCTGGGGTGCTAATACCTTCCTAGGTCGTAACCGACTCCCGAACACAGATCTTTGGTTCGCAGGACCTCGTCCTTTCCTTCTTCCTCAGGTTTGTGCAACATTACCTTTCCCATTCCTTCGGGATAAAAATGTCTGGCTGGCGACTCTACCTTTTTCGCGCCACTTTTCCGTTTGTACTAGGATGAAAATCCCGGGAGCGACAGCTGGCGACTCTGCTGGGGATCGAACCCAAAATCTCCGGTTTCCCTTGTAGAGTCAATCCTAGCGCCTGTTTGGTTTTGTTTATTTGGGTGTTCATTTGTTTGTTGTTGTGTGCTTTAGTTTAGCTTTACTGTTTTCATTTACAGTTTACTTTACAACTTTATTTACTGCTTTCAGTATTTATTTTCACATGCATCATATGCTGGACTGTGCTGGTTTTCATATTTTCTGTGGGATGGGGTTACTGTGAGATGAGCTCGTAACCGGGGCTCGAGTGCACCCTAGGACTTAGAGTGGTTCCACTTTGGCTTCATGTCATCTTGCTATGTTGGTAGTAGTGAGTTCCACACCTTGACTTGCGACCTTCTCGGGAATGTATTGATACCTGAATCTTTCTGTGTTAATACGCTACCTTGATAGTTATGTGCAGTCAAGGGACCGATCATTGAGAACCTTTGTGGAAACATCCCTCTCCAGTGATGACAGTGGCAGACCACATTTGTTGGCGACCCACTCGCATCCGAGGGCCCACTAGGAACTCGCATAGGATGGCCTGGTTCTCTCATAGGAATCCAGTCAAGGAAAACTGTTCGTATGACGATAGTATTGTACCCTTCGGGATGAATGTACTATTGTTTCTCGATTCAGTGCTTGAAGCTGAGGACTTATGAGGGATGCTTGTTTTTCCGGACTCAACTGAGGCCTCCCTGAGTAGTACATAATGCCAAACCGATTCCCTGATTTGGTCATGAGCTATTTCTCGGAAATGGTGAACATATTATTGCTATTCGGCTTTGAGAGTCCGTGATGTTTGACTCGAGTAGCACACCCGTGAGATTGGGAGGGTTTACAGGTTTGCAGGAACCCTAAACTTCAACATACCCACTTTTCAGTATTGTTCAGTAGTATGATATGGTTCTATGTTGCATTGATTCTGAGTTCTGAAGTATCTATACAAAGACAAAAGCGGCTATCCACAGTTGGTTCACCGCCCAACACCAGCATCAGATCCTTGATCATATGCCTGTTGCATACATAACATCATGGCATTTCATCATACATGTTCGGTTATTTCCAAAGATCCCATGTTTGAACCATGTCATTATATGTTCCTATATCCAACTGGAATCAAAGCAGATGGATCCCTTGGAAATAATCGAACATGGAATTTGCATGCATCCTTACTCTCATTACAGGTGTCCGGGGACAGATTCTTATCCTAATTTGGTTACTCTTCAGAATAGCCAATTTGAATCACAGTCATCAAGAGATGGACATGGAACAATGCCGAGCAGAAATAGCTGAAATGAAAATCCGAATGGGACAACTCTCGGAGAACATACATACCTTGTGCCATGGCCACATGCTATTGATAGAGAAAGTTTACCAACTGAAGAAACAAGAAAACCAGACCAGGGAAGCCCCAAAGCTCCAAGAAGGGAACCATGTCCCCTTTATTGCTGCAGAAGTTGTTGGTCCTCCAAGTTCAGTGGTTTTGTTCCAAGATCAGGAAGCGTTTCGCGGAAACTCTCCTCAACTTTGGGATCCTAAGCCTCTCAATTTGCAGACTCTTCCAGTTCATCAAAGGGAAGGTAAAGGCAAAAGCTGCAGACAAATGCCAAAGACGTTTGAAGCCAAGTTTAATTTGATTCCGGTGTCATATGCGCAATTGCTTCTTTGTTTGCTCGAGCTTAATCTGGTTGAATTTGTCACCGTAACAGCCACACCCAAAAAGCTTCCTCTAGATTTTGATGCTAGTGCCAGGTGTGCTTTCCATTCTGGGGCACCTGGTCATCATGTAGAAAACTGTAAGATGTTCAAATATCAAGTGCAAGAGCTCATTGATTCAAAGGTAATCGAGTTCGCACCGATCAGTGGGGATGTGTCAGAGGATTTCATATCACTGGAAGGTACTTCTCTTTTCCTTACCACAAGAATTATCCCCAATCAGGGGTGTGTGCCTCCACTCTGGGTCGTAAAGACATCGCGCCAATCACCTCTACCCATTCACCGATCCAACATAAAGAAGAAAGTGGAGAAGAACTTCGGGTGTTCGAATTCATCTCAGCATCAGAACTATCAACAACAGGGGAGACTCAAACTCAAGCAGACTGAAGAAATGTTTAATCCAAGTTCCAGCCCTCCTAGTCAAGTGTTTGCCCGTTTGCTCGAGAGTTCTTTGATTCAGCCAAGGAATGCCTTGTCAATGCCCTACCCCATTCCCCCAGATTACAATATGGATGTTACGTGTGAATTCCACTCCGGAACATTCAGACATACCATTGATGAGTGCAAAGCCTTCAGGCACAATGTCCAATATCTAATTGATTCAGGGATCATTACACCGGAGGGGTACCTCAGGAGCTGAAGCCTTTTGATCTAGCTGGCCCTGCAGACTACACGAAGCTCAAGTCAGGAGACGTAGATTTCTTTGATGCATGTGCTTTGTTTTATTGTATTTCGAGATTACCTTAAGAGTTGTTGAAGGAATCTCTTGTTTTTCTGTTGTGGATTGTGACATTTTCCTGTATTTCAGTATTATTGGCAAGTGATTGTATAAGGTTTCGCACGTTGGCGTATTTTTTTGCTTTATGGAAGTTTTCATGTGCCATTGTTTCAACTTTTCGATCCTGACAATTTCATTTTGATATTGAATTCCCGATGCTCAACACTTTCTCTGCACACACTCACATAATTTATCTTATGATGTGGCACTCTGTGGGGTATCTGTCCCCCAATCTGAATGAAGTGGGATCAGTGACATGGCATTTTCATGCATATCATTTTTGCATACTAACGAGTTATCTGAATTTCCTAATTTATTTGACCATTTCAGGAGAAGTATCAGCCATACCAATACGCTACCCGAGTCAAATCATGAATACAATACAAGCTGAGTTGAACGAGTTTCGCACTCAGATGAGGGAGTTCATGGCAGCAATGCAGGGTATAGTGCAGGGGTAGCAAGAAATGAGAACCGCCATGCAGAGGCTTAATCGCCGACAGGTTTATCCTCCAATGATTACCTTTGACGCCCAAGGCAATCCGATCAACAACACTGTCATTCCACCTACGGAGAATAGGCCTCCTACTTCTGAAGGTGTTGGTCCAATTCATGTTCGTGTAGCAGACCGACAGGAGGATCAATTTACTTTTATCAATGAAGATATGGGATTTAGTTCTGGGGCCAATAACCAAGGCTTCTAGATGCTAGCCGAGAAGGTAAAAGCTCTAGAATGCAAAGATTCCCTTGGCATTGATGTTGCTGATATAGGGTTGGTTTCAGGGGTGGTCATCCCTCCAAAGTTCAGACCTCCTGTTTTCGAAAATTACAGTGGCAGATCTTGCCCGAAAACTCACTTGCGGGCCTTCTATCGCAAAATCGCTGCACATACAAAAGATGAGAAGCTTTGGATGTACCACTTCCAGGACAGCCTGTCCGGGGGCTCACTAGAGTGGTACACGAAACTGGAAAAGAACTCTGTCTGTAACTGGAAGGAACTTCCGGAATCCTTTCTCAAGAAGTACCAGTACAACATTGACATGGCTCCTAGCCGAACCCAGCTTCAGAGCATGTCACAAAAGAACTCCGAGAGCTGTAAGGAGTACGCTCAAAGATGGCGCGAGGTCGCAGCAAGAGTGCAACCATCATTGCAGGAGAGAGAAATGGTAGACCTATTCATGGATACCCTCCCGGGGCACTTCATAGAACGTTTAGCAGGTTGTTCAGCTAACGATTTTTCTGATATCGTCTTGACTGGTGAAAGAATTGAAAACTGGATGAAGCAAGGAAAGATCCAGGGCAACGGTGCCTCTACTTCTGGAACCAAGAAGCCGTTTTCAAATGAGCAAAAGAGACAGTACGAAGAAGCAGGGGTAGTTTGTGTTCAACGAAAGAGGAGAAATCAAGGTTCACGTTACCAGACAATATCCATGATCATCCCAAGTGCCACACGTTCACAACAGCAAAATCATCGCCAACGTAATCCTCAACAGGGTCGTCAGCAAAGGAGAGAAATATTTTTTGACCCTTTGCCAATGTCTCACATTGATCTCCTTCAGCATTTGCTTCAGTTGAAGTTGGTTGGGCTTCGCAAGCTATCCCCACCTCCTTTTCCACTACCGGATGGATGGGATGCCAATGCCCGCTGTGATTTTCATTCTGGAGCGCCAGGGCATCATATTGATAGGTGTAAAGCTTTTCACCACATGGTGCAAGACTTAATCGACTCGAAAGCTGTCAACTTTTCTTGATTTGAAGTCTTCCTATCAAAGTTTGTCGGGAAGAGTTAAAGCAATTAAGCCAGAAGTATTCCAGATATTCTTATTTTTGGCAATGGTGCGTCTTTTCAGTGCATTTTCATCCCTATTGGGGGGAACTACGTCGCTCTGATTCTTCATTGGTCTGGGGTCAATGGAGATACGTAGGCAGAAGATCGTCAGGTCTTTCCGAGAAAGCTTAGGTGTCAACTTTACTTTCCAGCGTTACTTTCTACAAGGACAGAATAACTAGAAGATGAGAAATAATTGTCGTGTCGTACATGCAACCACTTACCTGAATACTACAAGTCCATGAAGATTTACTGATCATGGGAAGCGCTCAAGACTGATTTAATCCAGAAGGAGTCAAGCCTCCTCAACAATGGCTATGCTCAGTTTCTTTACTGCAATTTCCTTTGTGATTTCTTCGGTTTGTTTAAACATTTGTATGCATGCATGAAATTTATTTGTTTTTGAATGATGACCATAATAAAATGCACATGTTTTTCTTGAAGTAATCCATTCGTATTCACTCATGATTTTGCGTATGTGCATTGTAATACCAACTGATATGCTTAAACTCTGTGAGGAAGGATGACGAAATGAAAACGCAAAAAAAAAATTCTAATTGTGCGCTTTTGAGAAAGACCTTGTTGACGATGTACATGCATTGTTTCAAATCCTAAACACCGGAGATATAAGGGAGATAGACCCTCGCCAACCCGTTTGAGCCTTGAAGTAGGAGTTTCTTTTCGCATGAAAAAACCCTTGCGTTTAACCCAGGGGCAGGGTAGGCGTCAGTTAGTTTGACCGAGCGTTCAAATTTTTAAAAAAGGGAGTACACATCTGAGGATCCATTACCTTTCGTTGTACCAAATCAAGAGGTCCAATGACCAGAAACCACATTAGTTATCCTAATCAATATGTCCAAAGACCAGAAACCACAATGGTTATCCCTCATCAACTGAAAAGTGAGACAGTCACGACCCTTTCAAAGCAATCAAGACAACCAATGTCACACGATTTATTCAAAAAAATTGAAAAAAAAAGAAATGAAAATCCCGCTAAGTCGAAACTTCAAGACAAGCGACTTATGCAAAAATTAGGGCATCCCGCTGGACCTCGCAATCAAAGATTCATAAGAATCAGTCCAGGCAAAAGTTAGGGATAAGCAAAATAATGAAAAAGCGAAAGACAAAAAGTATTACACAAGAAAGATCCTTAAACAAGAAAAAAGTCGTGTGGCACAGACACCAAAGACAAAGGGGTGACTGACTCCCAACAACAACCTAATAGGTGTTTAAACCGTTAGTGTAATTGGTTCCTCAACCATCACAAAAACCTTTTTGAGAGGTGAGCGCCCTTGAAAGCTAGCTGAACATAGGAATGGAGAACATCACGAAGAGGGGTGGGCACATATAAACTTCAAGCCTATATCCTTTGTTTCTATAACCATGAACCAGGCCACGATACAACCCTCAAAAGTCCTAACTGAAACAGGGTTATTTTTGAGAGCGTACTACCACGAGACCGCATTCTTGACTCCTTTGAGTTGTGCTAAAAGATATGGGTTGGTGTTGCATATGCATGTTTCTTCTATCAAAAATCAAGGTCGTATGTAACCAGTGATTCACTCACAATGGTTCGCGAAATCTTTTTCACTAAAACTTCAAGATTAACATGTGTGGTGCATTAGAATTTTCATGCTCAAAAATAAACATTTTCTGCTTGCATACATTTGTTTGGCATTATAAAAGTTCACATATGGAACCTCAGTCCAGAAGTTTAATCTTTCCAAAGTTGAGAAGTCTGAAACTTCTGAAGGACAATCACGTCGAGATGCACTTTTCCAAGAAACTCCATTGAGTGGGGACTTTCCCAACCAGTCGTGGTAAGAGCCAGCCAATATGGGGCAATCACGTCGAGCAATCTCTTCAAAATTCAACCAATCCGGGGCAATCACGTCGAGCAATCTCTTCAAATTTCAGCCAAATTGGGGCAATCACTTCGAGATTCAAATCTCTCCAGGAGTATGTAGTATGGATATTTTCTTCAAAGCACAGTCAGTCAGAGGTGATAACTTCAAGGCTCGTACTAGGGCAGGCCACCCCAAGAGCACTAGAAGTTACTTTCTCTCAAAGACAGTTAATCAAAGGCACCTATCCAGAGTTCAATATACTGGGGTAGAATATCTCATAGTGATATGAGGTTCTTCATGAATCCTCGCAAGGCAAATTCTTTCACAGACCTTGTAGGCTGGGGCCATTATATCTAGATCCGACAAATCTCTCCAAGAGTTTGAATACAATGAGGCATCTCGTATGCCAGTTTTCTATAAAATCCTCTTGAGACATTATCTTTTGATAGATCCTAGTAGGAGGCGAGTTGAAAACTGCAAAGAATCGTTGTTCACTCATCATTAGTTGGAAACCTATCAACCCAGAGGCTAGAAGCAAAGCCATTGTCAGCACAATACTTCAAGAGTTATTTCATCTGTGGACTTTATCGATCAGAATTCCTTAGCAAGTCTCATTAGACGATCCCTTCTCCAGTAGTGCGGAAAATGGAAGGTTACTTCTTGAGCAGAAGGGTATAATCGTCTCTCATCCCTAGCATGAGACGCCTTACATCTCTCATCCCTAGCATGAGACGCCTTACATCTCTCATTCCCAACATGAGAGGATTTATCTCTTATCCCCCAACAAGT
The DNA here is from genome assembly GCA_963966055.1 of Lathyrus aphaca. Lineage (NCBI taxonomy): Eukaryota > Viridiplantae > Streptophyta > Magnoliopsida > Fabales > Fabaceae > Lathyrus > Lathyrus aphaca. The sequence goes on along the minus strand of OZ014519.1, from coordinate 423,362,669 downwards.
GGCAACTTGAGCTCTTATCTTCAGCAGGAAGCTTAATCATTAACATCATCCGTCATCCCCAGTAGATTTGGAAGATGAAATCTCCCCCAGCAAGGTAGCAGAAGGCTGGTGTACTCCCCAAGCAGAGACTTCCTTTCAATATAGGGGCCATCCCCAGCAGTGCAAGGAGTTTCTTTCCTCCCTAGCAGGTTGCTTCCTCAGCAGTGCCATACGTCTGGTTCCCAGCCAAGTAAGAAGGTTTCACTTCCCCACCGGAGTTCAACGGGTAGCGTACCTAGCAAGAAGAGTTCGTCTCTAGCAGGGTCTTGGCGTTCCAATCTCAAAGTCCAATTTATTTTTGGCAATAATGGCAGTTCAAAGCCTGTGTATTATCAACAATATTCCCCGCAGGGTTGTCTTCTCCTCACAAGGACTAACCAGATCAATGAAATGATCATCATTTCTCCCCAGTCAAGCCACCTGGGATACTTGCAGTCTCCTTGTCAGGAGATCTCTTTGCATTTGCATATGCATAATCATCATTACATTTGCATCCTCCAAAGCGTAGCATTTCCATTGTCATGGAGCATTACGCCATAAAATCCAAACATATGCATACCAGCATGGGCTAGTTTTGAGGTATATTACATAAGACCCGTAACATCTTCTCAACCTTAAATACTCCCCACAGAAGATACTTATACCATTTGCCAGGCATCTTTGTCTACTAAGTCTTGTTGTTATCCCCAGTTGAGTCTTGTTTCAGTACAACAATCTCATTTTTCCGCGTCCCTGTTTAAGTACAACAGTCGTGTCTCGGGCTCTCGTTTAAGTACAACGATCCCATTCCTTTCGAGTCTCCATTTAAGTACAATGGTCTTGTCGTTGGGTCTTGTTTCAGTACAACAGTCTCATTTTTTCGTGTCCCCGTTTCAGTACAGCAGTTTCATGTCGGGTTATCATTTAAGTACAATGATCCCGTTCTTTTTGGTCTCGTCTCAGTTCGATGATAATGGATCGGTTGATACCATTTCCTGGTTGGATCGGTTGATCTTATTTGAGTTATGAATCGGTTGATATCATTTCTCTTCGAGCTGTAAATCAGATGATGTTACATTCTCGCATTTCCTGGTTATGGATCGGTTGATACCATCTCCATGTTAGATCGGTTGATCTTATTTGAGTTATGAATCGGTTGATATCATTTCTCTTCGAGCTGTAAATCGGATGATATTACATTCTCGCATTTCCTGGTTATGGATCGGTTGATACCATCTCCATGTTAGATCGATTGATCTTATTTGAGTTATGAATCGGTTGATATCATTTCTCTTTGAGCTGTAAATCGGATGATATTACATTCTCGCATTTCCTGGTTATGAATCGGTTGATACCATCTCCATATTAGATCGTTTGATCTTATTTGAGTTATGAATCGGTTGATATCATTTCTCTTCGAGCTGTAAATAGGATGATATTACATTCTCGCATTTCCTGGTTATGGATCGGTTGATACCATCTCCATGTTAGATCGATTGATCTTATTTGAGTTATGAATCAGTTGATATTATTTCTCTTCGAGTTGTAAATCGGATGATATTACACTCTCGCTTTCCGGGGTGGATCGGTTGATACCTTCTCCATTGTAGATGTTAAGAATTGGCAGAATTTTTGACAAACAAGAAGTGTTGAACTTAGTTCAGGATGTCACACCAGATGTTGTGACATTGACAAACAGAGTAACTGTTAATGAATTTAGTTCAGACATCAGGATGTCACACTAGATGTTGTGACATCGTAAACCTGCTACCAGACTTAAATGATGCATAACAGAAGTGTGTAAATTCAGGAGAATTTATCTAGAATTAATTGTGAATAGATAAGCACTCCAAGGCGCATCTTTAGGGAGCTTAGTTATCTGACTACAGTGAAACAGAATAGCTAACTCACCTTGAATCAAGTAGGTAACAAACTAACTAACCCTAATTCAAGGTGATGACAGTGGGATTTATCAGGACTGGATAATTTACAGAAAGCCCAAAAACCAAGCATCTATTTAAGGAACAGAAACTCTCAGAATAGTGTACGAAATTAAGAAGACTGTAAAGGGTGTTTGTGTTTAATAGCAGGTGTTAATTGTTTGTCACTTTATGAGCTTTTAAGCAAAAAGTGAATTGTGTATTGATTGAAACTTTTAAGTAAGATCAAGCTGTTGTGTTTGAAGTGTGACTTCAATTTTATTAAACATTGTAAAATATCACTGTGTGATTGAGGGGGAGTGAGTAGGTACTCATATATAAGTTGTGTCTTAGGTAGAAATTGCCTTGGGTAGATATTAAGTGAAGGATTAAATTGGTTGGTTTAATTCCAGAATTAATATTACTTATATTGGATTTCCTTCCTGGCTTGGTAGCCCCCAGATGTAAGTGTGGAGATACACTGAACTGGGTTAACAGTTTCCTGTGTCATTTAATTTACCTGCACTTTAAGTTTTGTTTAAGTCTTCAAGTGTTTAAACATCTGATTCGACATCACATACCTGATCCCATAATTTCAATTGGCATCAGAGCAGGCACCCTGCCTGTTTAACTAGGTGAGATCTAGGGACTGCAAATTTTGGGAACATGGACAGAGATGTAGGATCTGTGAATAGACCACCTATATTGGATGGATCCAACTATGACTACTGGAAGCCAAGAATGGTAGCATTCTTAAAATCTCTTGATAGTAGGGCTTGGAAAGCAGTCAACATAGGATGGGAGCACCCTGTCCAAGACAATAAGGATGGGGAAAAAGTGTTGAAGCCTGAAGAAGAGTGGAGCAAGGAGGAAGAAGATTCAGCACTTGGAAATTTCAAAGCCTTAAATGCCTTATTCAATGGCATTGACAGGAACATATTTAGACTTGTGCATCACTGTGAGCTGGCCAAGGATGTTTGGGACACTCTCAAAACCACTCATGAAGGAACATCAAAGGTGAAGATGTCAAGACTTCAACTTCTCACCACCAAGTTTGAAAACTTGAGGATGAAGGAAGATGAGACCATTCATGAGTTTTACATGAACATCCTTGAAATTGCTAATACTTCTGGTGCCTTGGGAGAGAAGATGAGTGATGAAAAGTTGGTAAGGAAGATTCTCAGATCACTGCCAGAAAGATTTGACATGAAGGTTACTGCAATAGAATAAGCTCAGGACATCTGCACAATGAAGGTTGAAGAGCTCATTGGTTCCCTTCAAACCTTTGAGATGGGAATGAATGATACAATTGTGAAGAAAAACAAAAGCATAGCCCTGGTCTCAAATACTGATAAAGAAGAAGAAAATCATGAAGCAGACTCTGAGGACAACTTATCAGAAACAATTGCTATGCTTGGAAGACAATTCAACAAAATTCTCAAAAGAATGGAAAACAGGCCCAGACCAAGTGGAAGAAACTCAACCCCTGAGAATAAAAGACCTTATGACACTAATAGAAGGTCAAATTATGATGAGAAGACTAACCAAGGAAAAGGGATCCAATGTCATGGATGTGAAGGGTATTGACACATCAGAAATGAATGCCCAACCTACCTAAAGAAGCAAAAGAAAGGTATCTCTGTGTCCTGGTCAGATGAAGACTCAGGCTGTGAGTCAAAAGAAGAATCTGCAAAGCACGTCACTGCTCAAGCTGGAGTATGTGAAACTGAAGGAGGATCCAGTGATGAGGAGCTGACATTTGAAGATCTTGAAGCATCTTACAGGATGCTGTGTAAAAGGAGCACTGAAGTGTGCATGGAAATATACAGCAGAAGAAGCAGATTGAGGAATTAAAGGCTGAAAAGGCAAGTAATCTAGAGATCATTGACACTTTGAAAAGTGAAGTCAGCCTACTCAACTCCAAAATGGAGCATATGTCCAAATCTGTCAGAATGCTGAATAGTAGCTCAAACACACTGGATGTCATTCTCAACAACAACAAGCACTCAAGGGATAGGACTGGGCTGGGATTTAATAAAGCTCAAAAGTTTGAGGCTAGCACCAGCCAAACAACTCCAAATCCCATGAAGTCAAACAAGATGTCCAAGTAGATGTCTCAACATCATGACAAGAACATGATGAAAAAGAAATATCAAAGATGGAGATGCCATCATTGTGGAAGGTTTGGTCACATAAAACCTTTTTGCTACAAGCTGCATGGACATCCAAATCAGAGGTCTCAGCAACCCCCTAAGCAAAAGACAGAGGTCACCAAGAAAGTGTTGCATGAACATCCAAATCAGAGGTCTCAGCAACCCCCTAAGCAGAAGACAGAGGTCACCAAGAAAGTGTGGGTACCTAAAGCTAGTCTTCATGCTGATCAAAGCTACAAATACATGCCCAAGAACAAGTTCAATAGACAACCTTGGAACTCTAAAGATGGACACTACACAAGGCAGATGCATCAAAGGAAACCTCACAACAGGCACAAATGGTCCAAGAAGGTTGTTGCCTCTATAGCTCATACATCTCTCAGAGTATCTGCTAAGGAAGACTGGTACTTTGACAGTGGCTGCTCAAGGCACATGACTGGACTGAAGAATCTGCTGGTAGACTTAAAGTCACACTCATCCAGATATGTAACCTTTGGAGATGGACCAAAGGGAGAAATCAAGGGAGTTGGGACCTTGGACTGCCCAGGTGTACCAAGTCTAGATGATGTGCTGCTGGTAAAAGGATTAACTGCTAACTTGATCAGCATAAGTCAATTATGTGACCAAGGTTACAGTGTAAACTTTACCAAAACTGAATGCATAGTTTCTGATAAAGAACAAAAGGTTGTCATGAGAGGAGCCAGATCAAAAGACAACTGCTATATGTGGGAACCTCAAGATTTCAGCCTCACATCAACTTGTTCCTTAGCCAAAGAAGAAGAAGTGAAGTTGTGGCACCAAAGACTGGGTCATCTCCATCTCAGAGGAATAAAGAAAATCATATCTATGGAGGCTATAAGAGGAATTCCAAGACTGAAGATTGATGAAAGTAAAGTGTGTGGTGAATGTCAAATAGGCAAGCAAACCAAGATGTCACACCCAAAGCTCCAACATCTGACAACTTCCAAAGTTTTGGAATTACTGCATATGGATCTTATGGGACCAATGCAGGTTGAGAGTCTTGGTGGAAAAAGATATGCCTATGTGGTTGTTGATGACTTCTCAAGATATACATGGATAAGCTTCATCAAAGAGAAGTCTGATGTGTTTGATGTATTCAAAGATCTGTGTCAATGAATTCAAAGAGAAAAAGCAAGCTGTGTGGTCAGAATAAGAAGTGATCATGGAAAGGAGTGTGAGAACCAAATATTCTCAGACTTCTGCTCTTCAGAAGGGATCAATCATGAGTATTCCTCTCCTATCACCCCTCAACAGAATGGGATTGTTGAGAGGAAAAACAGAACTATTCAGGAGTCAGCAAGAGCCATGATTCATGCTAAAAAGTTACCCCTGTACTTTTGGGCTGAAGCTATGAACACAGCATGCTACATCCACAATAGAGTCACACTAAGAAAGGGAACTTTATCCACCATCTATGAAATCTGGAAGGGCAGAAAACCTACAGTCAAGTACTTTCATGTGTTTGGAAGTAAGTGTTACATTCTGGTTGATAGGGATCAAAGAAGAAAGATGGACCCTAAAAGTGATGAAGGGATTTTTCTTGGATACTCCATAAATAGCAGAGCTTACAGAGTATTTAACTCCAGAACCAAGGTTATAATGGAGTCAATAAATGTGATTATTGATGATGCCTCTGCAGATGTTGCTGATGATGATGGAACATCTGCTGACAATCAAACTGAAGATAAAACAGAAAGTGATAATCTTGATTTCACTTTAACTGAGGCAAAGTCAGAGCAATCCAATAAACCTCCCTCCATCAGAATCCAGAAAGATCATCCTAAAGATCTGATAATTGGTGATCCCAACAGTGGTGTCATCACTAGATGAAGAGAGATGATTTCAGGCTCCTGCTTTATTTCAAAGATAGAACTTAAAAACATCAAGGAAGCTCTGAATGATGAGTACTGGATCTCTGCTATGCAAGAAGAATTAGGCCAGTTTACAAGGAATGAAGTATGGGATCTTGTTCCTAGGCCTGATGACATTAATGTGATTGGCACTAATTGGGTGTACAAGAACAAGTCAAATGAGCAGGGAGTTGTTACAAAAAACAAGGCTAGACTTGTAGCTCAAGGATACACACAAATTGAGGGAGTAGACTTTGATGAAACCTTTGCACCAGTAGCAAGGCTTGAATCAATTAGACTACTTCTAGGAATTGCTTGTATCCTAAAGTTCAAGCTATTTCAAATGGATGTTAAAAGTGCCTTTCTAAATGGGTATCTTAATGAGGAAGTATATGTGGAGCAACCAAAGGGATTTGTTGATCCAAGCTGTCCAGATCATGTTTATAAGTTAAGGAAGGCTCTGTATGGTCTAAAGCAAGCCCCAAGAGCATGGTATGAAAGACTGGCCACTTTTCTCATTAAACATGGGTACAGGAAAGGTGGAATAGACAAAACCTTGTTTGTGAAGGATGAAGAGGGAAATGTCATGATTGCTCAGATATATGTGGATGACATAGTGTTTGGTGGGATGTCAGACAGGATGGTTAAACATTTTGTTAATCAAATGGAATTTGAGTTTGAGATGAGCCTAGTAGGAGAACTAACCTACTTCCTTGGATTGCAAATCAAGCAGATGGAGGACTCCATGTTCATATCCCAAAGCAAGTATGCAAAGAACATTGTCAAGAAGTTTGGGATGGACAATGCAATTCACAAGAGAACACCTGCCCCCACTCATTTAAAGCTGACAAAGGATGACAAGGGTGAGAATGTGGACCAAAGCTTATACAGAAGCATGGTTGGAAGCCTACTATATCTGACAGCTAGCAGACCAGATATAGCCTTTGCAGTAGGTGTGTGTGCAAGGTATCAAGCTGAGCCAAAAGCAAGTCATCTAAACCAGGTTAAGAGGATTTTGAAATATGTCAATGGTACTTGTGACTATGGCATAATGTATTCTCATGGTTGTGAACCAATCCTCACTGAATTTTGTGATGCTGACTGGGCTGGAAGTGCTGATGATAGAAAGAGCACATCAGGAGGATGCTTCTTTCTAGGAAACAATTTGATTTCTTGGTTCAATAAGAAACAAAATTGTGTATCCTTATCCACTGCTGAAGCTGAATATATTGCAGTTGGTAGCAGTTGTTCACAGTTGGTATGGATGAAACAAATGCTCACAGAATACAATGTCCCACAAGATGTCATGACATTGTACTGTGACAATTTAAGTGCAATTAACATCTCCAAAAATCCTATCCAACACAGCAGAGCTAAGCACATAGACATCAGACATCATTTCATTAGAGATCTTGTGGAAGATAAGGTGATCACATTAGAACATGTAGCCACAGATCTGCAATTGGCTGACATATTTACTAAGGCTTTGGATGCTACCCAATTTGAAAACCTAAGAGGTAAATTGGGAATCTGCTTATGTGAAATATAGAAGTTTTGGAGAAGTGCCAGCATGTCTCATGACATCGTGTGGCATGATCACCAGATGGCAGCATCAGTCTGGTCAATAACTCTGTGTATTCCACTCTTAAAAATTCCAATAGCAACTGATTCTATAAATGAACAAACGTGCTCTCAGCTCTTCACCTCCTCACTATCTCCACTAAACGATTTGCATGCTAAAGCTGAATTTCTAAGCTCATCAAAATCAATCGAACCTAACTTCTCTTCCACTACATTCGAAAAATGTCTCAACATCAAAACCCTAACTTCATTGATGAGGGTCTCAATCAAGAAGATGTAGTGCATGCAACTCCAATCTCTGTAGTACCAATGGATGCTACTCCTATAGACGAAATCAGAGGAAGTGTCCCTATTGCTCAAAAACCTAGAACTCCAAATGTAAGAAGAGCAAAGGAGCCTGTTTTTAGCAAAAGCAAGGGGACTCCTTCATCTACAAATACCACCCCTAAAGCTTCTGATTATGTGGATGCATCCATCAAGCATCTTGTGAACAAGATTCTTTCTGAACAAAGAGTGGTGCGTGGGGTATCTGTTCCCCTGAACAGCATGCCTGCTCCACAAGAAGAACCAAGCAACCATGCTAAAGAGGACACTCCTGCTCAACAGGATGTCCCAATAAATGTTGAAGCATCTGAGGACCAGAACAAGGCCTCCACTGATAATGATCAAACTTTTGATGATCAAGCTTTTGTTGATCAAGCTACTGAACAAGAGGCTTCCCAACCTCCATATGTTGAAAACATAGATGATGACTCTGACACAGAGATCATTGCATCTGTTAACCCTAGCATAGCCAAGAGGCTTAGGGCTAGGAAGGAGAAGAAGCCTGCTGCACATGCAACTCCTGAAAAGAAACAATCAACTCCAAAGAAGGATAAGGTCAAAGTTGCCTTTGGACCTACTAAGCAATAGGGCAAGGTAAGCACCTAGAAGAGGAAAGCTACAACTCCACCTGACTCAGATGTTGAGGAGGATGTCCCAACATCCCAACCAAGGAAGAATCCAGCACCTCCAAGGTCTACTTCTGTTGTTCCTGAAGCACCTCTGGACAATGTGTCCTTACATCATGTCTCTAGTGTGAACAAATGGAAGTATGTCTACCAAAGGAGGGTGGCTCTGGAAAGAGAGCTGGGGAGCAATGCCTTGGAGTGCACTGAGGTAATAGACTTAATATCCACTGCTGGCTTATTCAAGACTGTTTCAAATTTTTCTCCCTGTTATGAACTGCTGGTCAAAGAGTTCATAGTTAATCTACAAGAGGGGTGTGCTGATGGAAAATCAGAAGATTTCAGGAAGGTATATGTGAGGGGGAGATGTGTTGATTTTTCTCCTAGGGTTATAAATCAGTACCTAGGGAGAGAAACTGATGGGCCAAATGAGCTGGGCAAAATTGACAACCAAGTCTGCAAGATCATCACTGCCAACCAGGTCAAGTCTTGGCCAGTCAAAGGCAAGTTATATGTCAGCTTGCTAACAAGGAAGTATGCTATGCTGCACAGGATTGGAACTGTTAACTGGGTTCCTACAAACCACACTTCATCAATAGCTACTGGGCTGGGAAGATTCATCTGTGCTGTAGGCACCCAAACAAAGTTGGACTATGGGGCTTACATCTTTGATCAAACCCTAAAGCATGCAGGAACATCAGCAACCAAGCTTCCAATAGCTTTTCCCTCTCTGCTTTGTGGAATAATCCTCAACCAATATCCAGGCATCCTTACTGATAAGGATTCTATCTGCAAGAGGGAGAGTCCACTGGCCTTCCACTACAAACTGTTCCTGAGCCATCATGCTGCAGATGTTGAAGCTCCCAGTGGGACATCTGCTGGACCATCAAATGACAAGACTCCTATATCCAAAGCAACCTTGATTGTAGAACTCAAGACCACTTGCAAAGAGCTGGATGAAAGGAAGAAAAAGCTGGAGAACACTGAGGCATCTCGTATGCCAGTTTTCTATAAAATCCTCTAGAGACATTATCTTTTGATAGATCCTAGTAGGAGGCAAGTTGAAAACTGCAAAGAATCGTTGTTCACTCATGATTAGTTGGCAACCTATCAATCCAGAGGCTAGAAGCAAAGCCATTGTCAACACAGTACTTCAAGAGTTGTTTCATCTGTGGACTTTATCGAACATAATTTCGTAGCAAGTCTCATTAGACAATCCCTTCTCCAGTAGTGCGGCAAATGGAAGGTTACTTCTTGAGTAGAAGGGTATAATCGTCTCTCATCCCTAGCATGAGACGCCTTACATCTCTCATCCCTAGCATGAGACGCCTTACATCTCTCATTCCCAACATGAGAGGATTTATCTCTTATCCCCCAACAAGTGGCAACTTGAGCTCTTATCTTCAGCGGGAAGCTTAATCATTAACATCATCCGTCATCACCAGTAGATTTAGAAGATGAAATCTCCCCCAACAAGGCAGCAGAAGGCTGGTGTCCTCCCCAAGCAGAGACTTCCTTTCAATATAGGGGCCATCCCCAGCAGTGCAAGGAGTTTCTTTCCTCCCCAGCAGGTTGCTTCCTCAACAGTGCCATACGTCTGGTTCCCAGCCAAGTCAGAAGGTTTCACTTCCCCATCGGAGTTCAACGGGTAGCATACCTAGCAAGAAGAGTTCGTCTCCAGCAGGGTCTTGGCGTTCCAATCTCAAAGTCCAATTTATTTTTGGCAATAATGGCAGTTCAAAGCCTGTGTATGATCAACAGCATTCCCCGCAGGGTTGTCTTCTCCTCACAAGGACTAACCAGATCAATGCAATGATCATCATTTCTCCCCAGTCAAGCCACCTGGGATACTTGCAGTCTCCTTGTCAGGAGATCTCTTTGCATTTGCATATGCATAATCATCATTACATTTGCATCCTCCAAAGCGTAGCATTTCCATTGTCATGGAGCATTACGCCATAAAATCCAAACATATGCATACATGCATGGGCTAGTTTTGAGGTATTTTACATAAGACCCGTAACATCTTCTCAACCTGAAATACTCCCCACAGAAGATACTTATACCATTTGCCAGGCATCTTTGTCTACCAAGTCTTGTTGTTATCCCCATTTGAGTCTTGTTTCAGTACAACAATCTCATTTTTCCGCGTCCCTGTTTAAGTACAACAGTCGTGTCTCGGGCTCTCGTTTAAGTACAACGATCCCATTCCTTTCGAGTCTCTATTTAAGTACAATGGTCTCGTCTTTGGGTCTTGTTTCAGTACAACAGTCTCATTTTTTCGCGTCCCCGTTTCAGTACAGCAGTTTCATGTCGGGTTATCATTTAAGTACAATGATCCCGTTCTTTTTGGTCTCGTCTCAGTTTGATGATAATGGATCGGTTGATACCATTTCCTGGTTGGATCGGTTGATCTTATTTGAGTTATGAATCGGTTGATATCATTTCTCTTCGAGCTGTAAATCAGATGATATTACATTCTCGCATTTCCTGGTTATGGATCGGTTGATACCATCTCCATGTTAGATCGGTTGATCTTATTTGAGTTATGAATCGGTTGATATCATTTCTCTTCGAGCTGTAAATCGGATGATATTACATTCTCGCATTTCCTGGTTATGGATAGGTTGATACCATCTCCATGTTAGATCGGTTGATCTTATTTGAGTTATGAATCGGTTGATATCATTTCTCTTTGAGCTGTAAATCGGATGATATTACATTCTCGCATTTCCTGGTTATGAATCGGTTGATACCATCTCCATATTAGATCGTTTGATCTTATTTGAGTTATGAATCGGTTGATATCATTTCTCTTCGAGCTGTAAATAGGATGATATTACATTCTCGCATTTCCTGGTTATGGATCGGTTGATACCATCTCCATGTTAGATCGATTGATCTTATTTGAGTTATGAATCAGTTGATATTATTTCTCTTCGAGTTGTAAATCGGATGATATTACACTCTCGCTTTCCGGGGTGGATCGGTTGATACCTTCTCCATTGTAGATGTTAAGAATTGGCAGAATTTTTGACAAACAAGAAGTGTTGAACTTAGTTCAGGATGTCACACCAGATGTTGTGACATTGACAAACAGAGTAACTGTTAATGAATTTAGTTCAGACATCAGGATGTCACACCAGATGTTGTGACATCGTAAACCTGCTACCAGACTTAAATGATGCATAACAGAAGTGTGTAAATTCAGGAGAATTTATCTAGAATTAATTGTGAATAGATAAGCACTCCAAGGCGCATCTTTAGGGAGCTTAGTTATCTGACTTCAGTGAAACAGAATAACTAACTCACGTTGAATCAAGGAGGTAACAAACTAACTAACCCTAATTCAAGGTGATGACAGTGGGATTTATCAGGACTGGATAATTTACAGAAAGCCCAAAAACCAAGCATCTATTAAGGAACAGAAACTCTCAGAATAGTGTACGAAATTAAGAAGACTGTAAAGGGTGTTTGTGTTTAATAGCAGGTGTTAATTGTTTGTCACTTTATGAGCTTTTAAGCAAAAAGTGAATTGTGTCTTGATTGAAACTTTTAAGTAAGATCAAGCTGTTGTATTTGAAATGTGACTTCAATTTTATTAAACATTGTAAAATATCACTGTGTGATTGAGGGGGAGTGAGTAGGTACTCATATCTAAGTTGTGTCTTAGGTAGAAATTGCCTTGGATAGATATTAAGTGAAGGATTAAACTGGTTGGTTTAATTCCAGAATTAATATTAGTTATATTGGATTTCCTTCATGGCTTGGTAGCCCCTAGATGTAAGTGTGGAGATACACTGAACTGGGTTAACAATTTCCTGTGTCATTTAATTTACCTGCACTTTAAGTTTTGTTTAAGTCTTCAAGTGTTTAAACATTTGATTCGACATCACATACCTGATCCCAGAATTTCATCCATGATAGATCGGTTGATCTTATTTGAGTCGCAAATCGGTTGATGTTGCGTTAAGTCCTGTTTCGCTAACAGGCACCTTCCGTGGCTTGGTCCTGCCCAGCAGTCGCGTTTTTTCTTTATGGCTTGGTCCTTCCCAGCAGTCATATTGATTTGAGTTCCATTCCGCTAATGGTCTCGTTAAAGTCCTGTTTCGCTAACAGGCACCTTCTGTGGCTTGGTCCTGCCCAGCAATCGCGTGTTTTCTTTATGGCTTGGTCCTGCCCAGCAGTCATATTGATTTGAGTTCCATTCCGCTAATGGTCTCTTTAAAGTCCTATTTCGCTAACAGGCATCTTCCGTGGCTTGGTCCTGCCCAGCAGTCGCGTGTTTTCTTTATGGCTTGGTCCTGCCCAGCAGTCATATTGATTTGAGTTCCATTCCGCTAATGGTCTCATTAAGTCCTGTTTCACCAACAGGCATCTTCCATGGCTTGGTCCTGCCCAGCAGTCGCGTGTTTTCTTTATGGCTTGGTCCTGCCCAACAGTCATATTGATTGAGTTCCATTCCGCTTATGGTCTCGTTAAGTCCTGTTTTACCAACAGGCATCTTCCGTGGCCTGGTCCTGCCCAGCAGTCGCGTGTTTTTCTTTATGGCTTGGTCCTGCCCAGAAGTCATATTGATTGAGTTCCATTCCGCTAATGGTCTCGTTAAGTCCTATTTCGCCAACAGGTAACTTCCGTGGCTTAGTCCTGCCCAGCAGTCGCGTTTTTTCTTTGTGGCTTGGTCCTGCCCAGCAGTCACATTGTCGAGCTCTGTTTTGCTAACGATCTCGTTATGGTTTGTCTCGCTCAACATTCACAGTGCAGTTTTCTTTTTTGGCATTGGTTCTATTCCACCTGGTTCTATTTCCGATACCTATTCAGAGGTCAAAACAAAAAAACTATATATAAAAGGCAGATGGCATTCCTACTATCCACCGAGTTCAAATTTCTAGGTTTTATTCAAGTATTCAATCACTCCATACCTTGAACGTCTAAAAGCTCTCGCAATTATTCGTTCAGGCCTGCAGATGATTGAATAGGGGCAGCTGTAATACCTCAAAATTTGCCCTATCATTTCCTCAACATTTTGCATAGTATTTTGCATACATAGATTCATAAAATAACCAAAAACACTGCATCATGTATAGCATGGCTGAGGCATAGGTATGTGATCAATGATTGGAGCAACCGAAGGCATTATAAGGGCAATCAAAGGGCCACAAAGCTTCTCAACCTTGTGCAAAGGTTTCACAATATCCCACAAGTCTTCACTTGAAGCCACAAGTCATGGAAAGATGAGGTTTAATCAAAGGAGGCAAGTAGTGCAACATCTCCTAATGAAAATGGCCAAATTAGGGTTTCACTTCTACGGGGCTTCGGCATGAAGTTTCGATTCAAAGAGGATTCCTTTGTATTATATATGATGTCAAGTTCCTATGGTTCAAATCTCGTCCACAAATTCATTTTGGAAGGGGTTCGACTGGCCAGACGACTGAAACTCGAGGAATCGGGGAAAAGGCAACCGAGCTAGGTAAAAGAGGGCCGACTCCGGACTTTTAAGATCGAAATCATGAAATTAGGGTTACAATGATCCTATGGTTCAAATTTGGTTAAGAAATGATGGAGGAATCATAAAAAAAATCAAAGAAAAATCATTTGAAAAGTGGTTGGTTTTACATTTCCCTCCACTTTTCCTTCCACTTTCTTTCCACACTTCCTTTCATTCTTTCCCTCTTGTTTTTCCATTTCAATTCCACTCCATTTCCCTTGGAAGCTTCCACCATGTTCTACCATCTTCTAGAGTGTTCCAAGGAATATTCCAAGGAATATTCCCTTTTCCAACCCTAACTAACTACCAAACCATAATTTTGGATCCCAAGCCTAATTTTTGGGCCCCAAACCTAATTCCATTCCCAAACCTAGCTCCAAGCCTAGCCTCTATATATTCATTAATCACTCCAATGCAAAGGGTTCCCACAATTTCCCAAGTTTTTCACTCTCTCACAATCACTTTTTCTCTCTCACCTTTCCTCCATTTCCCTTTTCACCAAAGCTTTTTGAATAAGCTCTTCAAGTTTCACATTGAAACTTGAATATCTTGAAGCTTAAGCCTCCAACCTCCATTGATTTTGTGGATTGTAGAAGAAGAAGCTAGTGATTTTTGTGAGGATTTCGGCTTATCAGAAGCACGCGAAGGTTCAAGCATCAAGAACGCATTTATTTTGCAATTTCGCGGTTTTCTTGGTTTCTCTTTGATCAAGCTCCGATTCTTGCAACATACACTGAAGCACTTCTCCGCTTCGTAGGTTGGTGATCTAAATCACTTCTCCTTTAAGTTATTCTCTTCATCTCGCCATTTTGGCATTCTTTAATTGCTTTTTCGCTTTGCTTGAGATCGTTTCCGTTTTCGTTATGTGTTGCTTGCGATTTGTGATTGTTAATGGATTAGGATTTAAGGTGTTGATAGTTATAGATGCTAGCATGTGTAAATAAGCCCCAATTAAGTAGAAATTAGTGTTAGCATGTTCCTAGGTATGTTAGGGATCATTAGAAGGAAGATTGTGGCCAAAAGCACTTATTTCAAAAGTTTTTTTCACTTTCTGTTCAGCGTTAACCGGTTAATGCATTTGGTTAACCGGTTAACGCGTGCGTTTTAGCCACAAATTGTTGTTGTTGTTTTAGGTCCGTTAACCGGTTAACGCATTTGGTTAACCGGTTAACACTGTTGATTTTTGGATTTTTAGCTTATTTCATGGCTTAGTCCTAAGTTCTAGTGCCTCTAATGTTCATACATGTTTAGGTATTGATTTTAGGGAATTTTTGGGTCCATTTCCAGTAGCTCATTCTCCCATTTCGAGTCGTTTCGACGTGTTGCCGTGCATGTTGCATGTTATGCGTTTTTGTGTTCTTTTGTGTATAGCTTGAGTTCATGCACTTTGTTTCCATGTTTGTGCATTATTTGGCATATGAATAATCATGTTGCATTCTGTTTTTACATGTTTCACATTGCATTAAAATCATTTTTGCATTTCCATTGTCTCAATGTATGTGGCATAATCATGTATGTATGTGCATTTGGTTGCATGCTTGATCATATCATTTACATCAATTCACTTCTTAATTTTGCATTGAGTTTGGCATTCTTGTTGAGCTATCATGTTGCATATTCATAATCAATGATCATCATGTTCATATGCATGTTCATGTGCCACATTTTGCATTACTTTGTGCATAATCAACCATGTGATGCATTCTTGCATAATCCTTCTAAATGTTCATGTTCTTCCATTTATGTATGATGATCCATGTTCAAATGCATGTTCATGTTTAAGATGGCGCATTTTTCATTGAGTTTGTGCATTAGAAAATGAAAATAATCAATTCTGGATTTTGCATTTCATAGTTGTTTTTGCATATGGGTGCTGTAAAATGTATGCTGTTTGTTATGTTTACATGCTGCATTTGACCTTTTACACCTACCTTTTCATGCTGCATGCTGGCTGTAAAAAGCTGATTTGTGTTAGGCATAATTTCCATAGCTGTTTGGGTAATAGGGGCTGTAGTAGGTGTTGTATTTTTGTCTTAGCATTTTTTTTAGTTCTTTAGAATTAAAATAGAATTTAGATAGGGTCCTGGAGTCATTAGGATTTAATTATGGTATGTTTGCCTTGTTATTTTAATAAAAATGTACATTAACCTTTGTTTTGTAGAGGGGAAGATTGATGTAAGTTTCCTTCAACTCATTCTTTTATTTCCTTTATGCATTTAATTCATGTCCTTCATTTCATACTTGTATTTGGTAGGATTTCCCCCTCTTTTGTAGAATCAACTTAACTTCTCTAGGAAGTAAGTTGCATTCTATTCTTTTCTTCCTTAGGACTAGAAAATCTCACAAACCATTAGGATCACCTTTTGTAATTAATAAATAACTTAGGGTTGTGTCTTAGTCCCCCATTAGCTTTGACCTTTTGCAACTTGAGTCATTCTTTCTCATCTTATAAAGAAAAGCAATAAAACACTTGATGAAAATTGAACCTTCTTGTACGACACGAGACTTTGTTGTGGAGAGCTTATACGCGTCCTATTTCGGGGCGAGGTGTAAGTATTTCCCGCGATGGATAGGTCTTAGTATGAGAATGTTCACAAACAAATTCAAAACATTTCTCATAAAATACAAAAACAAACACAATAAGCGACTTTCCTGTGGGAACTTCTTTTCTCATCTCATTCACTCACAACGCGAAATTGCGACGACTTGTCTCGCATGCAAGACGGTAGACGCACTCGTACCAGACGAGCCTGCAACACCTGAGCATAGACATACGCAGTTCCAGCTATAAAAAACACAAACAAATAGTTCCCGCCTTAGTTAGGCGAACTACGTCGACTCTGATCCTCATTTTCCCGATGAGGTACGTAGGCAGCGGGGTAGGGCCCGTTCGAGCACATTCTTTATTTTCCCTACATTGCCCTCTTTCTTTCCATTCCAGTTTCCTTTATCATTTAAATTCCCATTCCAGTCAGCAGTTTTATTTAGCAACATCTTTATTTCTCACCCTTTGAAACAAACAAGCAAGCGTGGATCCCGTCGGGTACGGCGAACGGTCTGGGGTGCTAATACCTTCCCAGGTTGTAACCGACTCCCAAACCCAGATCTTTGGTTCGCAGGACCTCGTCCTTTCCTTCTTCCTCAGGTTTGTGAAACATTATCTTTCCCATTCCTTCGGGATAAAAATGTCTGGCTGGCGACTCTACCTTTTCCGCGCCACTTTCGCGTTTGTACTCGGATGAAAATCCTGGGAGAGACAACGTCTACAGACAACAAAAGTAGCATTTCTATTAGATCTGGAAAAAAATTGACGAATAAAAAAAATGATACGAAAAATGGAAGGATGGAGTATTACCTATCAGAAGATTCTTGGGTGATTTTATAGATATTATGTTTGCAAGATACGCAAGTTGAAGTTTTTTTATCAGGCATGTCATGTTTCCCGATATCTCCGATGGTTGTACCTCCAGTGAATTTTAAGAGAAAGTGGTGAGTAGTTGGTTTGAAAACCAGGTCATTTGGAATAATTTGAGAGATGGACATTGTACAAGTTGCGTCAAGGATCAAAGTAGCGTCAAAAGCTTGTCTAAAAATTGTCGGAACAACAACATGGATGTCACAACCCTGTAGAGGGAAAAAATTATGAAGCACTATCAAACAACAAATATGTAGCTCAAACAACTAACAAAGTCGTAAGATAAACACAAGAAAATGCCGGAATCATTTACATAAACACAACCATATATAAAAAAACGCCAAGAAAACAACTTAAACAACACAAAATAACAACATCAAAAAAAGGGGAAAAAAATCCAAAAAAACAATAATAACCATCTCAAACATAACAACACAAACAACATTAAGAACAGTCTTTACAAACAAAAAACAACAGTTCATTTCGAAACTCACATTTTTTTCAACCACAATCATTTCGAAATGCTCTTTGTTGCCAGTTGTCACCTTCCATTTATGATGTATCCTCACAAAAAGTTTCCATAGGTCTTTAGTGTCATTGATGTCGGAAACTGACTCAAACAGAGGATCCATTTGTTCTTAGCTTGGATGCAGACAGATGGGATGAAAGGCTAAAGGGAGTGTAGTTGCTTAGTTGTTCAAAGACAAAGAGGAAATTCCGAATGAAGAGAGGGACGAAGGAAAGGAAGGATGAGAAGAAAAACGTGAAGGTGGGAAAGTATGAAATGATGTGAACAGTTGATGGTAAGCTTTGGTTAGTGTTAAGATAGCAATGTTGAAACATAGTAGGTAGCAGGAGTGTGGAAAGAGGAAGTATAGCTTTTTCAAAAATCAGATTAGCCATTGGTTGACACGTGTCCAGAGGGGCATTTTGGCAACTATGGTGGACTAAGATTTTTATTATATGGTAGATTTGCTTGATTCCCAGTCATTTAGCATTTAATAATGCTGATGTGTCAATCTCTAATAATTTTTCACGGTAAATCATTTTTGCTTATGGAATTCATTGGAAAATCAAAAGAAACTTAAGCCACTGTCCATTGATATTCATCGACCTGGGAAATCGAAAAGTTTCATTGGAACATCGAAAGTTGTATTCCTTATTGTAAACACCCCAAATTTGCCCTCACTCATTTCACCATGGCTTGTGATCTTTTCATGTGCATAAGTTCAACCATAGCATCTCATATTGCATTTTTGCTTCACTACATTGTTTCAAAGCCATCTGCATCTAGGGTTTGTGATCTGAGCCATCCCTGAGCCATTTGAGCCACTCCAAAGGTCTTAAATCATCTCAAAGGGGGTCCATGTATGTTCAAGCATCATATTATATCCTCACAAGGTCAAGAAAGTCAAAGAATCACAAGAACTGAGGAAGGCATGGAAGTAGAGCCAGGTTTAACGGCACAGATGACCTAGAATTAGGGTTTTGATTTCAGAGGCCATAACTCAAATTTTTTTGGTCATTCTTGTTTCTATTGGTCTCTATATGTTATGAGGATCATGCATATCAATTTTCATGAAGAAATTCAATGGGGAAGGCATCTGATCAGGAGATGACTTCTTGAGCAAGTCAGTACAAAATCAGGGCATCTGAGGCCCCCAATGACCTAAACAAAGGGTGTTCTCCATCATTTTGATTGTGTATGATCTTTATTTGATCATAGAAGATGTTAGAAGTTCACAAAATTGAAGAATTTCAAGCCATTTGCAAAGCTGCCTTTTTGGGAAAGTGACTTATAATGTAAACTTGCCATTTTGGGAAAGTTTTTGAACCTCTTCTTTTTGATTCAAAAATGCCTCAAAGGAGAAAAATTTGGTCATGAAAGTTGTAGATTGGATCATTCCCTTTTCAAAAAGTACAAGAACTCATTCTAATTCATTTTAGATCAAAAGTTATGGCTTGTCAAAGTTGGGAAAAATCACTTATTTTTCACTTTTGCACCAAAAGAAGAAAGTTGCAAAACCTCATGTCAAGGCCAAATGTGACTTCAAAACAGCTTCTAATCATCACACAAACATAATTCATGGCTCATAATTCAGATTTGCCCAAGAAATTTCTCACTTTCATGCCTTGAATTCCAAGAAGCATGAGTTACTTTTCATGAAAACCACAAAGAGGGAAATCTTGCAAGAAGGGTTCCTATGGTTTTGCTTGGTCTCTAATCAATATCAAAGTGTCATAACAACATTATGTGATGCATTTTGCTGCATATTTCTCAAGAGATGTCACATGTTCATGGCCAAAAGTCACAACATGTAACAAGTTGCCAAAATGCAAAGTCACTTCAAACTTGTGATCCAAGCCATACAGCTCACCACAATTGATCCAAGAGCCATCCTTGAACTCAGCTGATGCAGTACAAGCCAGGAAACCATCTCTGCCACAACCCATGCCTCAAGTACACCAAACCTTGACTTTTTGCAATTTCTCCCATGCTCTTGGAATAGTGATCAGCAGCCTCTACTAACCTGCTCCACAGCCTACTCAAACATTATGGGAGTGATATAGCAACTCATTCAGCATTGAGACAAGACACAATCCAGCTTGCACAAAAACTGTCCTAAACTTCTCCTCTTCGAATCTCTTCACACAGCCATCAAACCTCACTTTTTCTTTCACCAACAAGTCACAAATCATCCTTAGAACAAAAACCACCCCCTGAAATAGCTTGAATCACCACACACAAAGACCTTCATTTCTGCTACACTAGAACAAAACAGCCATAACCAGCCATTCTCAAAGCTCTCCAAGCTTCATTTCATCATCAGGGTGTTCAAAGGAGAGGGATTGCACTAAGTTTGAATCCAGAAAGCTCAGAAACAGGGAGTCTTCATCTCAGGTAACATGAAGAACATTTTTCCCAGAAGCTAAGTTTTAAGTTCTTTTATGATTCTGCATGTTCTCCTGATCATGAATATGTATTTACTTTTGAAAATGGTGAAGTAACCATCATGTATGAAGCCTCTGAACATTTGCCCGTGTTTTGCATTTTGTTTCGATTCATGTATGTGAGGAAGAATAAATGAATTTTGATTGAGGGTTTAGGTTTAGATTGATGTGAGGATCATTTTGGTGGAAGAAATTTGGTGTTTGGTAACCTGTAGAAGAATCTAGGGTTTGTGCTCGTCGGAGAAGATGACCGGAACCACTGTTCCGGTCATCTGAAAGTCATTAGGGCTCAGGATTAGGGCTAATGACATAATTAAGTAAGTTTGAATTCCAGCCGTTCGTTTGCGCGCTAAGTCAATTCCCGCTTCCCTGAGTTTAAACCACAGCCCTTGGATTGTTTGACTTTCTCTTTTTTTCTTTTTAAATTCATTTTATTTTATTTGTTTCATATTTAACTTGCACGAATTTTTAAAAATAGGAAAACACATCAAAAAATTCTGATTTTTTTTGTCAAACATTTCATTAATTTTCAGAAGCCAAAAATATTTTTATTTTTATTTTTATTTTTTGCATTAAAAATTATTTTTAAATCATTTAAATTTTTATTTTTAATTAGTTAATGGAAATTAATTAATTAAAAATGCATTTAGGTATTTAAAAATCACCAAAAAATTCACATTGCATTTCAAAACATTTAGAAACATTATCAAACTCTCAAAACAAATTTATTTTTGGTTCTTGACCAATTTTGACAATTTTCATTGGAATTAAAGTTGTTTAAAGGCAATATTTTGATCCTAACTTGAAAAAATTCATTCTGCCTAACCATTAAGAGTTTGATGATGGTTCTTCTTGCATTGCATCCTTCATAGCATGTAGTTTCTAGGGTAAAATTGGTTTGAATTTATCTTCCATTTTTAATTTGTTTTGCATTTTTCATTGTGAGGTACCTTGAAACCCTAGTTGACTTAGAAAAAATCATAACTTCCATTAGGTTAAGACTTAGGTCTTCCCCTTTGGGAAGTGAACTTGTATAGGTTTAGGGTACCTTTGATCCTATTTTCAATTTTTTATCTCATGTGTTGCTTCTGGTTTTGAATTTTGCATTGCATATTGTATGTAAACCCTAATTTTTGTCTTCATTTGCATTCATCTTTCATATGCTTGCATACATGAACTTGCCATGACATTTTGTGCATCCACATGACATATAAGACATCTTAGGACATATTAGAATCATGTTTGATCATTGCATCGTCCATTTGCCATGCTTTTGCTTCCATTTCATGTCATATGCATTCATGAACTTTCATGGTCCTTACATGTCTCATTTGCATTCCCATCGTTTGTATGATCATCCACTTCTCTTGGTTTGCTTTCATACCATCTCATAGCATCATTTGCATATTGATCTTGCTTCTGGTTTTGGTTTGCATCATGGCATACCTTTCATTTTCATTTCATTTTCATTTCCTTTTGCTAACTTTTCAGGTGGTAAGTTACTTTGAGAAGTGAATTTGCCTTCACTTCTCACAATCTCTTCTCATCTCTTTTATGCATCTTTGCTTCATTTTGTATTTGTGTAGGAGTGAGCTTGCTCATTCATTGTTCTCTCTTCACTTTCTGTCTTCAAGCAACTTATCTTCTTAAGTGAAGTAAGTGGACTTGCTTCTTTCTACTTCTTCTCCTTCATCTGCTTCTTCCTTGGTGGCTTCTTTGAAGATCTTCTTGCAAGCCTCATAAACCCTAGGAACACCCAAGCATGATCACAATTAGGGTTTGATTAGTCCCCCCATTAGTTTTGCCTTTGTGTCATCTTTTGTGTCTCTCTTCTCATCTCTTAATCAGGGACTAAACCTTAAAGGTTTTAAGACTTTGTGATTAGGGTTATGCCTGTATCCTTCTATTAGGATGGAGTGTATAACTTTAATCCTAAGTGTTAAACCCTTAATGTGTT
Organism: Lathyrus aphaca; assembly: GCA_963966055.1. Lineage (NCBI taxonomy): Eukaryota > Viridiplantae > Streptophyta > Magnoliopsida > Fabales > Fabaceae > Lathyrus > Lathyrus aphaca. Next base: position 423,340,368 of record OZ014519.1, on the reverse strand, counting down.
TAACTCCTTTAATCAATTCACCTAATAATCACTAATACATCAAGCTTGTAACTTGGGCCTTGCATTAGGGTTCTAATTCTTCCTTAATTGGTTAAGAAGGACTAACCCTAGTGTTAATGGACAAGTCCCCCTCAAGTTGTCTTATAAACCATAAAATTCACTTCTTAACCTTATCATTAACTTAAAATCCATTTAATAAAGGCTTTGTTTTGTCATGAGGTTAATCCCTAATCATGGATTAAGTTGAGGAGCCTTCCTCAGCTTAAATGTTCTCATCTATTATCCTTCTATTAGGATGGTGTAATGGGTCCATTAAATCCTTTATTATGGCTTAAACTCATTACTTAACAGCTAAACAAAAACTCCAAAAACATCTAATATAAATGCAAGTAGGTTAATGATCTTAGTCCTACATCATGGTGATTAAGTGTGAGGTGTTTACTTCATACTTAAGGAATTCTCATTACCCCTAATCAGAGGGAAGATGTGATGAGTTTACTAACCCTTGGTTTAGGCTTAAGCTCATTAACTTATGAAAAACCCAAAAAGCAATAAAAGATTGAAAACATCTCAAACAAACAATAATCGTCTCCTCCGGGATTCTTTTCTCACCTCATTCACTCACAAACGAGAACTCGCTTCTTCCGTCTAATGCAAGACAGTTTGCACCTGAGCCAGAAAGGTCATACACTTGAGCATGGACAAGTAAGCAGTTCACAAGTCAATTTATCTTTCAGTCTCTTTGAGTCGAACTACGGTGTTCTGACTTCCTCATTGCACGAGAGGATACGTAGGCATAACTTAACAGTTATCGAACAAAAGTCTCTGTATATTCCCCCCTCTTCCAGTATTATTCTTTTAAGCCTCATAGTCTTGAGTTTCACTCTTGTTCTTACACAGACACTTCATATATTTCATTTCACATTTATTTTACACTGACACTTGCATTCTTTCCAGCTTTCACACACAAATTGCACTGACACTACCCCTTTAAAACACAAATCTTTTAAGCGTGGATCCCGTCGAGTACGGCGGACAATATGGGTGCTAATACCTTCCCAGGTTGTAACCAACCCCCTTTCTCAGTTTCTCTGGTTCGCAACCGTCTTATCCATATCTTTCTAGGTTTATGCAGCATTACCTTTCCTTCGGGATAGAAATGCCTAGCTGGCAACTCTATTCATTTCTCTTCTCTTTCGCCGACCGTTCGCGTCCGTACCCCTTCTGACCTGGGTGTCATTTGGTGGGAGCGACAGCTTGGCGACTCTGCTGGGGACCCTTATACTGTAACCAGGGCTTCTGGTTCTTTTTGTGGGTTCCTCCTAGCGCTTGTTTGATTTGTGTTTACTGGGGTGTTATGTGATAATTGTGTTCATTTATGTGCTTTATTTATTGCTTTATGTACAACTTTATTTATTGCTTTCCTTTACAGTTTTTCATATTTCATACTGTCATACTATCATCTGCTGGATCTGGTTTTCTGTTTTGGTGGTTAGGGTTCCATTAAGAGTGTAAGGTCCTATACCTGGGACCTGAGTGACACCTAGGCCAGAGTGGTTCATGTTCTTTCCCATTCCATTTCGGTCTGGTGCGGGAATATGAAACACAGTTCAGATGTGGGTTTCTTCTTGAGAACTCTATGCTACAGATTTCCTGTAGTGCTAGGGCTATCTGGGAAGCCTGCTAAGTCTGGATGACCTTTATTATGACCTTCAGAGACTGAGGTGAATTAGAGGAGGGTCTTTTATGGTTATTGTAAACACTGTACCTCCGGGTTAGAAGTGTTTACACTTCTCATAACTGATCCAAGTCTGAGGATCCTTGTTTTAGAACATTACTTGTGAGGGGGTTGGGCTGTTTACAGGTTTGCAGGTACCCTTGGCCACATCATACCCTATTTTTGTTTTGTTTAAGAGTACCTCATTTTGGACAGTTCTTGTAATTAACCCTGGATATGTGACTCTTTATTTGAGTCCCCCACCTTGGTTACTGGATTTCTGAACCTCCATCTGGACCTTCTCTGAACATATATGGGCTTATATCAAGACAGATAATCAGATCCAGCTTGATCACAAACCCTTGCATATCATTTGCATACATCATCATTGCATCATTTAACATTTGTTTATTTGTTTTTCAGGGTATCCACATTATATCCGGTTTGGTTTTGACCCCTTCTTCTGCATAGACCTCTGCTTCATCAGTTGTCTGCTTCAGCTGTCTTCATCATCATCAGCCTCAACCTATCAGTGGCTCATCTCCAGTATCAGCCTTGATCCTCATCAGCAGCTATCTTCATCATCCTCTTCAGCATTTATGGCTACTCCCAGGAAGAGCAACATATCCTACCATTTCAGCATTTATGGCTACTCCCAGGAAGAGCAACATATCCTACCATTTCAGCATCAGGCAGGTCCAGTCACTTATCACTCCTGACCACATCCCATTGTTCAGGGAACACTATGGAGGTATCCTGGATATGGTTTTGGACCAAGACCCTTCTCAGAGGAGCATGATCCACACATGCTTGCAGTTCTATGACCCTCCTTTGAGATGCTTCACATTTCCAGACTTTCAGCTAGGGCCTTTACTAGAGGAGTTTTCCTTATTGATTGGAGTACCCATCAGGGGTGGGATTCCTTTCAACCCATAAATGACTTTTCCCAGCAATGGAGAAGTAGCAAGAGCATTGTACCTGGAGCCTGCTTTGATTGAACAAAGCATGACAACAAAGGCTGGAATCCCTGGTCTTCACTTGGACTTCTTGATTTCTCAGGCCATCCTGAAGGCCTCCTTGGGAGAGTGGAAGGCAGTCTGTGCACTGTTGGCCCTCAGCATATATGGGGTGATATTGTTTGCAGATGAGCCCAAATTTGTCAGCAAGAATGCCATTCACCTGTTTCTTTTGAAGAACCCAGTACCCACATTGCTGGGAGATTTCTATTACTCCATTCATCAGAGGAATGAGAAACAAAAGGGGAAGTTGGTGAGATGTTGTGCTCCTTTGTTTCACACCTGGCTGCTCAGACATCTACCTAAGTCAGATGCTTTCTTGAACCCTCACCAACAGAAGAGTTGGGCTAAGAGGCTCATTGCTTTGACTTCAGATGATATTAGGTGGTGCACCCAGAGCACCAAAGGGAAAGACATTATCACCGGCTGTGGGCAATACCCAAATCTACCTCTGATAGGAGTAAAGGGCTGCATCAACTACAATCCTTTGTTGTTTAAGAGACAACTGGGTTATGCTTTGGTTCACCCTCCCAGAGTGCAAGATTTAGCTGAGACCTTGTATTGTGAAGTAAAGCCTAATTTAGCTGCTGTCAGACAAGCATCCTGGGCTTGGGACAACATCCAGACAAAAGGGATGGCTATTCTAGGAAGGTGTAATAATGTTGCTTCAGCTCAGTACTATGATTAGTCCCGTACTAGAGCTCAGATTACCGGAATGCCTTTCACTATTGAGGATATACCTGGACCATCAACAGTACAGCCAACAGCCACTGTCAGCCTGGAAGAATTTGAGAAGCTGAAGGAAAGGAATGAGAATCTGTCTCAAGCCTTGAAGAAGACCCTTTGGGAAAGGAGTGATGGTCGCCTGGACATTGAGAGGTTGGAAAAGCTTAGTTTAGAGCACCTTGCCAAAATTGAGAAAACAGAGGACTACATCAAGAAAGCAAGGGATGGGGAACAAATATTGAAGAATGCATGTAAAGAGGCCAAGATTCAGAAGGCTAGGACTGAGCTCTATCTGCAGGAAAGTCAGGCTAGGTGGGTCAGGATCACTGAAGCCCGGACACAAGAAGATCAGAAGACTCAGGCCAAGATTGAACAGTTAGAGGCCAATGAAAAGAAGCAGCAGGAAGCTTTGTTGGCATCCCAGAAGGAGATTTCAGAGTTGAAGCTTAGGGCTGGATTGAAGAGATCAAAGGACCAGGATAGGAACAAAAAGCTGGCCACTGCCATTGCCACCAGGAACTTCCTCATTAGGACCATTACAGAGCACCCAGCTGGTCCAGTGACTGAGGCACTCCTGAAGGAGGTCAAAGAGGATGAGTTTGGGTTGGATGTTTGACCCTTTGTTTGTTGTTATTTCCATTTGATGTACTTTTTATTTTTTTGATGTATTTTGACCCTCCATGGGCATGTGTTGTAAAACAGACTATGTATTGTTCACCCTTTGTAATATATTAGTTTGCTTTCATCGGGTTTCTTTTCTCAGCAATATCAAGCATCTTCCTCGAGGTCTGGAAAGGTCAAAACCAAGAACCAAACCGGATACCTTGGAAAACAAATAAGCATACTACATTGCATGCTAACCTTATTTTGTTTTGTAGGTTTTGTTATTATTTGTTCCTAACTCTGTTGTGATCTCAGGAAATATTGCTCGTCGCCGGGTGTTCCCTGTCAACCGTACGCACCGGTACCCTACTCACAACAACCTTCCTGGTATCCAAATGGATCAAGTACAGCAGGATCTGACTGAGGTCAGAAATCAGATGGCTACTGAGAGAACTGAAATGAGAAATCAGATGACACAATTCATGGCTGTAATGACTGGCTTGGCCCAGAGTCAAGAAAGGTTAAGGGAACTAGTGGAAAGACAAACTCCCGAGGAACCTCACCTTGGAACGGGAGGAACTAGTAACAATGAAAGGGGTCAGCCTCATGTTAATCCACCAGTATTTGGACCCCATCTAGATCCGGAAGTCAACATCCCGAGAAATGTACAAGGAAACATTGTTGCGGGCAGGATCTTGCAAGAAGATCCTCAAGAAGAGCAGTTTACTATTATGGGAGCAGGAGATGAAGTCTATGACCGGAGGTTAGATGAAATTGCTGAGAAGTTGAGATCTCTGGAGTCTCAGAATTCCTTGGGCTTCGACGTAATGGACATGGGGTTAGTGGATGGGGTGAGAATTCCGCACAAATTCAAACCCCCGTGCTTTGAGAAATTTAATGGAACCTCTTGTCCACGAACTCACCTGCAGTCTTTCCTAGGGAGACTTAAAGCATATACCATGGATGAGAAACTGTGGATGTTTTACTTCGAAGACAGTCTGACTGGGGCTTCAAGAGAGTGGTATTCACACCTGACCAGGGCTACCATTAGATGCTGGAAGGACCTAGCTGAAGCTTTCATCAGGCAGTATTAATACAATCTGGACATGGCTCCTAACAGGACCCTCCTGATGGGAATGTCCCAGTCCTCCAGAGAAAGCTTCAGGGATTACGCCCAAAGGTGGAGACAGCTTGCTGCTGCTGTCCAACCACCCATGTCGGAAAGAGAAATGGCCGACATGTTCATGAATACTCTACAAGGAACATATATTGATAGACTGGCTGCCTTTTCCTCTACCAGCTTTGCTGATGTCGTCATAGCTGGTGAAAGGATTGAAAGTCTATTAAAAATGGGAAAGATTTCTGATAATGGTGCAAGTTCATCCAGTAATCCCAAGAAGCCTTTCGTAGGACCACGAAGGACCGGCGAGACAAATGCCATTCATGCCAGCAGGGGCAGACCTCAGTACGTCCACAGATCAGTAGCAGCAGTCACCATTCCAGCTCCGATTCCTCAACAATCAGCATATCCTTAGCAACAACCACAATATCAACAGCAAGTTCAGTATCCGCAACAAAGAACCTACAACAACAACAACAGCAACCAACAACAGCGTCCATTCCAACAAAGACCGTCACAAGCAAACAGGGTGATTGATCCCATCCCTATGCCTTATGCTGCCTTATTGCCACAACTCCTGAAGCTTAACTTGGTTGAGTTAAGGACGTTGGCACCACCAGATCCCCTCAATCTCCCAAGGAATTATGATGTCAACGCCAGGTGTGCTTTCCACTCCAATGCACCTGGTCACAATACTGAAAAGTGCAGGGCCTTACAAATGAAAGTCCAAGATCTGGTGGATTCTAAAGCCCTCAACTTTGCACTTCCTCCAAATGTCAACAAAAATCCTATGCCTAATCATGGCGGGCCGAGGATTAATTCCATTGAGGAAGACAAACCATCTACCTTGATCACCAGTGTTGCACAAATTCGAACACCTTTGGTCGAAATTAAAGCTCAGCTTCTAGAGTGCCAAGTGTTCCCCGGGTGTGAACTCGGTTGTGGGTATTGCAACATCGCAGTCAACGGGTGTGAAAATTTGAGAAGCGGCATAGACGGTCTTATCAAGGATGGTATCCTTCAAATTTCAACCACGGCGCCTACAAATCCAGCAATTCCTTTAACAACAATTCCTGATTCTTCTATAACAGTAGCAACAATCATTCCTACCGATTCATCAATATCATCAGCAATGGCTCCGTCCATCACTTCAACAAATCAAATTTCAACAACCATTTCTTCTACAACATCAGCATCCACCTTATTAGCAGAATCTTCTACAACGCCAGCAAAAATTAATGAAGATGTCTCAGCAGTTACAATCTATTATGACCCATCAGATGTTCCTCCCAGCAGCAATTTTCAGCAATAAATCGTGGCACCTCCTACCAGATCACCAGTCACAATTTACTATGATCGCACACCATTACAGTACCCTCCTCTGCAGCAGTCAGCCCAGTTACTATTACGGTACCTGGGCCCGTTCCTTATGAAAGCAGCAATGCCATACCTTGGCATTATGGCTCTGATCTTTACTACAACAGGGAGAAAATCACTCTGGATTCATCAACCTCTTCTCCACAGATTGATAATGTTGGGGGAGGCGGAGGCTTCACCAGAAGCGGACGCCTTTTCGCCTCACAAACACAAAGACCTAATGTTGAAGCAGAAGCTGCTGCCAAAGCAAAAGGAAAGAGTGTGGTACCCGAAGAGCCGACTGCCAAATAAACTCAGAAGACATCTTTTGAACAAGATGTAGACGAGTTCATGAGAATCATAAAGAGGAGTGATTACAAGTTGGTGGATCAGCTTCACCAAACTCCCTCAAAAATCTCCATATTATCACTGTTGATGTGTTCTGAAGCTCACAGGAATGCATTATTGAAAGTCCTGCACGCAGCATACGTGCCGGAGGAGATTACTGTTAATCAGCTAGAAACCGTGGTTGCAAATGTCAACACCAGTCATGGATTGGGCTTTACCAATGCTGATTTAACAACTGAGGGACGTAACCACAACAAGGCTTTACATATCACCTTAGAATGCAAGGGTGCTGTTCTATCTCATGTACTAGTGGACACTGGGTCATCGCTCAATGTTCTACCGAAGAAAGCTTTGGTGAAGCTGGAGTATGATGGCTTGGCATTGCGTCCGAGTAATTTGGTGGTGAGAGCATTTGATGGCTCTAAAAGATCAGTGCTTGGAGAGATTGATCTTCCTGTGTTGATTGGCCCGCAGACCTTCAAAACTACCTTCTATGTGATGGACATTCAGCCGGCCTACAGCTGTTTGTTGGGTAGACCCTGGATCCACGCCGCTGGCGCTGTTACGTCTACCCTTCACCAGAAGCTGAAATTCGAGTGGGAAGGCCAGATCATCACCATCTGTGGGGAAGAGGACATCTTTGTTAGCCAGCTGGCTACGTATAAGTACATTGAGATGGACGGGGAGATCCATGAAACCATGAGCCAAGGGTTTGAGGCCTTGAACATTAATGAAGCATCTGCTGTACTGGGAACCTCCATAACGTCATATTAGCAAGCCCGAAAGGTTGTTGAGAAAGGTACCGCCCAAGGCTGGGGCAAGCTGCTGCCCGTGGAAAAGAAAGAAGACCGGTTTGGGTTGGGTTACAGACCAACTCAACAAGATCAATCAGAGGCTGCAAAAGAGCCCAAGTTTATTAGCGGGGGAATGCTCACCCCGGATGTTGTGAACAACTTGGAAGATGATTCGGAAGATGAGCGCAACCTGGAAAGCTGGATACGTCCAAGGACCCCGGGGAGCCATGTCTCAAACTGGTCTTCCCAGGAAATTATAAGGGTTACTCCTGCAGAGTAATTATTATTTCCTGTATTTTAAAGCATGCATCAAGTCTTGCATCTTGCCCAAGATGTCAAGACTCATTTTGTAATCGGGCCATCTTGTATTTTGTGCAAAGAACAAATTAATGAATATCAGGACATCTTTTGCAAATGAGTCTTTTCTTTCTCCGCTCACTGTTTTTCATTTTTCACTTTTTGTACAAAAATAAAATGGCAATGTTTTTTTCAGAATAAATAACTTCATTTTCACTTTTTCTAAATAAGATAAAACTGATCACTAAAATAAACCAATCTAAACCCTTGCAGAAAGTGCCCTCCAGACTGCACCGATAATAACACTGCTATGACTTCGTATGACTTTGACAATCCAATCAACCAGGCGGATGAAGGGGTTGAAGAAGATTATGAGCTACCTGAAGAGCTAGCTAGGTTGTTAAGGCAAGAGGAGAAGTTTATCACTCCTCATCAGGAGGAGGTCGAAACGGTTAATCTTGGTACAGAAGAAGAAGTGAAAGAAGTCAAGATCGGGGCCTGCCTACAAGATTCGGTAAAAGAACAACTGATTGACATGCTTCGAGAATATGTGGATGTTTTTGCTTGGTCTTATCAGGATATGCCAGGGTTGGACACCGGCATTGTCATGCACAAGCTACCTCTGAAAGAAGACTACCCGCCAGTAAAACAGAAGTTGCGTCGTACTCGCCCAGATATGGCAATGAAGATAAAGGAAGAGGTACAAAAACAGTGGGACGCCGGTTTCCTTGCTGTGACTAGTTACCCGCCGTGGGTCGCTAACATTGTACCAGTGCCTAAGAAAGATGGCAAGGTGAGAATGTGTGTGGATTACCGGGATCTGAACAGGGCCAGCCCGAAAGATGACTTCCCTTTACCTCACATTGATGTATTGGTTGATAATACGGCTCAGTTCTCGGTGTTCTCCTTCATGGATGGATTTTCAGGATACAATCAGATCAAAATGTCACCTAAAGACATGGAGAAAACAACTTTCATCACACCCTGGGGCACGTTCTGTTATAAAGTGATTCCATTCGGACTGAAGAATGTTGGTGCTACTTATCAACGAGCTATGGTAACATTATTCCACGACATGATCCACAAAGAAATTTAATGTTATGTGGATGACATGATTGCCAAGTCCCTCACAGAAGAAGACCACCTGGTGAATCTGCTAAGGTTATTCAAGCGTCTGAGGAAGTATCAGCTGAAGTTGAACCCCAACAAATGCACATTCGGGGTGCGATCCGGTAAGCTGCTGGGATTTATTGTGAGTGAGAAAGGGATTGAAGTTGACCCTGACAAAGTCAAAGCCATTCAAGAAATGCCTGCACCTAAGACTGAAAAAGAAGTTCGGGGGTTTCTAGGTAGATTGAACTAAATTTCAAGGTTCATATCTCATCTTACTGCAACCTGTGAACCCTTGTTCAAGTTGTTAAGAAAAGAACAAATGGTCAGGTGGAACGAAGACTGCCAGAGGGCTTTTGATAAAATCAAAGAGTACTTACAAGAGCCTCCAATCCTTATGCCTCCAGTTGAAGGAAGACCTCTAATAATGTACTTGACAGTATTAGAAGAGTCAATGGGGTGTGTGTTGGGCCAACATGACGAGTCTGGTCGAAAAGAGTATGCAATATACTACCTAAGCAAAAAGTTTACCGACTGTGAACAACGTTATTCACTGCTCGAGAAAACTTGTTGTGCTTTAGCGTGGGGTGCTCGCCGACTAAGGCAGTATATGTTGACCCACACTACTTTATTGATCTCAAAGATGGACCCAGTTAAGTACATATTTGAGAAGCCAACACTTACCGGACGGGTTGCAAGATGGCAAATGATCCTCACAGAATATGATATTCAGTACACCTCTCAGAAAGCCATCAAAGGCAGTGTATTGTCTGATTATCTCGCTGAGCAACCCATTGATGATTACCAGCCGATGAGATTTGACTTCCCCGATGAGGACATCATGTTCATAAAAGCCAAAGATCATGAAGAGCCTGTTCACACTGAAGGGCCTGACCCAGAAGAAGAATGGACTATGATGTTTGATGGGGTTGTTAATATGAATGGTCGTGGTGTTGGTGCAGTACTCATTACACCTAAAGGAGTTCACATGCCTTTCTCGGCAAAACTTACCTTTAACTGCACTAACAACGAAGCTGAATATGAAGCTTGTATTATGGGTCTTGAGGAAGCCATTGACCTCAGGATCGAGACTTTGACTGTGTTCGGAGATTCAGCTCTGGTAATTAATCAAACCAACGGTAAATGGTACACCCACCAAGATCATCTGATACCTTATCGGGATTATACAAGGAGGTTGTTGACTTTCTTCACAACAGTCAAGCTTGAGTATATCCCTCGAGATGAAAATCAGTTTGCAGATGCTCTGGCTACCATTTCATCCATGATCAAAGTTCAAGCTGCCAACTTTGTGCCTCGAATTTCAGTATCCAGACTCGACAGACTAGCGTATGTGTTCTCAACAGACCTCACTAAAGATGATAAGCCTTGGTTCCACGACATCAAATGCTTCTTGGAGGATCAAACATACCCACCCGGGGCATCATCCAATGACAAGAAGACACTAAGAAGGCTAGCTGGTAGTTTCTTCCTGAATACTGATGGTTCCTTGTATATAAGAAACTTTGATATGGTACTTCTCAGGTGTGTTGATAGGTGTCGCTCCCACCAAATGACACCCCGGGCCAAGAGGGGTACAGACGCGAACGGTCGGCGAAAGAGGAATGTGAGAACACACAGGAGTGAATTCACAAGAAAAGAAAAGAGTCGCCAGCTAGGCATTTTTATCCCGGAGGAAAGGCAATGCTGCATAGACCTAGAAAGACATGGATAAGACGGTTGCGAACCAGAGAGACTGAGAAAGGGGGTTGGTTACAACCTGGGAAGGTATTAGCACCCAGATTGTCCGCCGTACTCGACGGGATCCACGCTTAAAATATTTGTGTTTTAAAAGGGGTAGTGTCAGTGCAATTTGTGTATAAAAGAGCTGGAAGAGGATGTACAGGTGTCAGTGTAATAGGAGTGAAGTGTATAAGTGAAGTGTCAGTGTAAGAACAAGAATGAAATTCTCAAGATCATGTGGCTAAAAGAATAAGGCTAGAAAGAGGGGGAATATACAGAGACTTTTGTTTGATAACTGTTAAGTTATGCCTACGTATCCTCTCGTGCAATGAGGAAGTCAGAACACCGTAGTTCGACCCAAAGAGACTGAAAGATGAATTGACTTGTGAACTGCTTACTTGTCAATGCTCAAGTGTATGACCTGTCTGGCTCAGGTGCAAACTATCTTGCATTAGACGGAAGAAGCAAGTTCTCGTTTATGAGTGAATGGGATGAGAAAAGAATCCCGAAGGAGACGATTATTGTTTGTTTTTGAGTTTTCAATCTTTTATTGCTTTTGGAAATTTTTCATAAGTTAATGAGCTTAAGCCTAAACCAATGGGTTAGTAAACTCATCACATCTTCCCTCTGATTAAGGGTAATGAGGATACCTTAAGTGTGAAGTCAGCATCTCACACTTAATCAACTTTGATGTAGGGTTAAGATCATTAACCTACTTGTGATTATTTAGATGTTTTTGTTGTTTTTGTTTAGTGTTAAGTAATGAGATTAAGCCATAATTAGAGATTAAACAGACTCATTACACCATCCTACTAGAAGGATAATAGATGAGAATGTTTAAGTTGAGGAAAACTCCTCAACTTAATCCATGATTAGGGATTAACTTCATGACAAAACAAAACCTTTATTAGATGGATTTTAGTTAATGATATGGTGAAGAAGTGATTTTTATGGTTTGTAAGACAAACTTGAGGGGGACTTGTCCATTAACACTAGGGTTAGTCCTTCTTAACCAATTAAGGAAGAATTAGAACCCTAATGCAAGGCCCAAGTTACAAGCTTGATGTCTTGATGATTATTAGATGGATTGATTAAAGGATTTAAACACATTAAGGGTTTAACCTAGTGTAAGTTATGAATTTCCTAAATTGGCTAGGGTTTCAAGGTACCTTGTCAAGAAAAATGTCAAACAAATAGGAAATGCAAGATCAGTTCATGCCAATTTAATCCTCTAAACTACATGCTATACAAGATGCAATGCAAGAAGAATCAAGGCCCAACTCTTAAAGGCTAGACAGAAATGAATTTTTGAAGATTGGATCAAAATAATGCCTTGAAATGAAATTAATTCCATGGAAAATTGTCAAAAGACATCAAGATCAAAAAAGAAATTTGGTTTGAGAGTTGGACAATGTTTCAAAATGATTTTAAATGTTTCATGAATTTTTTGTGATTTTTAAATACTTAAAAGTATTTTTAATTAATTAATTCTCATTAATTAATTAAAAATAAACTTTTAAATGATTTAAAAATATTTTTTAATGCAAAAAATAAAAAATAAAAATGTTTTTGGTTTCTGAAAATTAATTGAACCTTTGACAAAAAATTTCAGAATTTTTGAAAATGTTTTACTATTTTTTATAAAATGTAGAAAACAAATGAAATAAAATGGATTTAATGAGAAGTAAGCAGGATCAAGGGCCAGCATTCAAACTGGATGCGCGGAAGTTGACTACGCGCGTCATCCAGTGGCTGAGATTCAAACTTGACTAAGGCTGATTAATTAAATTAATTAAGTGGGATTAGGGCTAAGTGACAAATCTGGACCACACACGCGCGCGGGAGATTGACTTGGTCAACTAGATCAACGCTCCTCATTCAAACTTCATTTAATTACAAAATTAGGGCTAATGACTTTCAGACGACCGGAACAGTGGTTCTGGTCGTCTTCTCCAACGAGCCAAATCTCTAACTCTCTCTAAACTCCATGAAAATGAAATCTAATTGCCCAGAATCCATCCCCATTCAACACTGAATCAAAACCCCCAAACAAAAATCATTTTTCATTCATCAATCATGCAAATCGAAGCAAAACATATTTAGGGAAGAAAGTTTCAAAGCAATCATACATCCTGGTTTCTCAACCATTTTCAAAAATAATCATATCCCCATGATCAGGGGAGCACATGGAATCGTTTAAGAACTTAAAATGGAGTTTCTGGAAAAAGTTTGAGATGGCTACCTGAGATGGATTCTCCTGGTCCTGAGCTTTCTGGCCTTTCCTTTGCCGCAAGTCCACTCCTTTGAATCCTCTGATGATGAAATGAAGCTTAGAAAGCTTTGAGGATGGCTGGTTTGTGAGATGGCAGAAGTTCTGTTCAAGGAGGGGTGGTGATCGTGTTTTTGTTTCAGTGACTTTCAGGCTGTTTTAGTGGTTGGTTTGTGATCAGTAGAGCCTCTTAAGATCAATGGTGAAGTTTGTTTTTGTGTTTGAAGGCTGTGCTGAGTGTTTCGAATGGCTTTGCAAGTTGGAGCAAAAATGATAACTATGGCTTGGAGAGAGTTTCAGCATGAAGTGTGTGGTGTGTTATGCTGGCTTTGGTCCATGTATCAAAAGGTGATAGGTCAGAGAGTTGTTGGTGGCCTATGGTGATTGGTATGGGTCTTTGGCCAAAATGTCAACTTGATTTGTACTTGAGGTATGGGCAATGGTACAACTTGATTTGGCTCAGCTTGAATCAAGGGAAACTATGGAAAAGGTCTAGAGGCAATGCAGCAAGTGGTTTGTAGTTTGTGATAGGTTTTGCAAGTTTCACAAAGTTTGGTTCCTTTGGGATTTCTTGAGGTTCAAGGCATGAAATGAGATGATTCTTTGGCCCATTCTGAATTTTAGAGGTCATGTGATCATGTTGTGAAGAATTTGTACACATTTGAGGCCTTTAGAACACTTGATCATAGCATTTTGCAAAATGCCTCTTTGGTAGAAAACTTCAAATTTTGTGATTTTGGCAAACTTTGGCAAGCCATAACTTTTGATCCAAAATGAATTAGGTTAAGTTATTGTACTTTTTGAAAAGGGAATGATCCATTCTACAACTTTCATGACCAAAGTTTTTTCATTTGAAGCATTTTTGAATCAAAAAGCAAGGGTTGAAAAAGTTTCCCAAAATGGCAATTTTCATTATAAGTCAACTTTCCCAAAAAGTCAACTTTGCAAATGACTTGAAATCTTCCAATTTTGTGAACTTCTAACATCTTCTATGATCAAATAAAGATCATACATAACCAAAATGATGAAGAACACCCTTTGGTTGGGTCATTGGGGGCCTCAGATGCCCTGATTTTACACTGGCTTGCTCAAAAAGTCAACTCTTGATCAGATGACTTCCCCATGGAATTTCTTCATGAAAATTGATATGCATGATCCCTATACCATATAGAGACCAATAGAAACAAGAATGACCAAAAAATTTGGGGTTAAAGCCTTTGAAACCAAAACCCTAATTCTAGGTCATCTGTGCAGTTAAACCTGGCTCTACTTCCATGCCATTCTCAGTTCTTGTGATTTTTTGACATTCTTGACTTTGAGAGGATATAATATGATGCTTGAACATACATGGAACCCTTTGAAGTGATTTATGACCTTTGGAGTGGCTCAAGTGGCTCTTGGATTGCTCAGATCACAAACCCTAGATGCAGATGACTTTGAATCTATGCAGTGGATCAAAAATGCAATATGAGATGCCATGATTGAACTTATGCATATGAAATGATCACAAGCCATGGTGTGAATGGGTGAGGGCAAATTTGGGGTGTTTACAGCTGCCCCTATTCAAACATGAGTTAGCTGTGCAGGATGTAAGCAACGACTTAACAGGCAAACAAGATAACTTGTGGTTGAATATCAAAGACAGTCCAAAATTTGCACTCACAGAATGAAGAAGAAAAGGGATATAGATTGTAAAAGAAAATAAAGTATATTGTAAAGTGTGGGCGATGGAGGAAGACCGTCGAGCAGAGGACGACTGCTGGGGAAGGAGCAATGACGGGGACGGCCGACATGTTGGGGATAAGAGGGATTATGATGGGGACGGCCATCAGGTAAAGCTATAAGATTTTCTGGGGATTAATAAACTGATGGGGACGGCCATCAGGTTCATAGAGTAATGTAAACAACGATGGGGACGGCCATCGGGTTAAAGAATAAATGAAATAATGATGAGGGATGGTCATCAAAGGTGAAGGACGATCACCTAGCAGGGGACGGCTGCTTTGTTGGGGACAAGATAAGGGACGGTCATCTAAGGTGAAGGACGATCACCTGGCAGGGTACGGCTGCCAAAAATATCGCGACATAGGACGAATGCCGGATAAAAGGTCGACGATGGGGACGGCCATCGGACGAGCATGATGAAGGACGATCATCAAGAGGTGAAGGACGATCACCTAGCAGGGGACGGCTGCTCTCAAGGTTTATCATGACATAGGACGAATGTCAGATAACAAGATCAACGATGGGGGCGGCCATCGGATAAAATGATGAAAGACGATCATCAAGAGGTGAAGGACGATCACCTAGCAGGGGACGGCTGCTAAAAATCACGACATAGGACGAATGCCGGATAGAAAAAAGGTAGCTTCGCGGGAGACCTACTGGGGAATAGTAAACACGGACGAGTGTTTACATCCAAGAAATAAAAGGTATAAGTGTTTGGATGTTTGTGTATAGATTAAAGATGCGGACGAGCATCCCTAAGACTGTGATACGGACGAGTATCAGTAGAAACAAACGCTGACACGTGTTCAGAGATGATGATACGGACGAGTATCAACTGGTTAACAAAGAACACGGACGAGTGTTGATTCTGAGGGGACTCTTCTGGGGAATAATAGACACAGACGAGTGTCTATATTCAAGAAGACATGAGTGTTTGACACGTGTATGGATTAAATATGCGGACGAGCACCCTTAAGACTACGATACGGACGAGTATCGGGTAGAAACAAACGCTTGACACATGTTCTGAGATGATGATACGAACGAGTATCAACTAGTTAACAAAGAACACGGACGAGTGTTGATTCTGAGGACGTATAAGTGGTGTATGCAAGATACGGACGAGTATTTGTACGAGTAAAACAGGAGTAACAAGTATGAGTGGTGTTCAGGATTGTTTAACTTGCTGGGGAGAGTGACACGGACGAGTGTCAGAAGAGGAAAGTGTAATATAAACAAGTATATGTTTTACAAAGATGCCAGGTATTTATGTTGGGGAAGGTGACACGGACGGGTGTCAGGGAATTTGTATGGATATATCTATGAGTGCAAAGAGGATGCTTTTGGCTTTCTACTGGGGTATGACACAGGCGGGTGTCAAAAGGAGTGTGTGTTTGTGTTTGCGAGTGTAAAGCCGATGTTTTAGCTTCCTGCTGGGGATATGACACGGACGGGTGCCAGGAAGCATCTGTATCCTTAGGGAAGGTGCCTTGGCTCTCTGGTGGGAAGTTTCGGGGAGTTTGTTGTATACTGTTGATGGATTGTCAATATTCACAAGTGTTTGATTCAGATCATGGCTTATGATTATGCAATATGTTTGATTTTTGCCGTAATGCTCCGTATTAGAAGGAATGCTACGCTTTGTGGGAGAGAATATGATGCGAATGCTATGATTATGCAAAGATACTGATCCGGGATTCGGATCCCGATGCTGCGAAGATCTCTGGTTGATCTTCTTGAAATGGACATCCCAGCTGGGGATGAGATCGTTGGTAGATCTGTCTTGGGACTCTGCTTGGTGATATAGGCTACTGACAAACCTATCCTTGATGATGCGGGACCCAGCTGGGGTTTGTAGGAGCTTCCTTCACTCTGTTGTGAGTTCTTCGGGCATTACTCTCCTGGGTGGAGGCTGAAGCTCTGTGGGGGGAGATGGTTCCCTGGCTTTTGTACTTGGCTGTGGAGGAAATAAATGGCAACTCGGCTGGGGAGAAAGCACCTACGGCGCTAAGACTGAGTTGGATAGTGATTTGCCAGCCGGCCGGGATGAAGCTTTCGGGTCCCCTGCTGTGCTTTGAATACTTGCAATCCTGAAAAGACAGAGAAATGCACAAGTAATCCCGAGGTATCCCTTACCGGGTTCCATCATAGGAGTTTAGACACCCCCCTGAGTAAGTATATTTCCTGCAAGCACATGTTTTAAGAGAAACATCTGTATTTATGCAATCAGTATCTTAAGGACATTGGACATTTTGCAAATGAAAATAAAATGTACGAGACCAAACATGACTGAAAATCTGATTTTATTGATTAATGTGCCCTGAATTGGCAAGATACAGTCAAAGAAACAAATCCCCTAAAATGAGGAGATTGTTACAAATTGAGAAACAAAAGGTGTTGGCAATGTTGATGACGCTTTAAAGAGCTTCCCTTTTCTATGACTCGTATGACATTTGACATTCTTCTCGTCTTGCTTTCTGAAGAAGGCTGATTCTGAAAGAAGCTTGATCCTTTCGAATCTCACCAAGTTGTAAGTGATACAGACGAATTCAGAATGCAGTTGTTCGCTTATTCCCTTATTTTGCATGGATCGCCCTTTCGGGTTTTCAATCCATCGGGATACCCATTTTTGCCTGAGTTGTCCAATGCGGCTTTTCAACTCAGCGGGTGTACATTTTTTTGTTTATTTTCCCTTATTTTTGCCCGAGTCTTTTATTCTGTTTTTGACTCGCCGGGATACCCTATTTTTGCCTGGACTTACATTCTGTTTTTATATCCAGCGGGTCATTTTTATGCGAAGTATTTTTTAACTGCATCTGAATTCACAGGGGACGGGAAGTCTTCACCATCCATGGTGCCGAGCATCAGTGCTCCCCCAGAGAAAACTTTCTTTACCACGAATGGTCCTTCATAATTTGGAGTCCATTTGCCCCTGTGGTCTGTATGAGGAGGGAGGATTCTTTTCAGCACAAGATCTCCTACTTGGTACTCTCGGTGCCTGACTTTCTGATCGAAGGCTTTCTTCATTCTTTTCTGATACAACTGCCCGTGACAGATTGCAGCTAATCTCTTTTCTTCAATCAGACTCAGTTGTTCATATCGGGATCGGACCCATTCTGCCTCGCTTAGCTTAACATCCATTAACACCCGTAAGGAGGGTAATTCAACTTCAACAGGTAGGACTGCTTCCATACCATACACAAGCTGATACGGTGTTGCCCCAGTGGATGTTCTGATTGACGTGCGGTACCCATGCAAGGCAAACGGTAGCATCTCATGCCAGTCTTTGTAAGTGACTACCATCTTCTGCACAATCTTCTTGATATTCTTATTAGCTACCTCAACAGCGCCATTCATCTTTGGCCTATAAGGAGAAGAATTGTGGTGTTGGATCTTGAAGTCCCGGCATAACTCTGCCATCATTTTGTTGTTTAAGTTGGAACCATTATCAGTAATGATTCGCTCGGGAACTCCATACCGACAGATGATGTCTCTCTTCAGAAATCGGGCTACCACTTGCCTTGTAACATTTGCATAGGAAGCTGCTTCAACCCACTTGGTAAAATAGTCAATAGCAACCAGGATGAATCTGTGGCCATTTGAAGCAGTCGGTTCGATCTTGCCAATCATATCAATGCCCCACATGGAAAAAGGCCAAGGTGAAGACATCACATTCAGAGGATTCGGAGGCACATACACTTTATCTGCATAAATCTGGCATTTATGGCATTTTCTGGCATAGGCACAATAGTCGGCATCCATTGTGATCCAGTAATATCCTGATCTTAACAACTTTTTAGCCATGGCATGCCCTCCAGCATGGGTACCAAAGGATCCTTCGTGCACCTCATGCATCAACAAGTCTGCTTCTGTTCTATCAACGCATCTGAGGAGTACCATATCAAAGTTTCTCTTGTATAGGGAACCATCAGTATTCAGGAAGAAACTACCAGCAAGCCTTCTTAATGTCTTTTTATCATTGGAAGATGCCCCAGGTGGGTATGTCTGATCCTCCAAGAAGCACTTAATGTCATGGAACCAAGGCTTGTCGTCTTTGACAATATCTGCTGCAAACACATATGTTGGTCTGTCAAGTCTGGACACTGAAATCCGAGGTACAAAGTTGGCGGCTTGAACTTTGATCATGGATGAAATGGTGGCAAGAGCATCTGCAAATTGATTCTCGTCCCGAGGGATATACTCAAGCTTGACTGTTGTGAAGAAAGTCAATAATCTCCTTGTATAATCCCTGTAAGGTATCAGATGATCCTGGTGTGTGTACCATTTGCCATTGGTTTGGTTGATTACCAAAGCTGAATCCCCGAAAACAGTCAAAGTCTTGATCCTGAGGTCAATGGCTTCCTCAAGACCCATAATGCAAGCTTCATATTCAGCTTCGTTGTTAGTGCAGTTAAAGGTGAGCTTTGCCGAGAAAGGCAGGTGAACTCCTTTAGGTGTAATAAGTACTGCACCAACACCACGACCATTCATATTAACAGCCCCGTCAAACATCATAGTCCATTCTTCCTCTGGGTCGGGCCCTTCAGTGTGAACAGGCTCTTCATGATCTTTTGCTTTTATGAACATGATGTCTTCATCAGGGAAGTCAAATCTCATAGGCTGGTAATCATCAATGGGTTGCTCAGCAAGATAATCAGACAATACACTGCCCTTGATGGCTTTCTGAGACGTGTACTGGATGTCATATTCTGTGAGGATCATTTGCCATCTTGCAACCCGTCCGGTAAGCGCTGGCTTCTCAAAAATATACTTGACTGGGTCCATCTTTGAGATCAATAAGGTAGTGTGGGTCAACATATACTGTCTCAGTCGGAGAGAAGCCCACGCTAAAGCACAACAAGTTTTCTCGAGCAGTGAATAACGCTGTTCACAGTCGGTAAACTTTTTGCTTAGGTAGTATATTGCATACTCTTTTCGACCAGACTCGTCATGCTGGCCCAGCACACACCCCATTGACTCTTCTAATACTGTCAAGTACATGATTAGAGGTCTTCCTTCAACTGGAGGCATAAGGATTGGAGGCTCTTGTAAGTATTCCTTGATCTTGTCAAAAGCCTTCTGGCAGTCTTCGTTCCACCTGACTGTTTGTTCTTTTCTTAGCAGTTTGAACAAAGGTTCACAGGTTGCTGTAAGGTGAGATATGAACCGTGAATGTAGTTCAATCGACCTAAGAACCCTCGAACTTCTTTTTCTGTCTTCGGTGCAGGCATTTCTTGAATAGCTTTGACTTTATCAGGGTCAACTTCAATCCCTTTCTCACTTACAATAAATCCCAGCAGCTTACCGGATCCCACCCCGAATGTGCATATGTTGGGGTTTAACTTTAGCTGGTACTTCCTCAGACGCTTGAATAGCTTCAGCAGATTTACCAGGTGGTCTTCTTCGGTGAGGGACTTGGCAATCATGTCATCCACATAACATTCGATTTCTTTATGGATCATATCGTGGAATAATGTCACCATAGCCCGTTGATATGTTGCACCAGCATTCTTCAGTCCGAATGGCATCACCTTATAACAGAACGTGCCCCAGGGTGTGATGAAAGTTGTCTTCTCCATGTCTCCAGGTGACATTTTGATCTGATTGTACCCTGAAAACCCGTCCATGAAGGAGAACACCGAGAACTGAGCCGTATTATCCACCAATACATCGATGTGAGGTAATGGAAAATCATCTTTCGGGCTGGCTCTGTTCAGATCCCGGTAGTCAACACACATTCTTACTTTTCCGTCTTTCTTAGGCACATGTACTATATTAGGGACCCACGACGGATAGCTAGTCACAGCAAGGAACCCGGCATCCCACTGCTTTTGTACCTCTTCTTTGATCTTCATTGCCATATCTGGGCGGGTACGGCGCAGCTTCTGTTTAACTGGTGGGCAGTCTTCTCTTAAAGGCAGCTTGTGCACGACAATATCGGTGTCCAACCCTGGCATATCCTGATAAGACCAAGCAAACACATCCACATATTCCCGAAGCAGGTCAATCAGTTGTCTTTTCACTGAGTCTTGTAAGCAGGCCCCGATTTTAACTTCTTTCACATCTTCATCTGTACCAAGATTAATCGTTTCGACCTCCTCCTGATGAGGAGTGATAATCTTCTCCTCTTGCCTTAACAACCTGGCTAGCTCTTCAGGAAGCTCATAATCTTCTTCAACCCCTTCATCAGCTTGATTGATTGGATTGTCAAAGTCATACGAAGTCATAGCCGTGCTGTTGTCGGTGCGGTCTAAAAGGCACTCTCTGCAAGGGTTCAGATTGTTCATTTTAGTGATTGATTTTAATCTTGTTTAGAAAGAGTGAAACGAAGTTATCATTTTGAAAACATTTCCATTTTATTTTTGTACAAAAAGAAAAATGGAAAAACAGTGAGCGGAAAAGAAAAAGAAACTCATTTGCAAAAGATGTCCGATATTCATTGATTGATCTATTTGCACAAAATTATAGATGGCCCGATTACAAAATGAGTCTTGTCATCTTGGGCAAGATGCAAGACTTGATGCATGCTTAAAAATACAGGAAATAATAATTACTCTGCAGGAGTAACCCTTATAATTTCCTGGGAATACCAGTTAAGGACTTGGCTCCCCGGGATCCTTGGACGTATCAAGCTCTCCAGGTTGCGGTCGCTTTCATCCTCGTCTTCCAAGTTGTTCACTGCATCCGGGGTGAGCATCCCCCCACTGACAAAATTGGGCTACTTAGCAGCCTCTGCTTGATCTTGTTGAGTTGGTTTGTAACCCAACCCAAATCTGTCCTCCTTCTTCTCTACAGGCAACAACTTGCCCCAGCCTTGGGCAGTCCCCTCTTCAACAACCTTCCTGGCTTGCTGATAAGATGTCATTGAGGTTCCAGGTACAGCGGATGCTTCATTTATGTTCAAGGCCTCAAACCCTTGACTCATAGTTTCATGGATCTCTCCATCCATCTCAATGTATTTGTATGTAGCCAGATGGCTAACAAAGATATCTTCTTCCCCACAAATAGTAACGACTTGGCCCTCCCACTCGAATTTTAACTTCTGGTGAAGGGTTGACGTCACGGCGCCAGCGGCGTGTATCTATGGTCTACCCAATAGACAGCTGTAGGCGGGCTGTATATCCATCACAAAGAAGGTCGTTTTGAAAACCTGTGGGCCAATCATTATAGGCAACTCTATCTCTCCCAGAACTGATCTTTTAGACCCATCAAAGGCTCTCACTACCAAGTTGCTTGGGCGTAACGCCAATCCATCATGCTCCAGCTTCACAAGGGCTTTCTTGGGTGGGACATTGAGCGATGACCCCGTGTCTACCAATACGTGAGAAAGAACTGCACCCTTACACTCCAAGGTAATGTGTAAAGCCTTGTTGTGATTGCGACCTTCCGTTGTCAAATCAGTGTTGGTAAATCCCAGTCCATGACTAGCGTTGACATTTCTAACCACAGCCTCTAACTGATTGACGGTAATCTCCTCTGGCACATAAGCTGCGTGCAGGACTTTTAATAGTGCGTTTCGATGAGCCTCGGAGCACATTAGTAATGATAATATGGAGATTTTGGAAGGTGTCTGGTGAAGCTGGTCTACTATCTTGTAATCACTTTTCTTTATGATTCTCATGAATTCATCAACCTCTTGATCAAAAGGAGTCTTCAAAGCTTCTTTAGCAACTTGTTCTTCTTGCACCATGCTCTTCCCTTTTGCTTTGGCAGCAGCTTCTACTTCAGCAATGGGTTTTGGAATTTGCGAGGCAAAGAGACATCCGCTTCGAGTGAAGCCTCCGCCTCCCCCCACATTGTCTATCTGAGGTGAAGAAGTTGATGATTCTAAAGTGATTTTCTGCCCCTCGCAGTATAGAACTGAGCCGTAATGCCAAGGGATGGCATTATTGCTTTCGTAAGGAACTGGCCCAGGCACTGTGATAGTGACTGGACTAATAGCAGCTGCAGAAGGGACCACGATAGTGTGTGGATCATAGTATATGGTAACTGGTGCTCTGACAGGAGTAGCATTTTGTGAGTTGTTGGCAGGAACATTTGCAGGATCATAGTATATTGTAACCGTTGAGACACTTTCATTAATTGCTGTTGATGTTGTAGGAGGTACTGTCGACTGGAGGGGTGTTGAAGTTGTAGAAGAGATGGTTGTTGATATTTGGTTCGTTGAAGTGACAGATGAAGCATTTGTTGATGAGATTGAAGAGTTGTTTGGAATAATTGTTGTTGCAGTTGTAGAAGACTCAAGAATTGTTGTTAAGGAGATTGCTGGATTTGTAGGTGTTGATGTTGTGATTTGAAGTAAACCACTCTGGATGAGACCATTTATGCCGCTTCTCAGGTTATCACACCCGTTTACCGAAATGTTGCAATAAGCACAACTGAGCTCACACCCGGGGAACATCTGGCATTCTAGGAGCTGAGCTTTAATTTCTACCAGAGGTGTCCGAATCTGCCCAACACTGGTTATTAAGAAAGACAGCTTATCTTCCTCAATAGCATTAATCCTTGGTCCTCCGTGGTTGGGCATGGGGTTCTTGTTGACATTTGGCGGGGGTGCAAATTTTAGAGCTTTGGAATCCACTAGATCCTGCACTTTCATGTGCAAAGCTCTGCATTTCTCTATACCGTGGCCAGGTGCGTTGGAGTGAAAAGCACATCTGGCGCTGGCGTCATAATTTCTTGGCAGACTGGCAGGATCTGGAGGTGCCAATGTCCTTAGCTCAACCAGGTTGAGTTTCAGGAGTTGTGGCAATAAAGCGGTATAAAGCATAGGGATCGGATCAATCACCCTATTGGCCTTAGATGGTCTCTGTTGAAAAGGTCTTTGCTGATTGTTGTTGCTGGTGTTGTTGTAGTTCCTCTGAGGCGGATACTGGACTTGTTGCTGGTAGTGGGGTTGTTGCTGTGATTGATATGCTGGTTGCTGAGGACTTGGGGCGGGAATAGTGACAGCTTCCACTGACCTATGAACATACTGGGGTCTGCCCCTGCTGGCATGGATAGCATTAGTCTCACTGGTTCTTCTAGGCCCCACAAAAGGCTTTCTGGGGTTGCTGGACGAGCTCGCTCCATTATCGGAAATCTTACCCATCTTTAGAAGGCTCTCAATTCTTTCTCCAGCTATGACTACATCAGCGAAGTTGGTGGAAGAAAAGGCAGCTAGCCTATCAATGTATGTCCCTTGAAGGGTATTCATAAACATGTCGGCCATTTCCCTTTCCAACATGGGTGGTTGGACAGCAGCAGCAAGCTGTCTCCACCTCTGGGCGTATTCCCGGAAGCTTTCTCTGGATGACTGGGACATTCCCATCAGGAGGGTCCTGTTAGGAGCCATGTCCAGGTTATATTGGTATTGTCTGATGAAGGCCTCAGCTAGGTCCTTCCAGCATCTGATGGTTGCTCTGGTCAAGTGAGAGTACCATTCCCTTGAAACCCCTGTCAAACTGTCTTCAAAGTAAAACATCCACAGTTTTTCATCCATGGTGTATGCCTTCAGCCTCCCCAGAAAAGATTGTAAGTGGGTTCGCGGACAGGAAGTTCCGTTGTACTTTTCGAAGCACGGGGGTTTAAACTTGTGAGGTATTCTTACCCCTTCCACTAAGCCCATGTCCATGACATCAAAACCCAAGGAGTTTTGAGACTTCAGGGATCTTAATTTCTCAGCAATTTCATCTAGCCTTCTGTCATAGGCTTCATCCCCAACTCCCATTACAGTGAATTGATCCTCTTGGGGGTCTTCTTGTAATACTCTGCATGCAGTAGCATTCCCTTGCACATTAACAGGGATGTTGATCTCTGGGTGAAGATGAGGCCCATACACTGGTGGATTAACATGAGGCTGAACCCTCTCATTGTTGCTTGTTCCTCCAGTCCCCAGATGGGGTTCTTCTTGGGTCTGCCTATCTACCAATGCCCTTAATCTTTCTTGGCTCTGAGCCAAACCATTCATCATTTCCATGAACTAAGTCATCTGGTTTCTCATCTCCAACCTCTCATTGGCCATTTGAGACCTGACTTCTATAAGATCCTGCTGTACTTGGTCCATCTGTATACCCGGAAGGTTGTTACGAGTAGGATATCTGTGCGGACGGTTGAGTGGGAACACCCGACGGCGAGCAATAGTTCCTGAATCACAACAGAGTTAGTTACAGACAAAACAAAACCTACAAGACACAACAAAGGTTAGTATGCAATGCAGTATGCTTATTTGTTTCCAAGGTATCCGGCTCGGCACTTGGTTTTGACCTTTCCAGACCTCGAGGAAGATGCTTTGATGTTGCTCGAAAGAGAGAGACTTAAATGAAACAAACTGACAAATATATTATAAACAGGAAATAATACATAGTTTGTTTCTTACAATACATGCCCCTGAGGGGTCAAAATACAACATAAAAAAGAAAAGTACATGAAATGGAAGCAACAACAAGCAAAAGTCAGACACTTAGACCAAACTCATCCTCCTTAACTTCCTTCAGAAGTGCCTCAGTTACCGGATCAGCTGGATGCTCTGTGAGGTTCCTGATAAGAAGATTCCTGGTGGTGATAGCAGTGGTCAACCTCTTGTTCCTGTCTTGGTCCTTTGACCTCTTCACACCAGCCCTAAGCTTCAATTCTGAGATCTCCTTCTGGGCTGCTAGCAGAGCCTCCTGTTGCTTCTTTTCATTAGCCTCCAACTGCTCAATCTTGTCCTGAGTTCTCTTATCTTCCTGAGTGCGAGCTTCAGTGATCCTGACCCACCTGGCTTGACTTTCTTTCAGATAGAGATCAGTCCTAGCCTTCTGAAACTGGGCCTCTTTACAGGCATTCTTCAAAATCTGCTCTCCTGCTCTTGATTTCTTGATGTAGTCCTCTGATTTCTCAATCCTGGGTAGATGTTCCACCTTTAGCTTTTCTAACCTCTCAATGTCTAGACGACCATCACTCCTCTCCCAGAGGGTCTTCTGTAGAGCTTGAGTCAGATTTTCATTCCTCTCTTTTAGCTTCTCGAATTCCTCTAGGCTGACAGTAGCTGGAGGGGGTGCTGTGGATGGTCCAGGTGCATCCTCAACAGTGAAAGGCATCCCAGAAATCTGAGCCCTAGCATGAGACCATTCATAATACTGTGCTGAAGCCACATTGTTGCATTTCCCTAGAATGACCATCCCTTTGGTCTGGATATTGTCCCAAGCCCAAGATGCTTGTCTGACAACAGCCAGATTAGGTTTTATCTCATAATACAAAGTTTCAGCCAAGTCTTGCTCTTTAGGAGGGTGAACCAAAGCATAGCCCAACTGTCTTTTGAATAGCAAAGGGTTGTAGTTGATGCAACCCTTCACTCCTATCAGAGGTACATTGGGAAACTGTCCACAGCTAGTAATTATGTCCCTGCCCTTGGTGCTCTGGGTACACCACCTGATGTCATCTGAGGTCAAAGCAGTGAGTCTTCTAGCCCAGTTCTTCTATTGGTGAGGGTTCGGAAAGCATCAGTCTTGGGTAGGTGTTTAAGCAGCCAGGTATGAAATAGAGGAGCACAGCATCTCACCAATCTCCCTCTCTGCTTCTCATTCCTTTGGTGAACAGAATAATAAAAGTCTCCCAGCAAGGTGGGCACTGGGTTCCTCAAAAGGAAGTGGTGAATAGCATTCTTGCTAATAAACTTGGGCTCATCTGCAAAAAGTATAACCCCATATATACTGAGGGCTAACAATGCACAAACTGCCTTCCATTCTCCCAAGGAGGCCTTCAGGATGGCCTGAGAAGTCAAGAAATCCAAGTGTAGGCCAGGAATTCCAGCCTTTGTAGTCATGTTTTGCTCAACCAGAACAGGTTCCAAATACAGTGCCTTTGCCACCTCTTCATTGCTAGGAGAAGCCATTTCTGGGTTGAAGGGGATACCACCCCTGATAGGTACTCCAATTAGTGATGAAAACTCCTCCAACAGAGGTCCCAACTGAAAATCCTGGAAAGTGAAGCATCTCAAAGGAGGATCATAGAACTGTAGGCAAGTGTGAATCAAACTCCTCTGAGAAGGGTCTAAATCCATAACCATATCCAGGATGCCTCCATAATGTTCCCTGAATAATGGGATATGGTCTGGAGTAATGAGTGCCTGGACCTGTCTGATGCCAGTCAGCACAGGCTCTAAGAAATGATATGAAATGTTGCTCTTCTTGGGTGCCATGACTGCTGATGAAGAGCTGAAAGTAACTGCTGATGAAGACTAACACTGATGGTGGGCCACTGACAGGCTGAGACTGGTGATAACAGTAACTGAAGTAGGCAACTGATGCAGATGGCTGAAGCAGATAGCTGATGAACAAGGGTCTATGCAGGTAAAAGGGGTCAAAACCAAGCCAAATGTGATATGGATACCCTGAAAAACAAATAAGCAAATGTTAAATGATGCAATGATGATGTATGCAAATGATATGCAAGGGTTTGTGATCAAGCTGGATCTGATCAACTGTCTTGATACAAGTCCATGTATGTTCAAGAAGTCCAGATGGAGGTTCAGAAATCTAGTAACCAAGGTAGGGGACTCAAATAAAGAGTCACATGTCCAGGGTTAAATCACAAGAACTGTCCAAAGTGAAGCATTCTTAGACACAAAAAGTATCAGGGTATGATGTGGCCAAAGGGGACCTGCAAACCTGTAAACAGCCCAACCCCCTCACAGGTAGTGTTCTAAAACAAGGATCCTCAGACTTGGATTAGTTATGAGAAGTGTAAACACTTCTAACCCGGAGGTACAGTGTTTACAATAACCATAAAAGATCCTCCTCTAATTCACCTCAGTTTCTGAAGGTAATGATAAAGGTCATCCAGACTTAGCAGGCTTCCCAGATAGCCCTAGCACTACAGGAGATCTGTAGCACAGAGTTCTCAAGAAGAAACCCATATCTGAACCGTGTTTCATATTCCCGCACCAGACCGAAATGGAATGGGAAAGAATATGAACCACTCTAGCCTAGGTGTCACTCAGGTCCCAGGTATAGGACCTTATCTCTCAATGAAACCCTACCCATCAAGACAGAAAACAGATCCATCCAGAACAGTATGACAGTATGATGTATATATAAAGCCATAAAGAAAGCAGTAAACAAAACTGTACATAAAGCAATAAATAAAGCAACTATATAAACACAATTAGCAAATAACACCCCAGTAAACACACATCAATGAAGCGCTAGGAGGAACCCACAAAAAGAACCAGAAGCCCTGGTTACAGTATAAGAATCCCCAGCAGAGTCGCCAAGCTGTCGCTCCCACCAAATGACACCTCGGGCCAAGAGGGGTACAGACGCGAACGGTCGGCGAAAGAGGAATGTGAGAACACACAGGAGTGAATTCACAAGAAAAGAAAAGAGTCGCCAGCTAGGCATTTTTATCCCGGAGGAAAGGTAATGCTGCATAGACCTAGAAAGACATGGATAAGACGGTTGCGAACCAGAGAGACTGAGAAAGGGGGTTGGTTACAACCTGGGAAGGTATTAGCACCCAGATTGTCCGCCGTACTCGACGGGATCCACGCTTAAAAGATTTGTGTTTTAAAAGGGGTAGTGTCAGTGCAATTTGTGTATAAAAGAGCTGGAAGAGGATGTACAGGTGTCAGTGTAATAGGAGTGAAGTGTATAAGTGAAGTGTCAGCGTAAGAACAAGAATGAAATGCTCAAGATCATGAGGCTAAAAGAATAAGGCTAGAAAGAGGGGGAATATACAGAGACTTTTGTTCGATAACTGTTAAGTTATGCCTACGTATCCTCTCGTGCAATGAGGAAGTCAGAACACCGTAGTTCGACCCAAAGAGACTGAAAGATGAATTGACTTGTGAACTGCTTACTTGTCAATGCTCAAGTGTATGACCTGTCTGGCTCAGGTGCAAACTGTCTTGCATTAGACGGAAGAAGCAAGTTCTCGTTTATGAGTGAATGGGATGAGAAAAGAATCCCGAAGGAGACGATTATTGTTTGTTTTTTAGTTTTCAGTCTTTTATTGCTTTTGGAAATTTGTCATAAGTTAATGAGCTTAAGCCTAAACCAATGGGTTAGTAAACTCATCACATCTTCCCTCTGATTAAGGGTAATGAGGATACCTTAAGTGTGAAGTCAGCATCTCACACTTAATCACCTTTGATGTAGGGTTAAGATCATTAACCTACTTGTGATTATTTAGATGTTTTTGTTGTTTTTGTTTAGTGTTAAGTAATGAGATTAAGCCATAATCAGAGATTAAACAGACTCATTACACCATCCTACTAGAAGGATAATAGATGAGAATGTTTAAGTTGAGGAAAACTCCTTAACTTAATCCATGATTAGGGATTAACTTCATGACATAACAAAACCTTTATTAGATGGATTTTAGTTAATGATATGGTGAAGAAGTGATTTTTATGGTTTGTAAGACAAACTTGAGGGGGACTTGTCCATTAACACTAGGGTTAGTCCTTCTTAACCAATTAAGGAAGAATTAGAACCCTAATGCAAGGCCCAAGTTACAAGCTTGATGTCTTGATGATTATTAGATGGATTGATTAAAGGATTTAAACACATTAAGGGTTTAACACTTAGGATTAAAGTTATACACTCCATCCTAATAGAAGGATGCAGGCATAAGCTTAATCACAAAGCCTTAAAGCCTTTAGGGTTTAGTCCCTGATTATGAGATAAGAAGAGAAGACTCAAGGAGACACAAAGGTAAAAGCTAAGTGGGGGACTAATCAACCCTAATTGTTATCATGCTTGGTCATTCCTAGGGTTTGTGAGGTTTTCAAGAAAGATCTTCAAAGAACCACCAAGGAGAGAAGCAGATGAAAGGAGCAAAGAGAAGCAAAACAACTTGCTTCACTTAAGAAGTCAAGTTGCTTGAAGGAAGAAAGTAAGATGAACAAGAAAGAGCAAGCTCAATCCAATACACATACAAAAATGCATCAATGATGCATAAGAGAGATGAAAAGAGATTGTGAGAAGTGAAGGCAAATTCACTTCTCAAAGTAACTTACCACCTGAAAAGTTAGTGAAAGCAATGAAATGCAATGCAAATGAGATGCAATGGCATGGTGCAAGACAAAGTCAGAAACAAATACATGATGTTAATGATGCTAAGAGATGATGTAAACATGAAACAAGGCATGAGGATGATCATACAAGCATATGGAATGCAAAAGGAACATGCTTAGAACCATGATCATACATGAAAAGTTATGAAATGCAAATGACATACAACATGGCAAATGAAAGATGCAATGATCAAAAATGATTATAATATGTCTTAAGATGTATCATGAATCAAATGAATGCATAAAATGTCATGGAAAGTCATGGTATGCAAGCAAATGTAAGATGAATGCAAAAGAAAGCCCAAATTAGGGTTCATGATCAATACACAAAACAAAAATCAAAACCAGAAGCAAACACTATGATAAAAATTTGAAAATGCATTCAAAGGAACCCTAACCCTATGCAAACTCACTGCCCAAAGGAGAGGATCCAATTCTTAACCTAGTGTAAGTTATGAATTTCCTAAATTGGCTAGGGTTTCAAGGTACCTTGTCAAGAAAAATGTCAAACAAATAGGAAATGCAAGATCAGTTCATGCCAATTTAATCCTCTAAACTACATGCTATACAAGATGCAATGCAAGAAGAATCAAGGCCCAACTCTTAAAGGCTAGACAGAAATGAATTTTTGAAGATTGGATCAAAATAATGCCTTGAAATGAAATTAATTCCATGGAAAATTGTCAAAAGACATCAAGATCAAAAAAGAAATTTGGTTTGAGAGTTGGACAATGTTTCAAAATGATTTTAAATGTTTCATGAATTTTTTGTGATTTTTAAATACTTAAAAGTATTTTTAATTAATTAATTCTCATTAATTAATTAAAAATAAACTTTTAAATGATTTAAAAATATTTTTTAATGCAAAAAATAAAAAATAAATATGTTTTTGGTTTCTGAAAATTAATTGAACCTTTGACAAAAAATTTCAGAATTTTTGAAAATGTTTTACTATTTTTTATAAAATGTAGAAAACAAATGAAATAAAAATGAAATAAAATGGATTTAATGAGAAGTAAGCAGGATCAAGGGCCAGCATTCAAACTGGATGCGCGGAAGTTGACTACGCGCGTCATCCAGTGGCTGAGATTCAAACTTGACTAAGGCTGATTAATTAAATTAATTAAGTGGGATTAGGGCTAAGTGACAAATCTGGACCACACACGCGCGCGGGAGATTGACTTGGTCAACCAGATCAACGCTCCTCATTCAAACTTCATTTAATTACAAAATTAAGGCTAATGACTTTCAGACGACCGGAACAGTGGTTCCGGTCGTCTTCTCCGACGAGCCAAATCTCTAACTCTCTCTAAACTCCATGAAAATGAAATCTAATTGCCCAGAATCCATCCTCATTCAACACTGAATCAAAACCCCCAAACAAAAATCATTTTTCATTCATCAATCATGCAAATCGAAGCAAAACATATTTAGGGAAGAAAGTTTCAGAGCAATCATACATCCTGGTTTCTCAACCATTTTCAAAAATAATCATATCCCCATGATCAGGGGAGCACATGGAATCGTTTAAGAACTTAAAATGGAGTTTCTGGAAAAAAGTTTGAGATGGCTACCTGAGATGGATTCTCCTGGTCCTGAGCTTTCTGGCCTTTCCTTTGCTGCAAGTCCACTCCTTTGAATCCTCTGATGATGAAATGAAGCTTAGAAAGCTTTGAGGATGGCTGGTTTGTGAGATGGCAGAAGTTATGTTCAAGGAGGGGTGGTGATCGTGTTTTTGTTTCAGTGACTTTCAGGCTGTTTTAGTGGTTGGTTTGTGATCAGTAGAGCCTCTTAAGATCAATGGTGAAGTTTGTTTTTGTGTTTGAAGGTTGTGCTGAGTGTTTCGAATGGCTTTGCAAGTTGGAGCAAAAATGATAACTATGGCTTGGAGAGAGTTTCAGCATGAAGTGTGTGGTGTGTTATGCTGGCTTTGGTCCATGTATCAAAAGGTGATAGGTCAGAGAGTTGTTGGTGGCCTATGGTGATTGGTATGGGTCTTTGGCCAAAATGTCAACTTGATTTGTACTTGAGGTATGGGCAATGGTACAACTTGCTTTTTGGCTTGCTTTGGCTCAGCTTGAATCAAGGTAATCTATGGAAAAGGTCTAGAGGCAATGCAGCAAGTGGTTTGTAGTTTATGATAGGTTTTGCAAGTTTCACAAAGTTTGGTTCCTTTGGGATTTCTTGAGGTTCAAGGCATGAAATGAGATGATTATTTGGCCCATTCTGAATTTTAGAGGTCATGTGATCATGTTGTGAAGAATTTGTACACATTTGAGGCCTTTAGAACACTTGATCATAGCATTTTGCAAAATGCCTCTTTGGTAGAAAACTTCAAATTTTGTGATTTTGGCCAACTTTGGCAAGCCATAACTTTTGATCCAAAATGAATTAGGTTAAGTTCTTGTACTTTTTTAAAAGGGAATGATCCATTATACAACTTTCATGACCAAAGTTTTTTCATTTGAAGTATTTTTGAATCAAAAAGCAAGGGTTGAAAAAGTTTCCCAAAATGGCAATTTTCATTATAAGTCAACTTTCCCAAAAAGTCAACTTTGCAAATGACTTGAAATATTCCAATTTTGTGAACTTCTAACATCTTCTATGATCAAATAAAGATCATACATAACCAAAATGATGAAGAACACCCTTTGGTTGGGTCATTGGGGGCCTCAGATGCCCTGATTTTACACTGGCTTGCTCAAAAAGTCAACTCTTGATCAGATGACTTCCCCATGGAATTTCTTCATGAAAATTGATATGCATGATCCCTATACCATATAGAGACCAATATAAACAAGAATGACCAAAAAATTTGGGGTTAAAGCCTTTGAAACCAAAACCCTAATTCTAGGTCATCTGTGCAGTTAAACCTGGCTCTGCTTCCATGCCATTCTCAGTTCTTGTGATTTTTTGACATTCTTGACTTTGAGAGGATATAATATGATGCTTGAACATACATGGACCCCTTTGAAGTGATTGATGACCTTTGGAGTGGCTCAAGTGGCTCTTGGATTGCTCAGATCACAAACCCTAGATGCAGATGACTTTGAATCTATGCAGTGGATCAAAAATACAATATGAGATGCCATGATTGAACTTATGCATATGAAATGATCACAAGCCATGGTGTGAATGGGTGAGGGCAAATTTGGGGTGTTTACAATAGGGCAGAGGCAGACTTGTTGATGCACGAGGTGCACGAAGGATCTTTTGGTACCCATGCGGGAGGGCATGCAATTGCTAAAAAGTTGCTGAGATCAGGCTATTACTGGATCACAATGGATGAAGATTGTTGTGCCTATGCTAGAAAATGCCATAAATGCCAGATTTATGCGGATAAAGTGCATGTGCCTCCGAATCCTCTAATGTGATGTCTTCACCTTGGCCCTTTGCCATGTGGGGCATTGATATGATTGGTAAGATTGAACCGACTGCTTCAAATGGTCATAGATTCATCCTGGTTGCCATTGACTATTTTACCAAATGGGTTGAAGCAGCCTCTTATGCAAATGTCACCAGGCAAGTGGTAGCCCGATTTCTGAAGAGAGATATCATATGTCGGTATGGAGTGCCCGAGCGAATCATTACTGATAATGGTTCCAACTTGAACAACAAAATGATGGCAGAACTGTGCAGGGACTTCAAGATCCAACACCACAATTCTTCTCCTTACAGGCCAAAGATGAATGGCGCTGTAGAAGCAGCTAACAAGAATATCAAGAAGATTGTGCAGAAGATGGTGGTCACCTATAAAGACTGGCATGAAATGCTACCATTTGCCTTGCATGGGTACCGTACGTCAATCAGAACGTCCACTGGGGCAACACCGTATCAGCTTGTGTATGGTATGGAAGCAGTCCTACCTGTTGAAGTTGAGTTTTCCTCCCTGCGGGTACTAATGGATGTTAAGCTGAATGAAGCAGAATGGGTCCGATCGCGGTACGAACAACTAAGTCTGATTGAAGAAAAGAGATTAGCTGCAATCTGTCATGGGCAGCTGTATCAGAAAATAATGAAGAAAGCCTTCGATCAGAAAGTCAGGCTTCGAGAATACCAAGTAGGAGATCTTGTGCTGAAAAGACTCCTCCCTCCTCATACAGACCACAGGGGCAAGTGGACTCCGAATTATGATGGGCCATTCATAGTAAAGAAAGTTTTCTCAGGTGGAGCTCTGATGCTCAGTACTATGGACGGTGAAGACTTCCTGTCCCCTGTAAATTCAGATGCAGTTAAAAAATACTTCGCATAAAATGACCCGCTGGACATAAAAACAGAATGTAAGTCCAGGCAAAAATAGGGCATCCCGGTGAGTCAAAAACAGAATAAAAGACTCGGGCAAAAATAAGGGAAAATAAATAAATAAAAATGTACACCCGCTGAGTTGAAAAGCCACATTGGACAGCTCAGGCAAAAATGGGTATCCCGGTGGATTGAAAACCCGAAAAGGCGATCCACGCAAAATAAGGGAATAAGCGAACAACTGCATTCTGAATTCGTCTGTATCCCTTGCAACACGGCAAGTTTCGAAAGGATAAAGCATCGGTCAGGATCAGCCTCCCTCAGAAAGCAAGATGAGAAGAAGGTCAAATGTCATAAAAGTCATAGCAAAAGGGAAGCTCCTTGAAGCGTCATCAACATTGCCACTGTCTTTTTGTTTCTCAATTTGTAACGATCTCCTCATTTCAGGGGATCCGTTCCTTTGACTATATCTTGCCAATTCAGGGCGCATAGATTAATAAAATCAGATTTTCAGTCATATCCTGTCTCGTATATTTTATTTTTCATTTGCAAAAATGTCCGATGTCCTTAAAGATATTGATTGCATAAATACAGATGCTTCCCTTCTAAAAATACGTGCTTATAGGAAATATATTTGCTCCTGGGAGTGTCTAAACTCCTATGACGGAATCCAGTAAGGGATACCTCGGGGAACTTGTACGTTTCTTTGTCATACAGGATTGCAGGTGTTCAAAGCACAACATGGGGCATGAAAGCTTCTCCCCAGTAGGCTGCCAAATCATTATTTCCTC
The DNA here is from genome assembly GCA_963966055.1 of Lathyrus aphaca. Taxonomy (NCBI): domain Eukaryota; kingdom Viridiplantae; phylum Streptophyta; class Magnoliopsida; order Fabales; family Fabaceae; genus Lathyrus; species Lathyrus aphaca. The sequence goes on along the minus strand of OZ014519.1, from coordinate 423,305,474 downwards.
AGCACACCTTCCCAAACAGCACCAGAGATGCTTTCTCCCCATCAGAGTTGCCAGGCATCACTTCTCCAACATTTCCTTCAGAGCAGTACCAGAAGGTGCTCATATCCCCAGCTGAGTTGTCAAGTATCGTCCTCAGCAGGATCCCCACAGAAATCTCTAGGAGGATATTTCAGTGATCTTTCTTCTTCCCCAGCCGAGTGCTAGACAAGGAACCAGCCCCGCAAAGTTTCAACTTATATCCAGAAGAGCAACGCTTGCAGATCTCACAACAGAACGACGAAAGCTTCTACAGACCCCAGCTTGGTCCCTCATTACTAAGAAAGGTCTATCAGTGATCTATTTCCCCAAGCAGAGTCATGTGTGTCAAAACTACCAATGATCTCATCCCCAGCTGGGATATCACTTCAAGAAGATCAACCGGAGATCGTCACAGCAACGGGATCCGAATCCCGGATCGGTATCTTTGCATAATCATAGCATTCACATCATATTTCCCCCCAAAGCGTAGCATTCCGTCCAATACTGAGCATTACGGAAAAAATCAAACATATTGCATAATCATAAGCCATGTGTCGAGCTGAACACTTGTAAACACCAAAATACCTTTCAAATTCCCCGGCAAAACACTAAAGCATTTCCTTTACACTCACAAATACAGATACATACTCCTTTTGGAACTCGTCCGTATCATCATTCCCCAGTAAGTCGCTCGGGCGTTCTCTACAAGCAGATACTTATACATTACAAATGCTTCTTGACACTCGTCTGTGCCATATCCCCAGCAGAAAGCCAAAGCGCCCCCCTTTGCACTTACAAACGCATGTTTACATCTATCTATACACTTCTCTGATACCCGTCCGTGTCACCTTCCCCAGCATGGTTGCCTAAACACTTTGTAAACCCAAAGACTCGTTTATAATACACTTCTTCAGACACCCGTCCGTGTCATGCTCTCCACAGCAAGTTGAACACTCATTCGTGTCCCACTCATGTTTACTCATACAGATACTCGTCCGTATCTTGTATATACCATTTAAATCCCCTCAGAATCAACACTCGTCAGTGTTCTTTGTTAACTAGTTGATACTCGTCCGTATCATCATCTCTAAACATGCGTCAAGCGTTTGTTTCTACTGATACTCGTCTGTATCATAGTCTTAAGGATGCTCGTCCGCATCTTTGGTCTATACACCGTGTCAAACACTTATATTTTCCTGAATTGAGCCACTCGTTTGTGTCTACTATTCCCCTAGAAGAGTCCCCAGCAAATCCCGTTGAACTTTTTCCTTTTCATCTGACATTCGTCCTATGTCATGATATTTTCGGCAGCCGTACCCTGCCAAGTGATCGTCCTTCACCTTTTTGATGATCGTCCTTCATCATCCCCAGCGGAGTCTCTATTCATTAGAACCCCTTCTTATCCGACATTCGTCCTATGTCGGGATATTTTCAGCAGCCGTCCCTTGCTAGGTGATCGTCCTTCACCTTCTTGATGATCGTCCTTCATCATTTTATCCGATGACCGTCCCCATCATTGATCTTGTTATCTGACATTCGTCCTATGTCATGATAAACCCTCAGAGCAGCCGTACCCTGCTAGGTGATCGTCCTTCACCTCTTGATGATCGTCCTTCATCATGCTTATCCGATGGCCGTCCCCATCGTCGACCTTTTCTATCCGGCATTCGTCCTATGTCGCGATATTTTCGGCAGCCATACCCTGCCAAGTGATCGTCCTTCACCATTGGATGACCGTCCCTCATCCTTATCCCCAGAGCAGTCGTCCCCTGCTAGGTGATCGTCCTTCACCTTTGATGACCGTACCTCATCATTTGTTCCATTTATTTCTTCAACCCGATGGCCGTCCCCATCATTTACCTATAATCCCCAGAGAGTCTTATAGCTTTGCCTGATGGCCGTCCCCATCATAATCTCATATATCCCCAGCTTGTCGGCCGTCCCCGTCATTGCTTTATTTCCCGCATCTTCCCCAGCATGTCGGTCGTCCCCATCGTCGCTTTTCCCCAGCAGTCGTCCTCTGCTCGACGGTCGTCATCCGTCGCCCGCACTTTATAATATACTTTATCTTCCTTTACAATCTATATCCCTTTTCTTCTTCGTTTAGTGAGTGCAAATTTTGGATTGTCTTTGATATTCAACCACAAGTTATCTTGTTTGCCTATTAAGCCGTTGCTTACATCCTGCACAGCTAACTCATGCTTGAATAGGGGCAGCTGTAAACACCCCAAATTTGCCCTCACTCATTTCACCATGGCTTGTGATCTTTTCATGTGCATAAGTTCAACCATAGGATCTCATATTGCATTTTTGCTTCACTACATTGTTTCAAAGCCATCTGCATCTAGGGTTTGTGATCTGAGCCATCCCTGAGCCATTTGAGCCACTCCAAAGGTCTTCAATCATCTCAAAAGGGGTCCATGTATGTTCAAGCATCATAGTATATCCTCACAAGGTCAAGAAAGTCAAAGAATCACAAGAACTGAGGAAGGCATGGAAGCAGAGCCAAGTTTAACTGCACAGATGACCTAGAATTAGGGTTTTGATTTCAGAGGCCATAACTCCAATTTTTTTGGTCATTCTTGTTTCTATTGGTCTCTATATGTTATGAGGGTCATGCATATCAATTTTTATGAAGAAATTCAATGGGGAAGGCATCTGATCAGGAGATGACTTCTTGAGCAAGTCAGTGCAAAATCAGGGCATCTGAGGCCCCCAATGACCCAACCAAAGGGTGTTCTCCATCATTTTGATTGTGTATGATCTTTATTTGATCATAGAAGATGTTAGAAGTTCACAAAATTGAAGAATTTCAAGCCATTTGCAAAGTTGCCTTTTTGGGAAAGTGACTTATAATGTAAACTTGCCATTTTGGGAAAGTTTTTCAACCTCTTCTTTTTTATTCAAAAATGCCTCAAAGGAGAAAACTTTGGTCATGAAAGTCGTAGATTGGATCATTCCCTTTTCAAAAAGTACAAGAACTCATTCTAATTCATTTTAGATCAAAAGTTATGGCTTGTCAAAGTTGGGAAAAATCACTTATTTTTCTCTTTTGCACCAAAAGAAGAAAGTTGCAAAACCTCATGTCAAGGCCAAATGTGACTTCAAACTAGCTTCTAATCATCACACAAACATAATTCATGGCTCATAATTCAGATTTGCCCAAGAAATTTCTCACTTTCATGCCTTGAATTCCAAGAAGCATAAGTTACTTTTCATGAAAACCACAAAGAGGGAAATCTTGCAAGAAGGGTTCCTATGGTTTTGCTTGGTCTCTAATCAATATCAAAGTGTCATAACAACATTATGTGATGCATTTTGCTGCATATTTCTCAAGAGATGTCACATGTTCATGGCCAAAAGTCACAACATGTAACAAGTTGCCAAAATGCAAAGTCACTTCAAACTTGTGATCCAAGCCATACAGCTCACCACAATTGATCCAAGAGCCATCCTTGAACTCAGCTGATGCAGTACAAGCCAGGAAACCATCTCTGCCACAGCCCATGCCTCAAGTACACCAAACCTTGACTTTTTGCAATTTCTCCCATGCTCTTGGAATAGTGATCAGCAGCCTCTACTAACCTGCTCCACAACCTACTCAAACATTATGGGAGTGATATAGTAACTCATTCAGCATTGAAACAAGACACAATCCAACTTGCACAAAAACTGTCCTAAACTTCTCCTCTTCGAATCTCTTCGCACAGCCATCAAACCTCACTTTTTCTTTCACCAACAAGTCACAAATCATCCTTAGAACAAAAACCACCCCCTGAAATAGCTTGAATCAGCACACACAAAGACCTTCATTTCTGCTACACCAGAACAAAACAGCCATAACCCGCCATTCTCAAAGCTCTCCAAGCTTCATTTCATCATTAGGGTGTTCAAAGGAGAGGGATTGCACTAAGTTTGAGTCCAGAAAGCTCAGAAACAGGGAGTCTTCATCTCAGGTAAGATGAAGAACATTTTTCCCAGAAGCTAAGTTTTAAGTTCTTTTATGATTCTGCATGTTCTCCTGATCATGAATATGTATTTACTTTTGAAAATGGTGAAGTAACCATCATGTATGAAGCCTCTGAACATTTGCCCGTGTTTTGCATTTTGTTTCGATTCATGTTTGTGAGGAAGAATAAATGAATTTTGATTGAGGGTTTAGGTTTAGATTGATGTGAGGATCATTTTGGTGGAAGAAATTTGGTGTTTGGTAACCTGTAGAAGAATCTAGGGTTTGTGCTCGCCGGAGAAGATGACCGGAACCACTGTTCCGGTCATCTGAAAGTCATTAGGGCTCAGGATTAGGGCTAATGACATAATTAAGTAAGTTTGAATTCCAGCCGTTCGTTTGCGCGCTAAGTCAATTCCCGCTTCCCTGAGTTTAAACCACAGCCCTTGGATTGTTTGACTTTCTCTTTTTTTCTTTTTAAATTCATTTTATTTTATTTGTTTCATATTTAACTTGCACGAATTTTTAAAAATAGGAAAACACATCAAAAAATTCTGATTTTTTTTGTCAAACATTTCATTAATTTTCAGAAGCCAAAAATATTTTTATTTTTATTTTTTGCATTAAAAATTATTTTTAAATCATTTAAATGTTTATTTTTAATTAGTTAATGGAAATTAATTAATTAAAAATGCATTTAGGTATTTAAAAATCACCAAAAAATTCACATTGCATTTCAAAACATTTAGAAACATTATCAAACTCTCAAAACAAATTTCTTTTTGGTTCTTGACCAATTTTGACAATTTTCATTGGAATTAAAGTTGTTTAAAGGCAATATTTTGATCCTAACTTGAAAATATTCATTCTGCCTAACCATTAAGAGTTTGATGATGGTTCTTCTTGCATTGCATCCTTCATAGCATGTAGTTTCAAGGGTAAAATTGGTTTGAATTTATCTTCCATTTTTAATTTGTTTTGCATTTTTCATTGTGAGGTACCTTGAAACCCTAGTTGACTTAGAAAAAATCATAACTTCCATTAGGTTAAGACTTAGGTCTTCCCCTTTGGGCAGTGAACTTGTATAGGTTTAGGGTACCTTTGATCCTATTTTCAATTTTTTATCTCATGTGTTGCTTCTGGTTTTGAATTTTGCATTGCATATTGTATGTAAACCCTAATTTTTGTCTTCATTTGCATTCATCTTTCATATGCTTGCATACATGAACTTTCCATGACATTTTGTGCATCCACATGACATATAAGACATCTTAGGACATATTAGAATCATGTTTGATCATTGCATCGTCCATTTGCCATGCTTTTGCTTCCATTTCATGTCATATGCATTCATGAACTTTCATGGTCCTTACATGTCTCATTTGCATTCCCATCCTTTGTATGATCATCCACTTCTCTTGGTTTGCTTTCATACCATCTCATAGCATCATTTGCATATTGATCTTGCTTTTGGTTTTGGTTTGCATCATGGCATACCTTTCATTTTCATTTCCTTTTGCTAACTTTTCAGGTGGTAAGTTACTTTGAGAAGTGAATTTGCCTTCACTTCTCACAATCTCTTCTCATCTCTTTTATGCATCTTTGCTGCATTTTGTATTTGTGTAGGAGTGAGCTTGCTCATTCATTGTTCTCTCTTCACTTTCTGTCTTCAAGCAACTTATCTTCTTAAGTGAAGTAAGTTGACTTGCTTCTTTCTACTTCTTCTCCTTCATCTGCTTCTTCCTTGGTGGCTTCTTTGAAGATCTTCTTGCAAGCCTCATAAACCCTAGGAACACCCAAGCATGATCACAATTAGGGTTTGATTAGTCCCCCCATTAGTTTTGCCTTTGTGTCATCTTTTGTGTCTCTCTTCTCATCTCTTAATCAGGGACTAAACCTTAAAGGTTTTAAGACTTTGTGATTAGGGTTATGCCTGTATCCTTCTATTAGGATGGAGTGTATAACTTTAATCCTAAGTGTTAAACCCTTAATGTGTTTAACTCCTTTAATCAATTCACCTAATAATCACTAAGACATCAAGCTTGTAACTTGGGCCTTGCATTAGGGTTCTAATTCTTCCTTAATTGGTTAAGAAGGACTAACCCTAGTGTTAATGGACAAGTCCCCCTCAAGTTGTCTTATAAACCATAAAATTCACTTCTTAACCTTATCATTAACTTAAAATCCATTTAATAAAGGCTTTGTTTTGTCATGAGGTTAATCCCTAATCATGGATTAAGTTGAGGAGCCTTCCTCAGCTTAAATGTTCTCATCTATTATCCTTCTATTAGGATGGTGTAATGGGTCCGTTAAATCCTTGATTATGGCTTAAACTCATTACTTAACAGCTAAACAAAAACTCCAAAAACATCTAATATAAATGCAAGTAGGTTAATGATCTTAGTCCTACATCATGGTGATTAAGTGTGAGGTGTTTACTTCATACTTAAGGAATTCTCATTACCCCTAATCAGAGGGAAGATGTGATGAGTTTACTAACCCTTGGTTTAGGCTTAAGCTCATTAACTTATGACAAACCCAAAAAGCAATAAAAGATTGAAAACATCTCAAACAAACAATAATCGTCTCCTCCGGGATTCTTTTCTCACCTCATTCACTCACAAACGAGAACTCGCTTCTTCCGTCTAATGCAAGACAGTTTGCACCTGAGCCAGACAGGTCATACACTTGAGCATGGACAAGTAAGCAGTTCACAAGTCAATTTATCTTTCAGTCTCTTTGAGTCGAACTACAGTGTTCTGACTTCCTCATTGCACGAGAGGATACGTAGGCATAACTTAACAGTTATCGAACAAAAGTCTCTGTATATTCCCCCCTCTTCCAGTATTATTCTTTTAAGCCTCATAGTCTTGAGCTTCACTCTTGTTCTTACACAGACACTTCATATATTTCATTTCACATTTATTTTACACTGACACTTGCATTCTTTCCAGCTTTCACACACAAATTGCACTGACACTACCCCTTTAAAACACAAATCTTTTAAGCGTGGATCCCGTCGAGTACGGCGGACAATCTGGGTGCTAATACCTTCCCAGGTTGTAACCAACCCCCTTTCTCAGTTTCTCTGGTTCGCAACCGTCTTATCCATATCTTTCTAGGTTTATGCAGCATTACCTTTCCTTCGGGATAAAAATGCCTAGCTGGCGACTCTATTCATTTCTCTTCTCTTTCGCCGACCGTTCGCATCTGTACCCCTTCTGACCTGGGTGTCATTTGGTGGGAGCGACACTTATAACAAGCAAATAGAGTATTTCAACTCATCATTATCAATATATTCTGAAATTCTTCATCATACTTTCCTTCTACTTCATCCACCATTACGGGTTTGTATCTCATCATATGTTTCATTTCATTCATTTTTACTTTTAGTTCATCCACTATGAATCTCTTTCGCTTTCGCTTTCATCCACCTTTACTTTTAGTTCATCTCACAGCCGTTTACAACTTCTCACAAACATTTTATTTTATTGTTTCGATTTTTTCGATCACTATGTGTTCTTCAACCTCCATTTCTTTCACTACTCTAACTCCTTTCGTTTTTACATGTCTATCTCTTGCTCTATAACTCAGTTTATCAAAGCTTCCAAGGTTAGATCTTTGTTCCTTTGTGTACTAGTTTTCTATAATTATTGTTATGGTTTTTTATACTGTTAAATCATTCATAAAACATGATCTTCTTCCTTTTTTTTCTCCCTCCTTCCTTTTACTCTTTTACTTTAATATTAATTTTTTCTTCTTTCATTTATTTTCATTATTATTCTTTAATCCATTTTTTTCTCCAAATCGATTTGGATGCATAAATGAGAAAAAGTTCAGATCTAGATCTAGGTGATATCATCTTTGATGGGGGAACTGCTATTGGTGGAGGAACTACATTGGTAAAAGTTTGCTACTTATTTTCTTAATTACAAATGTTTACAGGTTGCAATTAGTTTTTCATTCAAAGACCAAGAGCACTAGATTACTAGATTATGAGATATATGTATGTTAGGGTTTTTATTAATGTTATCTTTCATGTTCATATTAGATCTATAGATGTTAATGTATCTTTCATGTTCATGTTATCTTTCATGTATGATCTTATCTTTGTACATGGATGTTGAATGATTATTAAGATGGTTAATTTGATCAGTTGTTTCTCAAAGAACAAATACAAAGATCAGGTTGTAGGAAGTATTTGCCCAGAAGAAATGTTTTAGTACCTACGTGGCTATGGCATTTCCATTATAGAGTGCCTCACGATGACAATGAGTATTTTAAATCAATGGAAGTTTACTTCTAAATGATATGAAAATGTATGTTTCTTTTTATACTACTAATTTCTTTAGATTTTGGTTAAAACTCACATATCAATTTTGAGATTACAATTGGTTTATAAACATTTAAATTAATGACTTTTCTCTCCTCTGATGTCTCTCTTCATAGTTTAATCCCCATCTAAAAAAGTGTTATGCGTTTGTTAGGGATCTGTGTAGAAATTGGTATACTGATGCTTCTGTTGGTCGTTGGATTGTCTCAAGTAAGTGACACAATGAAATCATAGTTTTTTTTATCATTAATGTTTATTTTCTTTAGAAGTAATATTGATTTGAAGTTCTCAGTGATGTGATAGACCAAGTCACCATCGCCAATGCCAAGGTCGAACACTGTCACCACTCCTTTTTTACACACCTCTATTCTTAATGCTTCAAACCACTCACTCTTAAGTTTTTTTATATATTCTACTAATCTTTTATGATGTTATTAAACTGTTTGATAAAATGCCCAGGAGGAATATTATGTCATGTAACACTGAGAATGCCAAGAGGTTGTTTGATGAAATGACAACTTTTTATATGTTAGTTCTTTGATTGGCTGAAATTTTGGTAAAATACTCCTTATGATGTTTTGTCTGATGTCTTGACATGCCTGTCAATTTTTCTCTAGGAGTGATTTCTTGTTTAATAGAATGTTGTTCCTAATGTCAAACCAGATGTTATTACATCTGATGACATAACATTTTGTTCAGTTTGGTTGTTTATAAATTGCACCTTTATCTTTTGTGTGTGTATGATAAGGGATTATCTGTGCAATAGTTGGTGGTATTGTTAGAGCAGTATATCATGCTTTTGAAATAATCAGATCTTTCTATTTTGGTTGATATTTACATTGAAGAAATTTTGAAGATCAATCAGTTTTTAATGAAGATCAATTATTACTACTTTCATTGCTCATATTCATGAAGATCATTCTCTACTTAAAGTGGTGCAAACCCTAATTGAAAAACACAGAAAATAGAGAGATTGAAAGAGATGCACATTCTAAGTTAGGGATTTTGTTGTGTGTTTCTTTGTGAGTCATTCATACATCACCTAGATGTTTGAATTGGACTGTTTGTATTAAGTTGTAATTTTGTCCACTCTAAGCTTCTAAGCATGAATGTTTGTTCTTGATTGAAGATTTTAAACAAGATCAAGTTTTGTTTTGTTTTGGAAGATTGTTTTTCTATTTTCTTGAAAGGTTTTATTTGATTATCACAGTGAGTGATTGATGGGGAGTGAGAGGGGATTCTTTTATCTAAGGATTCTTAGATAGAAATTGCATTGGGTAGTGATTAAGATAGGGGTGTAAACTGGGATTGTTTAACTCTGAATTGATACTACGAATAATGGATTTCCTTCCTGGCTTGGTAGCCCCCAGAGTAAGTGAGTTTTCACCAAACTAGATTAACAATCTATTGTGTTTTTACTGTTGTACTTTTTACTGCATTTACCTTATTAATGTTCAGATAGTAATATCGTGACATCGCCTTCAACATCACATATATGATACGAGAATTTCAATTGGTATCAGAGCAGGCATCCTGCTCTGTATCTCAGTGAGATCAAGGGAAGTTACTTTCTAGTATAATGGACAAGGAGGTGGGATTTGTGAACATACCACCCTTTATGGATGGAACTAATTATGATTATTGGAATCCAAGAATGGTTTCCTTTTTTAAGTCTTTGGACAAAAAGGCTTGGTAAGTTGTTCTGAAAGGATGGGATCATCCTGTTGTGAAAGACGGAGCTGAGAAGGCCACAACAATTTTGAAGCCTAAAGATGATTGGTCTAAAGAAGAAGATGATCTTGCTCGTGAAAACTCCAAAGCATTGAATTCCATATTTAATGGAATTGACAAGAATATTTTCATATTGGTTAATACATGTGTTGTGTCTAAAGATGCTTGGGATATTCTAAAAACTACTCATGAAGGTACTTCTAAGGTAAAAATGTATAGACTCCAGCTGCTCACTAAAAATAATTGAGAACTTAAGGATGAAAGATGATGAAAGTATTCATGATTTTCATATGAACATCCTTGAGATAGCTATGCATCTAGTGCCCTTGGAGAGACAATATCTGAAGAAAATCTAGTAAGGAAAACTCTCAGGTCTCTACCTAAGAGATTTGACATGAAGGTAACTGCCATAAAAGAAGCTCATGACATTAGCCAAATGAGATCGGATGAACTTATTGGATCTCTTCAAACTTTTGAGATTGGAATAAGTGAAAAATCTGACAAGAAAAGCAAAAAATATTGCTTTTTCTTCCAACACTGAAGATGGAGTAGAAGAATGTGATTTGGATAATGATGAAGGCCTAACAAATGCCTTAGTGGTTCTTGGAAGGCAGTTTAATAAATTAATAAGAAGGATGGAGAAGAAGACAATACCAGATGTCAAGAACATCTCATATGACATCAACAGAGAAACAAGAGCTGAAGAGAGCCCTGCTCAAGGCAAATGAATGTAATGTTATGGATGTGATGGTTTTGCTCACATTAAACCCGAATGTCCCACATGTAACGCCTCAAATTTTATTTAATCATTTTTAATTGGATTGTTGTATGTTGTGTGTGGAGAGAAGAAATATTATTTAATATAATATGTGTTTATATTGAATAATTATTTGGAGAATAAATAAATAATTGGAATAATACGAGGAAAGGGGTAATGTGCTCTTTTGGTGAAATTAGTAAGGGTAAGGGTGGAAGTTCATAAGAGATAAGGGGTTAAGTGGTAAGAAGGAAAAAGATCGTGTTTTGTGAAACGAAGAACGATCGTGAAAAGTTGAGAGAGAAGATAAAGGGCTAAGTCTTGGAGAGGAGAATCCGCGAGGAAGAAGAATTTTCTCGTCAAAACCAAGGTAAGGGTGGGATTCTTATAATGGGAATTGGATAGGTTGATGATTATAAGTTGGGGTTTTGGTGTTTGAGTAGGGGATTATGTTGATTTGTTGGTAATTGATTGTTGTTGTGTGAAAATTTTATGAATTAGACGTTGAAATAGGTGTCTTTGTAACTGTCTAGCTGGAAAAGTGGTTTTTGATGCATAAGTTCGTAGCAGGATGAGTGCTGGTCACAGAAGGGAGAACTGTGAAAATCGCAGAGCTCGCTTAGCAATATGGAGCTTGCTTAGCGAGCAGGTCAAATCTTGGAAGAGTGAAAATACAGTGAGTTGCCCTCTTAGCGAGCAATCCCACTCGCTCAGCGAGACATGGAGTGAAAAATAATGTGATTTAATTCCGAAAAATTCCTTATAGTTATCTAATTAATTTAGTAATGCTTAGGAATCGAAGTGGTGTAGTTAAGGGCAGTGAGAGAGGAGTTATATATGTAATTATAGGGATAATTAGTATAACTTGAAAATGAATAATAGATTGGTATGTTGTGGGTTTTGATGTTGTTATTATGAGTTGTTGTTGTTGTTGTTGTGATAATTACATATCATTGTTGTTTATACATGTATATGTAATATGTTATTGTATATGATGTTGTTGCGTATGTGGTAGCTGAAGTTAGTATATGTTGTTGTATGCTAAAATATGCATGATATTGATGAAAGTCGTTGTTGTGATGAGTTGTTGTATGTTGATTGTTATTGTTGTTGTTGCATATTGTTGATTTTGTTGCATATTGTCATTGATGGTGCATGACATGTGCATATTTGTTGATAGCGTGATTGTGTACAATCACAGTGGATGGAGCGGTCATGAAATGGGGATTGTAAGAGGGTGTGATCATGAAATAGGGATCATACTGGACCATGAAATAGGGGTCGATGGATGTGATCATGAAATAGGGATCATATTGGACCATGAAGGAGGGATCGAGAGTTCCGACGGGAACTGGATCTTGAAATAGATATCGGATTATGGTACCACATGCATAGAGGCAAGTAGAGTCTCATTGCATAATTGTCGTTGTTGTGTATGTTGATGATGTGTGTATGATGTAATCGTTTTGTTTTTGTTGTTGAGAAGTGGCGTCTAATTATGATACTTGCTAGTTCTTATTATATTTCTCTTTTGTGATGTAAGTATCTCACCTCTTCTGTTTGAATGCTACCATTATGTTGGTAACGTGCAGGTGAGCAGGATAAGTCGAGTGGTGGTCAGTGAAGTTGGTGTACTTTGCGTCCTTAGAAATCGGCTCTGATATGTCGCTTTAGGGTGTCGGGACGACGTTTTCGTTTGTTTATTTCTTTCAGAAAAACATTTTTGTAATTGTGTTATTACTTTACATGATATTTGAAGTTTTCTGTTGTATGTTGAACAAATTTTTATAAAACGTATCATTCAGCCATGTGGGGTTTTTAAGTTGAATTGTGACACTCGAATATTTTTCGTGAAATTATTTACTTTGATCTTCAATATAAACGCGTGGGGTAATTTGGGTGTTACAAAGTGGTATCAGAGCAGGTCGGTCCGTCCAACCAAGTAGTTAAGTTGTTGAGTTATTGTGTTGTTGTTGAGTGCTGAGTGTTGTTGTTGTTGTTGACTTCTAAATCATTATATGGATTATTTTTATGCGGAAGATTTAGAATGGTTGGGAGAAACTATGTTGCACTTGCCACTGCTATGCAGGCAATGGCACGGGCTATGCAAAACCCGATGAATGCTAGGAATCGCGAAAGTAACAAGTTCATGAAGAATGATCCGCCTACATTCAAGGGGAAGTATGACCCTGATGGAGTACAAGATTAGCTCAAGGTGATCGAGAGGATCTTCAGAGTGATAGAGTGTTCAGACGGAAGTAAGGTGTGATTGGGTGCGCACAAATTAGTAGCTGAAACTGAGGATTGGTAGGTTGGCACTTGTCAACGACTGGATGCGTCTGGTGAGGCAGTCACCTGGGGTGTGTTTAAGAGAGAATTTCTGAGGAAGTATTTTCATCTTTAGGGAAAGAAGAAGATCGAGAGTCTAGAGTTGAAACAAGGAAGTATGTTCGTGACTGAGTATGCTGCTAAGCTAACTGACCTAGTGAAGTTTTATTCGCATTATAGTGAGGTGACTGCTAAGTTCTAGAAATGTGTCAAGTTAGAGAATGGATTGAGGCCTGAGATTAAGCAGACGATTGGTTATCATAGAATCCGAAGATTTACGAATTTGGTGGATTGCTGTAGGATCTTTGAGGAGGACAACAAGGCTCAATCTGAGCATTTTAAAGGAATAGATGAGAGAAAAGGAAAACAACAAATGCATCGTAGGAAACCTAATCTAGATCCTGCTGATAAGGGTAAACATAAACAAATTGAGGGAAAGAGGCCAAGTGGGGGAGGTGCTCCTGCTTTGCCGAAGTGTTACCGATGTGGTGAGTTGGGTCATCGTGATAGTGAGTGCACGAGTGACGTGAAGAAATGTTTCAAGTCTGGTCAGACAGGACACTTGATTGCTAATGTCAAAGCTAATCTGGTTACTTGCTACAAATGTGGAGAGAAATGTCACATCAGTACTCATTTCCAGAAGCCGAAGAAAGCTGCAACTGGAGGAAAGGTGTTCGCTTTGACTGACACAGACTTCCAGTGAGGATCGTTTGATCAAAGGTACTTGTTATATTTAGTATTTTGTTGATTGCTATGATTGACACATGTGTTACGCATTGTTTTATTTCTATTGATTGTATGAGGAGATTAGGACTTGTTTCTCCGATGGAAGGAGAGATGGTTATCGAGACTCCTGTCGATAGGTCGTTAACTACTACTCCCGAATGTCTGAATTGTTCGTTATCAATTTATGGTAAGGACTTTAGTGTGGATTTTATTTATTTGTCGTTGGGAGGTTTGGACGTGATTCTGGGTATGAATTTGTTGGAGTACAACCATGTTCATATTAATTGTTTCAGTAAGTCGATTCGGTTTCTTACTCCTGGTGAAGAGGAAGAAAAAGCTAGTTATTTATCTGCTTGAGAGTTAAAAGAGCTTATGAATAAGGAAGCACAAGTTTTGGTGTTGTTTGCATCATTGTCAATGGAGAATGATATGGAAATTAGTGAATTGCAAGTGGTGAGAGATTTCCCATAAGTATTTCCAGATGACGTTGTGGATGTGCCGCCAGAGAGAGGTGGAGTTCAGTATTGATCTTGTGCCAAAAACAATACCTATTTTGATGGCACCATATCGTATGTCGACTTTCGAGTTATATGGGTTGAAGAAACAGTTAGAAGATCTATTAGAAAAGAAATTTATGAGACCGGGTGTATCGTTGTAGGGAGCATCGGTGTTGTTGGTAAAGAAGAAAGATGGTAGGATAAGATTGTGTATTGATTACAGGTAACTGAATAAGATGACAATCAAGAACAAGTATCCAGTTCCAAGGATAAATAATCTGATGGATCAACTGGTTGGTGCTCGTGTGTTTAGTAAGATCGATTTGCAATCAGGTTATCATCAAATAAGAGTGAAAGATGAAGATATTCAGAAAACTACTTTTAGGACTCGGTATGGACACTATGAATATGTAGTAATGCCATTTGGAGTTACTAATGCACCTGGTGTATTCATGGAGTATATGAATCGGATTTTCCATGAGTATTTGGATCAATTTGTTGTTGTTTTTATAGATGACATTTTGACTTACTCTAAGTCAGAAGAAGAGCATGTTGAACATTTGTTGATTGTGTTACCAGTGTTGAAAGAGAAGAATTTATATGCTAAATTGTCGAAGTGTGAATTCTGGTTAAAAGAGGTGAGCTTTCTTGGTCATGTGATTTCGGAAAAAGGGATTGTTGTGGATCCATCCAAGGTAGATGCAGTACTACAATGGGAGACTCCAAAGTCAGTGACAGAGATTAGAAGTTTCTTGGGATTGGCTGGTTACTATCGAAGATTTATTGAAGGATTTTCAAAGTTGGCACTTCCATTGACCCAATTGACTTTTAAGAATAAAGCGTTTGTGTGGGATTCTCAGTGTGAAAAGAGTTTCGTTGAGCTGAAGAAGAAATTGACTACTGCCCCAGTTCTGATTTTGCCGAAAGAAGATGAACTGTTCGTGGTTTATTGTGATGCTTCTTTGATGGGTTTAGGTGGAGTATTGATGCAAGATGGGCAGGTTGTGACATATGCTTCACGTCAGTTAAGAATTCATGAGAGGAATTATCCTACTCATGATTTGGAGTTAGTAGCTGTGGTTTTATTATTAAAGATTTAGAGGCATTATTTGTATGGCTTGAGATTTGAAGTTTATAGTGATCATAAGAGTTTGAAATACTTGTTTGATCAGAAAGAGCTGAATATGAGGCAAAGACGTTGGTTGGAATTTTTGAAGGATTATGATTTTAGTTTGAGCTATCATCCCGGTAAAGATAATGTTGTAGTTGATGCCTTGAGTCAAAAGACGTTGCATATGTCAGTTATGATGGCTAGAAAGCTGGAGTTGATTGAACAATTCAGAGATATGAGTTTAGTTTGTGGACAAACACCTCATAATGTAATGTTGGGTATGTTAAAGGTTAATAATGATTTTCTTGATCGTGTTCGGGAGAGCCAGAAGTTAGATGTGAAATTGGTAGACTTGATGGTTAATGATGAACGAGTTGGAAATAATGAGTTGCGAGTTGATGAACGGGGAGTACTAAGATTTCGGGATAATATATGTGTTCCTAATGATCTTGAGTTGAGGAGAATGATTCTTAAGGAAGGGCATAAAATTGGTTTGAGTATTCATCCAGGAGCGACGAAAATGTATCAAGATTTGAAGAAGATATTTTAGCGGCCTGGTATGAAGCGAGATGTGGCTCAGTTTGTTTATGCATGTTTGACCTGTCAGAAGTCGAAAGAGGAACATCAGAAACCTGCTGGTTTGATGCAACCGTTGGATATTCCCGAGAGGAAATGGGATAATATATTGATGGACATTGTTACGGGATTACCTACTTCTCCAAGAGGGCGTGATGCTATTTGGGTAATCGTGGATATGTTGACTAAGTCAGCGCATTTTATTCCGATTGGAATTACTTATTCTTTGCAGAGATTGGTAGAGATATATGTTGGTATGATTATGAAGTTACATGGAATACCTTTGAATATTGTGTCGGATAGAGATCTGTGATTTAATTCAAGATTTTGAGAGAGTTTGCAAGAGGCATTGGGTTTGAAGTTGAAATTGAGTTCAGCTTATCATCCTTAGACTGATGGACAGACAAAGAGGACGATACAATCTTTAGAAGATTTGTTGAAGGCATGTGTGCTTGAACAAGGAGATGCTTGGGATAACTATTTTCCATTGATTGAGTTTACTTATAAAAATAGTTATCATTCCATTATTGGAATGACACCATTTAAAGCTTTGTATGATCGAAGATGTCAGACACCTTTGTGTTGGCATGAGTCAGGTGATAGTGTTGTACTTGGACCTGATATTGTGAAGCAGACTACTGAGATGGTAAAGTTGATTCGAGATAATATGAGGACCTCACAGAGTAGGCATAAAAGTTACTATGATAAGAGAAGGAAAGATCTTGAGTTTCAAGAAGGAGACCATGTGTTTTTGAGGGTTACTTTGGTGATCACTGTTGGACAAGCTTTGAAGTTGAGGAAACTTACTCCTAAATTTATTGGTTCGTATCAAATCTTGGCGAGAGTTGGACCTGCTGCTTATAGAGTGGCGTTGCCACCAAGATTTTCCAATTTGCATGATGTCTTTCATGTTTGCAGCTTCAGAAGTATGTTCCGGATTCGTCACATGTGATACCGATGGATGAAGTTAAAGTAAGTGATAATCTTACAATTGAAGCATTACCAGAATGAAATGATGATCGTGAAGTAATGTAGCTGAGAGGCATGTAGATTGTCCTTGTGAAGGTGGTTTGGGGAGGAGCTTCCGGTGGGAACATGACTTGGGAATTGGAGAGTAGGATGCGAGAGTCGTATCCGAATCTTTTTGCATGAGGTAAGTTTTCGAGGATGAAAACTTTTTAAGTGGGGAGAGTTGTAATGCCCCAAATTTTATTTAATCATTTTTAATTGGATTGTTGTATGTTGTGTGTGGAGAGAAGAAATATTATTTAATATAATATGTGTTTATATTGAATAATTATTTGGAGAATAAATAAATAATTGGAATAATAAGAGGTAAGGGGTAAGGTGGTATTTTGGTGAAATTAGTAAGGGTAAGGGTGGAAGTTCATAAGAGGTAAGGGGTTAAGTGGTAAGAAGGAAAAACAATCGTGTTTTTTGAAACGAAGAACAATCGTGAAAAGTTGAGAGAGAAGAGAAAAGGCTAAGGCTTGGAGAGGATAATCCGCGAGGAAGAAGAATGTTCTCGTCAAAACCAAGGTAAGGGTGGGATTCTTTCGTCTATTAAGGGTTTTATAATGGTAATTAGATAGGTTGATGATTAGAAGTTGGGGTTTTGGTGTTTGAGTAGGGGATTGTGTTGATTTGTTGGTAATTGATTGTTATTGTGTGATAATTATATGAATTAGACGTTGAAATAGATGATTATGTAATTGTCTAGCTAGAAAAGTGGTTTTTGACGATTAAGTTTGTGGCAGGATGAGTGCAGGCTGCAGAAGTGAGAACTACGAAAATCGCAGAGCTCGCTTAGCAAGCTGGAGCTCGCTTAGTGAGCATGTCGAATCTTGGAAGAGTGAAAATACAGTGAGTTGTTTGCTTAGCGAGCAATATCACTCGCTCAGCGAGATCTAGAGTGAAAAATGTTGTGATTTAATTCCGAAAAATTCCTTAAAATTATCTAATTAATTTAGTAATGCTTAGGAATCGAAGTGGTGTAGTTAAGGGCACTGAGAAAGGAGTTATATATGTAATTATAGGGATAATTAGTATAACTTGAAAATGAATAATAGATTGGTATGTTGTGTATTTTGATGTTTATTGTTGTTGTGATGGTTACATATCATTGTTGTTTATACATGTATATGTAATATGTTGTCGTATGTGATGTTGTTGCATATGTGGTAGTTGAAGTTAGTATATGTTGTTGTATGCTAAAATATGCATGATATTGATGAAAGTCGTTGTTGTGATGAGTTTTTGTATATTGATTGTTATTGTTGCATAAGGTTGATGTTGTTGCATATTGTCATTGATGGTGCATGATATGTGCATAGTTGTTGATGGCGTGATTGTGTACAATCACAGTGGATGGTGCAGTCATGAAATAGGGATCATACGAGGGTGTGATCAAGAAATATGGATTATACTGGACCATGAAATAGGGGTCGATAGGTGTGATTATGAAATAGGGATCATACTGGACTATGAAAGAGGGGTCGAGAGTTCTGACGATAATTGGATCTTGAAATAGAGATCGAAATATAGTACCACATGCATAGAGTCCAGTATAGTTTCATTGCATAATTGTCCTTATTGTGTATGTTGATTATGTGTGTATGATGTGATCGTGTTGTTGTTGTTG